>OZ014470.1:8970869-9570869 GCA_963965965.1 Trididemnum nubilum | reverse complement strand
AATTCAAACAATACACTAAGTGTTACACTGTATCATGTGCATAGTTCAAAAATTTTTTTTTGTTCTTCCGGCAATTCTTTTAAAAAATATCATAATTGTTATATGATATTTATTCTGGAAAAACAAAAAAAAATTAAAATCATTTACCCAGAAAACGAAACCAAATTATACAAAATTTTCAGTGCATAGATCGATTGTGCAGAATTTCGAAAAGAAATATACGATAAGAGTTTGTAATCAGTACTGCAGATACTGTAATTTACGGTATACCACTGGCTCTAAGTCTTATTTGAAAATTCTTGCCTTCGCCAAAGACTTTTCAGCTCCGACAAAGATATTTTACAAATTTGAAACAATGCCTCCGAAATTAGATAAAATTTTAGAAGTGACGTGGCTAAAAGGTTTACATCTTTTTTACCATGTAGTCATTCGGCTGCAAAACATTTTGCAATTTTACATAACAAAGCACTGCATTATGTATGAGCAGTAACACAACTTTAAAAATGCGAAACACAAAAACAAACAACTATAAGAAATTCTTATGCAGCTACAAAAATACGCAATAAAAACTTGTCAGCTTGGGGTCAAGCACTTTCAGTTGGGGCTGACAGGCTTCACACGTGTTACGGCCTTGCTTAGAAACATCAAAATCGTTCAATACATATACGAGAATCAGTTAAAAAAAAACATCATCGAATGAGATAAAATAAAACCATAACGTTTGCAAATTGTGCACCGGTATATTCGAAGTGAATATTTACAGTGAAACCTCAATAACGGGACACCTCAGCTAACCCTACCGCTTGATTACGGTCCAGTAGGTGGTCAAATAACCGGGGTTCCACTGTACTCTTTGTACACTATTTCAGCTTTAAAATCGTCAAACTAGATAAAGTACTCAATAATGCGAATCTGAGAAAATTTTTATTAACGAAACATAAAAAAAAAAATACCAACTTAAGTTATAAACACAAAAGCTCTAAAATTGGTTTTAATTTTGTATATTTTGAACTAGCTCAGATAATCATCAGCAAAACAATAAAAAACAGAACATGAATAAGTGCCGTACTCATACACACGCTGCTTAAAAGATTACTTAGCGATTTACAGGTGCAATTACAATATAGTGAACTACAGTTTGGCGACCTCAGAATTATGCGCAATGACGCGAAGCCGAAATGAGCCCCACAAACTCGTTATAGGCTTCGGCGTAATATAACGAGTATACTAAAAGATTTGGTTTGATTAAATTGAGGGTTATCTAGAAAGCTTATGTATGAGTTGACGCTTATTTATTTTACTGTTTTTAGATTTTTAAGTACGACGATAAGTAAGCTTGTTCGAAATTTGTCTAAAATGAAAATCAATTTCAAGGCTGTTTTGTTTTCAATATTATTAACTGGTTATAAACCATCGCAACTTATCATGACCCAAATGTCTGTTTTGCCCGTGTGAGCTCTACATGGAGCTGAAGTTGACTTAAAAGATAAATTTTAGTCCATAGACAAAAAACAGTCTGTTGGGTACGAAATATTATGGTGATGTATTATTAGATATTGTCTACGTCTCACAAAGACCTGGGCAGAGAGCAATTCTGTTGTAGCGCATTCCTTTTTCAAGAGCGGTAGCGAAAGCACAGCTCTTTTTTTGAAAAAGGTAGCATCAACTTGAGCGTTCTGCTTTTCTGATGTAGAGTTGCCAATTTTTCGGATAATTGTGGAAAATTTAAATAATTTTAGGTAGTTGGCGACAGTTTACCGACTTTTTTCCGTTAATGGCGATTGTTTTAAGATAAAAACAAAATAACAGAGAACGAATAAATTTAACAGCTCAGTAAGTAAGTGGTCGCTGTGCTTAACATCAATAATATATTGTACAAACATTATATATTAAGATTAAGGAACCAAAGCGACAAAAGAAGCGGAAGCGCGCTCCTTTTAACAGTATTTTGAGAAGCGGCGCTCCTTTGGAAGGAATAGTAGCCTATATCTGGCCACACAATATCCATAAACAGCAAATTTCGCAAGCACCGTAACTGAATAATTTGACTCTACCAGTAGAAATTTTAGCATTTCACTAAAAAAACACGAAAAAATTTTTAAACATATTTTACAAGTACAAATAAAATAATACTAATTTTTGTCAGCATCTGCAAAAAAAATGGAGTACACTACAACAAATCCTTTGTTAAAATCTCCCGAATAGCTGTGACAATAGAGATAAAAAAATAATAACAATAAAAATTATTTAGAGCTTTAGTAGCTGCATTGCATTGCGATTGCGAGCAATTAATCAGCTTTTAGGGCTAAAAGGTACACGTAAGTAATACAGCGTTAGCAATAATACAATAAGTAGCTATTTAAGTCAAAACAGCATTCGAAATTCTTGATTATAGTTTTGCCAACGGCTAGATAATATATTGCATTCACAAGAGATAGCTTCGCAGTTTTAGGTTCCTAAATGGTTTACTGAAGCGCAGTAAAGGTTAAAAAGTTTTTCATTTTTACTGTTTCGGAAACTAACAAAAACTAGCAAAAAGTAGAAAATTATATGATGCATACATACAAAATCAATGCGCAAAAATTATAAAGTTACTAAAACAATGGCATTATTGGTTATGGCATCATTTGGGGAGTTATCTCCGTACGTAGAAAGCTAACCTAACCAGCTAACCCATGATTACACTGTGTAAAATATAGATTTAAAACCTAGCTTTTAAACTAAAAAAAGGCAGAAAAACTTTTATTCCGGTATTACGTTCAATATAAAACTTACAAACAAAAAAACTTAATGTGTTAGAGCTTTGATTAACTTTGAAGGCTGTAAAGCAATTACTGTATCGACGTTGCGCAATCTTTGCAATCATTCTTACGTGATCATCACGTCATTTGTTGCTGTTATATCTGACTGAATCTTGCAAATTTTCTCTTCTCAGTCGTTGTTTGAGTACGTAACGATAGGAGTGTTATCATCGTAAGAACTGTCTTTAGTCGTGTAAGCTAAGAATACTGTACGTGAAGTTGAGTGTATTATTTACGTGAGAATAACCTGTTGTTTTGTTTTTGATTCTATTTGAATAAGTTGAATAATTCTATTTGAATAAGAATACGTTATATTGTATCGAGTGATGTAAAGATGCAACACTATGCTGAGAAATAAATGTTAATTATAGGAGGTCCTTGATTTACATCTGACCAGTGATTAAACTTACAATTACTTTATAGTCTTTTAAATAAAAAGCAAACAGGAAAAAATGATTTTCTCGCGAAAACCAAATTCATGCGATTTCTCTGCAAAATATTAAAGTCAAAAATCAGATCAAAATGAATTGGTAATGTCTTAACATAAATGAAAATTTGAAAATATTTTATTGGTCTTTATTTAAATTTTTTGAAACTTATTAGTTCCTAAATTAAACTCACTTTTCGGTGGCGCCAACTTACAAGAGTGTTCGACACCCAATAAATTTTGGTATGCTGAAAATGGGACACTGCCAGTAGTACCTTAATATTTATCGGCTGTATTATCATTAGACAGAGTACTGTATACATGAGCATGAAAGTAACTTCAAAATCTCAAAATATTGCATATATAGCTTATTCAACAAAAAAGCAACGTTTGAAATTACTACAATTTACAAATACTCAAGCAAAAATGCATTTTGTTGTCGAAAGGTAGGTTATCAAAAAATTTATACAGTACATGCGATTTGAAATTATTCACTATCAAAAAAATTAGCAATCTTCTACATTCAATGCAGTTGTAAAATACAGAACACCACAGTTGAAGAAGAAGAAAAAACAAAACAAATTGCATTACAACTGGCAAACCATCTCATCTTTAAGAAGTGAATCTTCACAATCTTCACAAACTAACTGTATTATATTATGAACGATGATTCTATTTGACTCTATTTAGATAGGATTACAGTAGCAACTGATGAGTCCATATAGGATGAAACAGACTGTGGTGCTTTAAACCTTTTATTGTGATTTTTAATAGTCGTATTACGAACGATGAAAAGAGTTCGGTATTCGTTGTGACTCTTTGCATCAATCTTGGATACCACATCGTTGATTATTAGTGACACTAGGACATCATTCGTCTTTAATGAAAATGCGCTTAGCAATATTGAATTGGGCGCACGCGCAAATCACTTCGCATTCAGTGATACTATGTATGTACACAATTTAATGATAACGACTTTCTAGTAAACAAAATATTTTCGCAGAAACAGTCAAAATTGCGATAAATACTTTCGTTTGCGGACAAAATCCCAAACGGACAAAATCCCGAATTGGACAAAAATCCCGCTTTGGACGAAATCCCAAATTGGACAAAATCCCGAATTGGACAAAATTCCGAATTGGATAAAATCTCCAATTGGACAAATTCCGAATCGAAAGAATTCCAAATTGGACAAAATCCAGAATTGAACCAACTTCAAAAATAGACGAAGTTAGGATTAGTAGTGTAATCACTGCTGGCTTATAAGCACTAACAAATATAAATAATTCGTTTGCCGACAAAACTGCCTGTTTTTCGTTCGCTTGTGTCGCGGCGACCGAGAAAAACAGCGCATATAAAAAATAGAATGATCAAGTCAAAACATTTTGCAGTTTTATCGAGTTAGTTTGGTGCAAAGAAGTTAGTTCTGCAGCGAGAGCCTCGCACTTATCACCTTTGACGTCAACTCCTTCAGTTTGCAGGAAAAGAAACCAGGTAGAGTTCAAAATGAATTAGCGATGTTGTTCTTGACAAAAAAGCAAGCAATTAAAAGGTGAAGAAGAAGTTGGCCCACGAGCAAACTTCCTGAGAAGTAAAATTTTCCCTGTTTCCAATATTGCCTTCTTTTTTGTCAAGAACAAAATTTGGTATGAATGTGTACAAAATCAAATATTAAAGTTTTTTGCCGTGACTAAAAGGATTTCCTTTGAATTAAACCAAAACCGGCAAAAGAGCAATAAAGCTTAGAAAATTATGCTTCAGTTTAATGATTATGTGTTATGGTCATTATATGTTTTTTTTTTTCTGGATCGGCGAATTGGTCGAGCGGTAATGCGCTAGTCCCTGGAGCGGGAGGTTTGAGGTTCAAATCTCAGGACGGTCAAACGAACACAGTGTTGCCAACGGCTCGCCACCGCTGCGACATTTCTTCAATGGAGTTGCGTTACCCGGGTGTAATGATGCGGAGATAGGCCATGTCAACTCATTACACATTTTAGCGCAATGAAGTGAGTGAGTATAATGAAAGATTTGATTTGATGATATGTTTTACCTTTTTTTTTCACTGCTGTGAGGTAGCACTTCCTCACATATCTCCTATCCCATTAGGCTAGTGTTTCATCAACATCTGAATTCACACATAGCCTATTCTGGCAGCCCACCCGAACCTTCAAACCACACACCAGGACAATTTCTGCACTTGCCATCGTACCCTCTTCTCAGATTACACTGATCAAAGTCTGACAACAAGGTCACCGGAGAGAGAATTCTCGACTAATATCACACTGACACTTCACTTAGCTCAACCGCATTGTGTTAGCATCACCAAGCATGGACACAATATATGACATCACATTAGCAATTTACCACAAATATATGACATCACATTAGCAATTTGCAAAAGGATTTTTGCTCGTGTGATGTCTTATACGCATGGTGTCCATGCTTAGTGATGCTAGCGTAATGCGGTTGAGCTAATTGGAGTGTCAGTGTGATGCTGGTCGAGAATTCTCTCTCTGGTGACTTTGTTGTCAGACTTTAATCAGTGTAATCTGTGAAGAGAGTACGATGGCAAGTGCAGAAATTGCCCTTGTGTGTACAGGTGCGTAGCCAGAATTTCGAAAAAAGAGTGAGACAACTGTTAGCGACCTTGACCCAAATTTTCATTGCTCTTGAATCAGAATCAAACGGTTCATTCGCAATTGAGACGGATTTTTTCGCCAAAACAGGTGATCTCCAAAAAAAAAAAAAAAAAAGGTCTTCACCGAAATTGAGACAGATTTTAGAAATTCGAACGCTTTAACGCTTTTTCCGCCCAAAACCAGATGATCTCCAAAAAAAAAAAAGACAAAAAAACGAAATATCCTCACCAAAAATGAGACGGATTTTTCGGCCAAAATCGGAAATTCAAACGGTTCTTCCGGCCGCTTCACGGCAACTCCTTTACAACTTCGGCACCCAAATCTTTCCGGGGGGGGCTGTTTTCATTTTTTGAGCAAAAATTGGCTTCAAAAGCACTAAAAACGTGCGATTTTGCATACTTTACTGCGTGTGTGGCTTGAAGGTTCGAGTAGGCTGCTAGGATAGGCTATGTGTGAATTCTGATGCTGATGAAACACTAGCCTAATGGGATAGCAGTTATGCGAATAAGTGCTACCTCACAGTAGTGAAAAATAGTTTAAGCTTTAAATCTGCTATGTAACTTCTGAATGTTTTAACTAATTACGTCAACACATGCAATCAAACGAATTTAACAGTGCAGTTAAATGTTGGATAAGCGGGCGAAACAGGCCCCATATGACAAAACAAGTAAGCGAGCTCGTAAAGGCCATTTTATTATATAGTCTGACTTTATCTTTTTTTTTATATTTACAATTTACCTATTCTGAAAACTTTTCCATTCAGAATTCAAACTTCAACCATTCAATATTTTTTTATCAGTCGATACAGCGAACGGTTCTCAATGCAATTTGCTTTCTTCTTAGCAGTCTAATAGCAAACATGGAGACAATTGTTCAGTAGTTTTCAACAAAAATTCGCTTTAGTTAGAGTTTTCAGCATTTTGTCAATTTCTGATCAAAAAATTGTCTCGTGCGCTTAAAAAGTGCTTCAAAATCTTCATTAAGTTGGCGAGGAAAATGTGACATTTTTTTGTCCAGTTATATCATGGTTATATCTCGCGATCGATCCAAGCGACTTGACGAGCAAAAATGACGTTACACAACTCGCAGAGCTTCAGATGCACATGCAAAAATAATCTCTTGCCTTTAGTGAGTATTTCGTTCGTTAGTGCCTTTTAAAAAATTCTCGTTGTTAATGCGAGCGAGGAAATTTCTTTCATGTGGGCTCAGTTTACTAAAGTTGTCAGTGTAAATATTTTAAGTTTAAAGAGAATAAAGTTATGGGTGATTTTCAAATTACCGTCAAGACAAAATGATAAGTGATCGAACGTTCAAACACTGCCTATTGCCTAAGCCATCAAAATATTCTTCACAGGAACGAAGGTTTTAATTTTTGATTGCTTCGATAGTGTTTGATGGTTAACTCACCATTTCGGGTAGACAGTAATTTGAAAATCAATTACAACAACTACTGCTTCTCTTTGAATTTCAAATATATTTATAGTTACAACTTTAGTAAGCTTTTTCTCTCGCTTATCCTGCAGGTAAGTGCGCTACGTATTTAGTTTGTTTGATCGTATGTGTAAACGTAATTAGTTGGTTGTAATTCAAATGACTGCAAAAATAAGCAAAAGTGTTAATTAATTTTATTCTGTGTGGAAACTAGTGATTTGTTGTATGTTTTGCCGAAAACCTTCAGTGTAATTTTTGTAAAAAATGTAATTTAAAAAATTTAAAATAAAGAAAAATTAAAATAGTAAGTTTCTTGATCAATCTGTCCTGCACTCTTTTTGAATTCATGTTCGTCCGGAGTTTTTGTTTATGTTTTAGAAACAAAAAGCAGCATTAAAGCATGTAATGACCATAACACATAATCATTAAACTGAAGCATAATTTTCTAAGCTTTATTGCTCTTTTGCCGGTTTTGGTTTAATTCAAAGGAAATCCTTTTAGTCACGGCAAAAAACTTTAATATTTGATTTTGTACACATTCATACCAAATTTTGTTCTTGACAAAAAAGAAGGCAATATTGGAAACAGGGAAAATTTTACTTCTCAGGAAGTTTGCTCGTGGGCCAACTTCTTCTTCACCTTTTAATTGCTTGCTTTTTTGTCAAGAACAACATCGCTAATTCATTTTGAACTCTACCTGGTTTCTTTTCCTGCAAACTGAAGGAGTTGACGTCAAAGGTGATAAGTGCGAGGCTCTCGCTGCAGAACTAACTTCTTTGCACCAAACTAACTCGATAAAACTGCAAAATGTTTTGACTTGATCATTCTATTTTTTATATGCGCTGTTTTTCTCGGTCGCCGCGACACAAGCGAACGAAAAACAGGCAGTTTTGTCGGCAAACGAATTATTTATATTTGTTAGTGCTTATAAGCCAGCAGTGATTACACTACTAATCCTAACTTCGTCTATTTTTGAAGTTGGTTCAATTCTGGATTTTGTCCAATTTGGAATTCTTTCGATTCGGAATTTGTCCAATTGGAGATTTTATCCAATTCGGAATTTTGTCCAATTCGGGATTTTGTCCAATTTGGGATTTCGTCCAAAGCGGGATTTTTGTCCAATTCGGGATTTTGTCCGTTTGGGATTTTGCCCAATTCGGGATTTTGTCCATTTTTGATTGTGTCCAATTCGGGGTTAGGCTTTTTTGGATTTAATCCAATTCGGAATTTTGTCGGTTCAGATTTTGTTTTTCGGGATTTTATACGGGATCCAACTACTTTTATCCACATTTCGAGCAGTTTTGGATCCCTTCAAGAGCATGTAATACCAAAACGCAAATTTGAATAAAATATACAAATAGTTTAATATTGCCCTGTACATTAGTCCACAATGTAGCCTACTATGAAATTAATCAAATGGAAACAAAAAGTATACCTTAGGTATAAAATATACAAATTAAATAGAAAAGGCTATTAAGTTGACATTGCTCTGTAAGCATACAGTGTACAATTAGATTAATCAAATGGGTAGACTACGTCTATCTTTGGCATAAAATACACAAATTTGAATTAGACAGGCAAAAAACGTTCAAGATTGTCCGGCAAGCCTACAATGCACAATGAGACGAATCAATGGGAAACACAATCTACATCCATAAAATACGCAAATTTGAATACAATAAGCTACTACAGTAGGCGCCGCTTATTATGACCACGGATAATATGACTGACTAGTCGCTTATTTTGACCAATTTGGTACGGTCCGGAATTTTTCCATTTAAAATTCTCCGTTTAATGTGACCAACATTTTCTCCATCTCTTTTATTACAGTACAGTATTTTTTCCCGCCGCGCTCTTGTTCAGCGGAAACATTACCGAGTTTTTTGCACCTAAAACTAACTTACGTACGTGCGTGACTTTTTGAAGTTGTTTTGCGGTGCTTTGATTCAGTATGTTACTTTGATTTAACGTTACTTGAACTGTTATTTACTTTACTATGCTGTACCACCGCTTGTACATGCTGTTACATACTGTACTTAGTTTTATCGTCTCTTGTACAGTTACCGTACTGTACTTTGTTTTACTGCCAACGTCACACTGTTACTTTGGTTAAACGATGAATTTGACGTTATTTGGACTTTTGTGGCTTCTGGCGCGGTTATGGCGTCTTCGGCTTTTATGACCATTTGGGTTCTAAGACCGTGGTCATATTAAGCGGCGCCTACTGTAATTTAATATTGCTCTGTGAACACCTACAACGTATAAAACGATATTAATCAAATGGAAACACAATGTCTACGCTAAACATAACAACCGCCAAATCAGTACACTGTCATATTGTGTTAAGCGTAGCCTCACGTTACTTAAATTAAGTAAAATATCAAATCATTTTCGGACAGAAATTTAAAATCAAATTCGCATCAGTAATTTTTCTCATTTAATCCAGTTCAGTTCGTATGGTTTTTCGTCTCAAAGATAAAGATTTAAAAAACGCATGGGTTCTAATGTCGTCGTAATTCAGCAGATATGACGGAAGACTGAGGTGACCGGAAAAATTTTCATGTCAAACAGTCATCGACAATTACTGTAAATAAACCAGACGTATTAAAGAGAGCAAAAAATATAATTTAACTTAATTTCAGAAAAAGACGATTGACAATAGGTTGTAGTTTGAAGAAATGACACATCAATAGCCACTAATGAAAAAAGTTTTAGCGTAGTTCAAAAAGAAGTAAGGCGTGATCTTCATTTATGAATTCTTTAATACATTTTCCAGCGTTTCAAAGTTTATTTTTGGTATTTTCCAAAATTTAGACTTTCGGCAGTTTTTCAGTATGCAAGTTTTTTGGCTGCAAATATCGCACATAAACTCAAAGATGACAGCAAATTTTCCGTCATTTTGTAAGAATGATGATCGGTTTTCTTTTAATATTTTTTCAAAGATATCTGATTTGAGCGATAGTAACCACAAGGAAGCCAAAAGGTCTTGCAGAAGCACATGTGCAAAGAAAAATACAAGATCAACTTTTGCTCCGCAGGAATTTTCTTCACTCTCACTCTTGACACTAAAAAAGATATTTATTTCCCTCCAAGTCAAATGCTCTTGCAAATCATTTTCATCGAAAAGAAACTCATTCTCTAAATATTTTTCCCAGGCAAACTTACCAATTCTTTTAAAAAGGCAATTATTTGGACCATCAGTATAACGACGAAAAACCTGGATCACTCTGTCTATTAATACTGAAGCAGCAACTGTAACAGTAGACCTTTGAACATTATGCTTACTTTTTGCCAGTAGGTTATAATAATACGGCACGTAACAAAGTGATTGTATTTCGTTATGGCAATTATCCTGATGACAACTTTTACACACAGAACATGATTTGGCTGCATCGTGCTTCGGAGCGAACCCCAAACAAGCTTTTTCAAGATTACAATCTTTTCTATCGCAAACTAATTTTTTGTCTCCATCCAAGTGCAGATGTTTTGTATGATCAATTCCTTCAACCCAGATTATTGCATGCCTTGGATAAAGAGCTTCATCTTGTTTTAGCTGAAAAAACTGCCAAGGATTTAAAAGGGTTAAGAGCAGGCCATTTCCAAATCCATTAAACAAAATACGTGAAATAAAGTAACCAGCTGTTGCCTCTTCATTAAAACTGCTCTTCGTTTCCGACCAATTTTCCTGGTGGGAGAAGTTTGACTTTTCAAAATGGTCAAGTATGATGCAAACTTTGTGTTGTTCTTCACCCGTGATTCTCGCTACTACTTTTTTAAACAGTTTCTGATCATGATATTCTTTGGTAGGATCGCTACATTTCCAATCGATCCAGGTCAAACCTGAAGTTTTTCTCGTTAGAAGCTGAAGAAAGTTTAATTTATCTGAGCAATCTACACGACGGAGACAAATGTAAAACACGTACTTGTATCGTGGTTGTTCCTTTAATCTTCTTAAAATCCTTTTTAAAATAAAAGTCTTTCCTATTTGTGATTGACCAACAATTGCTACAAATGATTTCTTGCATGCTGGCTGCAGCCAGTTTTCCATCTCTGTTTCATTTTCGTGGAAAAATCTTTCTCCACTAGGTTTCTCACAAATGATACTAGACATAGTTTTTCTATTTTTGACATTTTCCTTATTGTCCTTTAACTTTGGAAATTTATCAGGTTTTACCTTAATGTGTACTAGACTTTCTTGATCTTCTATTTCTAAAAGCTCTTCAAGCTTTTTCGATTGATGTTTTTGGAGTTGTTGACCTACAGTAAAAATTGTGATCTTATAGCCCTTCTGCTAAAACAGCAACATGTTTAGAAATTTCAGTCTTTTTTCAAAAATAGTTAATAATATTCTTGATTTTATATTACAAAATTAAAATCGGAAGTTTTTTCAATACAATAAGATTTAGTCTAAACAAATATTTTTTCATATTTTACGCGATGTATTAATTATTTCTTAGAACGATGAAGCTTTGCAATTAGAATTATTATAGCGTGGTAATGCGGTACTTTGCAAAAAGTACCGCGATTCTGGCACTCGGTACTTTGATAAATGCATTAGTGCGGTACCGGTATTCTGTACTTTGATAAATGCAGCACCGCGGTCCGGTAGTTCAAAATTAGAAGTACTTTGCGAGATTTTATCGTAAAGTGAGTGTGAAAGAAAAAATCATTGTAATGATTGCGTGATCACGTTTACGGGACTGTAAATCATTGCTTTAAGCAATTTGGTTCGTTTCCGTGGCTAGTGTAAAGATACACTGTTCGTATTGGATAAATTTTACCGTAAAATAGTAATTATAGTACTAGTAATTTCTAACTGGTGATGAATCTAGAGCCTAACTTACGCTACATATAATTGTACCGTACTCGAGCATTCTATTACCACGTAATAACCACACAACTATCGTCTTTAGAACATTACGGGCATAAATGGTCACTGGGCAATGGGCATAATAAACTACTTTGGAGGTATATCAGCTCCTAATCATTGCTCAATTGCCCAGGAATAAAACTAATAGGGAGTTGCATTTTTTGATTATTTGATAGAACTTGACTCCAGTTATTTATGTTTTTTGAAAAATGACTCGGACACGACTTGAGTCACACTTATACATATGACTCGATTCGAATTTCATCCCGATGACTCGAGTCATATTTTAGATTTCTTTCTCAATTACGAATCAACAATGTTCATGCATCTTTTGGTTTAATATGTGTTTACAGTTTCATGTACAGTCAACCCTCGATTTGACGGCCCTCGGTTTAACGGATTTCGGATTTATCGGACATTGATTTGAGATGCAAAATTTTTTGATTTTTGAATTTTTTGAAATAAATTGCAAAAGATTTGGTTTTAAGATACTTCTTAATTGCAAGCAAGCGTGCAACGCATGTCATACAGCATAGGACACTAACTGTAATACTGTACATACTTTTATTAATGCGCTACTATGTTATAATTGCAATTAATGTAGAGCATTTTCAAAGTTTCAGGCGCAGTATATTTCTGCTACATGAAACTATTGGTGACAATAGTTGTTTCATTTGCAACAATCAAAACAGCTAGCACAGTGCTGTTGCCAGAGCAAACGAAGCGAGGGGGCGCTAGCCAAAAGCGGGGGGGGAGGAGCACTAAAATAAACTGAACTTTTGCCAATATTCATGTCTAAAAAAAGATATGAGGCCGGCAGCGTTTCTTAGCTCGTTTCGTCTGCGGCCCATAATCGCCTGAAAAATCTATCTACAGCAATGAATGCTACCAGGCTCGCAACCAGGATTTTGCTGAGAGGGGTGAACAAAAAAGTAAATTTTTTTGAACAAAAATTGTCTGATTTAGGCCCTGTGTTAAACAAACTGATGCAATTCAAGCGTGTCACAGACGGGACATAGTCACTAAATATGTAGTGACTAAGGCAGGGGCCTGGGGGTGGAGCCCCCAGCCGCTGGGCAATTTTAGTGATTTTGCAGCAAAAAAAAATAGCAATTTTAACGCCATTTTAATCACATTTCGCACTTTTTGAAGCCAAATGAGTAATTAAATTGCTAAAATTCAGAAGCCATTTCAAAGAAATAAATTGTTTAGCCACTTCAGCTCCCCCCTACCCTTTACTTCAGGTCAAGTCTAAAGTACGTTTAAACGCTCGTATTTTTAATTTTTTTATGTGACTTTGCTCGTGGGGCTTAAGCCGCTTCACTCTGGTTGCGCCATAAGTGCGACCTCAAAATCTTGACGAGCGTGCTCTAACAATCAAAACAGCTGGTCTTTGAAAAGAATGTTTTCAAGTACTGTTTCATGTCATAATCAATACTTAAATTGCAAAATTTTGCATGGGGTTACGCTTTTGCAGCCTTGACCAAACTTCAGTGGAGATTGTGTAATTCCGTCCCCAAAAATGAATGAAGACCTCAAGAAAAAAAAGGTCTTCGCCCAAAATTGAAGCGTTTTTTCCCCGAAATCAGGTGACGACCAAAAAAAAAAAAAAGGTCTTCACCGCAGTTTGGGACTATATTCGGCCGAAATTTGTAGGATCTATTCGTGCTAGCTGGCTCTTTTTTGTCTGATCAACCAGCGCTTAAATCTCGATGGGTGGACGTCTAAATCTCGATGGGTGGACGCTAAATCTCGATGGGTGGACGCGTTCCCCCGCGTCCCCCCTACAATTTAAGTACTGGTCATAATCATTAACGAAGTACCGGATTTTGCAGGCTTACATCTCTCTTCCACAACACATCCGTAAATGCATGTTAATAAGACGGATTATTGCGTCAGATTTATGTACAGCAGTTAGTTGCCAGCAGTTTTGCAAAGAATCGAGAAAACGTCTAAAGAGAATATTGCCTTTGAACTAATTATAGCTTTTTTTCCGTCATTGTGTGTTGTCTAGTTGTTACATGATGTTCCGAAAACAATATTTTCAGTGAACTAAAAGGGGGGGCACAAGTAGTTAATAGGGGGGCACGCCCCCTCCCCCTTGCCCTCCCGTAAGGACGGCACTCCTCTAGCACGATAGCGTTTTTGGTATTGGCTGCAAAATACTGCATTTAAAATACGTACCCCAACTAGTTGCTTGAATTGCTATAGCATTTACAGTACAAACTGTCTTAATGCTTTTGGACCATGACCCAAATAATAATAAGTGCACTACGATACTACACAATGCTATGCTTTCTAAAACGTTCCGTGGTTGCAGTTTTTTTTTTAGGATTTTATGTTACTGTCCAAAGGAAGAGATTTTTTGACTGAAATGCTAATTCTGAGTGTGAAAAAATGCTAACTTATTCTGATGGTTAAAATTTGTGATCCTGAGTCAAACAATTTTCAAGGCATCAAAAATTTTGGCTAATAGAATTAAAGCAAACCTGAAGTCTGCCTTATACTGCCACCGTCAACTTAAGTAAAGGTCTGCTTAAATGCCAATTCTCAAAAGTCTTTCCAAGCTTATATTCCATTTTTATTTTAATTACTTCAATTTAAACGAGGACTAAAGAAAAAATGTATGAGGGTATCTAAAGTTAGGCTAATTGCATAAGACTAGACTGACGTTGACTCTATCTTTCTTGATCTTGACGTTCCAGAAATTTTCTACTTTAAGCACGACGTCGGGGATTCTAATAAGTCGAATGTTATAATTTTATTGGCTACCCTCACGTTGATAACTTTAGCAACAACGTCGTTAGCGACGCCTTTCCACTTTTAACCTAAAGCAACACCGCTATTAGGCTACTGCTATGAGTCGTTTCGCAGCACACTAATCAGCAGAGGTGGAGTCCTCGAGGACGTCCTTGGCCTCGAGGACACATTTTGAAGTCCTTGGCCTTGGCCTCGAAGCCTCAAGTTCTCGAAAATTGCCCTGTCCTCGGCTCGAGGACAGCACTATGTTTTGAATCGTTGAAATTTCGTTGGAAAACGCCAGAAACCTCGCGGAAAATTTGCGAATAGCTTTTTTGGTTTCCTCAATTGGAGCATAGGCGTAGCGAAAGGGGGAGAGGGGGGACGAGGGAACCCGCCCCCCCCCCCCCCCCCAATTGAAATTTCACCAATGACAAAAATGTGACAAAAAAGCCTACTGTTTCTTCAGTTTCAATTTCTTTTTAGCATTTTTTTGCTTGCAACAGTAACTAACAACAATATGGAAGATCATTTTTCCAGCCGGGCCCCCTTCATTTCAATTTTTCCAGCCAATTTAAACGTATAACCCGGAAGATATGGGGAGTTTTTCTCCTAAAAGTTGCTATCTCAGACACTCATGTAGCCTTTTTATGAACGTAATGCATTAACCAGGGCCGGATTTACCATAATATGGCGCAGTACCAGCTGGGGGCCCCGCCCTAAAATCGTAAGACTTTTGTTTGGTCTTGCCCATATTTGTCAAAAAGATCTTGCAAAAATCCCCAAAGTGCCAGGGGCCCAGGGCAATGTAAATCTGGCCCGGCAATAACATGGTTAATAGGCGTAACCATCCATTGTACCATTTTTCAGTAACAATTCAGTAATTCACCAAGAACAATTCAATTTTTACGCACAAAAAACTTTTAAAAAATTAGCCTAGGAAAATACTGATTGAACAAATTATTGACTTTAATTGAGGGGCCTGGGCCTCCTGGCCGAACATACACTTCTATAACCGATTATTTTCTTGACAAAAAAAAATCTCTCAGAAAAATCTTCCAGTGGATGATTATTTACTGCTAAAATATAGCCAGAGACAAAGCACTTTACTTCTTCCTACCCGCACCAAATCACTTACAATTAAAATTTTACTCAAGAATGCAAGATGTTAAACCTGTTTTGGACTTAAATTGCAAGTAAAAGGAGGATTAAACAATTTGATTTTTTCAATTGGCTTTCAAATGTCGAAAATCTACTGCTTTCAAATGGCTCTGAACACGTGCGAAATGTGATACAATGGCATTAAAATACTTTTTTTTTCCAAAAAACTACAAAAAATCGCCCAGCGGCTGGGGCTTCGCTTCGCCCCCAGATCCCCAAAGCCTCCAGCGGCTGGGGGCGCCACTCCCTGACCCCCGGCCAGGATACGTTTGAGTTACACAAGCTTTCTCAACACGTCTCCAAAGTTAGATATTTGCACTTTTCAACTATTAGTTTGACCCCTCTTCCTTTGGAAAATCGTGGTTAAGTGCCGATAGGCAACGATTTCAGATCTTCCATCCTACGATATCTTTGTACCACGAAAAGTTCCTCGTTTAAAAATTTTTGATGACGTCATTGCATGTGATTTGTGGTTTGGGCCCCCCCAATCAAAAATTCTGGCTACGTCAAAAAGTTGGAGATTGCCTGAAAATCTTTTTTGAAGACCTTTTTTTTGGAGAACACTTGTGGCTGTGCCCTTGGTCCTTGGCCTTGGCCTCGAGCATTCCTGTCCTTGGCCTTGGCCTCGAGCCTTGTGTCCTCGACTCCACCTCTGCTAATCAGTTTGGTCTTGTCAGCAGAACAGATTCGAGGTGGAAAAAAAAGAGTTAACTGTACTACGTGTACGGTAGCCTAGGTTAAAACGTCTAAAAAGAAAAACAAGCGAAAGTAATTCTGGTAGGGTTATTAGAGTAGTATGCCATTGTTTGCAACTTACCTAAAAAATTTATTGTAAGTCACATAATACTGCAAACAAATACAATAGGCTTATTCAGATACTGGTAGTCTTATTATCAGGTTTGAGTTTATACTTTGTAGCCCAGTAGTAAAAGCGCTATAACCACTGTAGGCTAAGCTAGATTTAGACCAGAGTTGTAAACGGGCCGACTAGTTCAGGCCCAAACCCGAAAATATAAGCCCGAACCCGGACGGAACCCGAAAACTAATATGAAGCTCAAATCATGACCGAAAAAACCCGAAAGTTTAGTCGGGTCTGAAAAATTGAGCTATGTTGCCAAGTTATTTTGATTATAGTTTTGAGCACCTAAGACAAAAATTACGTTTTAGGCCCGAATTAGGCCCGAAATGTTTGTCAACTTTAGGCCCAAACCCGGCCCGAACCCGAACTCGATCCGAAAAGCCCGGTCCGACTTACAACTCTAATTTAGACTGAAATGTATCTGACAGCCTCATTTTTACTGAGATCGCTAGGCTACCAAACAGTTTAATCTTTTTACCAGCTCGGATCTGTTCTGCTGACAAGATCAAACAAATTAGTGCGCCGCGAAACGACTCAATCCAGTAGCCTAATAGCGGCGTTGCGTTAGATTAGAATTGGGATGGCGTCGCTAACGACCTATCAACGTCAGGGTTGCCAGTAAAAATTATAACATTAGACTGATTGCCAGGGTTTGAATAAGAAGATCTCTAGAACGGCTGGATCAAAAAGGAAGGAGTCAACACCACGCTAGTCTAATACGACTGGCTTAACTTTAGATACCTCCATTGATTTTGCCTTTAGTCCTCGTTTAAGTGTGTCTTTTGCTGTACCTTGGCTCTAATACCACCTCTTTTTGCTCAAATACGTTAGCAACTGGCAGAGATTTATTTTCTGTTATTGTCAGATCACAATCATGAAAATTGAAGAAATTATTGATTTTTAGAGCTCTACCCATTCCTCTCTAACACAAAATAAAGCTTCTGGATCGTTTATTTTGAAAATGCAGTTCTCAAATTATCGAGATTATGGTTTCCGGACTTCGTTATTGGTGTCTTTACTAAGCGTAAGCACTAAATAGTGAAAATATTACGAAAAACATAGATTTCCACAGCAACAGAACACGCAAAACAAATTAGTCAATTTTTATTCATATCATCTTTTAGAGACTCAACAAAAGTGCTTTTCTCATATTCAGAAAATGACTTGAGTCATTTTTGTTTAAAAGACTCTACTCGAGCAACATACCAAAATGACTCATCTTAACTCACTACAGCGGAGACTCGTTCCAACCCTGCAAATGACACTCATAGAAAAGACAACAATTTGATTTGGGGGGTTTAAATAGCACTTTTGATAACGTGTGCTGTTTTATTTGTTTTTAGTTGCTTCTTGGTGTTGTGCACAATGTAGAGCCATCAAGTCTGTGCTCAACTTTAGGATTACAGCAGATTCTCTGTTCTTGCCCAAGGCCGCTCTCCTTTCCATCTATCTGCTCTTGAAGCTACTTTCATCAAAACTTCTAATTCCGCTTTCTGCCGACAAAACCAATTTGTGTACAGCTTAAAGATTGTGCTTTAGTGACGCTCTTTCATTTGTCGTTTTCCAGCCAATCACGGCTCGGCTTTTTCCTAAAAATAACCTCTCCTTTTCCTGGACTCTCCATTCTAACGATTCTTCTTGACAAGTGTCACACAAAAAGCTTCGAAGACATAAACATTTAAATCAAAGCAATTCACATGTATGAATTCCTATTTAACTTCAAAATATTTTAGCAGTCTAAATGCCTTCATTTACGAGTTATTTTGAAAACCTGATTTTCCGCCAATTTTTGGTACCAGTAATTATCAACTTTTGCTCTAAATAATTTAATCATTAATTTTTTAATTAGATGTGGCTTTTTTCTGTGATTTTGGCTGCCCAAACTAATAAATGTAGAAAGGTTTTAGCACAGGATTGATAAATCAATTTGGTTAACGTAATAATGTTCCAGTAGTTAGAATTTTAAACACAACACTCATTGCACAATGCACATCTAACACATTGTACGTATTTACAGTAGCACAAAAATGACAAAAACCATTAATTTTTTATTTCCGCCTGAAAATTTTTTTTTCTGCTGAGCATTTCTTTTATTGCGGCGTAGCCACTGCTGAAAACTGGCACAGAAAATAGTTGCCGTATGTCGCGAGGTTGTGGCAAGAAAGTCAAACCAATTTTACCGATGTCTATTATTAGTCCCTTGAGTCAGTTGGTCGAGGGGGTCGCTGGTCGCCCTGGATTGCATGCTATTGAAAAGTTTGGTTTCTGCCATCCTTTCATACGAAATACAATCAAAAAACTAATAATCCTCGTACTTATTTGAATTACAATAGCCAGTCTAAATTATATTAGTTTCTTTTTCAATTCGCCAATATTTGCTCAGCAACACTAGTGTTGAAAGATATTGACTAAAAATATGTATGGCCCACTTTTACCCCATTCGTTTTGGTGTTGCATTATTACAATGCATCGCAAAGTTACAAAGTATGTGGATGCCTATATTGTACAAAGCTTACCAAGTCGTAAATAACGCTTCGTGAATCGTTGCAAAACGTCTCATAAGTTTGTTTATTAATTGTTACTTACAGCATAAATCAACTTCTGTTTCAATTTCTTCGTTGGGTAATTTCCCTAAACAATGCAATTTCATTATTTGTAAATCTAATCCGGTGTAGCAAGAATGTGCACCAGAGGATCTTAACCAAAGAAGCAACATGGTGCCAGGTTTGTTTGTAGAAAGTGCGTAGATGTTGCCCAATTAGGCTTTTTATCCAGTCCTTAAATTGTAGGGGGGAAGGGGGGGGACTCGTCTCCCCATCGAACTTGAGCGTCCCCCCATCGAGATTAGAGCGCTGGTTGATGAGAGGAAAAAGACCTACAAAGTCAGGTCGAATATAGCACCAAATTCCGCGGGAATTGTGATTCAGAAGAAAAAACACTTCAGGTCCCGGCGAAAACCTTTTTTTTTTTTTGGTCTTCACCTAATTTCCGGCGAAAAACACATCAATTTTTAGACTCTCGGCGAAGACTTTTATCTTTTTTGGTTTTCATTCAATTTCGTCGACGGAATTATGTAATCTTCACAAAGGTTCAGTCAAGGCTGCAAAAGCGTCCCCCCATGCAAAATTTTACAATTTAAATACTGTTTTTATTTAACTTCAATAATCTAAAATGTTCTCCCAAAAAACTGTTTTTTTATTTTAGCAATTTCAAGAGAATAATCATAATTAAAAGAACAAGAGGAAAACAAAAATTATTTTTAGGGAATGTTATAGCAATAAGAGAACTGAAAGATGATTTTAAGAATATCAACAAAAAATATATACATTGAGGTAAACAATAAAATGAGTATTGTTTACGTTGCAAAAAACTTTCAAATCGAGAAAAGAAATAAGAAAGCAAAAATATACAGAAGCATATAACTTTATTGCCAAATCATGTTATTGACTTTTTCGTGGTGACCTTTTTGTTCTTTGGTTACTGATATTGCTCCGGTAAAAGTTGCTAGAAATCAAGTTTAAGTTACTCATTTCAACAAAAAGTTGCGCATGATTATTTCATTTCAGCAAAGTCTAAACTTACTTGGACTGGATTGTGGATTGAGGTTGCTACCTATGTAAAAAACAAGATTATATAGATTTGTTGCTAGTACGATTACACTTTTTTTTTACGAGAACCAGTAAACTTTGGGATAAAGCTGGCTCTTATTATATTTTCACAAATTTTTAGCCTCATCTGTTCTTAGATTTTTTTTTTTTTTTTGAGAATAAAGTGACAAAATTCATTTTTGCTTAGTTAAAAGGTTGTTTTTTATCATGATCATGATTTCAAAAACAGTCTTTACTCTATAAGTTTTCAAATCAGCTATGACAATATACTGTAAAAAGAACCAAGAAAGCTTTGTACTTAGACCCGTGATTTTGAATGTTGTTTCCACGCTGAAGCTGGCATTGTGCTTAATTTGATCTTAAATTTTGAGGTAAAACGAACTTGATGGCTTCAAGTTCTAATAAAATAATTGTTTTTAGAAAAAAAAAAGTGTAATGCCATTATGAAGCTTATTCACTTATTCTGCTTAATCATATGAGTATTTTTTACTGTTTTTAATAGCATCGGGGTATTTTTGTTTTCACATCTTACTGCAGTTTTACGGGAAATTGTACCAGACAGTAGCGTGAGAAGAACATTTTCATGCGTAATTTCTTTGCGTGTCAAATAACATTCTAATACGAATTGAGTTGCAAAGAAAAACACTGGTAGTACATGGAAAAGACTGGCCCAAAATCAGGATCAAAAACTAGTTTTTGCCCAACATTTTTTGATCGTTTCAGAAACTTGTTGCTGACAGAAAAAGTATTCACTTATGTATTGGTTTTAAATATGTAAATATAAGAAATGTCCGGCTTGTATGATGTATATAGAACGTAGTACAAGGTCATGGTCATGATTGCAGTTTGAAGTAACTTTTTTGGAACCAAATTGCAGGATCATACGATTCCTTACAGTCTGTCGACTGCTCTTTGCCCTAATGGCGAAGTTAGTAAACTTTAAAACGTCGAATTTCGCTCGTGATGGATGTTTCGCATCACTTGAATCACTCCGAGTTGAAACGACTAAACACTACAAACGTGCAGACAGCACTAAGGTGTTCTTAAACGAAGTATAGGATTGTTAGACATGACGTCTGTCAACTACTAAATTAGTTCTGCTATCTTGCTCAAGAAATAATTGTCACTTGAAATCGTTAATCAGTCATTTTGAAAATAGAATTAAACTATTTCTGTCTAAAAGATTAATAGAAACATCATTCAAATAATTATTAGAAAACTTCGCCCCTTCTCTGCATGTGTTCAGCTGAATGCTCATGTCCTAAACTCAAATTTAATGAGTTGATTTTGGATCCAATTCTACTGTACTGTTTGCGTAGCTAACGCGACCCAATGCTTCAGTAAACTATACTTAAAAAACCAGAGGTGGAGTCGAGGACACAAGGCTCGAGGCCAAGGCCAAGGCCAAGGACACAAAAAAAATCCGAGGCCAAGGCCAAGGCCAAGGACAGCCTTTCCGAGGACAGAACCTCTCGAGGCCAAGGACAGGAATGCTCGAGGCCAAGGCCAAGGACCAAGGACACAGTCGCAAGTGTTCTCCAAAAAAAAAGGTCTTCAAAAAAGTTTTCCAGACAATCTCCGATTTAAAGGCGTAGCCAGAACTTTTGATTGGGGAGGCCTAAACCACAAATCACATGCAATGACGTCATCAAAAATTTGCCTGCTTTTCACTTAACCAGGATTTTGCAAAGGGAGAGAGCCTCAACTAATATAGTTGAAAAGTGCAAATACGTAACTTTGGAGACGTTTTGAGAAAGCCAGTGTAACTCAAACGTATCGCAGACGGAGGTCTGGGGGCGAAGCCCCTAGCTGTTGGGCAATTTTTTGTAATTTTTTGGTAAAAAAAGCTATTTTAATGCCATTGAATCACACTTTGCACATGTTTAGAATCATTTTAAAGCACTAAATTTTTGACATTTGAAAGCCAATTAAAAAAATTGAATTGTTTAATCCTCCTTCTAGTTGCAATTTAAGTTCAAAACACGTTTAACATCTTGCATTTTGGAGTTAAAGTTTAATTGTACGTGATTTGCTCCAGGTAGGGGGAAGTAAAGTGCATTGACTCGTGCAATATTTTAGCAGTAAATGAAAACCCACTTGAAGATTTTCCTTAGAGATTTTTGTTTTGTCATGAAAATAGCCAGTTATAGAAGTGCATGTTAGGCCAGGCGGCCCAGGCTCCCTTTACTGAAGTTCAACGATTTGTTCAATCAGCATTTTCCATGGCTAATTTTTTTAAAAAGTATTTTGTGCGTAAAAACTGGCGAGGTGGAAGTGAATTTATGAATTGTTATTGAAAAATAGTGCAATAGATGGGTAGTTTCGCTTACTAACCATGTGTCAGGCGCGCAGCCAGAAATTCGCAATGGGGGGGGCTGTTTTGGGGTCTAGGAGCAAAGCCCCCAGCCGCCGGAGGCACGGGGGTTTGGGGGCGGAGCCCCCAGCGCTCGCAAATTTTGCATTTTTTGCAAATATAACTTAATTTTAGAGCTATTTTAATAAAAAATAATGCTGTTAAAACGTAGCATAGAAATTGCCAGCGCAACATGATTCAACTGGTTGCATTATCGGGCTATGAGGGAAGTGGCTAATGATAACATTGCAGTTCTCTTGTTTACATGCAGGTAAATCATAAAATCCTATTATTAAACAAAACTCACTCGAAGTAATCTGTTTCGTCTGTATTTTACAAAGAAAAATATTCGGGGGGGGGGGGGGCTAATGGAAAGATATTTGAGAGAAGTGATTGGCAAATAAATAACACTGAGTAGCCACCCCCCATCTTTATTCCTGCTGTAATATATATAATATATAAGATTTTATAATATATTTGTTGATAAAACCTATGTTTGGCGTTTTTACACTAGCGATCAAATTTGATTGCTTATTTTTGGGTATTTTCTAAAGTTTTCATTGATTGGTGACTTTAATTTTTGACAAATTAGCCCCCCCTCTGACTGTATGTTTCAAAAAATGCCTTAAATCACTTTTTAGTCAATTCCAGCGCAAAAGACAGTCTCAGAAGAGCTAAAAACGTGGTGTTTTTCTTATTCTGCTTTTTGGTTAACAGGCCAATGGGGAGGATATAGCCCTCCGGCTACGCTACTGGCCATGTTATTGCCGATCCGGATTTCCATCGCGCTGGGCCCCTGGCACTTTGGAGATTTTCGCAACATCTTTCTGCCAAATGTAGTTGAAGACCATAAAAAGTCTTAAGATTTGAGCGCAGAGCCCTTAGCTGGTACTGCGCCATAATGTGGTAAATCCGGCCTTGGTTAATGCATTACGTTCACAAAAAGGCTAGATGTGATCCTGAGATAGCAACTTTTAGGATGAAAACTATCCATTTCTTCCAGGTTTACGTTTAAATTGGCTGGCAAAAATTGATTTTAGGCGGTCTCGGGGCCCTTGGTCTTCAGTATTGTTGTTTGCTACTGGTGTAAACGAAAAACGCTAAAAAGAAACTGAAACTGAAGAAACAATAGGATTTTTTGTCACATTTTTGTCATTGATGAAATTTCAATTGGGGGGGAGGCCCGCTTGGCTAAGCCTACGCTCCAATTGTGCAAAATAAAAAAAGGTATTTACAAATTTTCTGCGAGGTTTCTGGCGTTTTCAACAAAATTTCAACGGTTCAAAAATAGTGCTGTCCTCGAGCCGAGGACAGGGCAATTTTCGAGGACCTAAGGCTTCGAGGCCAAGGCCAAGGCCAAGGACTTGACCTTCGAGGCCAAGGCCAAGGCCAAGGACTTCAAAATGTGTCCTCGAGGACGTCCTCGAGGCCAAGGACGTCCTCGAGGACTCCACCTCTGTAAAAAACATTTAAAATCACAAAAGTTCCAACATTGTGCGGCGTTGACCAAAAAACTTCTCCATAAAATAATTGCTGAATATTGGTCAAAAATTGTCTGCAAAATTATGGTAAAATTGCCAAAAGGCAGTTTTTTGCTTATAACTTTTTTTTCTGATTAAAATAAAGCAAACATTCCTTTTAGAGCAGATATAATATTATTGCTCTGATCATTTTGATGAGTTTCGACATTAAGGCAACACTAAACTCTAAGATTGGCAATTTCATGAAAAATTGGGGTGGATTGCCATATAAACGGTCCTAAGGGTAAGACATATAACACCGAAATTTAAAAAAAAACGTTTTCATAGTTTTGGTCTGGTTGATCAGTTACAAGTTACAACTTTCTGAAAAGTTTAAGAAAGATCGGAGAAACTCGCCAAATTTGGCCGGTCTAATATAGAGCTAAGCTATATTTACAGTCGTAGGCAAAGATTTTCCAGATGGAACGCGAGTAACTTCTTATTCTTTTTTTCACAAATACTTGGATTTACTACTTTCTAGTACTGGCGAAAAACAAAAAAGTCTATATATAATAGCATAATTAGCAATGCTCAACAGTGTATCCCCCTATTTTTATGATACTGTAACGCGCAGCAATGCGCAATACTATTTGATAAGTAATTGCGGGATACAAACAACTTTAACGTTTGAATTTGCTGAGCTAATGTGACCAGCAATCAATTAAGTATGTTTTACAAGAAACGGTACGCGTTGACAATCAATACAGGGTCCCTATATTGCAAGTTGTACGACGTGTTTAAAAATGTTAAGAACCACCGAGCTAGAAGGTCTGGGGAAGGGCTGTAAGCTTCTCAATAGGGATTCGGTACGGAACCCAAAAGCTTTAAGATTTGCAGCGTTGTTATGTGCTAAATTACAACAATGCACAGCAAGCGTTCAACAATTAGAGCAGCCACCTATTTGCAAGAAGACCATTAAATTGTGCAAACGGCAAACTTCACTTAATGCCAAAACCAGATGGTTTTTGACAGACTTAAAAAAACTACTTTGCAATCTAACCTAAGAATACCACTTAGAGCTTTTCCAAGAAATTTATGAAAATTAGCGGGTCCGAATCTTGTGATAAAAATAATTTACAACTTTATCGTTTGTTTTTATGCTTGTCGGCGAACTATGTAGCAGCTCGAATAAATTAGTGATGATTAAAAATTGTTTCCGAAAACATCAACCAAGTACTTGAAGATAATTCTGGATAAAAATTTGAATTGGGCAGAGCATTTGCAACATATCACGAAAAAGATGAGCACAGCCGGCGTAATCATGTAGAGACTGCAAAATTGCTTGACTCCGAAACTTTTAAAGCAAGCTTGTTACAGTATTGCGTACCATTATTTACAATATGCCATTACAAGCTGGGAAAAAGCACCAGTAAGTTATATCAATAACGCTCAAGTTCAGCAAAATCGACTTATTCGTATCTGGTTCAAAGCCTATAAAAAATTCACGTTCTCTCCATCGTATATCAAATTGCATATATTAGAAATCGGGGATACAGCATAGTTGTAAACGGGCCGACTAGTTCAGGCCCGAACCCGAAAATTGATTTGAAGCCCAAATAATGCCCAAAAAAACCCGAAAGTTAAGTTAGGTCTGACAAATTTAGCAATGTTGCCAAGTTATTTTGATTATATTTTAGTGCACCTAAGACAAAAAGCACTTCTCAGGCCCGAATTAACCCGATATTGTTGTCAACTTTAGGCCCAAACCCGACCCGAAAAACCAGGCCCGACCTACAACTCTGGGATACAGTTTTGTTAAATCATAACCAATTTTGTTGAGTTGGTTTAATTATGAGAGGCTATTACAGACTCAGCGACCTTTTCAGAATGCATTTTTAGTGTTTCGCCGCTTCTCATACAAGGAAGTAGCTTCAAGACCTTGGCACGAATTAAATTTTGTATCTTGTTCAGTTGACTGTATTTCCTGCATTAAAAAATGTGTTATCGTATTAGTGACTTAGTACGTAGTAAGGCCGTCTCGTTGGAGTTATTACGCATTATTACAGTATGAGATTTTGCCTTGTGATCTTTATTGCTTCTGTTAAATGTTATATTGTGATAGCTGTACGGGTTTCTCGAAACTTAAAGATGAGAAAGAGATAGTGAAGAATTAAGTTCCACATTTCGTCAATCTCAAGCCTGAACTCGGCCCGAACCGGCCCAAAAGCCCCGCCCAACTTACAACTCTGGAATGAATTAAATTGCTCGGCCCTTCGTCCATAAAAAAGCTGCTTATTTTACAATATATTATATTTCTAAATTTCATTGTTTGCATGTTACAATATTTGGACTGACTACTTGATAATTTTGTTATTCTTTACTATATGTACGTTTACTTGGTGGGACCACTGCCGTTGCCAGAGCAAACGAAGTAAGAGAGCACTAGCAGAAAATGGGGACGCGCTAAAATAGACTAAACGTTTGCACATAAAAACTAATATTTTACGGCAACAAATTATGTCCTTTTAAAATTTTGTATTTATCTTTGAAAAAAGAGACGTATAAACCCGGCAGAGTTTATAAACTCTTTTCGTATGTGGCCCGTACAATCACTTGAAAAATCTGTCTATAGTAACGAATGCGACCAGACGCGCAACCACGATTTTGCTAGAGAGAGGGGGCTTGAACAAAAAGTTAATTTTTTTTTGCACAAAAATTGTCTAGCTTAGGCCCCGTGTTGAACAAACCGATGCAACTCAAGCGTATCACAGAAAAAGCCTGAGGGCAGAGCTACCAGACGCCAGCTGATTTTTGAGATTTTGCTCCAAAAATAGCGATTTTAACGCAATTTTAATCACATTTTGCACATTTTTAAGCCATTTGAATATTTACAGTAAATTGCTAAAATTCATAAGTCATTGAAAAAATTTAATTGCCTAACCTCTTGAGCCCCCCTTATACTTTAAGTTTTATACTTTAGATCAAGTTCAAAACACGTTTAAAAGCTTGTTTTTTGGGGTTATATTTTTTAAATGACTTAAGGAAAGGGGGCTAATGCCCCATTAGCCCCTTCTTCCTGGTTGTGCAAGTGACTGCCACGTAAAAAAAACTTGAATGTGCTCTAAAAAAACAGCTTGTCTTTTTTAAAAAATGTTTTCACGTATATTATTTCAGGCCATAATCACTAACGACGTAACGGTAACGATTTTATAGGTTTACATCCTTATTCGGCGACACATCCGTATATGCGTGTTAATAAGACGGATTATTGTGTCACATTTATGTACAGCAGTTGGTGGCCAGCAATTTTGCAAAGAATTTAGAAAACTTCAAACGAGAATTGTCTTTAAACATGAAGTTTATTTCTCCTTTTTCCGTTATTGCCTGTTGTCTTGTCGTTACGTGATGCTCCAAAAAGTATTGCGAGTAAACTGAAATGGGGAGCACGCCCCCCTGGCTCCCCGTAGCGACAGCACTGGGTGGGACTGCTATTTGTGGGGTATAAAAAAGTTTTAAAAAGTTCTAAAAGGTTATGGGTGTTCCAGATATCCCTGTAAAAGGCACAGTGTACTACAACAAAAAGGGTTAAAAGGCATTGGTATAATCTATGTAGCTCTCGTTCTCTAGTATAGCTTGTTCTTCTGCCCGTTATCCATCTAGCTACTTACCAAATTCCAACAAAATAATTGCTGAAACAACCAAAAGTAAGAAAAATTTTCCTCACTTTGAGATAAATTGCAACCAAACTTTAAAATATTCTCCGAAACATCTCACTTATGAGCATAACTTACTTAAATTTACGTGTGGTTTTTCCACTTTATTTTGACTTTGATCAACCGATTCCCGATAATTGTCCCGATGGCCGCCACTTTGTCCGTAATCTCGAAAGTTGTTTATGCTAAAGTTTTCGATTTTCTCTAAACATAAATAAGACTAAAATGAACTGTGTACAGATCAAAAATTGTGTAGTAGCCAACATAATGTACAAGTAATGCAGTATAACGCAAACAAAACTACGAACATAATTAAGCCATATAACAATGTAAAACTTATTCTAATAAGCGTAAATTTAGCGTACACTGTCTAAAAAAGATTGGAATCTGAAAACTAGCCGCATTGAAATTGAAGAAAAAAATCTAGGAAATAGCTGCGTTGAATCTTATTCGGTTCAGATCAGTGTTTTAGTTATTCGCCACAGCAGTCCTTCCCAAACTTTTTCAAACCATTTTCCAAATCAACATTGCGTTTCGCTAATCCCAATCTTTTTTATCGTAAAAAGAACGTGCAACCTGAGAGCTTGTGCCAATATTTTTCTCATTATTTTGAGCTTGTATATTTTTCACTGAAGGAAAAAAAACAACAAATTGACGAAGTTGTTTTGATTACGTAATAATACAATCAATATTCTTAGTGCTGCCGGCGAGAGTATAAGCTCGGTTTACCTAGTTATTTTTAGCTTTTTTGTTGGGTCAGCTCACCCTTCCTAAACCGTGTGTATCCGTTTATACTTGTCACTGAACGTTGATGGTACCGGTAACACACCGAAATTCTGTGAAAATTGATCAAAATATCGGCGAAGACCTTTTTCAATTTTTTTTTTTTTTTTGGTGTTTGTTCGTCTTACTTCCTCCAAAACTTGGTCCAAATTTCGGTGAAGATCACTTGTTTACAGTCTTCACTTTGATTCCGGCCAAAAATTGATCCAAATGTTGGTTTATAACTTTTTCTTGGGCTTTATTAACATTCCGGCCAAAAATTGAGACGTATATCGGACCTGCCCTAACGTTTTCGGAGCCTAATCCTATTAAAAGTTTTGAATCTTACCCACCTACTTGGTTAGGACGGCAACGGTGGATATTCTAGCTCCATAACCCTAACCCTAAACCGAACCCAAATCCAACACTGCCTAAGGTTTAATTAAAAAATGATACCAAAAATTGTTAAGTCAAAGAGAATAAAACGAAAACAAGGAATATTCATCCGCACATTTTTTATTCACATTTTTAAGGGTCGAAACGAGAGTTTGAGTTAGAACTAGGTTTGAGGTTATTTGAGTAAAGATTTGAGTGTGGGTTAGATTTGGATTAGGATTGATAAAAAGGTAGATAGAAATTCCTATAAAATAGCCTCGTCCTAACTTAAAATAAAAAAGCAAATGAGCCAATAGAAACCCACGCATCTTCGCTCGTTCATTCTACCTATGGTAGTCATACAACTTAACATTGTAGCTTTTTCCAAGAACTACTCGTATACGAAACTTCAACATTAGCATGATTTTACTGTTCTTTTTCTCCCTGAACTCCAAATGCTGTTTTGCTCTTTGTTCAAAGTAAGCCTCCTCTCCTGGTCATGCTATGTCGGGTGACATTTCTTTAAACAAGCCTTGAGCTTTGGTGGCTTTAAGCTGGAGCGTATTTAGGGCAGGCGGTATTGTGCCATGACCCCCTCCTCCTGGTCTACACCTCAATATCGGTGGAGAAGTCACTATGCATCGACCAAAACTTGGCTCCTAAAGGGCGAAGACCGAAGACATTAGAGTACAATAATATTGCAATTCTTCTTTGACGGCCACTACACGCTTTTGCCAAATCTTACGCTTTAGATCGGATAATTATCGCTATTATTATTATTGCTGCCTTTCATATCCTTAGTCTTGGACCTACTGTATATTTCTGCGTCAAAGTGCCATCATAAAAACGTTTTAAATTTTGGTGAAGCATTTCTCCAACAAACTTTAAAATGGGAAAACTTTGCCTTACCGTGTCTCAAAAATATAAAGTTTCAGGTTTTTTTGTCAAGAACTTTGACTTAAACTCAATCTAGTTGTTTCGAAGTATAAGCAAGATGTTGCGTGCTAAATATTGCCAGGGGGACACCGCTAAAATTGTTAAATGCAAAGCAACACTAAGACAGGCTGCAGGTTCGATTCTAGCAGGAAAAAAGCTTATGTTCTAGAAGGCGGTTTAGTATCTTTTTTTTGAGATTTTAAGGTCTTTTTGGCATTGTCATGATAACCTTTTCAGCAAATATAACTAATTCCTAAAATTTAAATCAACGGCTAAAGCTTTACTATAGTCTATTGCAACTTATCAAAAAGCAACATTAATACTATTGTCAAATACAGTACTGCTATTGCTTTAATTTTACAGTACAATAGTATTCAGTAAGCAATAGGATGGTCCATATTTTATCAACTTTTGAAAGTTTTAAGTCTGACTTCGTAATGTTGTGTCATTTCATAAAAAAATAACTTGCGGAAAATTTTTTTGAAGAAATTGTACCTTTAGGGGTGCCCCAGGCCCATTAAAAATCGGAAATTTTATCAAATTTTTTAATATTTTTGGGATATTGACCTTTATGCATTTTTTGACCGAAAACTGTGATAATTGCTTTCAGAATGATGCATCACCTCATATTTGCCAAACTTTGACACTCATATGTGTTGCAAACGCAAAATTGTGGCCACTTTCGATTTCTATCACAATGTGGTGCTATTGTTTAAATCACAAAAATTGGTCATATTTTGCTGATTTTTATCCCAGAACAATGATATTGATTTCTGGAACATTTTCAGCAATGGGTGTTCCAAAACTTCTATATGATACTATTTTTATTTGGTGTCAGAATATAAACTGGCAGCTATACTTTTTTCACATATTATAAAATTTTGGGCTCAAATAATTTTAGTAATGTTTTTTGGTTTAAAAACTTCACACCTAGTACTTTTTTATTGAACAATATTGAGCAATAAGGTGAATAAGCTAAAGTAGATTGGAATATCATTACACAGCACATTAACACCCAACGTAATTGAAAGATTAAAATTTAAAAATAAAAAAATGAAAAGTTTAAAACCTTTTTTGAAGTAAAGGTTTTCCATTCAATGCAAAATCTTGTAAAAATTTGGGCTACACTTGCTTTATAGAAATGTCGCAGCTCTTAATATTAATTTTGTAAATAAACAGTAGAACATAAAAAATTTGAAAAATAGGCAATTTTAGTTTGTTTTACTATAATGAGTAAACTCTCTCAACATCCGGCCGCTACTTCTTCGAATAGAAAAATCTAAGCTTAAATGGTTTGGCCATCTAAGCAGAATGCCTCAGGAAAGACTTCCCAAACAAGCTTTACTTGCCAAAGCAAATGGGAGAAGACCAGTTGGACGACCTAGAACTAGATGGACCACTTACAATGAGAATCTTGGATGGAATCGTCTGGGACTTCATCCAAGCAAAATGATGGATGTAATAAAAGATAGTAAAGTGTGGCGGCTAAATCTTGAGCTGCTGCCCCCGCAACCCTCACGGAAAAGCGGGCAATGCTGAAAGAAGAAGAAAAAGATAATCAGTAAAGTGACACAATGAGCAACCAACAAAACTAGCAAAAAATTTAAGAAAATAAACAAAAGAAAAAATTACGTGTGCATAATTACGATCAATTCTAACTTTTTTTGTTGAAGCTATTTGTAAGTAAACCCTGATTAAACTAAGCACAAAAAAAAACTGTTTGGTGCAGTCTTAATTATAATAATTTGCAGTTATGATAAGGTTCGACAAAACTAAAATTTGGATGTTAAAACAACTAATCAGACTATGCTGGCCCATGTGGGGTTCTTTGCACCACAGTCAGATGTTCATTTTCCTGGAGGAAAATAATACGGGACTTCTGCCAGTTCCATTTTACCATCATTCTCCCCTTCATACTTTGAAGGTTACCGATATTTCTGTAAAACTTAATCATAGGCAACGCAAACAAACTGATTTTGTTTCATGAAAAAATAAATGTTGATTTTAAATCATCTGTGATTTGGGCAAAACTGATGTCCGACTAAATATTTCAACCCAGCTCTGTTCCATCACGACATTTTCAAACCTTGACGCCTTTAATGATTATGCCATCTCAGCATATGAACCCAACTGACTAAAATCAATTGTTAAATTTAGCTTTCAATGAGTGATTTTTGGGAAGGTTCATTTGGAGGTTGGTACCCTCAAACCATGTGAAAAATTGTTTCTTAAATATTTACTGATATCCAAAAGAACTAGCCCCCTAGCTCAACTGTTCAAAATAATTAATTTTGGAAGGTCTATTTAAGAAGGTTCCAGAAGGGTGATACCCCCAAACTATGTCAACATTTTTGTCTCTTAAGTATCCCCTGATATCAATAAAAACTGGAGCCTTAGCTTACGTAGTTCAACATGTGACTTTTAAAGGTTTCATGGGGGGTACTCCCAAACTATGTCGAAGTATTTGTCTGTTAAATATCTACTGGTATCAAAGAAACTAGCACTCTAACTTAAGTCGTTAAAAAGATTGATTTGGAGGGGATTTTTATAGAGAATGAAACCTGATACCCTCTAATCATATCTAATGTCAAAATAAAAAAATTGAAAAATGATTTCGCCTTAATCAGAAAAAAATGTGCTTAATTCAATATAATTTTTGGAATTAGAAAACCGATAGCCAACTAGATGATGATTTGGGGGTCCACTTTGGGGGGTCCTTGGGGGGGCACCCCAAAGTTATGTCGAAATATTTGTCTGTTCAGTATCGGTTGATATCAAAAAAAAAAACTGGCTCCCTAGTTTGAGCCAATCAAAAAATTAACTTTTGGGGGTTCCATTCTGGGGATTCCCGTGGCTTTACACCCCAAACGATGTCAAAATAATCGTCTCTTAAATATGTTCTGACATCAAAAGAAACTATTGCCCTAGCTTGAGCCAATCCAAACATTGAATTTTGGGGGTCCATTATAGGGAGGTCCACGGGGGGGGGCACCCCCAAACTATGTCAAAAGATTATTTTCTTAAATATGTGCTGATATCAAAAAAAAACTGGTGGTCTAGCTTGAGCCAATCAAAAAATTGATTGTTGGGCAGTCTATTTGGGAGGTCTCCGAGGGGGGTACCCCCAAACTATGTAAAAATATTTGTCTTTTAAGTATCTGCTGGTATCAAATAACAAAGGAACCTTAAATTAGGTCGTTGAAAAATTGATTTTTGGGGGTCCCCGGGGGAGGTGGTAACCCCAAACCACGTCAAAATATTTTTCTCCTAAATATCCACAGATATCAAAGAAAACTGGCACCCGAAATTAAGTTGTTCAAAAAATTGATATTTCAGGGGTCCCTGGGAGGGTGGTACCTCCAAACTATGTCTATGTATAGTCTCTTTATTATCTCCTGATATCAAAAAAGTAGCACCCTGTCAAACCATTTTTCAATTAAATATTTACTGATAGAAAAAAATAGTTCCTTAGCTTAACCCTTCAAAAACGTGATTTTTTGGGTCCGTTTGGTGTTTTTTTGGAGGTTTTTGTACCCCAAAACTATGTCAATGTATTTGCCTCGTTATTATCTCCTGATATCAAAAAAGTAGCAACTTAGCTTAAGCCTTCAAAAAAATTGATTTTGGGGGTCCATTTGGGCGGTTTGGGTAATTGGTATCCCCAAACTATGTCAAAATATTTTTGTCTTTTAAATTTCTACTGATAGCAAAAAACAACTAGCGGTTGATGGTGTTAAGAAAGTGATTTTTGGGGCATCTTCACAGAGAATGAAACCTGATACTCTTTGATCATATCTAGTGTCAAACAAAAAATATTAAATGCGATTTTGTCCTAATCGAAAAAACAATTAATATGCTAGATTCAATATAACCTTGTTTTGATAAAAGCGATGGCCAAGTAGATAATTGAACCCATGTCTTAGGTTTCAAGCACTGACGCTCTTAACCATTCGGCCACGGCAGCACGCGCTCGTAGGTAACTACCTCCAAACAATGCCAAAATATTTTTGCCTTTTAAATTTCTACTGATAGCAGAAGAAAACTTGATGGGAGCTTGCTAAGAAGCAATCTCAGTGAACGACCGACGCATGTTGAACAATGAGATTCTCCGGAAAAAACCTTTGCTTTCCTGTAGAGAAATTAATTACAAATATCTTTTGGGACACCCAAAATGGTTTGCAATTTCAAACATTTTCAAAATTATATTTTATTGACAACATAGTGACAGATAATAAAAAAAAATCTTATCCAAGCTTAAGCCGTTGAATCTACAGTATGTCAAAATATTTATCTCTTAAACATCTGCTGATATAAAAAACTAAACCCTAGTTTAAGCCGTTCAAAAAATTGATTTTTGGGGGGTCCCCAAGGGGGTTAATGCCCCCAAATTATGTCAAAACATTTGTCCCTTAAATATCTACTGATATCAAAAAACACTGGCACCCTAAATTAGGTCGGTCAAAAAATTAATTTTTGGGCGGTGTATTTGGGGAGTGGTGCTCGGTGGGAGCTGTTACCCCAAAATTATACTAAAATATTTGTCTCTTAGGTATCTGTTGATGTGAAAAAAACTGGCACCCTAGTTTGAGTCGCTCAAAAAATTAAATTTTCGGGGGATCCATTTTGGGAGAGTCCCCGCGGGGGTGGTACCTCAAAATTTTGTCGAAATATTTGTCTGTTAAGTATCTGTTGATATCAAAAAAACAAACAAAACTGGCAGACTAGCTTGAGCCGCTCAAAAAATTGATGTTTGGGTGGTCCATTTTAGGGGGTCCCCGGGGATGGCACCTCCAATCTATGTCAAAATATTTTTCAATTGAATATTTACTGATACCAAAAAAAACTAGCTCCTTAGCTTAATCCTTCAAAACAGTGATATTTTTTAGGACCCTTTGGGAATTTTCCGGGGGGTGGTAACCCCAAACTATGTCAATGTATTTGTCTCGTTATTATTATCTCCTGATATCAAAAAAGTAGCAACTTAGCTTAAGCCGTCAAAAAAATTGATTTTTTGAGTCCGTTTGGGGATTTGGGTAATTGGTATCCTCAAACTATGTCAAGATATTTTTGTCTTTTAAAATTCTACTGAAAGCAAAAAACAATTAGCGCCCTAGCTTATGGTGTTAAGAAAGTGATTTTTGGGGCGTCTTTACAGAGAATGAAACCTGATACCCTTTGATCATATCTAGTGTCAAACAAAAAAATATTAAATGCAATTTTGTCCTAATCAAAAAAAAAATTAATATGATAGATTCAATATAATTTTGGTTTGATAAAAGCAATGGCTAAGTAGATAATTAAATCTGTGTCTTAGGTTTCAAGCACTGGCGCCTTTCACTATTCGGCCGCAGCAGCACGCACGCAAAGGTGACTACCCCAAACTATGTCAAAATATTTTTGTCCTTAAAATATCTATTGATAGCAAAAAAAACTAGCGCGCTAACTTGAGGTCTTAGAAAACTGATTTTTGGGGAGTCATCACAGAAAACGAAACCTGATACCCTCTCATCATATATAGTGTCAAATCAAAAAATATTAAAAGCGATTTTGTCCTATTCGAAAAAAAATTAATATGCAAGATTCAATGTAATCTTGGTTTGATGAAGGCGATGGCAAACTAGATGATTCAACCCATGTCTTAGGTTTCACGTACTGGCGCCTTTAACCATTCGGCCAAGCGCTTGCGTGAGTAAAATCACTTAACAAACTTCGCGTCTTAAGTTTGTCGTGCATATGCCTCAAACCACTAAACCTAGCGCCTCCAAAATTGCAGGGACTCAAGTTCATGTATAGACTTATCATCTGTCCAAATTTCAAGTGTCTAGCTTTGGTGGTTTTCGAGTATTTGTCACCTTAATGTGATTTGCTTAAATAAATAAATAAATAAACAACTAGATGTTCATTTTCTAGTTGTTTATTGTCAATGTATTTGTCTCGTTATTATTATCTCCTGAATAAATAAACAACTAGATGTTAAACAACTAGATGTTCATTTTCAACCAGCCAGTTGGTCGAGCGGTAACGCGTTCGTCTCTGGAGCGGGAGGTCTGAGGTTCAAATCTCGGGCCGGTCAAATCGGACACAGTGTTGCCAACGGCTCGCCACCGCTGCAGCATTTCTTCGAAAGGAGCTGTGTTGCCCGGGCGCAATGACGCGGAGATGGGCCCCGCAAACTCGTTACACGCTTCGGCGTACTACAGCGAGTATAAATGAAAGATTTGATTTGATTTGATGTTCATTTTCCCGCTGAAAATAATACGGGACTTTCGCCAGTTCCATTTCACCATCATCATTCTCCCCTTCATACTTTGAAGGTTGCCGATATTTCTGTAAAACTCAGTCGTATGCAATGCAAACAAACTGTCTTTGTCTCATGAAAAAAATAAATGTGGATTTTAAATCGTTCGTGGTTTGGGTAAAATCGATGTCCGACTAAGTATTTGAACCCAGCTCAGTTCATTCACGATAATTTCAAACCCTGGCGCCTTTAATCATTACGCAAGCTCAGCATATGAACCCAACTGACTAAAATCAATTGGTAAATTTAGCTTCAAAAAGGGATTTTTGGGAAGGTTCTTGTTGGGGGTTGGTAGCCCCAAATCATGTAAAGCATTGTCTTTCAAATATCTATTGATATCCAAAAAATCTAGCGCCCTAGCTCAAGCCGTTCAAAATTAATGATTTTGTGAGGTGCATTTGGGAAGGTTCCGAAGGGGAGTACTCAAAACCATGTCAAACATTTAGTCTCTTAAATATGTTTTGATGTAAAAAAAACTGGAGCCTTAGCTTAAGTTCAACAAATTGATTTTTGTGGGGTTTACGTGGGGATTTCCGCGGGTCTGGTAACCCCATATTATGTACAAGAAAACTGGAGTTTTAGCTTAAGCCGTTCAACGCAATGACGTTTGGGAGGTTTTGGGGGGAGGGTGCCCCCAAACTATGTCAGCTTTTTGTCTCGTAAATACCTACTAATATCAAAAAAAAACAAAAACGAAGCCTTAGATTAAATCGTCCGAAAAGTGATTTTTATGGGGTTCATTTGGGGATTTTCGGATAGAGGCACTTTCAAAATATGTCCAAGTGTTTGTCTTTTCAATATTTCATAATATCAAATAAAAACTAGAGCTCTAACAAAAGCCGTTGAAGAAATTGATGTTTAGGGGGTCTGTTTGAGGAGTCCTCGGGGGGGGGGGTGATATCCCAAAACTCTGTCAAAATATTGCCTATGAAATATCTACTGATATCAAAAACACAGGCATCGTAAACTTGGTCGAGCAAAAATTTGATTTTTGAGGGTCCACCTTGGGGGGTCCCTAGGGGGGTGGCACCCTCAAACTATGTCGAAATATTTGTCTGTTGTATCTGTTGATATCAAAAAATGAATTTGGCACCCTAGTTTGAGGCAAACAAAAAATTAATATGTGGAGTGTCCATTTTGGGGGGTCCAAGGGGGGCGGGTATTTCCAAAGAATGCCAAAACATTCGTCTCTTAGATATAGGCTGATATTAAAAAAAACAACTAGTGACCTAGCTTGAGCCAATCAAAAACTTGATTTTTGGGGGAGTCGGTTTTGGGGGGTCCCCGGGGGTGGCACCCCAAACTATGTCAAAATATTCATCTCCAAAATACCTACTGCTGATATCAAAATACACTGGCACCAAAAATTAAGTCGATCAAAAGATTGGTTTTGGAAGGATCCCTGAGGGGGCGATACCCCCAAACCACGTGAAAATATTTGTGTCGTAAACGCTAAAATATTTTGAGCCGGAGCTAAACCTGAACCCGAACCGTTATTTGAAACGGTTCGACACCCTGGTCGTAAATATCTACCGACAGCAAAAAACTCTGGCACCCTAGGTTGAGCCATTCAAAAAATTGGTTTTTGGGGGTCCATTTTGAAGGGGGCCTCAGCGGGATGGTACCCTCAAACTATGTCAAACTATTTGCCTCCAAATATCTACTGATACGAAAATACACTGGCACCGTAAATTAGGTCGTTCAAAGAATGGGTTTTTGGAGGGTCTATTTGGGGGGTCCCCAAGGAGGGGGTTGGCACCCCCCAACTATGTCGAAATGTTTGTCTGTTAGATATGCGTTGATTTTGCAAAAAACAGGCACCTTAGTTTGAGCCAATCAAACAATTAATTTTTGGGTGGTCCAGTTTGGGGTTAATATCCCAAACGATGTCAAAAAATTTGTCTCTTAGAAATGTACTGATATCAAAAAAAAAGTAGTGCCCCAGTCCGAGCCAATTAAAAATTGACTTTTGGGGGGCTTCGTGGGGTGTGGTATCCCCAAACCACGACAAAGTATTTATCTCTTAAATATCTACTGATATCAAAAAACACTGGTACATTAAATTAAGTCATTCAAAAAATTGATTTTGGGGGGCCCATTTTGGTCTTCGAGAGGGGTTGGTACCCCCGAACCACGTTAAAATATTTTCCTCTTAAATATCTACTGATATCAAAAAACACTGGCACCTTAAATTAAGTCGCTGGAAAAATTAATTTCTGGGAGGCCCATTTTGTTCCCCAAAGGGGGGCGGTACCCCCAAACCCCGTCAAAATATTTTCCTCTTAAATATCGACTACTATCAAAATACACTGGCACCCTACGTTAAGCAGTTCAAACAATTGATGTTTGGAGTGACCACTTGGGAGGTCTCCGGGAGGGTGGTACCCCAAAACTATGTCAAGGTATTTGTCTCATTATTGTCTCTTGATATCAAAGATGCAGCATCCTAGCTTAAACCGTCCAAAAACTGATATTTGTTTGGATCTATTTGGGGTTTTTGGGGGGTTGGTACCCCCAAATTATGTCAAAATAGTTTTGTTCTAAAAAGTTCTTCTGACACCCAAAAAAGTAGAGCGCTTGCTTATGGTGTTAAGAAAGTGTTTTTTGGAACGTCTTCACTGAGAATGAAACTTGATACCCTCTGATCATACGTAGCGTCGAGCAAAAAATATTAAAAGGGATTTTGTCGTAATCCAAAAAAATTAAAATGTTAGATTCGATATAATGTTGGTTTGATCAAAGTGATGGCCAAGTGGATAATTGAACCCAGGTTCTACGTTTCAAGCACTGGCGCGTGTAACCATTCGGCCATGGCAGCACGCGCGCGTAGGTGACTACCTCCAAAGTACGTCAAAATATTCTTGTCTTTAAAATATCTAGTGATAGCAAAAGAAACTAGCATGCTAGCTCGAGGTCTTTGGAAACTGATTTTTGGTACGTCTTCACAGAGAATGAAATCTCATACCGTCTGATAATATGTGGTGTCAAACTAAAAATATTATAAACGATTTTGTCGTAATGGAAAAAGAAAGAAGCTAAATTCAATACAATGTTGGTTTGACAAAACCGACGATCTACCAGAATATTGAACTCCGGTCTTAGGTTTCAAGCACTGGCGCCTTTAACCATTCGGCCAAGACAGCACGCGCGCGATCGCGACTAAAATTACTTAATAAACTTCGTTGTCACAAGTTTAGGGTGCATATGCCCCAAACCACGTGACGTAGCGCCTCCAAAATTGCAGGGACGCAAGTTCATGTATAGACTTATCATCTGTCCAAATTTCAAGTTTCTAGCTTTGATAATTTTGGAGTTTTTGTTCCGATAATGTGATTTGCTTAAATAAATAAATAAATTAATTAATTAATTAATAAATAAATAAAGAAAGAAAGAAAAAGTGTCGGAATTGTCATAATTCATTTTTGAGAGCGGAAAGGGCATGCCCAGACGTTTCTAAATTCGAAAGTTTTATTCTCATAATGCCAATAGTTTTCGAGCCAGAGCTGTTTAAACCTAAAATTGGCATTTCTTTTTTTGTGCTCGGAAACCCGTATCACATGACTGATTGCCCCCAAATTTTGCTCTAAGAATGATTTATATGTGCCCCAGCTAAGATCAAAATTTCAAATTTCTACCTATAGCCGTTTCAAAGTTAGAGCGTTTTCAAACTTTGCTTAAGAATTCGTAATAAACTTTGTTTTCGAATTCGTAATTTTTCACTGAAAAAACATAAGGACTTCCGACGCAAAGCGTCGCGGAAGTCCCAAATATGCAAAAAAAGAAAAAAAGTATCGGAATTGTCATAATTTATTTTTCGGGGCTGAAACTGCATGCCCAGACGCTTCTAAATTTGAAAGTTTAATTCTCCTCCGGCAATTATCTTTTGAGCCAGAGCTGTTTAAACCTCCGATTTGCATTTCAGTTTTTGGCTCGCAAACCCGTATCAGGTGACCGATTGCCTCCAAAATTTGCATAAAGAATGGTTCATATGTGCCCCATGTAAGTTCTAAAATTCAAATATCTACCTTTATCGTTTCAACGTTATAGCATTCTTTACCTCTGTTGCCGAATTCGTAAGTTTTCCCGGAAAAAAACATAGGGACTTCCAACATGAAGCGTCGCGGAAGTCCCAATAACCACTGTTTTGCAAGTTGGACAGTAGCACTAAGAAGTCGATGTTGAATGTTTTTGCTTTCAGCTTTTATTTGAAACTGAAGACTGCAGTAGATGCAAATATTTTTAAATTTGATAAAACAATAATTGTTGAATACGTTTACCTACCGTAATGTTGAAGTCAAGTGCATTGCATTTGTAGTGTTTATTGCATGTTGTACTACGGTAGCAAAACCAAACACTCCAAAATAGTAAATCATACATATATCTTCAAGCTGTACAGTGTTGCATTGTTGCTAAGGTTATTATGATTTATTTTTACTGGAACTCGAAAAACTGCAAAAAGATTTTGCTTTGGAGAAAACCGGATAACATATTGTGAAGACAGTGGTGAGCTCAAACTTAAACTTTTGACGATGCCGTAGGTTCTTTGCTATCAATAGTTTTAATATGGATCAGAGATTAACTAAATTCAAGTCATTTACCTTGAAAGCTGAACACTGAAAATCGGAGTCAATGCTTAGCTCGAAGCTGAGTAAAGCCACACTGAAAAAAGCTAAAAGGATATTCTCAGGTTTTTCGTTTGACGTTTAGAACTAGAAACCAGATTGGTTTAAATAGTAAATACTCAACCACAAAATGACGACCCAATGAAAAGTGTTAACTCGGCTTGAAGGCTACTAGATCTCACAATATTGTCTTTTAGTCAAAAGCTTTTTGAAAAATAAATATCAATTGTAAGTTAACCGAAAATAAAAGTGAATTAAGTTCAAAAGGTTTAAAATCTCTGTGAAAGACGATAAAAAAAGTATACAACTATTCTTTAACATAAAAATAGTAAACTTATTGTATGAAAGGTTTAGAACACCCATTGCTGAAAATGTGGTTCCAGAAATCAATACCATTGTTCTGGGATAAAAACTACAAAATATTACCAATTTTCATAATTTAAACTATAGCGCCGCATAGTGGTAAACATCAAAAATGACCACAACTTTGCGTTTGCAACGCATATGAGTGTCAAATTTTGACAAATATGGGATGATACATCATTCTGAACATCAATTATCAAAAATCATTATCTCAAAAACATCAAAATTTGATAAAATTTCCAATTTTTGAAGGGCCTAGGGCACCGGCAAACGTACAATTTTTTCAAAAAAATTTTACACCAGTTTTTTTTTCATGAAATGGCCCAACTTGAAGGGGTCAGTCTTAAAACTTTCAAAAGTTGGTAAAATATGGACTACCCTAGTAAGCAACTTGCCAGCTATTAGTGTAATGCTAGGCGTTTCACCACGAGAAGTGTTTGGATCAGTTAGGAAGGTTTGTGGACCTTGCATTCTTAGAATATGACTGTGTATTTGGTACTGGTAGCCCGCGTTCAATTGAAGAAGTTCACTGAAACAAAAAAAATTATAGCTGTAGATAACACATAACACCTAATCTACAAATATTATTCAATAAGTTAAATAGCGAATCGGAATTATCTGATTCACGTAAGTTCAAAGTTCGCATTATCCCATTATCCTAAGATTCAAAGTTTTTAAATAAACATGAAGTTAAAAATCAGAGGTGGAGTCGAGGACACAAGGATCCAGGCCAAGAACACAAAAAAATCCTAGGCCAAGGCCAAGAACAGCCCTTCCGAGGACAGAACCTCTCGAGGCCAAGGACAGGAATGCTCGAGGCCAAGGCCAAGGACTGCGGACATAGGCGCAAGTCTTCTCCGATAAAAAAAGTCTTCAAAATTTTTTTCAGGTGATCTCAAAAAAAAAAAAAAAAAAAAAGGGTCTTCAAATAATTTTTCAGGGGAAAAAAGTCTTAAAAATTTTTTTTCAGGCGATCTCCAATATTGAGGAAAGCAAAAAAGGCCTTTGCAAATTTTCCGCGAAATTTTTGGCCTTTTCCAACAAAATTTTAACAGCTCAAAAGAGAGTGCTGTCCTCGAGCCGAGGACATGGCAATTTTTGAGAACTTGAGACTTCGAGGCCAAGGCCAAGGACTTGACCTTCGAGGCCAAGGACTTAAAAATATATTCTCGAGGATTCCACCTCTTGTTGAAAATCGCTTTTTAAACATTTGAATGTTGCGAGAACTAAGTGTCAAAAACTGCTAAAAACTAGCGCGGCAAATTTGACCTACCGAATCAAAATGCACCGGTATGTATTTAGCAAAATAGAATAATTGATACCGGTACATATCTAAACGCGTTTCTCATTACATACCAAAAAATGAAAAAAGCCAAGTTTTGCGTTTATTTAAATACAAAAAAAGTCGAAAACGTTGTAAAATATTTGTGTATTGTTAAATGTTGGTGTGTTTCAACGAACAGTTTAATTATAACTTTTTATAGCACTTTTGGCCACACAGAATGGCATGTTGGTAGCGTATTATTTTATTACAAAATTGCAATTTTTAACTGATAAGGAGCACCAAAGCCTCAGTTATCAGTTATCTCTATCAGTTTGTTGCAACATCATATTATTGATTGGCGCATTTTAAGGGATCGAGGTCAAGGGTGCGAAGAAAGCAAATAGCTTGTATTTAACTAGTACTTCCAATAACTCGCATTTCCAGAAGTAAACAAATAACTGAAATAAAAAAGTGGAAAAATTCTAGCTTTCTATGGCGCAAAATAAGCAGCATGCAGTTCAAAATCCAACATGCTCTCCCGTCCCCAGCATTCAAACTTAGAAAAAACAAAATGTAAGCACTGTTTTAAACTCAAATCTCTCGATTTCTCGCCAAAGAAACAATCTTAACTTAAGTTTTAAGTAACAGCAACCATGTCTCGCGTTAGGCCACTTCCAGCAAAGTGCAATCCACTACACGATTTCGACCTTCGAATCAAAACGAATCTAGTTTAGTTTGTTTTGTGTTTTTTAACACATAAACTGAAAAAATGGCAATCACTCATGCGCACAGTACAACCCTTAGAAGGAAAATTTTTGATATTATCATCGCAAGTTGCTTTTTTGCATCGTAGCTTTTTTCCTGCATTGATATTGAAATCAATGTACCGGTATGTACTTAGCATAATTTTACGTACATACCGGTACATTGATTTCAAAATCAATGCAGAAAAATTGAGTCAGCTTGGGGATGACATGGGTCGTGACATGAGTCAGCTTGGGGATGACAGGAAAATTGAGTCAGCTTGAGGATGACATTGTTCAGTCAGCTTGGGGATGACATGGGTAGTTTTTTTAATTCAATGGCAGGGGTAGTGTTGTGTTTGATGTATTTCATCAATTCTTTTTTCGGAAATATCGCTTGTTAGAGTGGGTTCTGAACATTTTCTGCAGACCGATCAATCATTTCCGTGTTGCCTGCCGACGCAAAATTTAACGTTGGTAGTCTGAATTGTTGCGCAGATCTTGTTGTTGAAGCATGACGTGTTTGTAAAATCCTTCGCAGCCCAAGCTCACGAACATGCTATCTGTCATCAGTGATCATAGCGATAAAGATATTCTCTGGTTAGGCGAAAAAAGAATTTCTTTGTATCACTTTGTAAATAATTTCTTTCAGATCTGTAGATAAATACCTAGACTTGCTGGTCAACCGCATAATGTGCTTCGCTCCATCTTTACAGCAAGAATTAACTTTTATTTGAAACCTCATTGGCGCGTAAACAAACCTAATAAATTTTGCAATACTTTTTAGTTTTTTAGAGGGTTGATCCACGGCAACATACAGTCGAAGTTTTTTTAGAGGGTTGATCCACGGCAACATACAGAGGGTTGATCCACGGCAACATACTGTCCTTCGACTGTATGTTGCCGTGGATCTTTTGATATATATGCGATATATCAATATGCGATACTGCGTAAAAACGAAAATTATGATATATGCGATTTATGATAAATGTATGCGATTATGATATATATGCGATTATGCAATATATATATGCGATATATATATGCGATTAGATATATGCGATATATATATGCGATTAGATGCGATAATATATATGCTTATAATACATAAAATATGAGATAATATATATATATATGCGATAATATATATGCGATATATATATGCGATTAGATATATGCGATTATGATATATGCGATTTATGAATTTATGATAAAATTATGATATATGAGATAAATATGCGATACTGCGTAAAAACGAAAATGTTCCATTGATCTCTCTCTTTAAAGCCGCATTTACACGGGCGACTTTTTTGCAACGCGATTCGAAGATTTTTAATGCGCGAAAATCTCTCTCGCAGAGTGGTTACTTACACGAGGCGAGACTCGCTTACCGCGATCGCGTTTGGCAAGAATCGCCGCCGTGTAAGTAACACCTGCGATTTGCGATGCCGATTATATTTCGCGCGACTCGATGCAAGAATCTTTCTCGCTCGTGATCACTTACACGAGGTCGATTTCAACGTTTCGAGAGTCTCAGGGCAAAGTCGCGCTCGTGTAAACAGCAAATCGTATGCAATTTATGAGTCGCCCAGGCATAGCGCAATGCACAAATGCTTTGCGAGTCGCTGGCTGCGATTACCCTAAATTTGCTTCACAAAGTATTGTGTTCATAGTATAAAATAAGCTGTAGTGCTTTTACCGTAATTAATTGTGATTTCAATACTAAATTTACTTCATATTATAACCGCAGAAGCAATAATTTTCTTGTGCATGCTGGCACTGGTCTACTGCAGATACGGCAGTCATGAGCTGATTGCTAGTAACTGTGAAGCCAATCAAGTGAAACTTCAACCCTTTATAAAATGTATAATAACCACAGATAACAGTACCGTAATTGTATTCTGCTTTTATAATACCTTAAGCACGCTTTTTTATTAGAATCAGTAAACTTTGAGTTAAGGCTAGCTGTTTTTATCTTTTCGCCAATGTTAAGCCTCAGTTGCTCGTAATTGGTTCTTAAAGTTTGAGATCATTGATGTCAATTATGGCGACCATGTTTGTTAATTCCTAGTGCTATGTCTGCTTGTAAACGCCTGTTTGGCTGCTTTTGCAGCATCGTAAAATTGCGGAAAGCGAAAAAGCGAGCACTAATTTCTGTTTGAACTAGAGCCAAAAAGTGTTTTTGTTACCTGCGCTGCGTGCAAAAGCACTCTATAGTCTCAACTTTGTATACTAAAAAACCACTCAAGCTTTATTGATTTTAATCAGAACAGAATTTTGTTTGTTTTTTGATTTGGAAATTTTTTTTTTGGTTGTTCTTCCTAATTTGTTATTAAATTTTGTGCAAAAATGAGCCGCGTGTTTTTACAAAATTTTTTGTGTATAAAAAAATGTAATCAATTTTGTCATTGCTAATATTCTGACATAGCAAAAACATACGAGTAAGTTAAAAATCTGAAAACCCTACAAGAGCTAAGACAATGAATTCTCAATAATGGCGTTTGGACAATATATTTTGGAATGGAGGCGCTTGTTACAAAAGCCCTCCGTAATACTGTTGACTGCAGGTGCTCCAGCGAAACTCTGGAGCCTTCACCCTGTCCGTCTGGGCAAACCACACTTGAAATTCTCCCACTTAAACTGTATTGTTCAGACAAAACAAAGAATATGGAACAGCACGGCATGGCAAAAAAAACTGAAATTTGACCAGAAAATAATGAACTAATAAAGTGCCGTACGAGTGGTCTTCAAAATAAAATACTTCCATTTGCCAATTGCTCGAATGAAACGGAATGCCAGAACAGAGGTAACTCGACCAAAAAGCGCGTAATTTTTAAAACGTTTGCAGCCAATGGCAGCAGGAAATAAAGTGGCGTGCGCAAACTGAGCAAACTGAAAATAAGAGCGGCCGAATTCCGAAACTAGAGCGGGGCAACACAAAAATAGGTCAATCGGTGCTGTGACAGTGCTAGCAGTGTAGGCTCACACCCTATGCTCACTCCTTGGGTCCAGCATCTTGTAGACAAGTACCATCCACTGGTTTTTGTCGGCTAAAAAAGTGTTAGCGTTTGCTTTCTTTTCTGACCCGAGATTGCCTGTAGCCTACCGGCATCTCTTGTGGTTAAAATAACCACATTTAAAGGGAGAAACATAACATCTACTGCACCGCATACTGCAATCAAGGTCTTTGTTGCAATTAAAGATTAATTTCATGAAAATGCTATTTCTAAGCAAATCATGTTCTCAATTCCGAGTGGTTTTATGGCGCTTTTTCACTTGAATTACGCCAGGAATGAGTTTTGACCTGAAGTCACTAACGTATTTTTGCACTCTTCATAATAATTCATCCTCCGCACTATACTTACTGTAATTGCCTTGCGTTTAGCAAATGCATGCGCGGCTTATTTTATTATTGTGGATATTGATGCTTTGTAACAGCTGTGGTTTAGTAGCTCCATAACAAATTCACATGAAAACACGTATTATACAAATGCTATATGGATTTTTTGAATGTTGGTTTAAATTAAAAAAGAGCCAGTGCTTCCGTAGCGACAAAAGGCGCCTGGTATCACTTCAAAAGAACTCAAAAAGTAAACTTAAAAATAAAATTTAACAATTGGTATTTCGTATAATATAACAGCACAGATCTTCTATAAAATACGAAATACTTGTGCACTATTAAGGAAACAAACAATATGAATTTGTCAGTCACACATGCTTGGAGAAAAGGTAATTTCAAAAGTGTTTTTAGAATTAATTGCACAGAAATGTTGATGAATTTTTATTGTTTTATTTTACCAAAGTATTATGTATAACCAAACAAGAAACACAGTCAGAGATGGGCTGCAGGTTGCAGTGGTGAAAAACCTAGACCTAAAGGGTAAGTGACTGAATTTTATAATAGGTTATGAGCAGTAATGCCCGCTTGACTTTGCTCCATTCAAGCTAACTCAGAATGATACAGAAAAAATAAGCTTTTTTGAGTAATTTCAAGCGTTTAGTGCTTCATCTTTCACCTTGCATTTTCATCGCAAGTTTTAACGAAATTAGCTGCTTAATTGTATTCCCAGTATTTCGTTTTACGCCCGCGTTGGCTTCACGCATTTTGCTTTTAAAATTCCGAAGCGTGATTGTTTCAAACGTAAAAGCTGACAAGCGGCGCATTTGAAGTGCTTTTGCTGCAGTTGGCTTTTGTAAATTCAAAACCAGCATGCAGCGCTTTGAAACTATCTCGCACCGTGTAAGTGAATCAGTGCGATAGCGACTCTTCCGCCGACTCGATTTAGCGAGAATCACTGGCACGCAGTCTCAACGTGTAAGTGACTTCTGCGAGTTGCAATCGCATGCGAGCATCGCGTTAAAATCTCTCCCGTGTGAGTGAATGCTGCGATTTGATTTTTTGGGGGGCGTGTCTGGCGATATCGCGCAGACAAAATCTCACGTGAATCTTGCGCCGTGTAAGTGACCTACGCGATTTGAGAAAGAAAAAAGGCAAATTGTCGATTCTCGCAGCTAAAAGTCGCCCGTGTAAATGCGGCTTAAAATCCAGGTCTTTTAAACACTCAAGATGGCTAACCACAGCCAACAGGTTGTTGGCTAACCACAGCCAACAACCTGTTGGCTGTGGTTAGCCATCTTCTCTTTAAAATCCAGGTCTTTTAAACACTCAAGATGGCTAACCACAGCCAACAGGTTGTTGGCTGTGGTTAGCCAACAACCTGTTGGCTGTGGTTAGCCATCTTGAGTGTTTAAAAGACCTGGATTTTAAAGAGAGAGATCAATGGAACATTTTCGTTTTTACGCAGTATCGCATATTTCGCATGGATAACGTTGATCTGTGCTCAGCTCCAGAGATTTAAATGCGAAAGAACGCAAGATATCAAATGAAATTGTTTGATCGGCTGCTTTTTACAAGTTGCCAACGCTCTTCACAAGAATCAAAAACTTTGGGCTACCACTGTCAACTGGTCTTTGGATCACCTATCTCTGATATCATAGTCCTGAACACTGATGTAATACTGCTTTAGACAACAACAGAGAGTGTCATCCAGCCTCAACAACAAAGCAATCTGTTATATAAGTCTACTTGGTAAAACTAACAAACCCGTCAGCCTTGGTGCATTGATATTAATAACTTTGCGCTGGACTGTTTGCAACTGACAATGTTATTCACTTCTTACTGACGGAAACTTCCAAAATCAAATCGTAAACTAGATGGGAGTTTGCCAGCAAACCCAGTGAACGACCGACGCGTAGCTAATGCTGTGACGCACAGAAGTACTTTTCGTCTGCCGTAAAATCAGCAGTTATTCAAAAATATCTGATTATGGAACCTCCAAAAAAGTAGAAATCCCAAACACTGTCAAGAAATATCAACGTCATCGTTTCTGCTTCTAAAAAAAATAAACCCGTCAGGTTAAGCCAGCGTTTCTCAAAGCATGGTTCTCGACCCAAAAGTGGGTCGCCAAAGCCTTAAAAATGGGTTACTGACACAAGTAGAGCCCTCAGTACTTTGATTATCTTTAATTCATAGTTAAGCTAACGAATATCCAATATTCTATGAAGAGGCCTTAAAATTATAATCTCTTTTCCAAGTTCGTGTTTACGTGAGATGAGATTTTCTGCTTTGACGTTTATAAAAGAGAAGTATAGAAACAGTCTGGGTAAAGAGCATCCACTGCGTTTAGCGTTGAGTGATGTTGAGTCACGATTTTGAAAATTGTTGAAGTGAAACGGTGATAAATGTTGTGAAATAAAAGTACTGCTTTTATGTGTTCTGTTTTTTTGTAACTACTTAGTTGGGTGGCAGCTGTTCTTGCAGATAGCGTGGGTTGGATAGAATTTAAATTTTGAATTTGAATCCGCTCTCGAGTTATTGATGAATTTGAATTCGACTTTTACAAAGTCAATAAATTTGAATTTAATTTTTGCAAAGTCAATGAATTTGAATTTGAAGGTCATAATTAAACATTCGATGAATTTGATTTTCTCAGATCAAAACTTACACTGTGAAAGTAGCGATTTATTAACTGGATAAAAAGACTGAGAACCAGGGGGCACGTTACAGACATTTCCTCGTTCGCTTTAATAACGAGTTTTTTTTTAAGAGGCGCTAACAAACGAAATACTCGCTAAACGTAAGAGGTCATTTTTGCACGTGTATGTAAAGCCTTGCGAAATCCGTTACGTCATTCTTTCTCGCTAAATTTCTTCGAGCGATTGCGGAAAGCAATTCGAGTAAAAAAACGGCACATTTTCCTCGCCAACTTAAAGAGATCTTGAAGCACTCTTTAAGCGTACGAGAAATCTTTTTGGTTTACAAATTCAATGGCGAAATGTTGAAAACTTCTAACTCATGCGAATTTTTGCTGAAAATTAATTCAAATCGTCGCCATGTTTGCTATTAGACTGCTAAAAAAAAGCGAATTACATTGAGAACCATTTGCTGTTTCGATTGATAAAGATATGCTAATTAGTGCAAGTTGACAAAAATAGTAACACACTCCTTTCATAAGAACGATTTTCTAAAACACGAGGCTCATTTTTGCTCAAAATTTAACAACAAATTAAAAACACTGCCAGCCTCGGCAGCAAAACAAACCAAAAACAAACAAAAAAAAAATTCAAACTAATCAAAGAAACTAAAATTCGTGCTGATTCAAAACGATAAAATTTCAGTGATTTGCTTGTGTTTGCAAGCAAAATTGCAACTATTCAAGGTTTGCTGCTCTGCGCAAGGAATTGAGAAATTTTTTCGGCAGTTGTTCAACTTGAAAAAAGCTTGCTTTTTTGCTTTTGCAATTTTACGATGCTGCAAAAGCAAGAAAAAAGCCTTCACTTAAAGGCGGTGAATCATCCAGCCAATTCCGGTGGTTTACAATCGCTAAAATTGAACTATAATTTTTGATATTTTTTGTTTTGATTTTGGGGCTGCGTTTGCAAAGATATTCAACAAATACAAAAAGATGTCCCCCCGAAAAAAGTTTTTGGAAACTCTGAGTTTTGATCTTCCCGCCAAAACCACAGTAGGCCTAATGGTTTAGAGAACTGTGGTAGGCCTAATAGTTTAGAGATAGTTTATTTTTAAATAGTTTAGGCCTAACTATCTCTAAACTATTAGGCCTGATAGTTTAGAGATAGTTAGGCCTAATAGTTTAGTGAACTGTGGTTTTGGCGGGAAGATCAAAACTCAGAGTTTCCAAAAACTTTTTTCGGGGGGACATCTTTTTGTATTTGTTGAATATCTTTGCAAACGCAGCCCCAAAATCAAAACAAAAAATATCAAAAATTATAGTTCAATTTTAGCTATTGTAAACCACCGGAATTGGCTGGATGATTCACCTCCTTTAAGTCTTAAGCAGACAGAGCTATAGGAATTAAACAGTGTTTCAAACATGCCCGCTGAAATTGACATCGATGCTCTCAAAATTTTTACAACATCAAGAACAAATGAGACTGAATATTGGCAAAAAGTTAAAAACAACCAGTCAAAACCCCAAGATTTCTCGGTTCTAAAAAGGAAGTGTTCTTCGACTTGTTCACTTTTGAAAAATTTTGAAACCTTAAGACCTAAAGTTACCGTTAACATATGAGTTTACCCACCAACAACCTCAAGGGCGCTTTACGTCATTAAAAAAAATATAGTATGGAAAAAGTTGTTCTTGTTTTACATTGATCCAAAAATATAATTAAATTCTGTCGTTCATTTACTAATTGTTATCAGTTGAAGAATTTGCTTGCGTAGAATAATCACGCATAGCTTAAAGTATCTTTTTCCATAACAATGTAGTACATACAATACGCTTGAACGCATTATTTTGAAGTAGAAATGCATCTGACGTCACAATGGGGTATTTATTACGTACTAACACAAGTTACAAACATCTCGCAAAGAAAATCGAGCGAGCCGTTTTAACGCGTGTTGGGCGAGACGGCTTAGAAATGGCAGTTAGTCGACGAAGATTTTTAGCTCGTTAGCGCTTTTTAACGAGCGAGAATGGCCTTTACGAGCTCGTTAGCACGTTCTGTCATGTCGCCCCTGAGCGTGCTTTGGACAAACTGTTTTGTTTGGACAACAGCTATTGTTTAGCAAAAGAATTCGAACAACTGCTTGGTGAATCTCATGATGAACCCGATTTTGAAGGGCTTTACCCAGTGAGCAAGTCCATACGGGGACCACATGGGTTTTTGGTGGGCAACTGGGCTTTGCGTGGGCCGTTTTGTTGGGGCCCTAGTGGGCTTAGCCTGGGCCTAAATGGACTCCTTTAAAATCATTTTATATGTGTAGTATAAACAGTAAACACCGTTGGTTGTTTACAGCCCAAAAATAATTTTCTCATTTTTGTTGAAACAAAATAAAACAAAAAATTGAATCTTTATGATTGTGGGGTGCCCATGCTATTTCCATTCTTAGTCCAATCTTGGGCCATTTTGATGGGGCCCTAGTGGGCTCAGCATGAGCCTAAATGGGCTCCGTTAAAATTTGTTTTAGCCGTAGTATAAACACCGTTGGTTGTTAAAAGCCCAAACTTAACTATTTAGTTCTTTGTCGCAACAAAATAAAACGATGAAAATTGAATCTTTCAGGATTTGGGGTGCCCACGTTATTCCCACTCTTGGCCCAGTCGTGGGCCATTTTTCTGGGGCCCAAGTGGGCTTAGCTTGGGCCTAAATGGGCTCCGTTAAAATTTGTTTTAGCGTTTAGTATAAACACCTTTGGTAGTTAAAAATCTAAAAATAGTTATATTTAGAGTTATTGTTGCAACAAAACAAACGATGAAAAATAAAACTTTTTGAATTTGGGGTGCCCACGCTTTTCCAATCTTTGCCCAGTCGTGGGTCATTTTGATGGGGCCCAAGTGGGCTTAGCTCGGGCTTAAATGGGCTCCTTCAAAATCTGTTTTAGCGTTTAGTATATGCTCCGTTGGTTGTTATAAAACCTAAGATAGTTTTCTAATTTTTGTCGCAACAAAATAAAACGAAAAAAACTGAATGTTTATGATTGTGGGGTGCCCACGCTATTTCCACTCTTTGCCCAGTCGTGGGTATTTTTGGTGGGACCCAAATGGTCTTAGCATGGGCCTAAATGGGCTTCTTCAAAATCTGTTTTAGCGTTTAGTATATGCTCCGTTGGTAGTTAAAAACCTAAAAATAACTATGATGGCAAATATATGTTGGAAGTTTCTTTATATGTTCGTAAAGCTTAATTCTTTTTATTGAAACTCTGCAAGAGAAAAAAGCGTTGCGAGGAAGGTTCTGCGCATGCGCAAAAGCGTGAATTTAGAAAATTTCACGTGGCGGGTTTGCGTTAGAGCCCAAAACTCTTTTATTGCGGTAAAGTATCATGAAAAGTTCAGTCATCGCGGTTGGTTGTGTTTTTCATTAACCTAAATTAATGGTGACTAAATTAAGTGTTTTAGATTGCAAAAAGCAGGGTTTAGGAAATTAGTTTCAAGTTTTCTTACGAAAAGGAGCGGCAAAAGTTTCAAAAACTCAGACTGGCAACAAATATCAGATTAATGATGCAAAATTTTGCGATTTCGTTTTGGTAAATGGAAGGTTTTGTTGCGTTATGCAGTTCAACTTTTTGATAGTTAGGTTGTTTTACAATCTTATGGGACGCAAAGGCAAAGAATCATTCAAGAAGTTGTCGATAATATCTGCGCTGCATGGTAAGTTTTTTTCTTATTTGCTTTCGTACTAGCAGAATGTTGATATCCAAATGTTTTTTTTTCACTAGATCAAATGAGTTTGAAATTGCTAAGGTTTGAACGAAAACAGTTTAATTTTATCTTGAACCTATTTTGATTTCATCTGGAAATGGTAATTCTGTGCGGTATCTTTATTACGAAAAACGACCTTTGACCTTTATATTTTAAGCTCGTTTAAGCAAAGCACAGAGTAACTTAAACATCAAAATATTAAATAGTGATTTAACTCGAATTTGTGGAGTAATGTGCGTTCTTTGTCAAAATGTTTATGAACTACCGGTACTGTTTCTAACACATAATAAATTTTGTTATCACTATTGACGGTACAACTGAGATTACGTCGTTAAACGTCTTTGACTGCTAGTATTTGGCTCTTAGCCAAGTTGGTCATCGCGAGCTGTATTCTTCAAATCAAAATGTTGCCCTAACAGTCCGAGAGATGACGTGACAGTATCTTTGTTGTTGCAGTGTATATTTCGGTAGCGTAGCCAAGGGGGGGGGGGGCTATTTGCCCCCATATTGGCCTTAAAAGTATGCAAAATAGCACGTTTTTAGTGCTTTTGAGGCCGATTTTTGTTCCAAAAATGAAAACAGCCCCCCCAACCGGATTGGGGAGCAGAGATTGTGAAGGACTACCAGTTATTTGGACCAGAAAAGTGGAGTTTTTTTTTTCTGGAGCGCACCCAAGGTTGGTCCGGAGAAGTGACTAAATTTTGGTTAAAACCTTTTTTTTGGTGATCGCTAAATTTTGGCTGGAAAAGCCGTTTCAATTTAGGTGAAGACCTTTTTTTTTGAGATTACTTGATTTTGACAAAAAAAAAAACGCCTCAATCTGATTCAAGACTGATGAAAATTTGGGTCAAGTTCGTTTACTGCTGTTTTCACCTCTCAAAAAAGCCCCCCCACCTTTGCGAAATTCTGGCTACGCGCCTGGCATATTTAATGTATTAATCTTTTGTCACCTAATATCGTCAGAAGCTAACTTTTTGATGATGCACAAACCTTTTCTTGCCATAAATACTTCTTGCTTGGAGGAAACTGTAACCTACATGCTTAAGTCTGAGGATTTCTTCGAATTCTTGTCCACTGAATTTGCTGCTTGTTTAAAAGCTGCCAAGAAGAGATAAATCATCGTAATCCGTCTTATCCATGGACGCAACAACGTGACCAGGCAGCAAGTTGAACTCAGATTATGCAATCAAGGTCGTTGTAAAAACAACGCCTTTACCTTCTCGGCTACGCTAACGACTTGTGTAGTTGCTTCTCATTGCCCATTGCTGTTTTTCAGATGCTGTAAAAAAGAATCTAGAAACCAGTAAATGCAGCAAAGTCGATTTGGAAACCGAAGTGGTCAAATGGTTGACCATTGCGCGAGATCGAGGCGGAAACCGGTCCAAAATAAAGAGATTCGAAAGCGCTCCCGCGCCAGCTCTAAGTTAAAATGATCTGTAATGTGTTTGCTTTTCCGTGTACTGTTGTTTTGCGTGAATTCAGTAATCACTGTATGTTGGTGAAAATAAACCCTTAATAGGCCTTGTTACGCTAGCAGAAAAAACGTCTAGAAAAGAGATCTTGTGATACCCATCGAGGTACCTCTTGAAAAATTTTTTACAAATAGATTTTTAATGCCTGATCAATGATTGAAATGTCTTCGGTTGCAACCAGGTGCCGTTTTTAAGATACACCGCTTTTAATCGAACGCGGATGAATATTTTAAAATCATACGCTTGAATAATTTTTTTTGCTATTGGTGTTGCCGTAAAATAATTCATAAATTTCAACAAGGATATTTTTTATTTTTGCTGTCAAATCTCTGCTGATTTCATGTAACACTAACACCCTACCTTGAGCCTTTAAAATTTGATTCTTAGGGGGTTCATTTGGGGGGGTCCGCGGGGGGTGGTAACCCAAAACTATGTCAAAATATTTGTCTGTCAAATATCTACTGACATCAAAAAACAATGACACCCTAAGTTAAGTCGATCAAAAAATTAGTTTTTTGGGGTCCGTTTGGGGGGTCCCTGGGGGAACTGGCACCCTCAAACTATGTCATAATATTTGTTTGTTAAATATCTGCTGATATCAAAACAAACTGGCACCCTAAGTTAAGCCGTTCAAAAATTTGATTTTTTGGTGGTCCATTTGGGGGGTCGCTGGGGGAGAGGCACCCCCAAACTATGTCAAAATATTTGTCTGTTAAGTATCTGCTGATATCAAAATAAACTAACACCCTAGCTTGAGTCGTTAAAAAAATTGATTTTTTGGGCCCCGTTTTGGGGGAGATGCCAAAAAAATTTTTGGGAGAAATAATTGTGCTTGCAGCTCAACAACTTTACACAAAAATTAAATTTCCATGTTTTGTGGTTTAGGAGAAGAAGAGCGTACAAAGTTTAGGAAGAAAAAAAAAAAGAAAAAACAGAAAAAAAAAGGAAAAAAACCTCATCGCGGCCAAAACTGGGTTGGTTGGGATAAAAGGGTATCTTTAGACATACAACCGTATGAAATATTTTTTCCCGTGCCAAAGCCGTTTTTGACTGAGACCGATTTTTACGCCAAACTTGCAGAGCGGTTTTCGGGTTCTAAACCGAAATCACGTGATCTATTGCCTCGAAATTTTGTACAAACATATAACTTAATAATCTCAAACTGCAGTCAAAATTTCATGAAGCTAGACCAAACTGTTCTCGAGTTCTAAACAAAAGTCTGAAATTTCGCACTCGTCAGTAAGAAAATGGCCGAGTAAAAACAAAGGAACACGCGACGCAAGCGTCGGTCGTTCCAATAACGTCATAAACGAAAGCACAAACCACAGGTATGGAAACACAATCATGTATGTCTCCAACAATGTTGACGTCATAAAGGATGCGTAAATTTGCCACATTTAAGAGCCGGTTTACACGGTGCGTACAAAATTACAAAAGTTTTTACGCTCGTACGTCGAAGGTGTCTACAGCGTATTCTGTGGGTGGCCATAATATTGTGCTGAATTGGATAAAAGAAATCACAGATTTATTACAATTCTTTGTTGTTTCGGTTAAATTTGGGTCAGATTATACATCACAAAAAGTAGTATCTGTATTGTCTTTTTGGTAGTTTAAACGTGAATTTTTTTCAACCTTCCCCACAAAAAACATAACGTATGGCCAATCAAGAGTGTTGTGGTGGCAATTATTAGCGAAGTTTTTGTTGGATGAAGAAAAAAAAAATTGCACCAATCAGTGATCGATTGTTTGTTACTGATATGCTAGATCTGGGTTCGATTTCTTGCTTAGCGTTCAGCAATAAAAAGGGACAGCGTGAAAACTCCACAGTGTGTGGTAGACAAGACGTGGTAGCTTAACTCAAAGACCAAAAGGTTCCTTTGCTGTCACCTGGCCAAAGCAACTTGGTGAATGTAACAAAATTACAAAACTTAACTTATAGGCCACTGATGCCGGCCCGGCGCCAGGAGAGCGTGATTGGGGGGCAGAAACGAATTTTGGGGGCACGAGAAGTTTATTAATGTGAATTCGAAAGTGTGGATCAAACGAAAAAGGTGAAGACCAAAAAAAAAGAAGGTCTTCAGTTCAAAAATTTCCACAAACTCTGGTTTTCATCTCAAAATTCTTGCGATTTTCCATGAATCCTAAAATGAAGACCATAAAAAAGAAAGGTCTTCAGTTCAAAAATGTCCACAAATTTTCGTAGTCATCTTGCGATTTTCCATAAATTCTAAAGTGAGGACCCAAAAAGGTTTTCGTCCCCAACGTTTCATGAAATACGGTGTGAATCCACAAAAACTACGAAAAAACAGTACTTGCTCGCGAGTTCTAGAACGATAGGCACTAGTTTGGGAGTCTTAGGCCTCGATTTGCACTCCAGTAGCCCCGAGCATGTTAATTTCTTCGGGGCACAGTCCTCGCTTGGGGGAGCACGACCCCGAAATGCCCCCCGTGGCGCCGGGCCGCACTGATGGGCACTAGAGGCTGGTTTCAAAGGTACGGTTCTTCTTCTTTTGAACTCCTCTTATTGGAGGCTGCCTCGGTGGAAAGATCTGATCGCAATGTTTTGCAGGGTACATTTTGTTTTCAGCTTTCAACTGCTTTTCCGTTCTACTGTTACATTCCGTTCACAGAGGTGGAGTCCTCGAGGACACATTTTGAAGTCCTTGACCTCAAAGCTTCAAGTTCTCGAAAATTGCCGTCCTCGGCTCGAGGATAGCAGTATTTTTGGAACAGGCCCGGCGCCACAGGGGGGCATTTCGGGGCCGTGCCCCCCCAAATGAATGCTTGTGCCCCCCCAAGCGAGGACTGTGCCCCAAAGAAATTAACAGGCTCAGAGCTATCAGAGTGAAAATCTTGGCCTAAGGCTCCCAAATTGGTGTTTACCGCCAGTATTTTTGTAATTTTTGTGGACTCACACCGGATTTCATAAAACTTTTTGGGACGAAGACCTCTTTTTTTTTGGTCTTAACTTAAGAATTCGTGAAAAATCGCAAGAATTTTGAGACGTTGACCAGAATTTGTGGAAATTTTAGAACTGAAGACCTTTTTTTTTCGCCTTCACCTTGTTCGTTTGATCCACACTGGAATAAATTTCTCGTGCCCCGTGCTCTCTCGAATTGACATAAATAAACTTCTCGTGCCCTCCAAAATTTATTTGTGCCCCCTCAGTCACGCTATCCTGGCGCCGGGCCTGTTTTGGAATCCTTAAAATTTTGTTGATCGTTTTTTGTAGAAAAATTTGTTTTTCTGGAGATTTTTTGATTTTGTTTTTTGAGATCACCTGAAAAAATTTTAGAAGACCTTTTTTTTAAAACGCGCGAAAAAAAATTTTCAAGACCGTATTATTACTATTTTTTTGCAGAACACTTGCGCCTGTGTCTTTGCCCTAGAAAGGATCTGTCCTCGAAAGGGCTGTTTTTGGCCTCGGATATTTTTTTTGTGTCCTTGGCTTCAAACCATGTGCCCTCAATTACACCTCTGCCCGTGTCCGTTTAAGCCAAATTTTGAAGCGTCTTTCGCCTCTCTCCCATATCAACTTTTATATAACCTTTATCCAGTCCACCTCTGGAAACACAATAGACAGTGCATGATGCGTAGCATGCAGATATAGGTTATCCTCTCGAATTGTCAAACGGTTTGACTGCGCCAATAATGCGTAATTAAGTGATGCAATATCACATTTAACTACAATCTTTTCCGCATTTAATCCCTTTTCCAAAAACAACACCCATTTTATTATTATTGTGTTGGCTCCTCCCCAAAGCGGTTTGCGTTAACTCCCTTATAATCAATTCGATTCAATTGCATTATAACTCCTAATTTCAGAACTAAAATTTTCGTTCACTTGCTTACTGTAGTATTCATGTTTTCTTTTTTCACACAAACCGATCCAGTTCCACTGTGAACGCTTTTTTTTTCTACCACTCCAGTAGTTTTGTATCACAGTAGCACACAAGAATTTGATAATAAAAGTTTTGGATTCAATCACTCACCCGCTAAACCTAAACTAATTCGGAAAAATGCTTACCCTAGCATTAGCCGAAGATTGAGAGAAATCTCACAGATGTCCAGCTAATTGCACTTCCATAAAACATAACACGAAAATAGGGCGAACTATGATAGCTAAAACATTTCAATTACCCTGTACTGCAGTAATATTATTACCACTGAAATTACAGAAAATTGATTGTGCGACTAGAGCATTCGATAAGTTTACTGCACTCCGAGGAGGAACTTTTGTATTCTCTCAATAAAGCCGCATTTACACGGGCGACTTTTTTGCAACGCGATTCGAAGATTTTTTATGCGTGAAAATCTCTCTCGCAGAGCGGTTACTCACACGAGGCGAGACTCGCTTGCCGCGATCGCTTTTGAGAAGAATCGCCGCCGTGTAAGTAACACCTGCGATTTGCGATGCCGATTATATTTTGCGCGACTCGATGCAACAATCGTTCTCGCTCGTGATCACTTACACGAGGTCGATTTCAACGTCTCGAGAGTCCCAGGGCAAAGTCGCGCTCGTGTAAACAGCAAATCGTATGCAATTTACGAGTCGCCCAGGCATAGCGCAATGCACAAATGCTTTGCGAGTCGCTGGCTGCGATTACCCTAAATTTGCTTCATAAAGTATTGTGTTCATAGTACAAAATAGTCTGTAGTGCTTTTACCGTAATTAATTGTGATTTCGATACCAAATTTACTTCATATTAGTTTGAAACGAAGAAATAATTTTCTTGTTGATGCTGGCACTGGTCTACTGCAGATACGGCAGTCATGAGCTGATTGCTGATAACTGTGAAGCCAATCAAGCAGGGATTTAACCCTTAATAAAATGTATGATAAATTAACCACAGGAAACAGTACCTTAATTGTATTTTGTTTTTATAATACCGTAAGTACACTGCATCAGAACCAATAAATTTTGAGTTGAGGCTGACTGTTCTTAATTTTTTGCCAATGTTGAGCATCAGTTGCTCTTAATTGGTTCTTAAATTTTGAGATTATTGATGTCAATTATAGCGACAATGTTTGTTAATACCTAATGGTCTGTCTGCTTGTAAACGCCTTTTTAGCTGCTTTTGCAGCATCGTAAAATTGCGGAAAGCAAAAAAGAAAGCTCTAATTTTCGTTTGAACGAGAGCCAAAAAGTTTTTTGTTACCTGCCCAATGCGCAATAACACTCTATGCTCTCGAAGTTATTCAAGCTTTTTTGTTTTGAATCAGTACAGAATTTAGTTTCTTTTTTGATTTGGCATTTCTTCTATTTCGGTTGTTCTTAACCCTAGAATAGCTAAGACAATGAATTCACAGTAATAGCATTTGGACAATATATTTTGGAAATGGAGGTGCTTGTTACAGAAGCCCTCCGTTACAATATGGAGCCTTCACCGTGTCCGTCTGGGCAAACCACAATTGAAATTCTTCAACTTGAACTGCATTGTTCAGACAAAATGCATAATTTGGAACAGTAAGACATGGCAAAATATATCTGAAATTTAGCCTGAAAATAATGAACTTAAAGAGTGCCATACAAGCGGTCTTGAAAATGAAATACGTCTGTTTGCTAGTTGCTTGAATGAAAAGGAATGCCAGAACAGAGGTAACTCGGCCAAACACAAAGGCGTGCAGGAATTACCAAACAGCGCGTAATTTTTAAAGCGTTGGCAGCAGGAACAAAAGTGAGGCGCACAAACTGAGCAAACTAAAAGGAAAAAGCGGCCGGATCAAAACTAGAGCGGGGCAACACAAAAAAGGTCAATCGGTGCTGTGACAGCGCTGGCAGAGTAGGCTGATAAGCTCACATCTATGCTCACTCGTTGGGTCCAGCACTTTGTATACAAGTATCATCCACTGGTGTTTATCGGCTAAAAACGTGTTAGCGATTGCTTTTTTTTCTGACCCGAGATTGCTAGAGCCTACCGGCAATTCTTGCGGTTAAAATAACCACAGTTAAGTGAAGAAGCACAACACCTACTGCCCCGCATATTGTGATTAAACATTAATTTCATGAAAATGATGTTTATAATGAAATCATGATCTCAATTTCGAGTGGTTTTATGGGGCTTTTTCATTTGAATAACGCCAGGAATGAGTTTTGACATGAAGTCACTGGCGTATTTTTGCTCAGTTCATAATAATTCATCCTCCGCACTATACTTACTGTAATTGCCTAGCGTTTAGCAAATGTATGCGCTGCTTGTTTTATTATTGTGGATATTGGTGCTACAGTATGTAACAGCTGTGGTTTAGTAGCTTCATAAAAAAATTACATGAAAACACATATTATATGAATGCTATGTGGATTTTTTGAATGTTGGTTTAATTGAAAAAGAGCCAGTACTTCTGTAGTGACAAAAGGCGCCTGGTATCACTGCAGAACTCAAAAAGTAAACTTCTAAAAACAAAAACAAAATTTAACCATTAGCATTTCGTATAGTATATGACAGCACAGATCTCCTATAAAATACTAAAATACTTGTGCACTATTAAGTAAATAAACAATATGAATTTGTCAGTTACACATGCTTGGAGAAAAAGTAATGTCAAAAGTGTTTTTAGAATTAACTGCACAAAAATATTGATAAATTTTATTGTTTTACCCAACATTATGCATAACCAAACAAGACACACAGTCAGAGATGGGTTGCGGTAGAGAAAAACCAATACCTAAGGGTAAATGACAGAATTTTATAATAAATTATGAGCATTAATGCCCGCTTGAATTTGCTCCATCCAAGCCAACTCAAAATAGCATTTACGTATCACACATTCGGCTCGAGCAGCACGCCGCCGTTGCTGCTTCATCTTTCACCTTGCATTTTCATTGCAAGTTTTGACATTAGCTGCTTAATAGTATTTTTCGTATTTTGTTTTACGCTTGCGTTGGCTTCATTCATTTTCTTTTCAAAATTCAAAAGCGTGATTGCTTCAAATGCAAAAGCTGACAAGCGGCGCATTTGAAGTGCTTTTGCAGCAGTTCGCTTTTTGCTAATTCAAAACCAGCACGCAGCGCTTTGAAACTATCTCGCACCGTGTAAGTAAACCAGTGCGATAGCGACTCTTCCGCCGACTCGATTTTGCGAGAATCACTGGCACGCAGTCTCAACGTGTAAGTGACTTCAGCGAGTTGCAATCGAATGCCAGCGCCGCGTTAAAATCTCTCCCGTGTGAGTGACTGCTACGATTTGATTTTTCGGGGGGCGTGTCTGGCGATATCGCGCAGACAAAATCACACGTGAATCTTGCGCCGTGTAAGTGACCTACGCGATTTGAGAAAGAAAAAAGGCAAAATGTCGATTCTCGCAGCTAAAAGTCGCCCGTGTAAATGCGGCTTAAGACAGATATTGCAACTTGCGATACAACTGTATTCAATATTTTCAAAAACTCAGTAAACTAAATTTGTTGCAAGCAAAAGTACAAAATTCAAGGCGCAAAGCAGTTAATATTTTAGAAAGTAACACATCGGGCATCTTTTACGATTGTAATGTTTCGGAGGGAGTGAGGAACCTTTCATCTGCTTGTCGCTTCACGTAGATATCAGCGCAGATTAGACAAGCACATATTACTATTGATGTATGAATAAGTGTAAAGCAAAAGCTACCTCAGGGATTTACTCAAAACTTGTAGGAAAGTTCATCTCAAGAGTTTTGCTTAAAGCAAAAGCTGTCTCATAGCTTTAATCAAAACTTGTAGGAAAAAATAACAAGAAGATTAAAAATGATGTCAAAGTCCGTTCAGTCTCAGAAAGCAGATATTTTATTATACATCATCAACATTTCGATTACAAAACTTGGAAATGAGTAATGCCTGGATCCTGGAAAAGTCAAGCAGCAACTCTATGAAGCATTAATAATCACCAATGTCTTGATTGATTTCATGGTGGGAAAATAAAATGTCACAAGTTTAGCCAACAGCAAGCACTTAACCCAAACCATGAGCAATTTTCATTACGGTGTGTTGACCATGAGGCATGTTGAAGAAATACAGAACAAACATTAATGAAATTTGATGGCTTTACTTCTGCTTTTCACTCTTTTCACTAAAGGAAAAAATGTCATATTGTTAGTCAACAGCACTTAACCTAAACCATGATCAATTTCCAGTAGGGTGTGAAGACCATGAAGCATGTTTTAGAAATACACAACAAACATTAATGGAACTTGATGGCTTTACTTCTGGTTTTCAATCATGCAGTTCCAACAATTTTCCAATTATCTTCTACTCATTGGAGAACCTAGAGTAAAACAAAAAGTAATTACTCCTACCAAAAAAAGTTCAAATTTCTGCAAAGTGTCCAAAACCGTCATTAGCAGTAGACATATCAAAAAATGTACCAATTATGCAAAAAACTCTAGCACTCAGAGAAGAGTCGAAACTTTTTAGGGGCAACCAGTTGACACAAGACGATTTAACTTGGCCAACTTAATCTTAGTCCAAACCAGACCCAAAAGATGTTTGATGCGAAACCCTAACAACATCGCTGCTGCGTCAAATCTTCTTGCATCAAACCGGTCATATTAAATCTCATAAAAGTACCGGTGCTACAATACAGAACAAAGCTATCAAATCAAGTAAGCAAAATTAAAGCAAAAAAAAACAACTTTTTTTAACACTAAAAAAATAATACTTTGTTCTATCAAAATTAATTCTAGCAAAGATATCACTACAGCATTCTTTCGACCATCAGACGCAGCAAACTGGAACATATAACTGTTAGTTTGGCGCGCTGTCGTAGTATCGATAAATGGCCTTGCATAAAGCGCACCAAATGGCTTCTATAGCTATTGTTTTTAGGCACAAAGTGCACCAAACTATAAGATGCACTACATTACATTAAATTTATTATACTCCAAAAGCATTACCACTTGATCATTGAAAAGCAATACCACTTGATCAACTGGCCGTAAGAGAGCATAACCAAAAGTATAGATCAAATGCATCAAAGTATAAGGCACAAGTTGGATATCTTAAAAACTTTAAGTATCATTGGTGCACCTTATAGTTTGAAAAATACGACACTTTAAAATCTTAGTTGCACCTAAGAAAAACAAGCACTGCTACTCATATGTTACAAGAAACTTGAAATTGTGTAGTTAAGTTGCAGTGATGTGAATACTGTATTGTCACACCATAGACTCTTTATTAGTAGACTAGAAACTGACGCGCGAAGAAAAAACAAAGAGAATTGAAGAGAAAAAGGCTCCTCTCGCTGTAAAGTTTTTTTGGACACGCGTGAAGTATTCGACACAATAAGGTTTTTCGCTGTAAGTTTAAATGCACAGTACAAGCAGAAGCATAAAAAAACTTAGGTAATTCAAAACCTACAACTGAAGCCAAGAATCTAGATCAGCCGAATAAAAAAGCCAAAAGAAGTTTCCAGTTGAATTAATAAATCAGCATAAAAGAAGATAGATACAGAGTTGGTCAAAGTAGCCAAAAAACAAAAGTATTGCTACTGACTCTGAAATCCACTTCAAGAGAAAATAGAAGTACGGCGAATTATTTTCACTTAAGTGAAAGAAGTCCAAATTAATTCTCTGTGATGAAAGTAGTTTCAAAGTATAATACTGCCTCAACTACTAATGCTTGTAGGCCTACTCACCAAAAACAACAAATTTTGGAAATAACTCGCCATTACTCAAGATTTTATTTACAGTACAAATTTCACGTTCGAGACTTACACAAACATATTTTCAAAAAGCAGTTTTGCCCGATAGAATAAGTATAACTTTTTTTTTCGTCAGGTCGTAGTAAAATCATGGTAAAATCACCAAATAAAGCAATTTAGTTACTGACTACCTCTGGATATGTACAACAAAAGAACCTCTTTTACAAGGTAACTGGAAAATCGAAATCCAAGTGAGTTTCAAATTCGACAAAATATGTGTTTTTTTCTGTTTTCAACGGTATCAAAATGTGTAAGAGTATGCTTATAAGGACTTGCTGATAGCGCAGTAGAAAAAACTTGACTCGGAGCGATAGTCAGACGGGGCAAGGCAGAGTTCAGCTCGCCTGGAAATTTTTACTTGTCATATATGCACAGTGGCGTAGGCTTAGGCAAGATTTTCCAAAGGGGTGGTGCCTGAGTCAAACTTAAAATTGGCATCATAAGTTTTGGGTCTGGGCATAGGCGTAGCCAGAGGGCCCGCCCCCCCTCCCCCAATTGGAATACCACCAATGATAAAAAAAAATTATGACAACATTGCCTAGCGATGTTTAGTAGCAGTTTTTTTTTTCAGTAATTATGCACATAACAGTAATTAAACAATAATTTTAATGACAACGAGGGAGCCCCTAACTAACAACCAGGGGGCACAGGAACTCGTAACTAACAACCAGGGGACCCTGGGGCTCCTCACTGACAACCAGGGGGCCCCAGGGCCCCTAACTAACGACCAGGGGGCCCTGGGGCCCCTAACCGACAACCAGGGGCCCATAACTGACAAACAAGGGGCCCCTAACTGACAAATAAGGGCCTCTAGGGCCCTAACTAATAACCAGAGGGCCCCGGGGGCCTTGACCGACAACCAGGAGGCCTCGGGGCTCCTAACTGACAACCAGAGGGCCCCTAACTAACGACCAGAAGGCCCAAGGGCCCCTAACCGACGACCAGGTGACCCCAGGGCCCCTAATTTACAACCAGGGGGCCCCGGGGTCCCTAACCGACAATCAGGAGGCCCCTGGGTTTCTAACTGACAACCAGGGGGCACCTGATTTACGACCAAGTGTTCTGGGCCAAGAGCCCCTTAATTCAATCTTTTTACAATTTGTATGCAAAACCTATGAGAAATCAAGAGTTGTAACTGTTAAAACACGTTTTAACACTTGTTCTTTTTTAAAATGTTAAAACTTTAAAGTTTTTAAAATTTTTAAATTTTAAAGTTAAAATTTTAAAGTTCTGTTAAAATTTTTAAAGTTTTTAAAGTGTTAAAACACGTTTTAACACTTGTTCTTTTTTTGATTATATTTTCTAACTGACTTGGCTAAAGGAGGCTGATGACCCCTTAGCCCCTTTTCCCTGGTTGCGCCACTGAATGCGACCTAAAATAAACCTTGAGTGTGCTCTAAAAAAAAACAACTGGTCTTTTAAAGAAATGTTTTTACGTATTGTTTCAGGTCATAAACACTAACGAAATACCGGTAACGCTTCTGTAGGCATACATTCCTATTCCACGACACATCCATAAAGGCGTGTTAATAAGACAGGTTATTGGGTCACATTTATTACAAAAGTTGGTGGCCAACAATTTTGCAAACAATCGAGAAAACTTCAAACGAGAATCATGTTTGAAAATTATTATTCGTTTTTTCATTATTGCCTGTCGTCTTGTCGTTAGGTGATGCTCAAAAAAAGCACTTTAAATGAACCAAAATGGGGAGGGACAAGCAGTCGTTAGGGGGGGACGGCGCCCCTCGCCCCACCATAGCGACGGCACCCCTGGCCCCACTATAGCGACGGCACTGGTTACCAGTACAAAAAATGGTACCCCAGGGGCTAATTTTGTGAACTCACGGTAAAAAATAACCAGGCCGTACTTTGAACCAGGGCTGCAAGTTCGAACTTAAACTCAAAAAAAGTCGGTTGTTTTGCCGAACTCGAAAAAATAGTGTTGACTCCAATTTGAATCAGATTAGACCCGCTTCTAATAGCCTGTCTCGCCGTGCGCCGTATCCTTATGTTTCTGCAGTCATAACACACTTTGGATATAAATATAACAATGTTATTTCTCACAGAACACCAAAAATTTAATTCATCCGAAGGAGCACGGCAAAACAGAAAGTCAATTATCAGCTAGCCAAATCAGTATCAATTAACTAAAATCAGTGGTGGGCAAGTTACTTTCTAAAAGTAACTAGTTACAAGTTACAGTTACTTGGCAAAAAAAGTAACTAAGTTACAGTTACAGTTACAAATTTGAAAAAGTAACTAGTTACAGTTACAGTTACAAGTTACAGTTACTTTTAGTAATCAAAAATTTGGACTAAAAACACACCTGTTGGCACTTGCCAGATTATGTCTGTTTGTCTCAAAAGTACAGTATATTAAGACCAAACCAAGGATGTTTCTTTGTCACAAAATTTAGTTTTGCCAAAGCGTTAAATTTCATGCATCAACTTTCAAAGTCGCATTTGTGTAAGAATGCAAAAAAAAAGGACTAGCTAGATCTAAAAATATGCACTGATAGTTACAAAAATTTTGAAAGCAGAAATTAGTTAATTGCCTTTCAAAAAGGCTAACATTTTAAAGAGTTCGTCACTGAGCCCACAGCATTTTGGTTTTAAGATATCTTTACCCAAACTAAATAGTCTCTCCACTGCTGCACTAGATGGCAGGGTAGTATTATATTGAAATTGCAAACTAACACTGATTGCTAGTACACGTACAGCTGTGCAGTAGGCCTACTCAGCACTGAATCTCCAAACAGTTTCAATCACCAGAAAGCGAAAGTTGGAAAACTATCACTGCCTTCACTTTAACCAGCAACCACGTGTATCAGTGTATATTCCAGTGAACACAGTGAAGAAAATATGGAGAAAAGGTTATGGTGTATCAGACATGCGACTGTGCGTCCTGTGTTGCCAGTGTAATACAATTATTTTGAATGGAATTCATAAAAAATCTGTAATTTTCTTCAAAGCGTGTAGTTCAAAAAGTAACTGTAACTGTAACTTTTTTTAGGGCTCTAAACTGGTAACTAGTTACAAATATCGTTACATTTGAAAAAAAGTAACGAAGTTACAGTTACAGTTACTAGAAAAGTAACTAGTTACAGTAACTAGTTACAATTGTAACTAGTTACTGCCCACCACTGACTAAAATTTACTAGACCAAAACTTACGCTATTGATTATACTAACATTATGCTAGACTATTCTAGACTATACTATTAAAAAACTGGTTCGAGGTCGCACTATAGAAATAGAAACATCAGCACGTTTACATTTTACATAACCAACTTACTACACAGCTAACTTGATACACCAAACTACGAAAATTTGAGACACCATATCGCTCGTGCTGTCAAAGACTATCTAATTTGAGCACTAGTTGTAGACTTAAAGATTATTGGATTAAGGATCTAAAGACAATACAGTTAAAATTACCTCAAAGACAGTTCTAGAAGATTTTTAAAACAAGCACAAAAAGGGGTTCTAAAATGCTCTAAAAAATTAACCAACTATTTGCATAAAAGATGAGAACGCGGCATGTATTCGTTTCTCACGTTACCAAACAGCATGTCAACAAAAAGAAAGCGATTAAGTCGAAAAGCAGACTTAGTATTTATGTCAGCCTGAACTAAAAAAAACTTGATATTTTTGCCGAACTTGAACTCGAAAAAATTTAATTGATTTCTCATGTTTGACTGGGTAAAGACACGAATATTTTACGAAAATAGAAAAGAATTTCAATATTTGCTTAAAACTTGTGAAATTGCGGACTAAAATTAAAAATAGTCCGCAACCGCAAGTCCGCAATTTAAACTGTTGAAGTCCGCATGTATGCAACTTTTTACGTTAGTCCGCAATTGCAGATTTGCGGACTTCCCCAGCTCTGATAATCAGGGCCGCAGCCAGACGGGTTATTCAGCGGGGCTTAACGTATTCATATTTGCCATTTACCGAAGTACAACACAATGAAAACAATTACGCTAGGGCGTATCCATTTCAGAAAGATTTATTCAGTTTTAGAAAAAGTACTGTAATTCTCTTATAAATGGAGTTGAATCTTATGCAACAAAAACTAGAGGTGGCAAAATTGGATGAATGTTTTTTACCGTAAGTTACGGATCTGTTTAAAACATTTACAAAACACCAACGATTTACGTAGTAGACTATAATAGGCTTCCCCTTTCTTCTATAAGGTCTGTAGAATGTTAGTCAAGGATCCGAGATTCTAAACTCGAAGCTTTTCAGGGGTCATCATAGTCTGTTTTTAGAGTATAGACCTTTTAGCCGAGACAATTCAAGTGCCGTTGATGTGGGTAGTGTGTTTCAATTTGCTGCCATTTACAGCACTTTACGTCTTTCTGAGATCTAAATGTTTTTTTTCTTTTTTCAAGATTTCTATCTCTTGCTTGCATGGAGTTGCTATCGTTGAAAAAGGATACCACTAAATCGCTAGCATCACGCTTCTCGCGTTCGATCTGCTCTAAAGGTGCGTTTAGACTGGACGCGAAGCAACGCGAAGCGAAGGTTGGCGACCTTCGCCAACCTTCACGAGTGGTCGATTACGTCACTCGCGAAGGTTGCCAACCTTCGCGAGTCTTCACGAGTGGTTGCTAATCTTCGCGACTGGTCGCTTCATAGGCTAATTTTAATAACTTACTTTTAAAATGTATTCAATGAGCAGAAAGCTTTGTGTACTTCATTATTGAAGCGCTATTATAATAATCACAAGTTCTGTTTCGTCATAGCGCGCTGAAATTACGGGTAAAACGAAGATTGAGTTTATATTATATTATCACGCAATAACCGTGAAGACGAGTCAAGTCTAATAGCTCAGGTAACAAAACAATCTTGAGAAAAAGTTTGTAAAGTATTAGTGAAAAACGAAGTACAGTAGATCGAATTTGGTAATGAAAAGACTAGTCATTTCTTCAAAAATGTAGTAGTACTTATTCTATTTACTAGCTATCAATGATTTGTTTAGATCCTTCCACTGAAAACTTGCCATAATCTGTTTTGACGATGACAGTTCTGGGTTTTACTGCAGAAACGCAAAAAGCTGGAAACAGATGTCAAAAGTTCTCTTTAGGTGTTTACTCAGTTAACAAATTCTTAAACGCTTTCACCATCCATGTCTCATTATGGTACTGGTAGATCTATCTTGTAGAGTGTAGACCAATAGGCTAGTCCACAGGTACATTTAAAGCATAAACTATGTTGTTTTTTTGATGTGATTTTTCTTTTTCAGGCAATCATGTTATGATACCTGTAGTAAGCTTAAACAGTTGTTTGTATTTGTTATTTTGTGCTGTTTACGAAGACTCCCAATGTTAATGCTATGAGTGAAACTGAAAGCTGGATTGGTCATCAGTTATGTAGTGGATTTTTTGCTTATTGTGCAATGGATTGCTGTGTTGATTTGCTGGAGAAAGCAAAAAAAAAATTGCAGTTTTTGCATGATTTGACACTATCATCGAAGGACAAGAATTTAGCACAGTAATACCAGCAGTTGCTTTGAGGAAAAGTCAGCTTCTAAAACTAAGTTTGGTGTTTTACTCGCTAGCGGAGCGCTTATCGATGTTTAGTGCGAAGTTAAATGCTTTTGAGACCATTTTATTAGTTTGCATATTCTTGCGATACCAGTAGGCTACGTTGCGACGGTCGCGTTTACCTCAAAGGGCTGCGCTCCAAACCACCGTTTGTAAGATACAAACTTATAGCTGCAAGGTCAAGCCCCCTGTTAGCAAGTTTTTGCTTATGCCCCTGATAAAAAAAACATTTAGATTTTTTATGAAAAAATTGTTACTCAAGCGTCTGAATAAAAGTGTTGTTAGTTCTCACATTTTTATGTAACTGACGCTTCCTTTCCCAGTCCAATTATTTTAATTATAAATGCTGTATCAAGTTTTTTGTTTAGTGGTGACTAATGAGAATGGAACAATATTAATGAACTTGCTTGGCAGGTACTTCTCTACCAATAATAGTAACCTCAGCAAAAAAATGGAACTCACTTTCTACTGGTTAGACATAGATTGGCTTTCTAGTTCATCTAAATACACTGACTGTAATTGCAAGGATTAAACTTCAGACTTAAAATTGTTTACTTTGACACTTTATTCACCATGTAAAGCAGTAAAAATTTTAAGAGACAGTAAAAATGTTTTGAAATTCACAAACAACTAAATTCAGATATTACACAAAGACACAGTAAATGAATATTTAACACACTTGACACTTCTATTTTCATCTCATAGGACTGGAGTGAAAAATCACTACCAGACTACAATATTCAAATTATAAAACTTGGGGTAGTCCAAAACCAATGCTTCCAGTTCATCTTGATCACGGTTACAAACCTTTAGAAACAAGAAGACTTTTAAGAGGACATTCAGAAGAAAAACTTCCATGTTTGTAGCTATTCAAAAGAAGTAACTACTAATTAGGCCAATCCAAAAGTTCATAGAAATTTTTCGATTTTTTGTATCTATCTAGCTGTTGTATGTAGCAGTGTAGCTTGAAACCAATTCTAAATACAGTTTTATTCACCAAGTTGGCTTGGTCAAGGATACAGTGAAAAAACTTTTGCGAGTTTTCCAGTATTCAAGGAATTGTTCAATTGTGGTTACTTTTAAAACAACAAGCTAACAAACAATGGGTAAAAACACTATCATATCAACACATTCAAAACTAGCCTGTTGGTAGGTTGTTTTATATTCTGAAACAAAACAACAACACCATGTTAGTTTAAGTTTACTTTAAGACAAAAAAGCAAAAGCTGCTCAGCCAAAAGAACCACTGGACTGATACAATAGCTTCTGCTATGCTGCACAGACTAAAAAGTTTTGTATTAAAAGCTAGAGGTCGTGGGGCTAGGCCTACTGCTTTGGTGTATTCATTATATTGAAGCTCTGAGATCAAGCATAGCTATGAAAAATCACTCTTGGATTTACAGCCTTAGCTGTCTAGATCCACATTAACTTGGCTAGCCTAGGGCTATCGCGAATCGAACTTCTCCAACAACCTACTCTTTGGACTGATAAATAGGCGCTAAACCATACCAATATACTATTTACTTGATTTTCTAGCAAACTGCGATCGTAAAAATCCAATCAGTGATTTAGTAGGTTATCTTACTATAGCCTGCAAGCAAGCGATGTTGCGCAACTGCTCGCGAAGGTTGCGAGCGGTTGCAACCTTTCGCGAACTGTCGATGACTTCAAATTTTGGTTGCTTCGCGTCGCTTCGCGTTGCTTCGCGTCCAGTCTAAACGCACCTTAACACTATTTGTATCAAAATCTATTTCAACCTAGCCTACCGTATATTGGTTATATGAAGTCTATAAGCCACAACATTAACCTAATCGAGTCTATGGTGTATAAACATTTCGCTACTTAGGATAGCCTATGGCTGATTGGCAAGAGTCTATGATGCAACCAAAGCAGACAGAAACTGAGACTTAGATAGCGATATCGAGTCAGTAAACCGTGAAGAAAAAAACAAAAAATTGTCAATTTCCAGTCTACCAATAAAAAATCTATGGTCACACCATCACATTACAAAAAACTTTAAAAGTGACAAATTTTCTTTGACCCACTGCTAATTCTAAATAATTATTTTAAATAAAAGCAAATGATTTAGATAAAACTTTCAAGTCTGTTTTTTTTTACTTTGACTATGAAAACGCCTAAAGTTGTTTTTTTTAAATAAAAGCTCAAATAGCTGGTAAAGATTGTCAATCTAGGAATACACATAACTAACCTTGAAAATCTGACAATGCCACTATTAGATTGGTCATCTCTCTCGAAATCTTTGAGCATTAAAGATCAACATTGCTTCATAATTTCATCAATAAGTCTCTTTGAGTCTGGACCAAAAGTACCATATCATTGATAAGTTTGTTAAATTTCAAGTAGTCACAGTTGATATATTTTGTTTACAATAAAAACTTGCTAATAGAGTCTTAATTTACAATTCTAAAAATTGCAGAATATAAAACTTTTAATTTCACTATCTTATTGACATGACAGTAGGCCAAACTTATTGGCTTGACAGTGTCTGTAATTCAACTATTTGTAAAAGTCTAAAACCTGATAGTTGCTGAATAATAAAGGTGTGCATCTCTAAATAGAATAATTTTACATGTCTATATAGCTGCAACTGCACAACCCATCATATCAGTAGGCTAGTACCAGGGTACGCCTAAATTATAGCATTTTAATTCCGCTTTTATTACTGTAGGCTAACTGATACTGTAGGCTCTAATAGCTTTGAGTAGAGCTCGACCAATATATCAGTCAACCGATATATATCGGCTGATATCAGGGTCAAGCCGATATATCGTATCGGCGGTTGCCAGTGATTTCGTCATAAAGTGATTTTGTCACAGTGATTTCATCACAAAGTGATTACGCGACAGACGGCATTCTAAAGACAGAATAGGCCCTGGGTTTGTGCTGCCAACCCCATTGTACTATTGCATTATTAAAATTAAAGCATTGACTGAGAACAGCAGTCATTAAACAAATCTACTATTCCCAGAGCTATCATGCCCTAACCCTCACTTTGTGGCGAAATCATTGTGACGAAATCACTTTGTAACGAGATCACTGGTAACTGTATCGGCTATCTACTACCGATAAAATATCAGCTTAGCAGAATTACCTTGAACTGATCATTTTTGAGAGCAAGCGCGGTTGCTCTTGGCTATTGATTGGCAACTCGTTATATTTTTGGTTAGCTTTTTCATTGAATAATACTGGAGTGTGACTTGTGTTTACAATAGTCTTTTTTGGAAGGAAATTAGTGAAGCTTTTAGTGTCAAGTTAATTGAAAAATAGCGACAAAATTTCATATTTCTTTAAGATAATATATCAGTTATCGATATCGGTACAGTTATCGATATCAGCCTAAAAATTTCTAAAATATCGAAATCGGTATCGTCAGAAAAAGTCATAGCCTATCTGTCGAGCTCTAGTTTTGAGTTTCATTGATATAAAAAATCAGAGCCTAGATTTTATCAACAGACTAATTTTTTAACTTTGCATATTCCCAGCGGGCACCAAACGTCTAAAAGACGTCTAAAACGAAAATTGGTCTAAATGTTGTCTATTTTGCAAAATGCACCAAGTTGAATAGACGTCTTTACAAAGACGTCGAATATACGCAAAATTAAACAACGTGTCAAGGTCTATGTGTTACGCATATTCGACGTCTTTGTAAAGACGTCTTTTCAACTATACGCATTTTTGCAAAATAGACAACATTTAGACAAAAAATAAATCATCTAAATTACGTCTGCTGCATAAATCTAAACCACGTTTAAACGTCTATTTGACTAATTTTGTGCCCACGGGGGTATTTTGACAGTAGCCTAGGCTATTAAATTGCTTGCTTACCAGTATCTCTTACACAGCATCAATGCACCTGCAAAGTGCACCCCACCAGTAGGTTAAAGACGGTGAATCATCCAGCCAATTCCAGTGGTTTACAATAGCTAAAAATGAACTATAATTTTTGATATTTTTTGTTTGGATTTTGGGGCTGCGTTTCCAAAGATATTCAACAAATACAAAAAGATGTCCCCCCGAAAAAAGTTTTTGGAAACTCTGAGTTTTGATCTTCCCGCTAAAACTACAGTTCTCTAAACTATTACGCTACTGCATTCTTATTAAACTATTAGGCCTACCTATCTCCCCAATAGTTTAGAGATAGTTAGGCCTAAACTATTTAGAAATAAACTATTTAGAAATAAACTATCTCTAAACTATTAGGCCTACCACAGTTCTCTAAACCATTAGGCCTACTGTGGTTTTGGCGGGAAGATCAAAACTCAGAGGTTCCAAAAACTTTTTTCGGGGGACATCTTTTTGTATTTGTTGAATATCTTTGCAACCGCAGTCCTAAAATTAAAACAAAAAATATCAAAAATTATCAGAGGTGGAGTCGAGGACACAAGGCTCGAGGCCAAGGCCAAGGCCAAGGACACAAAAAAAATCCGAGGCCAAGGCCAAGGACAGCCTTTCCGAGGACAGACACTCTCGAGGCCAAGGACAGGAATGCTCGAGGCCAAGGCCAAGGACCAAGGACACAAAGCGCAAGTGCTCTCCAAAAAAAAAAAAAAAAAAAGGTCTTCACAAAAATTTTTCAGGCGATCTCCAAAAAAAAAAAAAAAAAAAAAAAAAAGGTCTTCACAAAAATTTTTCAGGCGATCTCCACGAAAAAACGCTTTCCAAAAAATTTTTCAACAGCTCCACAAAATTTTAACTTTCCAAAAAATAGTGCTGTCCTCGAGCCGAGGACAGGCCAATTTTCGAGGACTTGAGGCCTCGAGGCCAAGGCCAAGGACTTGACCTTCGAGGCCAAGGCCAAGGACTTCAAAATCTGTCCTCGAGGACGTCCTCGAGGCCAAGGACGTCCTCGAGGACTCCACCTCTGAAAATTATAGTTCAATTTTAGCTATTGTAAACCACTGGAATTGGCTGGATGATTCACCGCCTTTAAACCTTTTGAAGTAAACTAGCCTACAGCAGCTATCTAGCTAGGATTACCAGTTTTACTTTCACAATGTGGTATAATACACGCTAGGTACGAGTACCACCAAGACGTAGACCTACCGTATTATACTGGTAGGCCTATCGGTATGGTCCGGTAGGCGAACCAAATGTTACATAACGAACCAAATGTTACATAACAACAAACAATTCATAATTCGTCATAATTCACTTTTGCGCCTATCGACCTACGCCTGTTTTTTGCAAGTTTTTCCTCATAGAGCCGCAAATTGACCATTTTCACGTTAAATTTGGCTATTTCAAACCAACACGCGTACTTTCACTGCTGAAAATCAACTTTTTTTCAACAAAACTTACGAAGCTAATTTCAACCTACCTCGAGACCTGGCAAACCAGTTTTTGAAATTTCACGCAAATCATGAGCTTACGAGCTTACCAGTGTCACAGTATAAAATAATATCAGTAGGTTCACTCCAAGCAAAAACCATTGTGACGTGTGTCCGCGTTTTTTGAGAGCCAAGCAAAACTTTGGAGTCAAATGAAATGACGTCATAATAGTGACATTGGGAGCGGTATCGATTATACCAAATGATAGCAATTGTTCTGAAATATATTGAGTTTTGTCTCCACCGTACGGAGTTAAATCCTTCCCCTTTTTCTACGGCCCTAAACATTGAAGAGCTGCATTTTTCACGACTGCCATGCTCCTGACGTAACTTGACGTAGTTTTCGTTGTACTTTTTGTATCGAAATAAAATTGGTACCAATAAATCCGTTTAAGCTCGGGCTTTGAAACGCTCCATTTGTTACGTCACTTGTGTATGACGTCACAAAGTCACAAGAGTAAAAATAATCTAAAATTGAAACTTTTTGTTCTTTCGGTAAGTTTATTTATGGGGAGTTTTGCTCGCGTTTGACACCCAGCAGTTTTCTTTTGCCCGAAACTTGCTTTGTATCGTCAACTAGCTTTCCTGCAATTTTCTTTTTAATTGCTCAAGGATTTACGAAAACATCGTTGGTTGTTTCATGACATGGTAAAGTTATAAAGATAAATACAGCATTTTAAGCCTTTGTGCTTTAACTGATATAATTTTATTGTCACTTCATTGTAATTTATTAGCGACTTGAATGATGTCTTACAATCCAAAACAACATCGTCTTTTAGTCCGAAATATTACGAAGCACTGCAGTTTTATCGCTACACTGTGTGGGTGAACAAGTCATAGTGGATTTTCGTGCAGCCATGTTGAAATTATTCTTGAAGAAAGAGATGCATTTTTGACTCCAAAGTTGTTTATAATTGTATTCTTTCAATTTTATAGATTATACCGGTACACGCAACAGCAAAATACAAGTGGTGGAATCTTCAAATCTGAGAAATACAATAATTAAAATTGTGCAGTTATTTCTATGCAACCGAAAGATGCTGTTTTAGACTAGTAATAAGACATCAATCAAGTCGCTAATAAATTACAATGAAGTGACAATAAAATTATATCAGTTAAAGCACAAAGGCTTAAAATGCTGTATTTATCTTTATAACTTTACCATGTCATGAAACAACCAACGATGTTTTCGTAAATCCTTGAGCAATTAAAAAGAAAATTGCAGGAAAGCTAGTTGACGATACAAAGCAAGTTTCGGGCAAAAGAAAACTGCTGGGTGTCAAACGCGAGCAAAACTCCCCATAAATAAACTTACCGAAAGAACAAAAAGTTTCAATTTTAGATTATTTTTACTCTTGTGACTTTGTGACGTCATACACAAGTGACGTAACAAATGGAGCGATTCAAAGCCCGAGCTTAAACGGATTTATTGGTACCAATTTTATTTCGATACAAAAAGTACAACGAAAACTACGTCAAGTTACGTCAGGAGCATGGCAGTCGTGAAAAATGCAGCTCTTCAGTGTTTAGGGCCGTAGAAAAAGGGGAAGGATTTAACGCCGTACGGTGGAGACAAAATTCAATATATTTCAGAACAATTGCTATCATTTGGTATAATTCGATACCGCTCCCAATGTCACTATTATGACGTCATTTGACTCCAAAGTTTTGCTTGGCTCTCAAAAAATGCGGACACACGTCATAATCGAATGAACCTACTGATATATTTTTATACTGTGCCAGTGTACCGGCGAAAAAAATTTGCTCTTTTAGCATATTTTTTCGCTGGCAATTTTACTCTTGTAAGGTGCTACGCCCGTTAGGTGGTACGCCTGGGGTTACGGAATTTTCCTTTTAAACAAACTAAGGTTACGCTCGTAAGCTGACGATTTTGTGCACAGTGTAGACCGGCCCTAATACTAAAGGACGCAACAAGCCAATTGGTAAGGGCCTGTCTACACTATGCGTAAAATCGTCAGCTTACGAGCGTAAACTTAGCTTGTTTTAAAGGAAAATTCCGTAACCCTAGGCGTACCACTTAACGGGCGTAGCACCTTACAAGAGTAAAATTGCCGGCGAAAAAATTTGCTAAACGAGCAAATTTTTTTCGCCGGTAGGTAAGCTCGTAAGCTCACGATTTGCGTGAAATTTCAAAAACTGGTTTGCCGGGTCTCGAGGTAGGTTAAAATTAGCTTTGTAAGTTTTGTTGAAAAAAAGTTGATTTTCAGCAGTGAAAGTATGCGTGTTGGTTTGAAATAGCCTAATTTAACGTAAAAATGGTCGATTTGCAGCTCTATAAGAAAAAACTTGCAAAAAAGAGGCCTAGATCGATACGCCTAAAAGTGAATTATGATGAATTAATGAATTGTCTGTTGTTATGTGACATTTGGTCAGCCTATTCCAAGTAAAGAAATTGGAAAATTGAAATCGATGTGTGGTGTGGCAATGCAGATCACAGTCCTGATCAGGGGGACTTGCTTAGGCCAAAACCAGTACTTGTAGGCCTACCATTATAATGCGATAGGTGTACGTCTTGGTGGTACCCGTACCTAGCGTGTATTATACCACATTGTGAAAGTAAACTTGTAATTCTAACCTGATAGCTGCTGTAGGCCAGTTTACTTTAAAAAGTTTAACCTACTGCTGGGGTGCACTTCGCAGGTGCAGTTATTCTGTATAACAGATATGCAAAGTTAAAAAATTAGTCTGCCGATAAAATCTAGGCTCTAACTTTTTATATAAATGAAACTCAAAGCTATTAGAGCCTACAGTATCAGTTAGCCTACAGTAATAAAAGCGGAATTAAAATGCTATAATTTAGGCGTACCCTGGTACTAGCCTACTGATATGATGGGTTGTGCAGTTGCAGCTATATAGACATGTAAAATTATTCTATTTAAAGATGCACACCTTTATTATTCAGCAACTACCAGGTTTTAGACTTTTACAAATAGTTGAATTACAGACACTGTCAAGCCAATAAGTTTGGCCTACTGTCATGTCAATAAGATAGTGAAATTAAAAGTTTTATATTCTGCAATTTTTAGAATTGTAAATTAAGACTCTATTAGCAAGTTTTTATTGTAAACAAAATATATCAACTGTGACTACTTGAAATTTAACAAACTTATCAATGATATGGTACTTTTGGTCCAGACTCAAAGAGACTTATTGATGAAATTATGAAGCAATATTGATCTTTAATGCTCAAAGATTTCGAGAGAGATGACCAATCTAATAGTGGCATTGTCAGATTTTCAAGGTTAGTTATGTGTATTCCTAGATTGACAATCTTTACCAGCTATTTGAGCTTTTATTTAAAAAAAACAACTTTAGGCGTTTTCATAGTCAAAATAAAAAAACAGACTTGAAAGTTTTATCTAAATCATTTGCTTTTATTTAAAATAATTATTTAAAATTAGCAGTGGGTCAAAGAAAATTTGTCACTTTTAAAGTTTTTTGTAATGTGATGTTGTGACAAGACAGTATTCACATCACAGCAACTTAACTTCACAATTTCAAGTCTCTTGTAACATATGAGTAGCATTGCTTGTTTTTCTTAGGTGCAACTAAGATTTTAAAGTGTCATATTTTTCAGACCATGAGGTGCACCAATGATATTTAAAGTTTTTAAGAAATCAACTTGTGCCTTATACTGTACTCTGATGCATTTAATCTATACTTTTGGTTATGCTCTCACGGCCAGTTGATTAAGTGGTGACGCATTCGTCTCTGAAGTGGAGGTCTGAGATTTAAATCAGACTGGTCAAATCAAACACAGCGTTTTGCCAGCGGCTTTGTATTGTTGTGAAATTTCTTTGAAGGCAGCTATGTTGCTCAGGTGCAATGATGCTGTAGTAGGCCGTGGCAACTTTTTATGCGCTATATATTGCATGTATAATGAAAGATTTGATTTGATTCCTTTCATGATTTCATTTCAGAGTTAAACCATTTAGATTTTTAAAAAGTTTTTTAGAGTTTAATAAATTTAATGTAATGTAGTGCATCTTATAGTTTGGTGCACTTTGTGCCAAAAAACAAAAGCTATAGAAGCCATTTGGTGCGCTTTATGTTAGAAAATAATGATTATAGAAGCCATTTATCGATACTATGAGAGCACGCCAATTAGCAGTTATATGTTCCAGTTTGCTACATCTGAAGGTCTAAAAAATGCTGTAGTGCTAGAATTAATTAAAATTAAAATTGGCCAAGTTAAATCATCTTGTGTCAACTAATTGCCTTTAAAAATTTTCGACTCTTCTCTGGGTGCAAATGTTTTATGCATAATTGGTACATTTTTTGAGATGTCTACTGCTAATGACGGTTTTGGACACTTTGCAGAAATTTGAACTTTTTTTGATAGGAGTAATTACTTTTTGTTTTACTCTAGGTTCTCCAATGAGTAGAAGATAATTATAAAATTGTTGGAACTGCGTGATTGAAAACCAGAAGTAAAGCCATCAAGTTCCATTAATGTTTGTTGTGTACAGAGGTGGAGTTGAGGACACAAGGCTCGAGGCCAAGGACACAAAAAAAATCCGAGGCCATGGCCAAGGACAGCCTTTCCGAGGACAGACCATCTCGAGGCCAAGGACAGGAATGCTTGAGGCCAAGGCCAAGAACCAAGGACACAGGTGAAAGCGTTCTCTCCCCAAAAAAAAGGTCTTCAAAAACTTTTTTTAGGCGATCTCCAATTTATTGGCGTACCCAGAATTTTTGATTGGGGGAGGCCTAAACCACAAATCACATGAAATGACGCCATCAAAATTTTTCCAAAGAGGAAGTTTTTGTGAGACAAAGTTATCGTAGGAAGGAAGATCTGAAATCGTTGCCTGTTAGCACGTAACCAGGATTTTGCAAATTGAGAGGGCTTAAACTAATAGTTTAAAAATGCAAAAATCTAACTTTGGGAACGTGTTCAGAAAGCTAGTGTAACTCAAAGGTATCACAGACTGGAGTCTGGGGACGGCGCCCTCAGCCACCGGAGGCTTTGGGGGTCTGGGAACGAAGCCTCCAGCCGTTGGGCGATTTTTCTTAATTTTTTTGGAAAAAAAAGTTATTTTAATGCCATTGTATCACATTTTGCGAGTGTTCAGAGCCATTTGAAAGCAGTAGATTTTTGTTATTTGAAAGCCAATTGAAAAAATCAAATTGCTTAATCCTCCTTTTACTTGCAATTTAAATCCAAAACACGTTTAACATCTTGCATTTTGGAGTTAAGTTTTAACTGTAAGTGATTTGGTCCAGGTATGGGGAAGTAACGTGCATTGTCTCTTGTAACATTTTAGCAGTAAATTATAATCCACTCAAAGATTTTCCACAGAGATTTTTGTTTTGTCATGAAAATAACCAGTTACAGGAGTACATGTTCGGCCAGGGGGCTCAGGCCCCCTCAATTGAAGTTCAATGATTCGTTCAATCAACCTTTTCCATGGCTAATTTTTTAAAAGTTTTTTGTGCGCAAAAACCGGCGAGGTTGGAGGTGAATTACTAAATTGTTATTGAAAAATGGTACAATAGATGGTTACGTCAACTAACCATGTTATTGCATCGATATGGCCGGATTTACATCGCTCTAGGCCTCTGGCACTTTGGAGATTTTTGCAACATTTTTCTGCCAAATATAGGTGAAGACCAAAAAAAGTCTTACGATTTCAGCTCGGGGCCCTAGTTGGTGCTGCGTCATATTATGGTAAATACGGCCCTGATTAATGCATTACGTTCATAAAAAGGCTAAATGTGGACCTGAGATAGCAACTTTTAGGGCAAAAACTCTTCGTTTTCTCCGGGTTATACGTTTAAATTGGCTGGCAAAAATTGAATCGAGGGGGACCCGGCGCCCCTGGTTTTCAATATTGTAGTTAGTTATACTGTTGTAAGCAAAAACTGCTAAAAAGAAACTGAAACTGAAGAAACAATAGGCTTTTTCATCACATTTTTATCATTGGGGAAATTTCAATTGGGGGGGCTGCCTTATTATTCGAAAACTTGAGGCTTTGAGGCCGAGGCCAAGGATTTGACCTTCGAGGCCAACGCCAAGAACTTCAAAATGTGTCCTTGAGGACATCCTCGAAGCCAAGGACATCCTCGAGAACTCCACCTCTGGTTGTGTATTTCTAAAACATGCTTTATGGTCTTCACACCCTACTGGAAATTGATCATGGTTTGGGTTAAGTGCTGTTGACTAAACATATCACATTTTCTCCTTTAGTGAAAAGAGTGAAAAGCAGAAGTAAAGCCATCAAATTTCATTAATGTTTGTTCTGTATTTCTTTAACATGCCTCATGGTCAACACACCGTAATGAAAATTGCTCGTGGTTTGGGTTAAGTGCTTGCTGTTTGCTAAACTTGTGACATTTTATTTTCCCACCATGAAATCAATAAAGCCGTAGATGATTATTAATGCTTCATAGAGTTGCTGCTTGACTTTTCCAGGATCCAGGCATTACTCATTTCCAAGTTTTGTAATCGAAATGTTGATGATGTATAATAAAATATCTGCTTTCTGAGACTGAACGGACTTTGACATCATTTTTAATCTTCTTGTTATTTTTTCCTACAAGTTTTGATTAAAGCTATGAGACAGCTTTTGCTTTAAGCAAAACTCTTGAGATGAACTTTCCTACAAGTTTTGAGTAAATCCCTGAGGTAGCTTTTGCTTTACACTTATTCATACATCAATAGTAATATGTGCTTGTCTAATCTGCGCTGATATCTACGTGAAGCGACAAGCAGATGAAAGGTTCCTCACTCCCTCCGAAACATTACAATCGTAAAAGATGCCCGATGTGTTACTTTCTAAAATATTAACTGCTTTGCGCCTTGAATTTTGTACTTTTGCTTGCAACAAATTTAGTTTACTGAGTTTTTGAAAATATTGAATACAGTTGTATCACAAAAGTTGCAATATCTGCCTTATTGAGAGAATACAAAAGTTCCTCCTCGGAGTGCAGTAAACTTATTGAATGCTCTAGTCGCACAATCAATTTTCTGTAATTTCAGTGGTAATAATATTACTGCAGTACAGGGTAATTGAAATGTTTTAGCTATCATAGTTCGCCCTATTTTCGTGTTATGTTTTATGGAAGTGCAATTAGCTGGACATCTGTGAGATTTCTCTCAATCTTCGGCTAATGCTAGGGTAAGCATTTTTCCGAATTAGTTTAGGTTTAGCGGGTGAGTGATTGAATCCAAAACTTTTATTATCAAATTCTTGTGTGTTACTGTGATACAAAACTACTGGAGTGGTAGAAAAAAAAAGCGTTCACAGTGGAACTGGATCGGTTTGTGTGAAAAAAGAAAACATGAATACTACAGTAAGCAAGTGAACAAAAATTTTAGTTCTGAAATTAGGAGTTATAATGCAATTGAATTGAATTGATTACAAAGGAGTTAACACAAACCGCTTTGGGGAGGAGTCAACACAACAATGATAAAATGGGTGTAGTTTTTGGAAAAGGGATTAAATGCGGAAAAGATTGTAGTTAAATGTGATATTGCATCACTTAATTACGCATTATTGGCGCAGTCAAACCGTTTGACAATGCAAGAGGATAACCTATACCTGCATACTACATCATACACCGTCTATTGTGTTTCCAGAGGTGGACTGGATAAAGGTTATATAAAAGTTGATATGGGAGAGAGGCGAAAGACGCTTCAAAATTTGGCTTAAACGGACACGGAACAGAGGTGTAGTCAAGGGCACAAGGCTCGTGGCCAAGGACACCAAAAAGTATCCAAGGCCAAAGACAGCCCTTTCGAGGACAGATCCTTTCTAGGGCAAGGACACAGGCACAAGTGTTCTCCAAAAAATAGTAATAAGGTCTTCTAAAATTTTTTTCGCGCGTTTTTAAAAAAAAGGTCTTCAACATTTTTTCCAGGTGATCTCAAAAAAACAAATTTTTCTACAAAAAACGATCAACAAAATTTCAAGGATTCCAAACATACTGCTGTCATCAAGCTGAGGACAGGGCAATTTTCGAGGACTTGAGGCTTCAAGTCCAAGGACTTCAAAATGTGTCCTCGAGGACTCCACCTATGTAAACGAAATATAACAGTAGAACTAAAAAGCAGTTGAAAGCTGAAAACAAAATGCACCCTACAAAACATTGCGATCAGATCTTTCCACCCAGTCACCTTTGGCTAAGAGGAATTCAAAAGAGGAAAACCGTACCTTTGAAACCAGCCTTTAGTGCACATCAGTGCAAGCCCAGTGCCACGGAGGGCATTCCGGGGCCGTGCCCCCCCCCAAATGACTGCTTGCGCCACCCAAAGCAAGGACTGTGCCCCGAAGAAATTAACAGATTCGGGACTACTAGAGTGCAAATCGAGGCCTAAGAATCCCAAATTGGTGCTTATCGCCCTAGAATTCGCGAGCAAGAACTGTTTTTTCGTAGTTTTTGTGGACTCATATCGGATTTCATGAAACTTTAGCGACGAGGACCTTTTTTTTTGTCTTCACTTTAGAGTTCGTGGAAAATCGCAAGATGACGACGAAAATTTGTAGACATTTTTCAACTGAAGTCCTTTCTTTTTTTTGGTCTTCACTTTAGGATTCGTGGAAAATTGCAAGAATTTTGAAATGAAAATCAGACCTTTTTTTTTGGTCTTCACCTTTTTCGTTTGATTCACACTCTCGAATTCACATATATAAACTTCTCCTGCCGCCCGCAAAATTTATTTCTGCCCCCCCCCAGTTACGCTATCCTGGTGCCGGGCCTGAATCGGTGGCCTATAAGTTAAGTTTTGTAATTTTGTTGCATTTACCAATTTGCTTTGGCCAGGAGACTGCAAAGGAATCTTTTGGTCTTCGAGTTAAGCTGCCACGTCGTGTCTACCACACACTGTGGAGTCTTCACGCTGTCCCTTTTTATTGCTGAACGCTAAGCAAGGAATCGAACCCAGATCTAGCATTTCAGAAGCAGACGCTCGATCACTGATTGGGTCCAAAAAAAACTTCGCTACCTAATTGCCACCACAACACTCTTGATTGGCCATACGTCATGTTTTTTTGTGAGGAAGGTTGAAAAAATAATTCACGTTTAAATTATCAAAACGACAATACTACTTCTCGTGATGCATGATTTGACCCAAATTTAACCGAAACAACATAGAATTGTAATAAATCTGTGATTTCCTTTATGCAATTCAGCACAATATTATGGCCACCCACAGAATACGCTGTTAAGCCGTTATGCTCTTATATTTTCAAAAGTTCGGTTTTAAAAAAACGTAAAAACAACGTTTCAAAAACCTTACACCAAAAACGTTAATTTGGAAACCAAAATTAAACGTATTTTCAAAAGTTCTATTTAAGTAAAAATGTTAAAAAAAACGCTTTGAAACTTCTATCCAAAAACGTTGATTTGGAAACCAAAACTAAACGTATTTCCAAAAGTTTGGTTTTAAAAAAACGTAAAAACAACGTTTCATAAACCTTACACCAGAAACGTTAATTTGGAAACCAAAATTAAACGTACTTTCAAAAGTTCTATTTAAGGAAAAACGTTAAAAAAACGCTTTAAAAATTCTACGCCAAAAACGTTGATTTGGAAACCAAAACTAAACGTATTTTCAAAAGTTCGGTTTTAAAAAAAACGTAAAAATAACGTTTTAAAAACCTTACAACAAAAACGTTGATTTGGAAACCAAAATAAAACATATTTTCAAAAGCTTGGTTTCAGCAAAAACGTTTAAAAAACGTTTTAAAAACATTGCACAAAAACGTTGATTTGGAAACCAGAAATAAACATATTTTTGAAGGTTTGGTTTCAGCAAAAACGTTAAAAGAACGTTTTAAAAACATTAAAACGAAACGTTTTTTTTTAACCAAAATAAAACGTTTTGAAACGTTTTATTTACGTTTTTTGTTGCTTGGGTAAGCGCCGTTTTGTATAGTGTAGACACCTTCGACGTACGAGCGTAAAAACTTTTGTAATTTTGTAAAAAATTTAATAATTTTGTGAACAGGAAAAGTGGAAGTTTTCAAGTGCATCGCGGCCAATGTTCTCTTTAATTTTTTGTCGTCTATGTGTGCAGAAATTTTGATGTTTGCACACTTTTTTGGAAATGACTAACATTTGTGCAACAACCCATGAAGAAATATCAGCCCTCTAATATGATAATAAGTAGGCTTATTAAGAAAACTTAGTTATTCAAAAAGTTGTTTTATAACATACATTGTATTGTTTATGTTACTGGCAGGTGCGTACCCAGAATTCTGCAATGAGGGCTGTCTCGGGTGTCTGGGGGCTAAGTTCCCAGCTGCCGGAAGCACGAGGGTCTGGGAGCGGAGCCCCCATCGCTCGAAGCTTTTGTAATTTTTGGCAAAAATAACTTAATTTTAGGCTTATTTCGATAAAAATTAATGCTATTAAAACTTGGCAAAGAAATTAGCAGTGCAAAAACACAATTATACTACTTGCATAAATGGGCTATGTGGATGGAAGCTATTGGCTAGAATTTCAGTTCTCTTATTTACAAGCTGGTAAATCATACAATCCTACGCTAGTAGTTCAATAAAACTATCAAGGAGAAATCTACTTCGTCAATATTTTATAGAGAAAGAAATAATTAGGCTAGTGAAAAAAAGTTTGAGAGAAGCGATAGGAAATTAATTTATACAGAATAGCCCTCCCCTACCCCTTATTCTTGAGCTTTTTTTTGATGAAACCTATATTAAGTATTTTTCAATGAGTGATCAAATTTGATTACCAATTTTTGGCCATTTACAGAGTTTTTTTGATTTATGAGTTTTATCTTCGACAAATTAGCCCCCTCCCTTCTAAATAAACGTTTCAAAATATGCTTTAAATTATTTTTGAGTCCATTTCAGTGCGAAAGACAGGCACAGAAGTGCTAAAACGTGGTATTTTCCTTATTCTACATTTTGGTTGGCAGGCCAACAAAGGGGCTATAGCCCCCTTGCCCCCCTCCTGGCTACGCTACTTGTTACTGCTGGTACCTATTTCGCACACAGAACCGTCTTCACCTACAAAGAAATTCATCCTTTTAGTAATTCCAAGAATAAACTTCCTCAACTGCCAACCGAGAACATTGTTATGTTACATCATAATAGGTCTGTGCGCAGTAAATTTATCAGGGCTGTAACTAAGGAGGGGCAGGGGGCGGCGCCGGCCAAACAAAAACTTCCCTCCCCTCCAAACCCCAAAGAGGCAATAGGAGAAAATATTGGTAAGTAGCCTATTGTAAGGCTGTTGATTAATGATTTGAGCTGGTGCAAAATTTTGCGTTTCGCAAAACTTTTATAATTGGTACATTGATTGTGATTGTACCCGGTATGCATTGCATAATCGCAATCCTTGCTTGAATTAGCTGATAGATAAGCTACAAACAGGGCCGCCGAGACCCGAACGTAGGCCCGGGGCCAGCTCAAATGTGACGGAATTCCGGTTTTGTGAACTCCAAAACAGACGGAGACAATAGCGCAGTTTTGTCCAAATTATGATGCGATCTCAAAAAAAAAGGTCTTTGCCTAAATTCTAACGTTTTTTTCGGTCAAAATTAAATAATCTCCAAAAACAAAAAAAAGGTCTTCAGGCCTCATGCTGACTTCTAAGTGTCATTCCGATGGGCCCTATGCTGGGCATGCTGAAACCAGCGGCCTTTTTGAAGCCCATGGGCCCCCCAAAGTCCATTACCCTGGGGTCATTGTACCCCCTGCCCCCCTCTCGGTGGCCCTGGCTACAAATTGTTTAGTAAGTAAAATCTTTGAAGAATATCGCAAAATTTTATTGTGATGCAATAGCAACTGTTTAACAATAGAAAAATTGACGTTAGGTGCGATTGCAATCACGCTAGCTTTAGCAACGAGTGCACGTGGTCGCTTTCAACCTGGCCAAAAAGTTGTTTAGTAACTGTTGCACACTGCGTTTTGTTGAGTCTTGTTTGGCAGTAATGGATAGGTTTGCCAGGAGAAGTAGTAGAAACCCTCACCCCGGTCCGAATTCTGCTTCCTCTGAAGCTACCAGTACTCTTTACACTTCCTTATCTGCAAATGCCTCTGTTGCCAGTGGTTATCTTTTGGCTTCTTCAAGTCCAAACTTGAATTTATTCTCGAAAGGCAAAAATAAGCGCTTATTTCGTCCCAAATAGTTTTGAACCCATACCCGCACAAACTAATGAACTAAACTTAGCTTCAGAGGTTGCTAAAAGCTTTCCCATTTTTAAAACAAAATTACCCAGCACATAGGCGTAGCAATTCAAATGTCACTAATGACAAAAATGTGACAAAAAAGCCTATTGTTTCTTCAGTGGGAGCTTCTTTTAGCATTTTCGCTTACGACAGAAATTGAGAACGATATGGACCATGGACGACCAGCCCTCCCTTAATTCAGTTTTTGCCATCCAATTTAAATGTTTATATAATCCAGGAAAAGTTGAGAGTTTTTGTTCTAAAACTTTTTATCTTAGGCCCTCGTCTAATCTTTTTGTGAACGTAATGCAATAACTAGCGACGGATTTACCACAATATGGAACAGTACCAGCCAGGAGCCCCGCGCTCAAATGGTGTGACTTCTTTTTGATATTCACCTATATTTGGCACGAAAACGTTGCGAAAATCTTTAAAGAGCCAAGGACCCAGAACAATGTAAATACGGCCCGGGTAATAGCATGGTTAGTAGGCGGAACCATCCATAATACCATTTTTGAACAACAATCTATCTCCACCTCGCTAGTTTTTACGCGACAAGATAAGTTTGAAAAAAAATAAGCCAGGCCAAAACGCTTATTGAAGAAATTATTGAATTTGAATTGAGGGGGCCTGGACCCCACGGTCTTATATGTATTTCTACAACTGGTTATTTTTACATTGTAGACTAAGCAAAAATCTTTAAGGAAAATTTTGGATGGATTGTTAGTTACTGCTAAAATAATGCAGCAGGTAATGTACCTTGTTTTCCCCTATCTGGGCCAAATCACTGACAAAATTCATCCTCAAAATGCAAGATTTAAAACGTGTTTTGAATTTCACTTGTAAGTTAAAGTAGAGTTAAATAATTTAATATTTTCAATTGGCTTTCGCATGTTAAAAATCTATTTCTTTAAATGGCTCTAAACATGTGCGAATTGTGATCTGATGGCATTTAAATAGCTATAGTTTTCCAAAAAAATTTAAAAAAATTGCCCAGCTCCTGAGGGCTTCGCCCCCGGACCCCCTAGCCTCCTACGGCTGGGGGCTCCGCCCTCAGACCCCCGTCTGTGATACATTTAAGTTACACTAGTTTGTCCAACAAGTCTCCCGCTTTACACTTTTGGGGGGGGGGTTAAACTCTCTCTTCAGCAAAATCCTGATTATGTGCCAACTCACAGGCCACGGCTTCTAATCTTCCACTTTACAATATATTTGTCCCACAAAAAGTTCTTCTTTGAAAATTTTCTGCTGACCACATTGCATGTGATTTGCCCCCCACCCTAGTCAAAGATCCTGGTTACGTATATGGCCCAGCATGCTCGTATTGTAGAAAAAGGAAGCACTTTTTTAACCCCCTGAAAGAATTTTTGCACCCCTAGAACAACGCTCTAGTTCCGGCACTGAAATTTATTCGTGTGCGCAATCTCTGAATGCTGTGTGCGCGAGCACAGGCTCACAGCTTAGAGGGAACACTGATTGCGGCAACCTAAGATGTTACTATTTTTTCTTCAAATTTTTTATGCATATCGTACCACTATATATTTTTTAAACTATTACGAAAGATTTTTGTAAACTCAATCTTTTCACTCCACCCTACTGCACACTTTCCCTCTTATTGCTGAACCTCAGGCATTGAAGCTGTGAATACCAATTGACTATTGTTATGGTGTTTGGTTTGAGCCAAACGGAAAAGACGGTAATCGAACCCGAGGCTACCGCTTCAGTAGCAGACGCTCTATCCACTCAACCACACTGATCGTTTCGCGTATTTGACAGATTTAATTCGACATGTTCTTAGAACAAGTAAACCGTAAAGAAAAAAAAAGAAAAAACTATTAGTTTCCAGTCTACCTTTAAAAAGTCTCTGATCAGAGTAAAAATCACTAGAAGTAGTGGAAAATCACTAGTTATCGCCCTACCTCTTATCCTTTCCATATTAATAAGCAGCACTACGCCTAGGTTTATTGAAGGACAGTTTCGTAACCTACCCAGAAAATTGCTTCAGCAAATAATCAGATTATGTACTCTAGTTTTTTCTACATGATTTCAACCGAAAGATTTTTAGCATGCAAAATGACTTGTCACAGTACGTAGTTTACTATCGCAACAATTTAATATAACACTCTTGTCTCTGGAGCTGGAGGTCTGAGGTTCAAATCCCTGGCCGGTCAAATCGGACACAGTTTTGCCAACGGCTTGCCAACGCTGCGATATTTCTTCCAAAGGAGCTCTGTTGCCCGGACGCAATTACGCGAAGATGGGTCCCGCCAACTTGTTACACACTTCGGCGAATTGCAGCTTAGTATAACGAAAGATTAGATTACTCGTACTTACTGTCAACGTCAAATTTCTCCTCTTGTGATTCCCAATTCACATCAGTTTAGAGCATTTTTATTATATTCTTTTTTGTGTTTCATAAAACTTATGTAGTTTATATAGATACCAAACTATCTATGTTTTATTTTGCACACTATACCCTACACCTACAAATTTGTTAAAAATCGATCGGTTTAGCGTTATAAACATTCAGTAAGCGCTGGGCAGCAACTATTTTAGCAGGTAAGGCTACTTTTGTTACTGAAATATTATTGACATTACGAGTTTTCGGCCTTCAGAAAATGTACCGTAAGTGTATAATCCAGTGGTTTCCAAGTAGAGAGGAAGTTCTTCTCGAAAAGGAATTTTGCCATTTCAAGGGAAGAATTTTATAAGCAGTATTGAGTGAAGATTGGTGGTTCTTAAAGTACGAGTTGCAGCGCCTTCGTTAATTTCTTTATGCAGTTTCTTTTAAACACAATGTCAGGTCGCTAGTTAATTTCATGCGGCAATGCAAAATTTAGTTACTTGGGCTTAGTTGTAATATCAGTATAATTCTAAAAGGGCATTTAAGTCAAAGTTTTCACCGTTGACCAAAGCGTTGAGATAAGCCTGAAATGCATTCTCACCCAACTTGAGGATTCTACGTTTTGCCGTTATCAAGATATTGCAGTCCAAAATTAACAATTTTCCTCTACTTCAGTAATGCCATTTTGTCAGTAATTGTGACAGAAGATTAACTTTTGGAAATATGGCTTAAATTTATTGAAAAGCAGCTAATTTTACAGTTCTAAACCCTTACGTTGTTTTGACAAGAACTCTGTTGCAAAACTTTCAATGGGAATTAGGAACATGCAGTAACTTTTTGAAATATTGTTTCAACTGGCAATCTTGACGAAATTCCTACGGGGAAAGCCTTTTTGTGAGGAAATCTAATTTGTTTTATCTCTAAAACGAAAGGTCGTAGAAAGCTTAAATTTAGTGAAATAGTCTTCAGATTTGTCAAGTTTTTGTTTTTGTTTTTTTTTTTAAAGCGAGCGAAAGAGTTTGCGACCTGAATGCCTTTTTAAGTTTTTAACTTCATTATTACCTAATTGGTCAGTGTTGAGCGCTAATCACTGCTGGTTAGAACAACGATTTTACAATAAAGTAACTTTTGCAGCTCGAAAGAAGCAGCTTGCTAGTTAGAGAAATTTTCTAAACAAGTTGGACTCCGCTAAGCTCTACCAGTCAGTCAGAAATATTTCACCTGCATCTACCATTTTTATGCAGTTCTTGTAGCAAATTTTACCTAAATATTAGTTTTATCAACTTGAACAGTAAAAAATTTAAATACATTAATCTCATGTACATTATGATTTTACTTTGTAATTGTTGGCGAGGCATGGTATGAAATGGAAGACGATTTTTCCGCATTCTATACTGGCAATTTTCTTCCATTCCATTTCCATTCCCATTCCATACTAAAAATCTTCCATCCCATATTCCATTCTAGACTAAAATTTTCTTCCATATTCCATTCCATACTTCCATACCATGGTAAGTTTAGACCGAAAGCTACGCGTAATTTGTATTGTACTTTTGAAACACTAAGCCTACCTTTGCAAGTAGTCGCTCGCGAAGGTAAGCAGTGTGGTATGATGCATCTCATCCATATTTAAAGCACTATCGCAATGAGCTACCCAAAAAATTCCCTCAGCATGAAAATATTAACCATTTAATCAACAGACAGTAAGTTGATGGGTATGCACTGGGTTTAATAATTGCAAGTTTGCAATCATGCAAGCTATGAAATTTGGCATAGCCAAACTGCCAAAAACATTCTGCAAAAACACCAAAAAAAGTTAAACGCAAAAAAAACAACAACAATGAATTAAGCTCATTCGAGGATAGAAACATAAATACAAATTTCTGTTACAGTGGGAGAAAAAGTTTTTTCACTGGGCAAGTTCAGTGCCATGGCTACGGGGGCCCGGGGGGGGGCCTTACCTTCCACCTTGGTTTACTAAAATACTTTTTTTTGGAACATCACGTAAAGTTTAGAAAACTGACAATGATGCAAAAAATAATAATAACATTTAATCCTATCTACTTGATTAAAGTCAGTACTTAAATTGTAGGGGTGACGCGGCGGGACGCGTCCCCCCATCGAGAGTTAGGTGTCCCCCCATCGAGATTTGAACGGTGGATGATGAGACGAAAAAGAGCCAGTCAACATGAATAAATCCTACAAATTCCGGCCGAATGTAGTACCAAATTGCGAGGGAAAGTTGATTTCGAGGAAGAAACACTTTCGCTGACAGCGAAGAGCTTTTTTTTTCGGCGAATAACACTTCATTTTTCGGCGAAGACGTTTTTTTGTTTTTTTCCTTGGTCTTCAATTAATTTCGGCGAAATAACTTTTGGTCTTCATTCAATTTCGGCGACGGAATTACTTAATCTTCACTAAAGTACTTTCGTATGCCAAATACCGAATGCGTTTGGTCAAGGCTGCAAAAGCGTACTCCCATGCAAAATTTTACAATTTAAGTACTGATTAAAGTTACCTACGTTAGCAGTATATTATAGTTTCTAAATACCGAAAGTTTTGTGATTCAAGTTTCAAACACCAAATTTAACATCCAAAGTTTACATCTTTGAACCTAATCAGTTATAGGTCATCAAGTACCAATTATCAATGCACAACGGGCCGCTAAGCGTCTACGGATTTAGTGGTGGAACTACGAGGGCAAAGCTGGCTTCAACCCCCAGCAAAGTCACTCAAAAAATTTAACGCTAAAATGCACGCGTTTAAACGTGTTTCTGAATTGACTTGTGGGTAAAGTATGGGCTGAATGGGCTAAGCAATTCAACTTTTTTTCTGGCTTCTAAAAACGTGCAAACTATGATTCGAATAGCGTTGAAATAGTTATTTCTTCTAGAAAAATCAACAAATTGTCGAACCACAGGGGCTTCACTCCCAGACCTCCGTTTATAAGAGATAATTGAGTTGCAGGACTTTGCTCTGCTGGCCACCTAATCGAGGCATTTTTCAAACAAAGAACTTTAACTTCCAAGCCTCATCCGTAAGCAAAATCTTGGTTGCACGCCTGTTTATGTGTGTGTCGTGGAGTGTAGAATTGTAGACCAACAAAATCGTTTATTTAGTTTTTTAAAAGACCAGCTGTTTTTGTTTTTTTGGAGCACACTTAACGTTGTTTGGGTCGCTGTCACGGCTGTAGATAAACTTTTCAAGTGATTATGAGCCGGAAACGAAAGGAGCTAAGAAACGGCTACCGGACTTACATGTCTCTTTTTTAGACATGATTACAGAATTTTGAAATTGCGCATAATTTGCCGGGAAACAAGATCAGTTTTAATATGCAAAAGTTCAGTTTATTTTCGTGCCCCTCACTTCGTTTGCTCTGGGGCCGTATGCAGAGATCTCACTAGTAGCACGATACGATCTAGAAGTAGTCTGACTACTAGTCTGGCTACTAGAACGACTTTGTATTCAGAGATCGCTCTAGAAGTTATGCTACAAGTCTCACTACTAGTGAGACTAGCTAGTCTGACTAGCTAGCAAGAGTTCGTATTCACAAATCTCACTACAGCTAGTGAGACTACTAGTCAGACTAGAAAATTAGGCCAAATTTGCTGGAGCGGTCGAGACCAGTCTAGAAGTCTCACTAGCTGCTATTTTCTAACAAAAAACAACGCAACCACCGCTTATTTTCTCTCCAAAGCATTATAATTTTATTCTTGTTTTCCCGTTCACTGAAATTTTAATACGATAAAGTAGATATTTTTGTCTGAACCATTGATTTAGCACTGTAAATTTAAACAATAAAAAGTTACAGAATTTATGATTTTACGGGAAATGCCTGTAACATTCACTCTCATCAAGCGCTATTAAAAAGAAGTTCTTGTGAATGCGACCATTAGACCGTATCGCCACATACAAGTCATGTAATACCGCAATAAATTTTTTTCCGACGCATTTTTGAAAGTTCGCTTTTTAGTGCTGGAGTTGTCAAATTACGAATTTCATTTTGGTTATTGAAATCTATTGCATTTAATTACTGCATATGGACAGGGCCTCAGAGAGAAAATTTTCCAGGGAGTACGAAGGTCGATACCGGGCCCCCATATCTTATTGGGCCCCCCAAGCCTTATCGGGGCCCATGCCGTTAAATCATTTTTTGTCGTATGGGTGTAGATCTTCATTTAAAAGTGAGGGGATAACGATATATAGCATACAGTTAGGACCTATGAAAACCACAACTAGACATAAAATTGGTTTAAATCCAGCTAGAGGGTTTGGGGGAGCGCTGTGAGCTCCCCCAGCGGGGTCCGGGGCAAATCCCTAGAAGCTTTAGCACTTTTTATGTTTTTCGAGGGTAAAATACAGCATTTGATTAACATCCCAGTTCAAACTTGCTGATTTATTAACCCATTGGTTCCAGATATTTCTCATTTGTGGTAATTTAATTGATTGCATCCGACGACGCTACGAGAATCTGTTCATCATCACATGCTTTTTTGCGTCATGGCAGCTGTTTAGGAGGAAGAACAACGAAATAAGTAAGCGTTTGGCGTATATCAAAGTTTTGTTGGATTGTTACCGTAAGTAGCATTGGCTTCTGGCCTATTTTAACAAAAAAAGCTACCGAAAATAGGCTACCGATTCGACCAGCAGCAGCGATTAACTTACTCCCTAAAACAAGCTACCAAGTGTGCTTCAAAAGTAAATTCTTGTAAAACTTGACAGAGTGATTACTCAATTTTAAGAGTCAGCGCTTTTCCAAAATTAACCGCAAAGTGAAGTTAGTAGGCCTACTCTCTCCTGGGCATGCCCAACGTAACTAATTAGTGGTCGACGTAACTAGCTACGAATCAAAATGCAACTTATAACTACCATAACTCTGACAAAACCACTGAAACTGATGCTACGTAGCTCAAATAGCCTAGCCTACTGATACGTACGGAAGCGGACAAAAGTAGAGCCATGCTCTACTCGATGCGTACGTAAAATTTGCGGATACGTTTTCGTCCGGACGACAAAAAAACGGATGTGCGTATACTGTTTGCTTATACGTACGTAAAAAAAAGCGGATGCGTTTTCCGTACGTACAAAAAACGTACGAAAAACAGATACTGTGTAAACCCACCTTAAATTGACAAGCAGAAAACGTGATATACATGAAAGAAAGTACGTGAAGTGGGAAATGATGACATTGACACAATATTATACAATATAATGACTTTAGTACTGCAAATCCAAATATTTTACTGATAAAAGTTTTAAGAAGTCATCTGCAGTTATAGACTTCACAAACCCAAATACCTATTAAATTCATACAGACAGAGTGAGCTACTTAATAATAGTAGTATAGTATGTCAACTTTGACTCCGCTCTCTGAGGTTGAATCGCTTTTGGATCTCTGGAAATGTGGGCCCTCGTACATTGTTATACCGTAGAATTAGGGCTCTCAGTCAGAGAAATGTAACAAAACATTAATTTCGGTGCAAGTGTATGGCTTTTGATATATTTCCTTTTTTTTAAATCAAATCGGCCACTATTGGATTGGATGCCCTAAAGGCTGTGTAGCAAAAACAGCGACCAATTACCAGTACTGAAGAGGCTGACTGATATTTTTGCTGTAGGCAAGTTTGATTACGGTGTTATGGTGCGATACCAAAACTTAACGCAGAAACTTGAACTCTTCCGGGCCTCTTGAGCCCGGGCTCCCCCTAGGCCTGGGTACGATGTACCCCCTGAACCCCCCTCTAGCAGGCCCTGCATATGGAAACATGTCTTTGGCCTTCAATTGGTTTATTCTTATAAGTTTAATTATCGGTATGTCAATAAAAAAAATTTTTTTTCTCACTTCCACATGAAGCAAACACCTTGATATCTAAAAAGTGATTAGTATCAATAATAATCTTTCAAATCAATGTTTATTGTGTAAAGCGTGCAAGCGAAATAGCTTCCAATAGAAGCATCGCATTAGATTTCCAAAAACCGTATAAAAAGTTAACTTCGTTTGCCAAAATGCTTTGAAAAATGCAAATTAATATGTTGATGCGGTACCAATAATTGATTAATTTTTAATATAGTTCTAAATGATTGAACAAGAACCTACATATATTGCCGATATAGCAAAAACAATGATGTAACGCTCATAATCAAAATAACTTATGATAACATGCCGAGTTAACATTTTTTGACGCGTTTCTCCTTTCTTTTGCGGTTTCTAGTGCAACGTAGCGAGTTTTTACGTACAAAATCCTGTTGAGTTTCACTTTAAAGTAGCGGTTTGGTCGTAAAGCAATGCTAAGGTTACTCAGTTCAAAGTTCGCACTAGGTAGTCTCACTAGAGTTAGTTTAGATGCTAGCACGATCTCTGAATACGACTAGAGTTCGTGCTACTTCTAGTGCGACTATTAGCAAGTAGAACGACTTTAAGGCCCGTATGCCGAGATTTCACTAGTAGCTCGATCTAGAAAGTCGTTCTACTTGCTAATAGTCGCACTAGAAGCAGCATGAACTCTAGTCGTATTCAGAGATCGTGCTAAATTGGCCTAATTTTCTAGTCTGACTAGTAGTCTCAGAGTCGTATTCAGAGATCGTACAAATTTGGCCTAATTTTCTAGTCTGACTAGTAGTCTCACTAGCTGTAGTGAGATTTGTGAATACGAACTCTTGCTAGCTAGTCAGACTAGCTAGTCTCACTAGTAGTGAGACTTGTAGCATAACTTCTAGAGCGATCTCTGAATACGAAGTCGTTCTAGAAGTCAGACTAGTAGTCAGACTACTTCTAGATCGTGCTACTAGTGAGATCTCTGCATACGGCCTGGCAACGGCACTAGACAAATTGTCATTCTCAAAACAAAAAATTAAGCCAGGCAGCATCAATGCAGCAGCAAATTGCAATGAACCTATTGTATGATCTGATGATGCAATGCCTACCCACACTGTTTGCGCAATGTTCATGCCCGAAATACCCTATCAATTTGTCGGCAGAACATTAGCTCCTAAACGCTTCCTATTATTTTGAGCTATCACTATCCGTATGTATTTTTCTGTAAATGCCATGAGCAAAATCTAGTATGGAATTGGTATGGAAGTATGGAAGATTGCATTCCATTCCATTCTTGAAATCATCCATTCCATTTCATTCTGGTATCTTCGATATTCCATACCGAAATTTCCGTTCCATTCCATTCCATGCCCTGATTGCAGGTTAGGGTGGAGTGAAAAAAATTAAAATTTACAAAAATCTTTCGTAATAGTGAAAAAAATATGTAGTGGTATGATATAATCTTACATACAAAAATTGAAGAAAAAATATTGACATCTTAGGTTGCCACAAAGCACTTGAAAATTTCCACTTTTTCCAGTTAGCGTGTTGCGTTCTTTAGTATTAAAAGTAGCAAATTTACGCATCCTTTATGACGTCATCATTGTTGGAGACATACATGACTGTGTTTCAACACCTACGGTTTGTGCTTTTGTTTATGACGTTATTTACAATCTGATTTTCAGAAGTTTCCATTAATAAAACTGAATGGTATTGTCAGTTGCTAACAGTCCAGCGCAAAGTTATCAATATCAATGCACGAAGGCCGACAAGGCCGACGGGTTTGTTAGTTTTACCAGATAGATCTATAAATAGGTTGCTTTGTAGTTGAAGCAGGATGACACTATCTGTTGTTGTTTAAAGTAGTATCAGATCAGCGTTCTTGACTATGAGATCAGAGATAGGTGATCCAAAAACCAGTTGACAGCGGTAGCCCAAAGTTTTTTTTATTCTGTAAGGGTCCCTTTCAGACGGAAATTTTCAGTTTATACCGCTTTCGGAAGGGAGCCTAGACAATTTTGAAAGAACGCTTGACAAATTCTGTTGTGTTATTTCATTTTGTATTGCGCACTAGGATTCGAACCTGAGTTTTGCGTGTGTTCCATTTCTTACTATTGTGACCTCGTGAACTTTTGCGTTAACTTTAAACCTGTGTTTCCTGTACTAGTGCGCTGTTTGCTAAAATAATTATTACTTTATGCTTCAACTGCTTTTCCGTTTGCCCTGCAGTATTTTTGCCGTGTATTTTCCTATATAAGCGAGTGCCATTTTTATGCCTTCAGTTCACCTAAGTTACTAGCTAACTAGTTAAATCTTTACGTTTCCATTCAAAAACATAACAGATTTATTGGCGACGAGGATGGGATGCTGCATGACGAAGGTGTAGCTACGTTCGACAAAGTTCTGCTACGAGTACGAGCGACGATTTTCTACGAGGAACGAGTGATCGACGAGTGTACGTGCAATGGGCGACGGTTCGAACATCGAGAAACTGATCGAGCTAATGCAACAACAGGTTACGGGTCAAAAGGAGCAGATGGAGAATCAAAAGGAGCAGATGGAGAATCAGAAGAAACAGATGGAGAATCAAAAGGAGCAGATGGAGAATCAAGAACGGCGTTTTCTGAAACAACTTGAGCGCCAAGAATCCCTTCACAAGGATCAAATGAAAGCTCTCTTGAGTGCAGTAGATAAAACTAACACTGTTGCTTCTACTTCTTTGCAGGGCGCTACTCCGAGCTTTGTGCAGTTCGACCCGTCATCGGAGCTTTGGACAGATTTCTGGGCGAGATTCTGTACGTTTGTCAGCGCTCACTCTGTTTCCAACGATCGAAAGGCTGAGATTTTCTTAACTAATCAGTCTTCAACAACCTATAAACTGTTGTCAAATTTAGCTTCTCAGGAGACACCCCTGAAAAGCATCAATGAACTTACTATGACCGAAATTGAGACCTATACGAAGCACCAGTTCGATCCCAAGCGGTTTGTTGTACGGGAACGTTTTAAGTTTTGGAGTGAGAGGCAGCGAAAATTGGGTGAGTCGGTTCTGGAATTAGCAGCACGTATTCGGCAAGCTGCCGCTACTTGCAATTTTACAGCTATTAAGGATCCCTTGGACGAATCACTGCGTACTCGCTTCATTTGCTCGATCAACAACGAAGCAGTTTTGAAAGCACTGTTTAGGGTAAAAGACGACGAATTAACCTTTTCTCGTGCACTTGAAATCGCGGTCGAAACTGAGGATGCAGCAAAGGTCGCCAAAGAGACGGTTTATGGTTCGAAACCAACACAGTCCGTTCACAAAGTAACTGCTGATAAATTTAGCAAAAAGACCGCTTCAAACAGCAAAGATTCTGGCCGACCCAAGGTCAAATGTTTTCGCTGCGGTAAGACTAATCACGTAGCTCCTGATGGTCGCTTCAAAAACGCTGTTTGCAATTTTTGCAAAATTACAGGTGACTTAGAAAAGATCTGTCGCAAGAAGACGCAGCAATCTACTACAAGCCCGGTGAAAGCGATCGATGTACAGGAAGTCAACTCTATTGCCAACGGAGTGACTTCGGTTCCAAAACTCGAGGTTGTCATCGCGGTAAATGACACAAAAGTGACCGTAGAACTTGATACAGCCACAGCAGCTAATTTTCTTTCTTTACAGGAATGGCAACGTTTAGGAAAACCGCAGCTCTGCAAAACTCTCTGCAAATTTCAATCCGCGAGTAAACACGAACTACCGGTGCGCGGAAGTTTTGAAACTACTACTAGCTTCCGTAATTGTACAACTAGCCTTATCTTTATGGTTACAGAGGTTACGGGTTTGAATCTACTGGGAAGAGGTGCTGTTAAAGCGTTAGGCATTACCGTTGACGAATTTTTCTTTTCCGCTGCTAAAGCTATTTCATCAACAGAGATTGATTGGGATCTTCAGAGCGCTTGTTCGAAACTGTGTGACGACTATGCGGATCAATTCAAACCGGAGTTGGGTTGTTTACGAGACGTCGAGTTGAAAATCGAGTTCAAATCCGAATCCAAACCAATCTTCATAAAATCCCGCCCAGTTCCGTTTGCCATACAAGATGACTTAGTCCGAGCATACGACGCCGGTATTGCCAGAGGAGTATGGACTCCTACTCAGTTCAACGATTGGGGCACCCCCGTGGTTCCTATTCGAAAACCTCCACTCCCAGGAGATGACAAGCCAAGGTTAAGAGTTTGCGGAGACTATTCTGTGACGGTAAACCCACAGTTGGCTGTATACCGTCACCCTTTACCACTGCCAGAGGAACTGATGAGAAAGCTTGGAGGAGGTTACGGCTTTACGGAAATTGATTTGGCCGGCGCTTACATTCAAGTTCGACTTGGTCCAGAGAGCCGCAAGCGTTTGGCTCTCAGTACGCACAGAGGTGTTCTGTTGCAAAACGTTCTGCTTTTTGGAATTTCATCAGCTCCAGGTTACTTCCTGAAGATTATGGATGGCCTCACTTCTGATCTTCCTGGTGTTGCGGTTTATTTAGATGATATCTTGGTCAGCGGAAAAGACGCCAAGGACCATTATCACAATCTCCAACGACTGCTGGATCGCTTACATGCCAAAGGTTTGCGATGCAAGAGGAAGAAGTGCAGCTTTGCACAACCTCAAGTTGAATACTTGGGTCATATGCTTAAGAGGGATGGCATCCACAAAGATCACAAAGTGGATGCAGTACTAAACATGCCTGCACCGTCAGATGTAACTTTCTAAAAAATCTTATTTAGGTTCAGTTAAGTTCTACGCCAAGTTTCTACCTCCAAGTTATGCAATCGAAGCTGAACCTCTTTATCGACTAACAAAGAAGGATGTTGAATGGAACTGGGAGTCGTACGAGCAATCTTCTTTTGAAAGGCTCAAGAGTCTTTTGTCCAGTGACGCGGTCCTCACTCACTACAACCCTGCTCTTCCACTTGCGATCCCCTGTGACGCATCGAGTCTTGGAATAGGAGGAACACTCTTTCATCGCTATCCTGATGGCTCTGAGAGACCGATCGCCAATGTTTCCAAGATTTTGTTCAAGTCCCAGCGGAATTACTGTCAGATCCAGAGAGAGGCTTTGGCAATTGTGTTTGCTGTCAAGAAGTTTTTCCAGTATTTGTTTGGTGAAAAGTTTATCCTGGTTACTGACCACAAGCCTTTACTCGCCATCTATGGCAATAAGAAGTCTTCAGGTATGGTGGTAAACTGTTTGGCCCGTTGGGAATTGTACTTAAACCAATTTGATTTCCAGATTGAGTATCGAAGGACTGCTGACCATCAAAATACAGATGCTTTGAGCCGTTTCCCACTTGGAGAAGATGAACTTTTTGATGAGGAGGAGAGTGCAGGTGATGTTGACGTTGTTTGTGCAATTTCAACCCTTACTTTTCAGATGGGAACATTGGATCCAGCGGCCCTGCAGAAGGAAACAGCAAGGGATGCTGTCATTTTTCAAGTCATGCGTTTTACAAGAGAAAGATGGCCGCAAAAGAACAACATCGTCGATGTTGAGAAATATCGAAAACTTGCAGATTCCCTGAGCACACTACACGGATGTTTGCTGTATGGTACCAGAGTGGTGATTCCAAGCACGCTTCGCCCTCAAGTACTCAAACTACTTCATGAAGGACACTTTGGTATGCAACGATTGAAACAGCTAGCCAGAACCGCTGTTTATTGGCCATGTATTGATACTGATATTGTTGATCTTTGCAGGTCCTGCACATCTTGCGCTGAACATCAGAATCGATCTTCCAAACCGCCAATTCATCCATGGATGGTACCAGAAAAGCCATGAAGTCGTTTACATTTGGACCATGCAGTTAATTTCATGGGTTCTGATTGATTAGTACTGGTGGATGCTTACTTCAAATACCCTTGTATCCATCCTACCCCGTCCATTTCCGCGAAGAGTACCATTGACTTACTGGAGCAAAACTTTTCCCATTTCGGGTTTCCACACACCATCGTTACTGACAATGCTCCGTGCTTTACGCTCAAAGAATTCAAGGAGTTCTGCAAAGAGAGAGGGATCATCCACTTGACAGGAGCCCCATACCATCCATCAACCAATGGAGAGGCTGAGCGTTTAGTGCAGACTTTCAAACAAGCTCTACGGAAATCTGCGCAACTTTCAAAGAAAGCTTTGCTGGACTTTCTGCGTCAGCACAGGCGCACACCGACAGATAGTGGATTCTCTCCTAGCCAGCTACTTAATGGTAGATAAATACGCACAAAATTGGATGCAATATTACCCTCACCTGCTCACATTATGCGAGGCAAGCAGACATGAGCAATTTCTTCAAATGATGATTCGCGTCATCCAATCCCTAACTTCAAATAGAGTGATCCTTGCTACGCACTCTACTTTGGTCCTAAACAAACCAAAGATCCGAGATGGGTTCCAGCCGTGGTCGTTAAACGAACTGGCACCCGTACTATTCAAGTTCGAACAGTTCCCCAAGGTAGCATCTGGCGACGTCACATTGACAGTGATGGAGTCGAGTACTCAACTTCCGAGTACGAGTACCGCAAAAAACTTCGAGTACGAGTACTGATATTGAAAAATGTACTCGAGTACGAGTACCGTAAAAAAGTACAGGCGACAATTTTCTGACAAGTTACACGCAAAATTACTGTTATATTTTAAACAAATTAGGTACCTTGACGTTGAAAGCAAGAGCACGTTTTTTTGCGCGTCAGAAAAAACCTTGGCTTGCAGAAGCAGCAAATTGCTCATTTTTGCAAAAAGTTCTGTTGCAGCCGCAGAAAAATGTTTTACTCTAAAACTAAACAAAGAATTAACTTGAAATTTTTGGTGAAATTCAAGCTTTGATGGAAGTTTACGGCAAAGAATGCAAGTCAAGAACCCGCGTTTTTGAATGGCACAAAAGATTTCATGAAGGCCGGACTGATGTTGAAGATGATGAACGTTCACGACGCCCAACCATACCAAAAACCACTAACAATAACCGAGAAATTGAAACAATTTTCCGAGAAGATCGTCGGCTTAGTATTCGACTGGTAGCAGAGAGGATGTCCATTGACAAAGAAAGAGTGTGGCAAGTACTGCATGAAAATCTGCAAATGACAAAGGTCTGTGCACAAGTTGTTTCAAAGCTTTTAACTAGCGATCAAAAAGAAAAACGCCAAGAGATTTGCGCTGACATTTCAAAACAAATTGAAGAAAACCCTAAATTTTTAGACAGTGTGATTACTGTACCTGCAATGAGAGATGACAGAGACAAAGAGGCAGTCCGTGCATTGGAAAACTGCAAACTCACCACGAATTAAAACAGCAAAATAAACCAAAATCAAAATTCAAGGCAATATTTTTTTTTTTTATGCTAAGGGTGTTGTCGTGTTCTTTTTTGTATGAAAATCCGAATGAAACGCTGTGTTGATGCTAAGGGAGAGTGCATCAAAGGGGAAACAAAATAAATCGACTTTTTTTTTTCAATAAAATTGCTTTATGTCACCAGTCTTGTTATTTAATAGCGACACCTCGTATACCGTACGCCTCTTTCAATCACAAAAAAGCTTTCAAAGTCCTCTACTCCAAACATGATTACCAACAACAATTTTTGAGAGCTTTTGCGATTTAATGTTATATTCAATTAACATTTAATCATAGGTTGGCAAGTTAATGCAAAATGTTAGCTTCGTTAACCACCAGTCCGTTAACAAACTTCACACCTCCGTTAACGTTAATCCGTTATTTTCAGCTTTAACTAACGGAACTTAATAAAGTCCGTTAATTCGTTAACATTTTGCGTGTAATATACATTTCTTTTTGTTCACTCGCTTCTAAAACACGTATTGACGTTGTTGAGCTGATTGTAAGGAAAAATTTTTTGCTGAGGTGGTCTTTTTGTGCTTTAAAAGTTACATTTTACAGTCTAATCTAATTTCAAGACAAAAATAAGTTCAAATGCGCTACCGAAGCTTCGATTGGAAAATCTTTGGAAATTGCGGACAGCAATAATTAATAGACCTGTGAGGCTGCAGCTTATTATTTGCCACAAAAAAGAGCTCTTTTCTTCGCTTTCTTCTATAAAGCTCGAGCTAATACGCAACATGTGTTACCAGTGCCAACTGGTTTGTACCATTATGATAAATGAATGGTGCAAGATATTAACGATAAAAACTTTAATGGAAGTTAATAGAACTTAACGAAAGTTAATTTAGTCCTTTAACATGAAAAAACTTTTTAACGGATTAACGATTTAATAAAAAAGTTAGCTTCGTAATTAACGGATTAACGATTAACGGACTTGTGCTCTCCTATGCGTTTAATTAAAGACTATCTAAAACTTGTAGCACTAAACTGCAAATGACGTAGTAGTAAATGTTCTCGAAACAATGCTGCATTTCAAAGGAGGTGACTAAGTAATGTGAGCATAAGATAATGCTGCTATTTAATACTAGCTACAACTGTAATTTATAGCGATATTTTTATACTGTATATTTACCTGTTTACTGTTCTATTATTTAATTTCAGATCTAACATCCATTTTTATAAAATAATCCTAACAAACGCATTTTACATGCATTATCAAAAGACTTGACTTATTATTTTATCAATTTCTGGCAAAAAAAAGTAAAATTTTCCCTACAGCTGCAACTCAGCTACAGAATAACTATGCAACTAAGCCATCTCTATCTGACCTAAATTTAACACTGAAAATATTGCCTCCAAATCTAACTCTATGCTTTTTCAGATACCCCTTCCAATACTACAGTAAAACTATTATTTGGGATTGGGAGATTACAGTAATACATCTACTGTAGAAAATATTCTATCAACATTTGAGCTGAAACCGTAAAATGCTAACCCAACTGATGCCGTCTTTGTAACACGCGTGGCTCGATTTCTGTGGCATGTAACTTTAATTGCTAAATAAATTAAAATTTGTGGTAACTTTCACTCATTTTCTCCAGCAGAAAAGCGTTTGTTGTCAAACAATACTATGCGCTGTCGAGTGTCGACCCAATCACTTTACCACATTCCAACGCTTGGTTTTGCTCGATCTCACCATTAAAAAGTTGTTTCTTCAGCTGTGTCTACACGGATTCAAGCAAAAGCAACTCAATAAATTATCGCGTTTTGTTGGCTGCAGTTTACTATCAAAATTTCACTTTGTTTATTACTTATAGCGAAGGCCAAATGTACTCGTGTACTCGGCTCTTTTTTTGACCGCGTACCGAGTACATTGATCTTCGAGTACGAGTACCAACTGAGTACCTGGGGTTCCGAGTACGAGTACTAAAAAAATGGTTCTTGAGTACGAGTACTGTACTCGAGTACTTCATCACTGCACATTGATCAACTTCAACCACGATATCCTTCAACCGAAGATGATAAACCAGGCGAGGACTACACCTTTGACTCTGACAACACCCCAAATTCTGAGCAGAACAATAATGCACCAGAATCTTCCACTCAAGATGAACCAGAATCTTCAATTCAAGTATCTACAAACACTTTATCACATTCATCCATTTATGGCCCTTCTAATCCACGACGAGGGCCAGAAAGCAAAGAACTTTCTATGGTTGTGCTTTGACTGATTATTAAAACTCCCTTTGCGTTCGTTTTACTTGTTCGGGCAGGTGTTGTGTTATTATTTATTCTGTAAGGGTCCCTTTCAGACGGAAATTTTCAGTTTATACCGCTTTCGGAAGGGAGCCTAGACAATTTTGAAAGAACGCTTGACAAATTCTGTTGCATTATTTCATTTTGTATTGCGCACTAGGATTCGAACCTGAGTTTTGCGTGTGTTCCATTTCTTACTATTGTGACCTCGTGAACTTTTGCGTTAACTTTAAACCTGTGTTTCCTGTACTAGTGCGCTGTTTGCTAAAATAATTATTGCTTTATGCTTCAACTGCTTTTCCGTTTGCCCTGCAGTATTTTTGCCGTGTATTTTCCTATATAAGCGAGTGCCATTTTTATGCCTTCAGTTCACCTAAGTTACTAGCTAACTAGTTAAATCTTTATGTTTCCATTCAAAAACATAACACAAACCTTATCTGCAAACACGTATCTCGAAGTGTCGCAACTCTTTATCGAAGCTACAATTTAGAACCAGCCGTCAGTGGCGAAGCCATTTTTTCACAGAAAGTTGAACTGCTCTTGACCGTGGCTAATAAATATTAATAGAAAGGCATTACCGCTTTTTAAACTATGAAATGACTAAACAATCACTAACAAGTAAACGCTTTGATCTCTTTAAACAAAAATTTGTAGACTATTGTTTAATAGTGCTAGCTGTTCTGTTTACTCAATTTTTGATGGTGAAAAATTATCCCGCTTGCTATATACACAAATTTTACCATGTATTTTTTACCACAAAGGAATGAACTTTTTTCAAAATCAAATCTTTTATTATACTTGCGGTATTCTGCCGTCTAAAGATAAAACGACGTAATTTCAAATTTTGGATTTGTTTACTTTTTCGCGTTAATCTGGTTGTAAAATGCATGTTTTTCTTGCCTCTAACACCCTAATCTAACAGTTCGCAAGATATGGACTTGACAAAACGACGTAACTACTAAATATAATCAGAAATCTCGTATACAAAGCCAAAACGACGTAACTGCATTCTAACTATTAGCTACGCCGCTTTAACAAAGAATTTGAAATAAATACAGTACTTTCGAACCCAAATACCATTCTGTTTGAGATATTTAAAATAATTTTACGTCAGTTACGTCGGTTTACCGTTGTAACGCGGCAGAAGCAAAATCAAATTTACAAAGGTAAAACGACGCAATTGCACTAATTTGCATAATCTAGCGTGAGCTAGGGTAACAATCAAAAACTTGAATTGATGAAAGCGAAAGTGCTGTGTCGGTCTTTTAATTCCAATTTTTTCTGCGTAATACTGCCTTAGGAGGGCAGAATTTAAAAGATTGTTGCCCTAATTTGCGGGCAGGCGCATCGATTCCCCCAAAAATATGCATTGGGGGGGTCCAAAGAGTAAAGGACCCCCCCAATAAAAATGGAACAAGTTTGTTATTTATCACGAATACTGACAAAATAACATTTCTGTCTTGTCAAAATTTTTCTTTCTCAAAATCTTGAAAACCGCATATCGCAGCCTTGGCCAAGATTTCTTGTAATAATCACAATACGAGTATGTATTCCACTTAGCTAAAGTACCGGTACTGCACAATTTTTATAAGTGTGCGTCACAATCTCATCATTGTGTTTGTGTGTCTCTCACTTAAGCTAACGAAGTCTAGATGAGGAAAGTCCTGACTGTTATAGCAGGGCATTGAGGGCGAGGGCAGGCTGAGATTTGCAGCGTCAGAGGAAGGTAGGCTTAAGAACGTTTTCCCTTTGCTGTTTTGCGCGTTGTAAAAAGTTAATTGGCATTTGTTTTACCAAAGCCAAAACGCTTTTCGATTGAAGAAAATAATTAATGCTCGGATGGACTAGTGCCGTCGCTACGGGGGGGCAGGGGGTCATGCCCGTTCTAACGACTGCTTGTGCTCCCCTCAATTTGGTTTATTCAAAACACGTTTTTGGAACATCACGTAACGACAAGACACCAGGTAATAATGGAAAAAGGAATAATAACGTTCAAACGTAATTCTCATTTGACGTTTTCTCGAATCTTTTCAAAATTGCTGGCCAACAACTGCTGGTACAAAAATGTGACGCAATAATAATTCGTCTTACTGTATTAACACGCCTTTACAGACGTGTTGCGGAATAAGGATGTAAGCCTATAGAATCGGTACCGGTACTTCGTTATTGATTATGACCTGAAACAAGACGTGAAAACATTAAAAAGAAGGGGCTGAAGGGGATTTAGGCCCCTTTAGCAAAGTCATTTAGAAGATTTAATCCAAACATACAATCGTTTAAACATGTTTTAGACTTGACTTAAAGCACATATAAGGGGGCAGAAGGGTCGAAGCAATTCAATTCTTTCAATGACTTCTAAATTTTCGCAATTTACCCGCAATTCATGCGGTTTCAAAAACTTGCGAAATACAAGATGTCTCAAAAGTGAGTATACACTTTAAAATTTGAATTACAATCTAATGGCTTATTCAAATTTGTCAACTGTCTACAAAAATATTCTATAAACTGCTAGAAACAAATTACCATCCTAATATCTCGTTGAGTTAACTTATTGACAAGATATTGGACCTCAACGTGGGAACCAACAATTTTGAGACATTTCAGCCACCTTTTGAGGCATTCTCGCCCGACACTTTGCAATAAATCTTGTGTAACTAGTCCACTTGATACTCTAATTTTTTGTTCCATCTCTACAAGATTTTGTGGCCGTGTGGAGTAAACTTTACTTTTAAGGAAACCCCAAAGAAAAAAGTCGCATGGGGTTATAAGTCAGGTGAACGAGCGACGTAACCCGTTTGCGAGCAATTTAACCCTTACTTAACCCCATGCGACTTTTTTCTTTGGGGTTTCCTTAAAAGTAAAGTTTACTTCACACGGCCACAAAATCTTGTAGAGATAGAACAAAAAATTAGAGTATCAAGTGGACTAGTTACACAAGATTTATTGCAAAGTGTCGGGCGAGAATGCCTCAAAAGGTGGCTGAAATGTCTCAAAATTGTTGGTTCCCACGTTGAGGTCCAATATCTTGTCAATAAGTTAACTCAACGAGATATTAGGATGGTAATTTGTTTCTAGCAGTTTATAGAATATTTTTGTAGACAGTTGACAAATTTGAATAAGCCATTAGATTGTAATTCAAATTTTAAAGTGTATCCTTACTTTTGAGACACCCTGTATGATTGAAATGGCGTTGAAATCCTGTTTTTGCCGCAAAATCACAAAAATCACCCAGCGGTTGGAGTCTCTGCCTCCCTCTGTGATACGCTTGAGTTGCATCAGTTTGTTCAGTACTGAGCTTAAATTAGCCAATTTTTTGCACAAAAAAGTTACTTTTGCTTCAAGTTACAACCCTCTTAGTAAAGTCCTGGTGGCGCTTTTGGTCGCCTTCACTGCTGCAGATAGATTTTTCAAGCGATTATATTGGCCGGATATGAAACGAGCTAAGAAACGCTGCGGGCCTTGTAAGTCTTTTTTTTTTTGACACGAATACGAAATTGTTAAAATAGCGCATAATTTGTAGCCGTAAAATATCAGTTTTTATATGTACAAAAGTTCAGTTTATTTTAGTGCCCCCCACTTTCGGCTAGTGCTCCCTCACTTCGGTTGCTCTGGCGATGACACTGCGTTGTGCCATTGAGGATAAAATAGGCTACCAGTAATTGTTTAGAAAAAGATTAGTTCCAGTTAACCAGGTTGATTATTTTATTTAATGCAGTAGTGGAAGTTACTACGCTAACAAGTACGGAACGGCAATGGCGGCGCGAAAAACGGTGCCATCTAGGCGGGCACTTAATGGACGGTGTCATCCTTTAAAGTAGTACGGACAGGCTTGGTGGAACGATTTTCAAAGTGGAAAACCTGGCACATGAGTGCATCGAGAATTTTGACCCAAACACGGCCCCTTTCAGAAAATATCAGAAATACGGAGCAAAGCCCGCTGCAGAAAAATTTTGCAAATTCTTGAAGCAAAATAACATTAATAGCAATTGAGCGGTCCCGATGTACTTTTGTGCATAATTGTTGTTTTTTACAAGGTATCTTAAAAAATTTTGTTTTTGCTAAACTGACTTTTCACAGAGTTGCAAAATAAATTCAGAGGATTTGTATAAATTTGCTGTTATTTTATAGCTAAGGAAATTTTGCCGCTATTTTATGAATTTTTACTTCAAAATCTTGATTATATCATCATAAAAAGATGTCACCTAAAATGGTGCCAACTAAAGCGGGCCGGCCCCTCTAGCTACTCCACTGTGGAACATATAGTGGGAAAAGTCAAAAATATTTTTAACCAAAAAGTTACTGCAGTTTTAAAATAGATCACATGATATTGGATTTATGGTGCGAAAATCGTCCCAAAAGTTTGGCGTGACAGAGGTCGCATTCAAAAAATACCACAAAAACATTTTACACCGTTATACATCTCAAGATACCCTTTTATCTCCACTTATCCACTTTTGGCCGCGATGAAGATTTTTTCCTTTTTCTAAAATATCATACTCTCATCTCCTAAACGGCATACCACCAAAAAATGGATCCTATACACCTACCCGAAAAACACCTTCCAGAAATTACATTTCCCCGAAAAACACTTGGCCGAAACTACATTATCCCGAATACACATTTCCCTGAACGTGCATTTTCCACAAATTACATTTTCCTGAACGTGCATTTTCCAGAATTTACACTTGCCTGAACATGCACTTGCCAGAAATTACATTAGCCCGAATGCTCATTTGGCCGAAATTACATTTCCCCGAAAACTTATTTTCCAGAATTTACACTTGCCAGAATGTACATTTGGCCGAAATTACATTTCCCCGAAAGCTTATTTTCCAGAATTTACCCATGTCAGAATGCACAATTGGCCGAAATTACATTTCCCCGAAAGCTTATTTTCCAGAATTTACACTTGCCGGAATGTACATTTGGCCGAAATTACATTTCCCCGAAAGCTTATTTTCCAGAATTTACACTTGCCGGAATGTACATTTGGCAGAAATTACATTTCCCCGAAAACTTATTTTTCAGAAATTACATTTCCTCAAAAATTCATTTTCTAGAAACTATTTTTCATTCAAAAAATTATACTAATGTTTAGGTTATTTATTTCTAATAAGCAGAACAAACTTTTAGTTGAAATTAAGAAACGTTGCGATAACAGTTAGCTTACTGAATGAAAAATATAACCCAACTTATTAGTCAATTTGCTATCATAAGTTGTGCTTCAAGCGTAACGAAAATTAGCAGTTTGCATGTTCAATGAGGCAAAGCAAGCTTACTTTATCCCATGTTACACTTTTCTAGAAAACCAATAAATTTTAAGTTGAGGCTGTCTTCTCTTAGTTTTTTGCCAATTTGCTGCTTTATTTGTTCTTAATATTAGTTCTTGAATTCAGAGAACGTTCATGTCAATTTAAACGACCCAAGCCCGGCGCCACGGGGGGCATTCCGGGGCCGTACCCCCCCACAAATGACTGCTTGTGCCCCCCCAAACGAAAATTGTGCACCCCCAAGCGAGGACTGTGCCCCGAAGAAATTAACAGGCTCGGGGCTATTGGAGTGCAAATCGAGGCCTAAGACTCCCAAATTGGTGTTTACCGCCCGTATTTTCGTAATTTTTGTGGACTCACACCGGATTTCATAAAACGTTTGGGACGAAGACCTCTTTTTTTTTTGTTCTACACTTAAGAATTCGTGAAAAATCGCAAGAATTTTGAGACGATGACCAGAATTTGTGGAAATTTTTGAACTGAAGACCTTTTTTTTTGGTCTTCACCTAATTCGTTTGATCCACACTGGAATAAATTTCTCGTGCCCCCGTGCACCTCTCGAATTAACATAAATAAACTTCCCGTGCCCCCCCCCAAAATTTATTTCTGCCCCCCCAGTTACGCTATCCTAGCGCCGGGCCTGAAACGACCATCCTTTTAAAGTTATTTTGGTGTTTAATTCCGAATGCTCTGTCAGCTTGAGCAAAGACCTTTTTTGCAGCATCTTAAAACTGCAAAAGCAAAAAGTACGGAGTTTTTTTTAACTTGAGAACATCCAAATATTTATGAGTTGCTTGCACAGTTTGAAGCAGCACTGCAATATTTTTGCTTGTAAATACTGGAAAATTGCTCGAATTTTATCGTTTTGAATTAGCACAGAATTTAGTTGCTTTTAAAATTTGAAATTTATTCTTTTTTGTTTCCAATCTTTTTGTTACTGATGGAGGCTGGCAATTTTTTTTTAGATTCTGAGTAACAATGAGCCTCTGGTTTTTATGAAATATTGTTGTTATAAAAAAAATAGTGTAATTCGTCTAGCGTTCGCGACAAAATTAAATCTGCGGCTGCAGTACAAAGCAGCCAAAATCTACATCAAATGTAAGCTAGCAAATCAACACTTGTTGCATTCCTCGGCTAAAGATTTCGCGCTTTAGCTTACAAGCACTCAAAAAAAGCAGCAATGGCGTACATTCCCACAACCAGCTTCAAAGAGGTTTTTAGTTGAAATCAACCGAGAAAGACACTCCTACGGAAATCTCATTATGATGTCAAATCCCGCCATTCACATTTCATACAATTTAGAACATTTCAATCGCAGTTCATGCAAAGGTAGCAAGAAGATAAGTGATTTCTTCACGTGACGTCACAATTAAAACCAACGAGTCTTGCTCTAGCAAAAACTGACCGCATAAAGCGATGTAGTGAACAACGTAAAATGAATGATCTTGTCGAGATTGTTGTTGGGGAGGTAGCTGGACTGCAACTGTATATGATGAAAATTCGAATTTCCTGCTGTTAAGAATTCTCTGCTGTGTACTTTTGACCAGAGAATTTTGAGTTAATATTTGTTTGCAACCAGGCTCCTGTCAATCTTTCGAATTGAAAAATTTCACCAATTTACACATTAGTGTCAGTGAAACATTAATTCTGCTATAAATAAATTTTCCCTCAAGGCGCGTTATGTACCTCAAATCAAAATAACAGTACCGTTCGATGTTTTTTTTTTTAAATCTTCAAATTTTTTGATACGAATATTTCATTATATTACTGTATAACTAATGCGAGAAAACGCTCACCTAACGAGCTCCATTAAAGCAAGACTGTAGGCCAGTGCTTCCCAATCTTTTCATCACCGTGGCCTATTTTCAATTCGAAAATTCAGGGTTTATACGGAATTTTTCTGACATATTCCCCTGACTTTCGTCAAAATCGCACCTATTTTCCCTGACTTTCGTTAAAAAATCCCTATGTTTTTCCCTGACCCAATCCTGCAAAACATACTTTTTCCCTAACTTTCAGAATATAAACGAACAGTATAATATCAAACAGCAAAAGCTTGCTTGACACACAATTGCTAAAATAAACAATGGATCTTGATTCATAGGAAATATGAACTTTCCAAAAAAATCTCCCTGACTTTTTCCAACTTTTTCCTGACTTTTTTGTTGAATTCCCTGACTTTCCCTGACCATCTCGAAAAAGATATGTTTTCCCCTGATTTTCCCTGACCGTATAAACCCTGAAATTGTCCATAGCCCACATCTAAATCGCTAGCTTAATCGCAATTTTTCAGTTTTCAGGTGATCTCTACAAAAAAAGGGTATTCACGCCAAAAACCGCAAATTTTATGCTAGCTCTCCAACGGGCTCCACAGCGCCAATGATCAAGACATTTTTTCAACCGAATTTGCAGTTACCTAAATAGCTTTGTAGCCCACCACAAAATGCCTCTATGGCCCACAGGTTGAAAAACACTGCTGTAGGCCATATGTAAGCGTAATGGTCGTGAAATTTCAGTTTCATCTTTTCATACGTGTAAGTCTGCACTAACGTCAGTAGCCTAAGCGGGGAAGTGATGCAGTGCCGTCGCTACTGGGGGGCCGGGCCCCCTAATCTCAGATTCCTCAAAATACTGTTTTTGCAACATCACATAACGGTAAGACAATAGTCAATGACGGAAATATAGCAATAATAACTTTCAAACATAATTTTCCTTTGACGTTTTCAGATCTTTTGCCAAATTGCTGGCAATCAACTGGTGTATATAAATGTGACGGAATAACCCGCCTTTGTACTGTAACACGCCTTTACAAATGTGTCGCAGAAGAGAGATATAAGACCGCAGAATTGTTACCGATACTTTGTTAGTGATTATGACATGGCAATAGGTGAAAACATTATGTTCAAAGAGCAGCTGCTTTTGATCCTTGGAGCAGTGGTGGCCTTAGGAAAGGGGGGGCCCCTGTGCAAAGTAAATGGGGGGCCCTTCCTTTACACACTACTTTAACATGTTTTATCTGCACTTGCAATTAAGCGCAACAATGCACTTCGTAAATAACAAGACCAGAAGACCAATGCAATTGCAGCCCTAATTAAATCAAATGTTTGTTCATAAGTTCCTCTCATCTAGATTATCAACTCAATTAATTGCAGTAAATTAACGTAAACTTTCAGCAATTGCTTTCAGTATGCTTGTGTTATTACAGAATATGTTTGAGTACTTAGCAATAATGTTTGAATGCTTTATACTGCTTAGCATATGATATACTGTATACGTTAGTCAAAAACCTATTACTTCCAGTTGCTGAAAGCAGTTGAAAAAAACAAGTGGAAAAACGACTACCTGAGTCATAAGCGTAGCCAGGATTTTTGATTGGGGGGGGGGGGCCAAAACCACAAATCACATGCAATAACGTCATCAGAAACTTCGAAAGAAGAATTTTTTGGTGGGGCAAAGATATCGTAGGATGGAAGATCAGAAGTCGTGGCCTTGTGTAGGCATGTAATTAGGAACTCGTTCAAGGAGAGAGCTTAAACCAATAGCCTGGTTAAAATGCGAAAATGTGTAAATTGGGAGACGTGCTTAAGTAAAGAAGTGTACTGTAATTCAAATGTATCACAGACGGGAGTCTGGGGGCGGGGCCTCCAGCCACCCGAGGTTATGGTAGTCCGAAGTTATGAGGTTATGGCCCGAGGTTATGGGGGTCCGCCCGTGGTTATGTAACTCGTTCAAGGAGAGAGCTTAAACCAATAGCCTGGTTAAAATGCGAAAATGTGTAAATTGGGAGACGTGCTTAAGTAAAGAAGTGTACTGTAATTCAAATGTATCACAGACGGGGGTCTGGGGGCGGGGCCTACAGCCGCCCGAGGTTATGGTAGTCCGAAGTTATGAGGTTATTGGGGGTCCGCCCGTGGTTATGTAACTCGTTCAAGGAGAGAGCTTAAACCAATAGCCTGGTTAAAATACAAAAATGTGTAAATTGGGAGACGTGCTTAAGTAAAGAAGTGTACTGTAATTCAAATGTATCACAGACGGGGGTCTGGGGACGGAGCCTCCAGCCGCCCGAGGTTATGAGCGAAGCCCCCAGCCGCTGGACGATTTTTCGTAATTTTTTGGAAAAAAGTAATTTTAATACCATTGGATCACATTTTGCACATTTTCAGAACCATTTGAAAGTACTAGATTTTTAACATTTGAAAGCCAATTGAAAAAATTAAGTTGTTTCGTCCTCCTTTTGCTTGCAATTTAAGTCCAAAACACTTTTAAAATCTTGCATTTTGTGGTTAAATTTTATTAGTGATTTCGCCCAGGTAGGGGTAAGTAAAGTACATTCCCTCCTGCAATATTTTAGCAGTAAATAACAATTCAGTCGATTATTTTCTTTATAGATTATTGTTTTGTCTAGAAAACAACCAGTTGTAGGAGTACATATACGGCCAGGGGCCCAGGCTCTCTCAATTCAAAAATTTGTTCAATGAGCATTCCCCTTACTGAAGCTAATTTTTTTCAAAAGTATTTTGTTGCATAAAAACTGGCGAGGTGGAGGTGAATTGTAATTGAAAAATGTACAATAGATAGTTATGCCTACAAACCATGTTATTGCCCGAGTCGGATTTACATTGAGTTGGGCCCCTGGCACTTTGAGATTTTTGCAATATTTTTCGCGCCAAATACAGGTGAAGACCAAAAAAGTCTTATCTGAGTGCGGGGCCCCTGGCACTGTGCCATGTGTTAAATCTGTCCCTGGTTATTGCATTACATTCATAAAAAGGTTAGATGAGAACCTCAGTTTGCAAACTTTTAGGATAGAAACGCTTAATTTCACTCGGGTTATACGTTTAAATTGGTTGGCAACATTAAATTGAAGGAGCCATGGCCCCCTGAAACAGTATTATTGTTGGGGGCCCATATAAACTAGAAGGCCATTAAAATATTCTTGTAGGGGGCCCCTTAAAATTGGTTGGCAAAAATTAAATTAAGGGGCCCTGGCCCCTGGATCAATATTGTTGTTGGAAGCCCTTTTAATTAATATTGTAGGGGCCCATTTAAATTGGTTGGTAAAAATTAAATTGAAAGGGCCAGGGCCCCCTGGCTCAATACAATTGTTAATTACTGCTGTACGGGTGTACTGTTGTATGCAAAGATGTTAAAAGAAACTGAAGCTGAAGAAACAACAGTCTTTTTTGTGACATTTTTATCATGGGTAGCATTTCAATTGGGGGGGCCCGTGGGCCCCCCCTGGTTACGCATATGACCTCAGTAGCCTAACAGTAGCAAGCAAAAAAAAAGAGTAGTAAGTTGACTTTACCAGTAAATTTTTATTATCTGTTTACTAAATCTGACTTAAAAGTTAAAAGTAATATTGTCTTGGAAAGGGGGATATGTGTAATAACACTTGGAACAAGTGCATCTTGAGGGAGGGGGTACATATGTAATGACACTTAAAACAAATGCATAAACTTTTTTTCATAATTTGCTAAAGTTTTTCATAATCATATTTTTCTGCGCGCAATAGATCAAATGGGGGGGCCCCCCAGAAGTGGGGGGGCCCCTGTGCATTTGCACACTTTGCACATTCCTAAGACCACTACTGCCTTGGAGCACACTCAACATTTTTAGGTCGCAGTCAATGGAGCACCATTGTGAAGGGGCTTAGGCCCCCTTAGCCAAGTCACTTAGAAAATTTAACTTCAAAATACAAGCGTTTAAACGTATTTAGACTTCACCTGAAGTAAGGGGGGAGGGCTAAAGGGATTAAGCAATTTAAGTCTTTGAAATGACTTCTGAATTTTATCAATTTAGTCATTGATGCGGCTTCAAAAAGTGCGAAATGTGATTAAAATGCCGTTAAAATTGCTATTTTTGTGCTGTAAAATCACAAACATTGCCCATTGGTTGGGGGCTCCGCCCATAGGCGTAGCCAGGGGGGGGCCCAGGGGGCCCAGGCCCCCCCAATCAAAATACCACTAACGTCAAAAAGTTATGACAAAATAGCCTAGCGATGTTTAGTTGCAGTTTTTTTTTTCAGTAATTACGCACATAACAGTAATTAACAATAGTATTATTGACAACAAGTGAGTCCCGGGGCCCCCAACTAACAACCAGGGGGCCCTTACAAACAACTAGGGGGCCCTGGAATCCTTAACCGACAACCAGGGGGTCCGTGACCCCTAACTGAAAACCAGGGGGCCCAAGGGCCCCTAACTAACAACCAAGGGACCCTTAATCAACACCCAGGGGGCCCCTTAACTGACAACCAGGGGGCCCCAGGACCCTAACCGACAACCAGGGGGCCCAAGGGCCCCTAACCAACAATCAGGGGGCCCCGGAGTGCCTAACTGACGACCAGGGGGCCCCGGATCCCCTAATTAACAACCAGGGGGCCCCTAACCAACAACCGGGGGGTTTCGGAGTCCCTAACTGACAACCAGGGGGCCTAGGGCCCCTAACTCACAACCAGAGAGCCCCAGGGCCCCTAACTAACAACCAGGGGGCCCCCAACCAACAACCAGGGGCCCCCTAACCGACAATGAGGGGCCCCAGGGCCCTCCTAACTGATAACCAGGGGGCCCCAGGTCTCCTAACCAAAAACCAGGGGGTCCTGGAGTCCCTAACTGACGACCAGGGGGCCCCGGGGCTCCTAACTCATGACCAGGGAGCCCCAGGGCCCCTAATTAACAACCAGGGGGCCTGGGCTCCTAACCGACAAGCAAGGGGCTACGGGGCCTCTGACTGGCAACCAGGGAGCCCAAGGGCCCCTGACTGACGACCAAGGTTCCCGGGCCAGGGGCCCCTTAATGCAAATTTTTAACAATTTATATGCAAAACCTGTGAGAAATCTAAGAGTTTTGACCTAAAAGTTGCCACCCCAGGCCCTCGTTTAACGTTATTATGAACTTAATTATTTACTGCTAAAGTATTGCAGGAGGCAATGTTCGTTACTTCCCCCTATAGACCAAATCACTTACAATTAAAATTTTACATCATAATGTAAGATTCTAAGCGTGTTTTGGGATTTAATTGCAAAAAGAGGCGATTGGCTTTGAAATGTTAAAAATCTAGTTCCTTGAAATGGCTCTGAACTCGTGCAAAATGTGATCCAATGGGATTTAAATAGCTTTTTTTTCCAAAAACTTACAAAAATCGCCCAGCGGCTGGGGGCTTTGCCCCCAGACCCCCATAGCCACCGGCGGCTGGAGGCTCTGCCCCCAGACCCCCGTCTCTGATACGTTTGAGTACACTAGCTTACTCAACACGTCTTCCAAGTTAGACTTTTACACTTTTTAACAATTAGTTTTCGCCCTCTCCCTTTACCACAATCCTGGCTAAGTGCCATCAGGCTACGGCTTCAGATCTTCCATTCTACGATATCTCTGCCCCACAAAAAGTTACTTTTTCGAAAATTTCTGATGACGTCATTGCATGTGATTTGTGGTTTGGGCCCCCCCCAATCAAAAATCCTGGCTACGCCTATGGCTCCGCCCCCAGGCCCCGGTGTGTGACACACTCAAGTTGCGTCAATTTGTTTAGCTCAAGGCCTAAATTACAGAATTTTTGAGAAAAAAAATTTTTTTTTCACCCCTCTTTAGCAAAATCCAGGTTGCGTGTTTGGCAGCATTTACTGCTGCAGATAGAGTTTTCAAGCGATTACAGCAGGGCTGCAACTAAGGGGGGGGGCAAGAGGGACGGCACCCTCCAAGCAAAAATTTTGCCCGCCCAAACCCCGAAGCGACAATAGGAGAAAATATTGGTAGGCATTAAGTAGCCTATTGTAAGACTGTTGATTAATAATTTGAACTGATGCGAAATATTGCGTTTCGCAAAACTTTTATGATCGGTACATTGATTGTGATAGCACCCGGTTTGCATAAGCGTAATGCATAATCGCAATCCTTGCTTGATTTTGCTGACAAGCTACAAACTGTTTAGTAAGTAAAATCTTTGAAGAGTATTCCAAAATTTTATTGTGACGCTATACCAACTATTTTACAATAAAAAAATTGACGTTAGGTGCGGTTGCGGCAGCACCTGGATAGCACGCTAGCATTAGCAATGAGTGCACGTGATCACTCTGACCTTGGCTAAAAAGTTGTTTAGTAACTGTTGTAGACTGCGTTTTGTCTTGTTTGGCAGTAATAGATAGGTTTGTCATGAAAAGTATTAGAGACCCTCACCCCGGTTCGAATCTTGCTTCTTCTGAAGCTACCGATACTCCTTCCACTTACTGTAATTATGTGCAAATGCTTCTTTTGCCCCTGGTTATCTTAACCTTTTTGCTCCTTCACGTCCAAACTTGAATTTATTCCCAAAAGGCAAAAATAACCGCTCCTTTTGTCCTGAATGGTTTCGAATTCATACCCGCACTAACCAATGAATTGAACTCAGCTTTAGAGGTTGCTAAACGCTTTCTTATTTCTAAAACAAACTGCCCAGCTCATAGGCGTAGCCAGGGATCCCGCCCGCCCCCTCCCCCAATTGAAATGTCACCAATGACAAAAATGTGACAAAAAAGCCTTTTGTTTCTTCAGTTTCACTTTCTTCTAGCTTTTTTTGCTAACAACAGTAATTAATAAGAATAATGACGACCAGGTCCTCTCAATTCAGTTTTTTCCAACCAATTTAAATGTATGTATAACCCAGGAGAAATGGGAGTTTTGTTCTAAAAGTTCCTATCTTACGCCCTCATTTACCTTTTCATGAACGTAATGCAGTAACTAGGGTCGGATTTACCATAATATGGCACAGTACTAGCAAGGGGTTCCGCGCTCAAATGGTGAGACTTTTTTGGTCTTCACCTACAGTATATTTGGCAGGAATATGTTGCGAAAATCTTCAAAGTGCCAAGGTCCCCGCACAATATAAACCTGGCCCGAGCAATAACACGGTTAATGGGCGTTACCATCTATTGTACCGTTTTTAAATAGCAATCCACCTCAACCCCACCAGTTTTAAGCGACAAAATACTTTTGAAAAAAACTTAGCTAGGGGAAATGTTCATTGAACAAACTATTAAATTTGAATTCAAGGGGCTTGTTCCTCTTGGTCGTATATGTGCTCCTGCAACTGATTATTTTTAAGACAAAACAAAAATCTCTAAGAAAAATCTTCGAGTGGATTACTATTTACTGCTAAAATATTGCACTAGGCAATGTACCTTGCTTTCCCCTACCCGGGCCAAATCACTTACAAAATTTAACACCAAAATGCAAGATTTTAAAACGTTTTGGACTTAACTTGAAAATTAAAGTAGGATTGAACAATTTAATTTTTTCGATTGGCTTTCAAATGTTAAAAATCTAGTTTTTTTCAAATGGCTCTAAACAAATTGTGATCCAATGACAATAAATTGCTAGTTTTCCAAAAAATTACAAAAAATCGCCCAGCGGTTGGGAGCTTCGCCCCCGGACTCACGTCTGTAATACGTTTGACGTACACCAGTTTGCTCAACACGTCTACCATTTTACACTTTTTTGGGAGGTTTAAGCTCTCTTCCTTTACCAAAATGCTGGTTATGTGCTAAAACACTGGCCACGGCTTCTGATCTTCCAATCTACAATATCTTTGTCCAACAAAAAGTTTTTCTTTCGAAAATTTCTGGTAACGTTGTTGCACGTGATTTGTGCCCTCCCCTAATCAAAAATCTTGGCTACACTTATGGCCCAGCATGCTCGTATTGTAGAAAAAGGCAGCAATTAATGGCCTCTACTGAAATAAATTTCGCCCCATAGAACCAGAGTTGTAAATCGGGCCGGGCTTTTTGGGTCTGGTTCGGGATTGGGCCGGGTTCGGGCCTAAAGTTCACAAAAATTTCGGGCTAAATTCGGGCCTGAGACGTGCTTTTTGTCTTAGATGCACAAAAATATAATCAAAATAACTTAGCAACATTGCTAAATTTTTCAGATCTAACCTAAGTTTCGTTTTTTTTCGGGCATGATTTGGGCTTCAAATTAGTTTTCGGGTTCGGGCCGGGTTCGGGCTTATGTTATCGGGCTTGGGCCGGGTTCGGGCCTGAACTAGTCGGCCCGTTTACAACTCTGCACAGAAAAACGCTCTAGTTGCGGCACTGTATTAAAGGCCGCAGACAAAAACGAGATTAGAAACGTTGCCGGCCTTATAGGTCTTTTTTTTAGACATGAATACAGCATTTTTGAATATACATTTGTAGTCGTACAAGATGTGAAGATCGGTTTTAATATGCAAAAATTTAGTCTATTTTAGTGCCCCCCACTTTTGGCTAGTGCCCCTTTGCTTTGTTTGCCCTGGCGACGGCACTGCTGGGGTAATGGCTATAGCTTTCTGAGACAGCAGTCTTTTGCACTGAAATGGACTCAAAAATGATTTAAAGCATCTTTTGAAACAATTATTTAGAGGAAACTGATTTGTCAGAAATAAATTACACAAATAAGTAAAAACTTTCAAAATGGCAAAAATAAGCAATCAAATTTGATCGCTTGCTAAAAAATGCTGAGCTTGGATATTCATCAAACAAAATTAAAACTCAGAAATAAGCAGGGGGGCTATTCAATTTTAGTTAATTACCAATCACTACTCTCAAATTTTGTACCTTTCTCTAAAGTATACTCGAAACAGATTACCCCATGTAAGTTTTAGAGAACTAGAATTTTATGATTTACCAGCTTGTAAATATGAAACTAAAATTTTACCGGTTGTATCCACTTTCTACATAACCCATTTCTGCAACCAGTTCAATCAACTTTTTGTACTGTTAACTTCTTAGCTTTGCCACGTTTTAAAGCAATGGTTTTTGTCAAAATAGGCCTAAAATTAAGTCCGTTTTGCAAAAAATACCAAATTTTCCAGCGGCTAGGCGCTCTGCCCCCAGACCTGGAATGGTCTCTGGCTGCTGGCTCCGAAATCAGACCCCCGAAACAGACCCTCATTGCAGATTTTTGGCTGACTAAGATACTTCAATGGTACGACGCTTGTATGCTGATGTTTTTGTGAATTTCAGATACTATCGAAATACCGTAATATTACCAATAATCTAAAAACACATCAAAATATCATCACAAACTTCGGAAGAATAGTTCGGTTCTGAAAATGGCACTTGTTTTTATCAAAAACCAAAAATATTTCAAACCTAACGTTGTTTGTCAAAACTACTTACAAGACGTGAGAGACTGCTTTCCTTTGCCCTTTTTATTCTACACGCTGCTTAATAATTTTTGAAAATGAGCAAGCATATTATATATTTTTGTAATGTAAATTCTATCAATAACGAATTTTCGGTTTAATGTGTATAATATCTGGAAACTAAGCTTTCGGTTAAATGTAATTTCTGCCAAATGTACATTCCGGCAAGTGTAAATTCTGGAAAATAAGCTTTCGGGGAAATGTAATTTCGGCCAAATGTACATTCTGGCAAGTGTAAATTCTGGAAAATAAGCTTTCGGGGAAATGTAATTTCGGCCAAATGTACATTCTGGCAAGTGTAAATTCTGGAAAATAAGCTTTCGGGGAAATGTAATTTCGGCCAAATGTACATTCTGGCAAGTGTAAATTCTGGAAAATAAGTTTTCGGGTTTATGTAATTTCTGGCTAGTGCATGTTCTGGCAAGTGTAAATTCTGGAAAATAAGTTTTCGGGGAAATGTAATTTCGGCTAGATGTACATTCTGACAAGTGTAAATTCTGGAAAATAAGTTTTCGGGGAAATGTAATTTCGGCCAATTGTGCATTCTGACAAGTGTAAATTCTGAAAAATAAGTTTTCGGGGAAATGTAATTTCGGCCAAATGTACATTCTGGCAAGTGTAAATTCTGGAAAATAAGTTTTCGGGGAAATGTAATTTCGGCCAAATGTACATTCTGGCAACTGAAAATTCTGGAAAAAATAAGCTTTCGGGGAAATGTAATTTCGGACATTTGTTTATTCTGGCAAATGTAATTTCAGGCAAGTGTTCATTCAGGCAAGTGTGATTTCTGACAATTGTTAATTCTGGAAAAAGAACGTTCAGGAAAATGCTTTTCTGGCAAATGGTTTTCGGGGAAATGTTTTTCTGCGAGGTGTAACGATACCCCAAAAAATAAAAATAAAAAAACTGCATCATATGTGCTGTTGCGACGTACGAGCAACGCAAACAAAACCTACGATGTACAAACAATGCAAACAAAATTCGTAAGATTTTGCCAAAAAAGCTCTCGTTATTAAATTGGACCCCCCAAAGATTTGGAGAAATCGACGTGCCTGTTTGCGGGGCCCATTTCCGCATTATTGCGCCTGGGCAAACTGCTCCTTTTAAAGAAATGTTGAAGCGGTGGTAAGCCGTAGACTGTTTCATTGCTTCCGATTCGACTGGTCCTAAATTTAAAACTCTGATTACAAAATTGTCATGATGAATGATGAAAAATCATACGGAATGGTGCGTCTATCAGTAAATCAGCACATCAAAGAAAATCTTAAAGTACAGATGCAGTAACTTGTGACTTTAATTCTTACGGAACCACATAGCATAAAACAACAAGCAAAAAATAAAGTCGAAACATTTTTTGTGTTTGCTGTGTGTCATGCATGATTAAATTTCGGCACTTGTCTCAAACTCTTATAATTAAATCTAATAATATAGTTGCGTGCGAATTAAAATATTTTGCAAGGTCATACGTAACGGCATTGCAACTGGAATGCGTGCAAAAACGAGCAATTTTTAAGCAAAGTCAAATACTTCAATATTTTACAAGCAACATGTTAAATATGCATAAATTTTATGTTCTTGTAAAGTAGTTTGATAATAATTTAATCGGTAGTGAAAAAACTTTTAAAAACAGTATAATTTTTCTTTTCAAAGACTTTTTACACAGAATTTCTTAGTTTTTTTTTGCTCAATTTATTTATACATTGCAATGCCGGTTCAACATCAAACTTTTTTTGGGAACTAGATTTCGAAAAAAACAAAAACGTTCAGTGACAGAAATTTATTAAAGTTCTAGATAATGACGGCTTTGATTCAATAATAACCTTGAGCTTGATTTACTGTAATAAATGCTCTCAAGGAATCACAAAACTCTAAGACACTCGCAAAACGCTTCGTTCTCTTACAGGAGTCACAACCAGTTGTTCATTCTGTCTTAAATAAAGTTGATGATGAATTTAAAAAATTAACATTAACAGTTAGGAAGCTTCTTAATACAATGTTTAGTAAACAAGTTTCAATTAAAATTTCCAATAATGATTTCTTATGATATTTAACTGCTACTGCAACTTTGCTTTAATTTTAGCAGATTATTCAATCCAATTCTTTACTACAAGCTCTACAACGCAACTGCGGCCAGAGGCTGCACGTCTACTTAGGAGCTGAGAGACACTCGCCCAACCAAAAGGAAATTATACGGGAACTAAATCTCTCCCCAAAAATAAATCATGATGCAATTAACCCCAAAATAAAACGCAATCTTTTAAACGTATTTTAAACTTGGCCAGTAAGTTAGGGAAGTTGAAAACTGGAGTTGAGCAATTTAATTCCTTCAAATGGCTCTACAAAGCCTACGAAATGTTATCAAAATGACGTCAAAATGGCTACTGTAGAACACCGATTATCCGAACTAATTAAAACAGGGGTGGTTCGGATGAGTGATTTGTTCGGAAAATCAAACAAAATGCAACATTAGGAAAATTCATCATTTAGGCTACAGCAACATGCAATACTGTATCACGAATTACGAAAATACGTCATTTACAGTACACAGAGATTGTGATTTATTGTATATTATTAGTGCTGGGAGTATAATAATCACTCTTTTTTTTTTTGTTTTAAATTAGCTGAGTAAGTGATCTAACGACTTAGGTTGAAGCCATTTTCGGATAACAGGCGTTTCGGATAACAGGCGTTCGGATTACCGGCGTTCTACTGTGTTTGTTTTTTGCAAAAGATTACAAAAATTCTTAGCCTCATGAACTCCATTAGGTATGGGGGCTCTTTTCCAGATTCTTGTCTATGATAAGCTTACGATGGATCAGTTCAAGTGCTTAACACATCTCCAGCTGGATAATTATTATCCTTATTTTTCATAATTTCAAGTTATTAGATAAAAATTGTAATTTTTCAACAACGAAATATTTTAGTTTCGCGTTCAAGCTTCTCCTTAGCAAAATTTTGGTTTCGCGCCGGTGAGGGACGTCAGCCTCCTCGAAGATTTAGCCGTTTTCAGTAATCAGCAGAGTATTCTTGCTTTTTTCTACGTTGCCATGGTTGATTATTGTAAATTATACTTCAAGAATCGTTATCTATATCAAAAGGCAACGTTCATCTAAGCAAGAACGATTATAACAATATACTTAATCAGTACTCTTGTACTGAATATACTCAATATAACAATATACTCAATATACTTAATCGCTAACTCTAGATCAGTACTTAAACTGTAAAATTTTGCATGGGAGGAGGCTGTTGCAGCCTTGACCAAACGCATTTGGGCATTTGGCAGGCGAAAGTACTTTAGTGAAGATTACGTAATTCTGTCGCCGAAATTGAATGAAGACCAAAAGTTATTTCGCCGAAATTAATTGAAGACCAGGGAAAAAAAAAGGTCTACGCCGAAAAATGAAGTGTTTTTCGCCGAAAAAAGAGGTCTTCGCCGTCAGCTGAAGTGTTTCTTCCACGAAATCAACTTTCCCTCGCAATTTAGTACTATATTCGGCCGGAATTTGTAGGATTTATTCATGTTGGCTGGTTCTTTTTTGTTTGATCATCCAGTGCTCAAATCTCGATGGGGGGACACCTAAATCTCGATGGGGAGACGCTAACTCTAGATGGGGTACGCGTACCCCGTCCAATTTAAGTACTGTACTTAAGTGTAGTCTGGTTTGAAAATACAATGTTACAGATCAAATTTGATACATTGTTGTCGACAATTCGCTACTGTTGTTACATTTTTTTAAAGGAGTTGTGCTGCCTATAGTATACTTTTTTGCAACCAGGAGCACAAAACCCTGGTTATTTGGGTACACTTTCCCCAAACTTTTAGGACAGGAGGAAACACCGATACTTTTGCCCCCCAAGTTTGGCTTCGCAAAATTTTCTTTTTTAATCACAAAACAGTTTAAATTTAATACTATTTTCATACAAAGCAATCAATTTTTGACTACGGGTTTTGCAGGACAATTGGACGGGGAGAGGGGGAAACAATCTAGCTTCTAAACGTTTAATTTTTGAAATAAATTTTCGCAAGCGTTTTTGAAAATATGCTCTTTTGATTTTGGAGGCATTACGGATGCTCGTTTAGTGCCTTGCGTAAATTAAAGCATGGCTTAACTTAACTCTTTCCACCCGATGCGCGCTTTTTCACTTTATCGTAAAACCGAAGAATTTTCTCTTAATGTGTCTTTCGGTTATCAATCACAACGTCGGCGCTCTGCTTGACCGATTTACGCACTTGGAAAGTGCTATCCCGCAGTGGCAATTTTATCAAACTCAGTTACTTATAAAGTGCGATTAAGCTTTCTGAAATAACGCAAACGTTGCTGTTTGCTAAGCAAAAAGCATTGCAAAGTTGACAAAAAAAGCAAGTTTTATGAAGTAATTGAGATGATCAAACCGCTTTATAGCTTTATACTGCCCTCCAGAGACAACTTCTTTGATAAATAATCTTTTATGCTTGAATAAATTTGCTTTAAAACATTTTAACCGTGGGAAAACAAACGCAGAAGTTACGGGAAGTACATTTGCCGCTCGTTTTTTTTGCTAAGAAGTCGCGGAAAGTACACTTTCCCATCGGGTAGAAAAAGCTAAAACACAAATATCCCGAAAATGACTATATTTGTACGCTGCATATACTGCATCATGCACACAAACACATGTTGGATGAAGTAGACTTATTTTAAAATATAAGAGACGTTGTGCTAAAAAGCACAATCAGAAAAAATTGTTTTGGTCACATTTGAATTGCGCTCATATTTTGATACAAACTACTAGCAACATTGTGCCATTCTTTGTTAGCCTTTTTTTTAACCTCGCTGTTTCCTGACATTATCCGATGTACACAATTGCTGACGCCATTTAATTACTACGGTACTTTGCTTTCATGACTGTATTTTGTGCGAATTGCAACTTTCAAGCCATTTTGTATACTCTGCAGTGGTACCAGTAATTACTTTTTTTTTTTCATTGCTAAAATCACAATGCAACAAAATGAAGGTGAAGAGAGTATTACCGCGGCCATAATATTACATGATGTATAGCTAGTGCTTTGACTTTTACACAAACAAAAGATCCAATAAAAGAGTTTGTTTCATTTACTTGTTTTTTCTACGTGGTAGTATCCCTTACCAATACCCAATAAGACCAATAGCATACTTAGTATGGAGCACTTTGCCATGCTCTTCTTATTAAGGCAACGGCACAATAAAAAACAAAAGAACAAGTAAAACCGTTAAAATCAACGCAATCATAATAAAATGGAACAAAACAAGGAAAAGGACTTTGCTATTTATCACAGTATTTTAGACGCATTTTACTCAGCTTGTAGGTGAAGGTGTAGAACAGATTTCATATTTTAGCCCTTGCTAATGTACTGCATGCTTGCTATCTTCAAAAGTTATTTTAACACAAAATTACACATTAAAATAACAAAGAAAGCCAGCCATGTTTCAAATCAAATAACACTTTAAGAGGAAAGGGCACTGGTCCTCCAATATATGGGCTCTCTCAGGTGTAACGAAATTTGAAGAAACAAGCAAACAAAACAAGCGGAAAAATCAACGAATGTTTTGGTGATCTTTTTTCTTTTCTTTTCTTTTTTGGTCAAAACCTGACTTTGTCCGAGAAAAACTGAAGCAAATTTCTGGTGCAGGCCTTTTTTATTTTCCTCCTAAAATTGGCAGAAAAATAAAGGAAATTTCTAACGAAGCTTGCCCCCTCCCCGAACCAAACCTCTTGGAGAGAGATTAGATACGTAATAACTAGGGCAAGCTTTTGCAACTTTTGCAACTTTTTTTACAGCTTCCGACAGCTTCCTAAATACTAAGAACTTTTGTAATACAATGTTCTAAGCTGTTTTTAGGAATTTTGTATTGCAACTTTTTTTCTTTTTTACATGCTACTTTTTACTGCAAGTTTCATTAAAAATGGCGCAAAATGTTAGCGTGATTTAATAAATATACTAGAAACTTATTTCAGCACAGTGCTATTGTCTTTGATTTGCTTAACAAATAGCCACGTGATGAATTACTGCGTCTCAATGTTATCTATGACGCAACAGTTCGCTTACAACTTCGTGCACTGTAAAGCGAAGTTTTAGCATGCTACGCAAACTGTTGGCAAAAGATCTCCATTCGCAAGTATTTGGTATTATATGTGAACAAATCGTTTGAGTAACTCACTGCCGTTTTTAATGCTTGTGCATAAATGCAACTTTTTGCAGCTTTCTTTGAAAACAAATGCAATTTTTTTCAATTTTTTAGTGCAACAAAAACTTGCCCCAGTAATAACGGGTAGCGAGTTGTAAGAAACACTGCATCTGATTTGACGGGCTGTCGGGTAATCAAACCCCAGACCTTGCTTTTAAGTGGCCAGTGTACTAAAGCCTACAGTACATCATAATGCATAAAATTCATTAGAAAAATGTATGCCCGTAACTAATGTTTTTCTTTTTCGACTACCAATGAAACTTTATCTCAAAATAATAATATTATCAAACAGCTAAAACCCGCGAGGTGTAAGAGAGCTGAAGCTCCCCTTTTAGCCAAATCACTTACAAAATTTAACCCAACCGAAGCATGCTTGCTTTTAAACATGTTTTGAACTTGAACAGGAAGTAAGGTGAATAGTTGAAGAAGCTAAGTAATATTCTATTCTGCCAAAGGGCTTCCAAATCTAATTAATCAGTTCCTTCAAAAGGCTCTACAAACGAGCAAAATGCAATCCAAATTGCGTTAAAATGGCTTTTTTTTCCGAAAAATTACCAAAATTTGCCTAGCGGCAAAATCACTTAAATTGCCTAGCGGATAGGAGATTTAGCAAAACCTCCTTACGCTCTCTGATTAATGCTGTAACATCGATCTTTGTATCTTTACAATTATAAGATATTTTATTTTGTTAGCTTGGTACAATGCCTAGGTGAGATTAGTCACTATGATCACGGGGGAAAAATTGCGATATTTTAAAAACCTGCATCAGTTGTTAAAAACTAATTGAAAAATGTCTGATTACCTCAATTCATGTTTGAGTTTAGTTTGTTGCTCCTTTACTTTCGGTTATTTGATTGCGGCTCCTTGCAACTTTGAAGTTTAAGATTTGGTTCTGGCACAAAAAAGATTGAAAGTTGTGACTATATTTTATCTGCGTGAAAAAAAATAATCTACAACTCTCGTATTTCTTAATATATTTTGCCTTTAAAAAATCATGAGTACACTGGTTAACTTTTGCACTGTCTTCCCAGTTTCAATAGTGCTCAATGGTTAATGGACATGGGCCAGAGCCAGTTAACAGTGCAGAAGTTGAGTTAAAATACTGGTTAAATATTAGCAGTGCACAGAGCCTAATTAAGCTATGGCAAACTGGGCAGTTGCTCCGGGCCCCACACTTTGGGGGGCCCCGCGCTTTTACTAATTTTTAGCGCTATTAACTATTGAATTGAATTGAAATAAATTTACAGCCTTACAACCTACATTACCAGCAAACTTTAATTGAGAAATCAAAATATTTACATACCGGTAGAGTAAAAACTTGTATGAAAAAAAATTAGAACAAACTCTCAATGACAAAGTAACTGTAACGTCAAAGTACAGACTGGTATAATAGCATTTAAATTATTGGCTGCAAACGGCTGTCAAATGTTCAAAAAATCTTAGGCCCTCTGGCCTATACCTAGCAGCGTGCAGACTGCAGATAAATCTGAGTTTGTGGAAATTTACAAGCTATGTCATTTTTTAAATATTTAATAAATTCATTAGCTATTTTATTACGAGCTATATTTAGAGCCGCTGAAAACTTAACAAGCCATAGGCGATAAAGTATAACTAGTAGGATCTAAGAAAATTTGACAGATAACTTTAAAGAATTCGGGGTATCGGATCTTCGCACTTCGCCCAAAATTAGCCAAATTTTCGGAATTATAGAAACTTACCGGTATTAATACTTATAGTAGTACTTAAAGTTAATTTGAAGAGCTTAAGATTGTTCAGTTTCCGTGATCACTGCAGAGTGTTTCATATTTAAAAGTGCTCATTACTAGAAGAATTCGTGACTTAGACCAAAAATATGAAAGTGAAAGTCAAAAACGTACACGAAAAGAGGAAAGAGAGACAAAATTAAAAGAAGTTGAAAGCAAATGTAAGAAAATAAGTCAGTTCTTTCCTGATGTTAACAAGCTGTTAGCTGATCCTACATCCATTCAATCTTTGAGCTGTGATAGTCAAGCCGTTGAAGCTACTGTATGAATCTTGAGAGTAAAGCAGAGCAAACTTTTGAGACTGCTTTACAAACTGATTCTGAAAATAAAGGGGTAAATGATGTAAATGAAAGTGTGCCAACATCTACCAATGTAACTGAAAACAATAGGAATGATCCAGCTTGTGCGAAAATATTGATGATAATTTCCGCATTGTATACATCCTTGAAAACAGACTAAACCAGAAAACAAATATCAGTTTTACTAATTCCAAAAAAACGTGTGATGATGGCATCAACCGTTATCTTAAAACAGAATATTTCTACAGATTTTTAACAAATCAAAATAAAAAATCAGACTCAACCTCTTTGATCTAAATTAATAATAACCAAAATAAAAATTTGTTGTCAACATTAGTATCTTTTTGAGCGCGACCCAACCTTGAGTTTGATAAATTTTATAAATTTCCGGTTGATATTGTTATGTCAATAAAATTTAATACATATTAAATTTTACGCATATTAGTTGCTTTTGCCTTCCATAATTTAAGGCCCCGCACTCTTATCTGCCCCGGGCCCCGCGATTTCTTTATCCGCTCCTGACAGTGCACTGGTTAAATATTAACAGGATGATGCTTTTCTCAATAAATTTATAACTTGGTTCCTTAATTTTGTATTGACCAAGAGAAACACTGCGCAAATACAGTATCACAGCAACCAATTTTTTTTATGTACTGAAAGCACATACAGTATCACAGCAATAGATCAACCAACGACAAAAATGGAAATGGAGGAAGAACCCAACAGGAAAATTTTTTAAAGTACGTTATCAGCACTAACCGCTAGGACAATGTCTATATAAACATATCATGGCCAGTTGATTGGGGGACTTAATGGTTAATTGTGTTGGACTTAATAGCAAAATTTCAGCCACTCTTTTCCTTTCAGATAATAACACACAATCCAAGTGGGAGCCAATCCACAGAAAACAGTTTAACCTCTCATTCGAAAAAAATGTTAGCAAATTGGGAGAGATTTATTGCATTAGTACCGCAGCATCAGTTTTACGTGAAAAAGTGATTCGAACTTCAAACTTTTGATCCGAATTCAAAATTTTGATAAAAAATAATTAGAATTTTTGACAACCAGTTGTGCAAAACTGTTTGGAATAGAAAATGATTATTTTCTAAAAAGTTAATAAGAGCCAGAGGAAGGACAAGAGAGAGCCGCAGTTGAGCATCACTGCTGTAACTTGTCTTCTCGTTCCACCTCTCAGGGACTACTTTTTAAAAATAGATTGGAGAAATATTCAGTCTCACCAACTTCCAACTAAAGTTCTCCTCTCGAAACCCGCAATATTTTTGTAATGTCATCTTGAATATTACCGAAACGGATGAACATACTAACGGCAAATTATTGCACCGCTTTGCATTAGACCGTTATGCACCCAATCGGAACGCGACTTTATCGCACAACTTTTAGGATTTCCCTCTTCAGCTGTTTATGTTAAATAAAAGTTTCGAGCAGGACCTGCACATACCTATTACCTAGCTCTCAGTAAACTTGGTGAAGTTAATGAACCAAAGTATAATCAGGCAAAAATTTGATAAAAGTAAACGCACATACAATGTTTATTTGATCACTATACGTATACCACAATGCTCTGAAACGCTGTTAAAGTGCCAATCGTACTTTTAAATGGTTTCAGGGTTAGTTATGATGTTTACACACTAGGCTATACACTATAATTAGCTCTTAATTATTACTGGAGTAGGGCAAAACTAAGAGTGCTGTGCTAATAGGCCTAGCGGGCAGATGAGATAAACTCTAAATGTCATCTGCAAATGTCATTTGACTGTCTAGTCTAATGGCAAAAATATACCCTACTGTCCAAGAAAAACAATAAACAGCGAAATTTCAACTTAATTTATTGCAACTTGTGCATACCGGTAGGCTACTTTATGCACAATTTAAGTTAAAAAAAAAAGTTTCAAATTAATCATTCTGCCGTTGCACACTACCTGGTACCAGTGTACGGCAAGCATATCGACGAGCCTGTAGCAAAGCAATATTTTATTTAAAAAAGCATAAGTGAGAACAAATTCGTTAATCATAAATCCGTTAATACGAAGCTAACTTTTTCATTAGCTCGTTAATTCGTTAAAAAGTTTTTTATGTTAACGGACTAAATTAACTTCCGTTAAGTTTGGTTAACTTAACGTTAAGGGTTTCATCATTAATTTCTTGCACCATTCATTCATCGTACCGGTTCAAATCAATTTGCACTGGAAACACTTGTTGCGTAGTAGCAATTACTTTTATAGAAAAAAAATCGAAGGAAAGAGCTCTTTTTTTGTGGCAAATAATAACTTGCAACCTCATAGGTTTATTAATTATGGCTGTTTGCAATTTCCAAAAATTTTCCAATCGCAGCTTCGTTAGTGCATTTAAACCAATTTTTATCTTGAGATTAGATTAAACTGTAAAACATAACTTCCAAAACACAAAAAGACCATCATAGATACAAATTTTTCCTTACAATCAGCTCAACAGTGTCATTACGTATTCTAGAAGTGAGTGAATAAAAAGACATGTAAATTACACGCAAAATGTTAACGAATTAACGAACTCCATTAACTTCCGTTATTTAAAGCTGAAAATAACGAATTAACTTTAACATACTGTAGGTATGAAGTTTGTTAACGAACTAGTGGTTCGAAGCGAACGTTCTGCATTAATTTTCCCACCTATTGAAAGAAGGCTATTACTCACCAACAGTTCTGTTTAACCAACTTATTGCAAAAGTAGATAGTCGAATAAAGGTAACAAGTGAACTAAAATGGGCTTCTGTAAAAAATGATACTGGTGATATAAACTATAGGCTACCGCAGAATGCTCAGAGGTTGCTCCTTGGTACTTCAAAGTCAGTACTGTACTAAATTTAACGTAGAGCTCTTTCATTGCTTTATATGATCTAAGCATTAGACTCTGTTTTCAGCAAAAGTGATCGAAAAGAAATTTTCTCTCAACATCAAATATTTAAAATGGAAAAGCTTTCGGTTATGATTTTGGACGAAGCAAATATCAATGAAAATTTAAGCACTACTGAAACTGCTACTCCAAGCATCTGGTAAGTGAAAAATGTGCTTTGCATGTATCAATTTAAAGATGTTTTCCAAAATGGAGGATGTTTTTTATGGTACTGTAACTCAAATCTCTGTATTTTACGAACTCTTCAAACTAAAAAGCTGCTAGTATTTCTTGTGACAGGGAGCCAATGATAAGAGCAGTGAAATTAACGGCTAGCCTGCTGTTTTGTTTAGCTTCATGCTTATCTACCTGGCAATAAAAAGAATATTATTTTAGCTGCAACGGAGAAACGATGGTATTGTCTCATTACAGTTTAATACTCTTCACACATACAGTTAAGCAGAACATTTGATTTTCAGAAATGATTGGCTCAAAAAGCGATTGTAGCGAGATTATTCCCAGCTTCAGGTTCGTCATCCATCAACCATGTAACAAAGTGAAATGGTTGATTAAGTTGCTGAAGATGAAGAAGTTAGATGAAGAAATAAAACAATTAAATCATTTATTTGCACTAAGTTATTGTTGATGAGTTGATAAACTTGCTTTACCGTTACACGACAATTTTTTTGCCGTTATGTGTTTAAGTTTAAACTTTCTTGCCGTTACGTTTGTACCGTTATAAGTAGGGCCCGCAAAAGTCAATAAAGCCAAAAATTTTTCAGGGCTTTATTGTATCATCATACGTATACCAACATTGGTTTCGGGTGCTCTGGAGCCAGTTTAGGTAGATTTCATAGCTCTAAATAAAGTCAAAATTTTGGGTTTGGTCAAAATTTGTCAAAAATGTATGTGATCAAAAATTTTTTTTCAAAAGCAAACAAAAGGTTTTTTTCTTCATTTTTCTGGATATTTGAGAGCCGACGAAACGTTATGAGCAATTTTATACATGTTTAAATGAAGTTTTGTTACTCAAACTTCTGCAAATAGTTAGAATATGCCGCAATACAGTTGCCTGAGCTAACTTCTTTATAAAAATGATTTTATAATAACGCGAAATTCATTTTTTTAAATGAAAAACAAACTAAGAATGCCAGCATCGGCATGAATAAAATAACTAAGAACGCTACATGTCCAAATTCAAAAATCAAAAAGTCAATTTTTGTTATACAGTACCGTATATCGCCACAAATTAAGCAGATTTTCAAAATCTTAGGACTGTACTGTTTTGCTTTCACAGCTTCAGCAATTGACAAACTTTTACACAACGCAACTTTGTACCAAGCAAGATTGAAATTGTGTCAATGTATTTTCCAAAAAAAATTTAAGAACAAATGAGGCCAAAAATTCGTGAAAATTTAAATTTCGAAAATTCGTGAAAATTTCAGTCCAAAATTTACTGGTTATTAAAAAAATTATAATTGACATGAAAATATGTGCAGATTCCAAAGTTTTTGTTCTGCAGCGAGTAGTTACTTTAATCACAAGGCTAAGTGACTGATTGATATTTCTTTCTAAGAGCTGTTAATGAAAAGAGAAGAAGGATACCTGCTTCAAACTTATGTGAATTGCGAATAACAAAACTTTTTTTTAAATCAAAATTTCCAGCTCAATATAAGGCCAAAACGGTTTAGGTCAAAATAAAGTTAAAACTTAACTAAAATAAAGTCAAAATTAAATTTTTTGGGTCAAAATAAAAATGGCCCAAGTTATAAGTTATTAACTGCTATCACTATTAAATTCTTTTTTTTTTTATAACGTCTTGCCATCGCTGGTGTCTGTTTCCATTTCTCTCATTGTCTGTATGTCTCACAAAAGTTTAGTAGATTTAGTGACCATTACAGTCTTTCGCTGGTCCTACCTGAGCCTATTGTTGCGTTTTTTGTGAATAAATACAGTACACTTGGGACGTTACTAAAGCTTTAAAGAGTGTTTTTTTTTTGAACCGCGTAGTTTTGTGTCTAATATAGTACTAAAGTGTCCTATAAATATAATTAGCGAATAAACAGAGGTGGGCAATAACTAATTACTTTCGTGACTAGTTACTGTAATTAATTTTTTTTTAGTAACTGTAACTGTAACTCAGTTACTTTTTCAAAAAAATAACAAAAGTGGGAACTAGTTGCTATTTGGAGACATTAAAAAGTTACTAGTTACAGTTACTTTTAGTTTTGGTCCTGTTAAAAAAAATTCTTTAATTGTTAGATTTTGGTTAAATGAAACACTTTTATGTAATCCCTGTTGGCGCTACGGATTACGGATTTTTGATTGTGCACTAACGTGGCAACCCTAACCATGCTGTGAGAAGATATTACAACGTTTTTAAACTAAAGACCTTCTTTTAACGATCTAATAAGTAACGTTCTAATATCTTTTCTGCAGGGATTGTTTTGATTGCGTAATTTTTACCAATAGCGTGTAGTGTTCGTACAGCAGATATCGTTGTTGTTACTATAGCCGCTTTATCCTTTGTGTAGCTTTTCGTTTTGAAATGACATTTTGAAACATAAAGACAGCATGGGCAAAGATATTTTGAAACCCAAACGTTCTGGTCTCAGCAATGAACATTTTGAGATGCTTGCTTTCTTGAAAGGCAATTAAATAAAGTGCATCAATGCGTTACGTTGTGTATTTTTGTTACAACAACAGCAACAATAGCCATAAGCAGCTTACCACATGAAAATCAGAAAATGAATGGGGAAAGAAATATGTTAATACCGGTGCCAAAGTACAGAATCAACATTTTCGATGTTTAATTCATATCGGTAATTAGGTTTATTAAAATAACTGTAACTGTAACTCCAACTAGTTGCTTTTTCAAAATAGTAACTGTAACGTAGTTACTTTTTTTGCCATGTAACTGTAACTCAGTTACTTCTACAAAATAACTTGCCCACCACTGCGAACAAACACTTATCTGAGAATTTATAATTGCACATTACATAGACCCATTGGTTAGCGCTTTAGTCGGGTAAATCTGTATATAAAGTTAGAAAATAATTGCATTAAATGGCTTCTTCTAACATACAACAAATCTACCAAAATCCACCGACCAGAAAATGGTTAAATTGCGGAGCTTTAACCCTATTTTACACTGGGGGAGGACATTTTTTTCCCTTTTCGGTTTGCTTTTGATAAATCCCTTCCAACAAAAGATTTTTTTTTAATTAACTTGATTTTGAATCAAAATTCATTATAAACATTTCCTGCAAATTTGAAGTTGCTAAGATAACGGAAACTTTCCCGATTTTTAAAGTTTTCCGAAGTCACTTTTCAAAATCTGAGCATTTTTGATCAATACTTAACTAAACTTACGTCATAAGATGTTTTTGTGACCTAACTACTTCGGCTGCTCCAAATGGCAAGAACCAACATTGAGACGGCGGGATTCCTTAAAATGCGAGCTCGTCGCTGTTGAGGTCTTTTTAAGCACTCATAGACTTAGATCACAAGTGTAATGGTAGACATATCCTTATTCAAACAGAATGAAAATAAAGCATAAATAACGCAAATATAAAATATATCAAAATAATCAATTAAAAGAAATTTAGTAAAAGTAATCAAAAGTATTAAGACAAACTTACTCCAGGCTATTCAAAAGTTGTATTTCAAAAGCTACGAATATGCTGAAATCCCAAACTCAAAATAGTCTTATTTCTGCGTTTGCTAAACCAATTTGCAACCACAACACCATAGCTAGACTCGTAGACTGCCAATTACGAATAATACAGTATAATCTCGAACAAGATTATGGGGCAAAACAGCAAGACTTTATCAATTTCTACACTTTCACCAAGATCACAGGTTCCAAATTTGCCACTCTAGTTCACAAATACGATAGCGATAAACATAAATCAAATTTAGAGAGAAAAAATCGTAATATAAGATCTGGCAAAACAAACTTTTAAGCAATTTTAAACCACGCGTTGACAAGCTTAATGATAAATAACTATGATAATAACCGGAGCAAACGTGGCAAAGCAATTCGAGAAAACAGCTTATCTCCAAAACTTAGAAGTGTTATATTTACATTAATTGATTATAATTTTTATAATTTCTCATTTTTTTATGATGACATAGGCATTTTATGATTCAGTATTAAACCACAAACCTATGTAGAAAATTTGAACGACTGTAATGTCATCGTAAAAATGATGTCATTTTTCAAGACTAAGTCCTTGATGTCACAATGATGACGTAATCAAATGAAAACCAATTTTTCTAAAAAATTTTGGTAAACGCTAATCAGCTGCATGCCAAATTTAGTGTTCGCATGATGTTTGGTTAAGGAGTTAAATAGGGTATGACATTTTGCCCTACTCAAGCATAAAATACGTACGTTGGTCTAATACTCCGTGTAAAATAGGGTTAAAAGGAGTGTTTTAGGATATTCATGGGGATGAATAATAATTACAGTATCTGTTCTACTGTGACTAGGACGCAGGCTGAAAAATGAAATTCCCCCCCAAAAAACAAGTTTTTGTATCCGGTTGTGAAAACAATTAAAAATATTTTATTATGGGGCACCAAGGGGGGAAGTTGGATTTTTAAACAATATCAAAAAGTTTGACGTCCTTCGTGGTCGACTCCTGAGAAGTCATGACGACTTCCACTGGCAGTTACTGTAGGTGACCAAATCAACCACCAACCCTGCAGCTGCAAAGCAGCTCGAGTCATAATATTTTTTGTAGCGATTTTTTCTCTTGTTTTTTTAAGTACCACAAGAGAAAAACCGATTTTTTCAGTGAGTTCAGCGATTTTTTCATTTGTTTTTTTACGTACGATTTTTTCACTTTAAGTACCGATTTTTTTAGTTGTTTTTTTAAATACCACAAGAGAAAAACCGTTTATTCCCTACAAACCTTCTGCCGCTGTGCAAGCCCTTAAGGTTTGTCCAGTTCGGCCAAAAGTTTTGTCCAGCTGGGGAATAACTTTGTTAGAAAAGCTGAGGGCTGCAGATGAGAGCTAAAAGCTCGAAACAGCGCTGTCTAGCTCTGTGCATAATATCAAAATATATTTATTTACCACTTACAACTGATTATGATAAAAAAAAAACTTTCTACTGTCCTAGCTTAAGCCGTTTAATAATCAATATTGTTGAGAGCAAATATGGGGAGCTTCCAAAGTTTCCCCAAATGCTTTGTCTCTTAAATATTTAATCATCAATTAACTGTAAAGAAATTTGATTTTCAAGCGTAAGTGGTTTTAAAAGCGGTTTGAGAGTCCATTCGCTCCATGTCAGAAAAAGTAAGCTATTTCGGACATGAAGTCCGCAAAAATTCAGCTGAACCCAAAAAGTTTTACTAATTTTGGATATCAATATGTGATTCATCTTTAAAAGCTAACCTCAATAAACAGCAATCGTTCTCTTTATTGTCTTGCAGCAGGCTGGTGCTCTATATATTGCTAAAGCTCCATCAAAAAAAAAAAAGATTTTACCTTTGAAATTCAACAGAGTGGAAATAATAATCTGACAAATCTGTGGAGACTTCCACCATCACAATTACTGTAAATACAGTACGATAATATCTAAACAAATGCGTAAATTCAAAATAATCACAAAACTATTGTCTATAATGTCTATAGCGTATTTATTCACATTATCCATTTTGCACTGTAATTTAGTTCCAGATCTTTTTTTTTTTTTATTAGTGACAGCAATTCTAAACTTGTCTCAAACAGACATCTAATTATATTTCTAATTTTTAAGAATCCACTAAATCAAAAAAATATTCGTTAGCTCAAATTAAAAATAAACATTTGGGAGATCTGTTTGGGTTGTTCCCGAGGGGAGGCACCCCCAAGCTTTGACAAAATATCTATTTTTTAAAAACCTGCGGATATCAAAAGCACTTAGCTCACTAGCTAAAGTCTTTTGAAAAATTCGTTTTTTGGGGGGTCCAATTTAGGAAGTGTGGCAAAATAATTTTTCCTTCTTTCCCCTACATATTTTCTCATTAAAATGTCAAAATATATTTATCAACTACATAGTGACCAAACCTAATAAAAACATCATTCTAGCTTTTAAAAGTCATTTCAAATTAATTGTTGGGGTTACATTTGGGAGGTCAAGACGTGTGTCATCCCCAAACTATGTCAAAGTATTAGCCTCTTCAATATTTTTTAATACCCCTAGCGCTTCAGCTTAACTCTTTCAATACGGCGTGTCACTATATTACCATTCTAAGTTCACAACATTACTCCTAGCAGAAATTAATGTCTGCATGATTTTAATCCCAGTTTTTAATTGGATGCAAACATAAATATCTCAAAAATATGAAAAAATTATGTTTGAAATGGATTGCGGAAATCATTACAACAATATTGAAGTTTCTGTCTTTTTTTGAATTCATATCAGAAGCAAATGAATTGAGGCAGGAAGAAAAAAACTCCAACATTAAAATATAAAGGCATAGATTTTCCAGAGTCGGACAATTTTTATAAAACTGCTGACTAAAAACGGTTGCTAGTCGCAATATAGCATTCATAGAATATTCAAATTGCAGATCGATATCTGGAAGAAAGCCAGAGCAGATTCTGAACTTCTGGAGGAGTAGAAGGAACTCCTCCTACCAAAACTTCTTTTTTTTCAAAATTTTTTAAAAAATTCTCTTGCACAATGCGCATGCACTCTAGTTCATTTAATTTAATCAAAAAATTTCGAACGGTAGTCCAAAAGTGGATGCGGGATTTGGAGGAGCAGGAGGAAGGTTACGAAAACATTTAGTTGAATCTTCAATAAGTTGTGTAGCCAAGCCTAGATCGTGCAAATCGCGCAAACGGTAAATATGATGAGGAAAATGTTTGACAAAAACTGACTCGGTCTAAACCGCATCGCATAGAGAATAAAGTCGGAAGTGGATGAGGAGGATTCAGGAGGAAGATAATTTGAATAACATGCATTTTGAATAGCTTGTTTCAAGTGCTTGTTAAAAGTATTACAACAACTGCAATGAAATTGTGGTAGAACTTTTCGGAGGATCAAATCTGGATTAAGGAGAGAGTGAAGGAGCTTTCAAGAGGAAGAACAGGAGATCTGAAACAATTTGCGTAACTGTTTCGTTGTTTTTGTTATGCTAACTTGGGCAAATTTCTGCAAATGTTACATCCACAATGATGAAGTTGTGGAACTGCTTGAAGGATCACATCTGGATTGAGAAGCGTGTGGAGAAGCTTTCAAGAGGAGGAACGCGGGATAAAAACAATTTGCGTGACTGTTTTGTTGTTTTTGTTATGCTAACTTTCGTAAATTGTTGCAAACGTTACAACACGAACAATGATGAAGTTGGGGTTAAACTGCTTGGAGGATCAAATCTGGTTTAAAAAGAGAGTGGAGGAGATTTTCAAAAGGAAAAATGCGGTATCTGAAATAATTTGCGTGACTGTTTTGTTGCTTTTGTTATGCTTACTTGGGTTAATTTAAACCAGAATAGGATTCGGTATTCTGGATTCGGTTCTAGCTATTCGGAATAATTCTGGAATAGCCAATTATTCTGAAATGTCCATCCCGAATCGCAAGATTCTAGTACGAAATGCAGGATTACCACACTAAAAACTTGCAAATAATAACGGAGGCACCCACAAAATGACTTTTTTGAAGTCATTATTACACTAGTAACTTACTAGTAATTCTTTATTTTGCTTTTATGCGTTTTTTCACGAAAAAAAATTTTTTTTCACTGGCTTCGCCCCCTCACATCTACAGTAAATTACAGTGTTTCTCTGCTAGCAAGCATTTGAATTTATTAGTTTATAATTACTTCTTATACCGTCATTTGCTTTTTTGTCATTCAAACAACGCCATTGCAAAAGTTGATGATGTCAGTATCCGTATGCAATAAAATTGTAAATTCAAATAAAAGTTAGTCAGTTTTGATGAGAAAAATGAGCTCATTTTGTTGCCTTTCATTTTGGCTCTGTGCCGTCTTTTCCCATTTTCACTTGCTCTGGCGACGGCTTTGCTTCAGGCTGATTTTAATCAAACTTTTTAGCAGGCCCAAACATACATTTCTAACAACAAGAATAGAACGGAAGTACTGCGATAGGACTCTGCTTCTTCTAGCCGTTATGGCTTTAACACAGTCACAGCTGCTTACAAAAAATCGTCATAATGAGCAAAAAATTGGAGTGGGCACACCCCGCAGGCGATGTCTACAACGTAGGTGTGTGGGCACTATATTGGCATGTTACACGTCTTTACGGTAGTGCAGTCAACAAATTGCATTATTATAAGTTTTACGTTTGACTTTTTTTTTTGAGGGGACAAAGCATAAGCTTGAATTAGCTTCCCTAGTTCCTCAAGTCTACAACCTAAAGTGTGTGTCCCCTTGCAATCCTGGCCATGCTATCAAGCTAGGCTTACCATACGTCCCGTTTTAGGCGGGACAGTTCCGTGTTTCAGGCCCTTGTCCCCGCCGTCCCGCCCGGTAAGCATTATGTCCCGCTTAATGATAACAAGATTGTCTTCGAGTATCGAAACTTCTGAGAGACCAAACCCGCGAAAATTTGTGGATTCCTGAAGTGAAAACCTTGTTTTTTCGCAATATATAGTATTTTATGATACACGAGTCTTAGCAAACCAGCGTAAATTTTTGGGTTCCCAAAGTGAAGATCTTTGTTTTTGTTTGACCTTGACCTCTTTTACCGCAGATTGCTTTGAGAAAATCTGTGGTTCTCTACGGCTGTCCTGTTTTTCTATTTCAGATATATGGTAAGCCTATAAAAGCAGAAATATTGAGGAATAATTTTTTTATACACAGTGCATACTTCTCTCGTAAAAATGCTACCACGTATTTCTATACATGTGCGGATTATTTTATTGGGAGATGCGAAAGGTTAGATGCACATTTGTGATCTTTCTGACTTTTCGCAAAATACCATTACGTGAACCAGAAAAACAGCGCACCAGCGTTAGAGCTTGGGCACCTTATAAAAACTAAACCTCCTACGTAAGTGGCTAAATTGTCGAAAATAGTCAAAGCCCTCTATCTGACTTATTGGCATGATTAACAAAACTGTCATGTTCTAGTAATTCAACACTTCAGCTCTTTTCTTTCCAGCTTGTTAAAAATAATAACACATCAATTGGTGGACAAACGTCGATCTTTTTTTGTCGACCCGTTAGCCACATCGTCTTTAAACTATAAATCAACTATTTTGAATCAAATTAGCGGCTTATATTCAAAACTTTTTTTCCGATTTGGACCGTTAGGGTGTAAGTGTGAGCTTCCACAACAAGTAAAAAGAGATCATTTGGTGGCGTAAAGTGGATAGTAAAAATTTCAAAAAATTGTAAAAAATATCTAACTACTGTATACTACTTTTAAGCTGATCTGACGCAGCCATTTCTTATCCGATTAAGCTAATTTTGGTTCATTTGATTTGGAGTGAATAGAATTTTCATTAGAACTGTCACATGATAAGATTTGGTTTAAAAGCCTAGATCGTGCAAATCGCGCAAACGGTAAATATGATGAGGAAAATGTTTGACAAAAACTGACTCGGTCTAAACCGCATCGCATAGAGAATAAAGTCGGAAGTGGATGAGGAGGATTCAGGAGGAAGATAATTTGAATAACATGCATTTTGAATAGCTTGTTTCAAGTGCTTGTTAAAAGTATTACAACAACTGCAATGAAATTGTGGTAGAACTTTTCGGAGGATCAAATCTGGATTAAGGAGAGAGTGAAGGAGCTTTCAAGAGGAAGAACAGGAGATCTGAAACAATTTGCGTAACTGTTTCGTTGTTTTTGTTATGCTAACTTGGGCAAATTTCTGCAAATGTTACATCCACAATGATGAAGTTGTGGAACTGCTTGAAGGATCACATCTGGATTGAGAAGCGTGTGGAGAAGCTTTCAAGAGGAGGAACGCGGGATAAAAACAATTTGCGTGACTGTTTTGTTGTTTTTGTTATGCTAACTTTCGTAAATTGTTGCAAACGTTACAACACGAACAATGATGAAGTTGGGGTTAAACTGCTTGGAGGATCAAATCTGGTTTAAAAAGAGAGTGGAGGAGATTTTCAAAAGGAAAAATGCGGTATCTGAAATAATTTGCGTGACTGTTTTGTTGCTTTTGTTATGCTTACTTGGGTTAATTTAAACCAGAATAGGATTCGGTATTCTGGATTCGGTTCTAGCTATTCGGAATAATTCTGGAATAGCCAATTATTCTGAAATGTCCATCCCGAATCGCAAGATTCTAGTACGAAATGCAGGATTACCACACTAAAAACTTGCAAATAATAACGGAGGCACCCACAAAATGACTTTTTTGAAGTCATTATTACACTAGTAACTTACTAGTAATTCTTTATTTTGCTTTTATGCGTTTTTTCACGAAAAAAAATTTTTTTTCACTGGCTTCGCCCCCTCACATCTACAGTAAATTACAGTGTTTCTCTGCTAGCAAGCATTTGAATTTATTAGTTTATAATTACTTCTTATACCGTCATTTGCTTTTTTGTCATTCAAACAACGCCATTGCAAAAGTTGATGATGTCAGTATCCGTATGCAATAAAATTGTAAATTCAAATAAAAGTTAGTCAGTTTTGATGAGAAAAATGAGCTCATTTTGTTGCCTTTCATTTTGGCTCTGTGCCGTCTTTTCCCATTTTCACTTGCTCTGGCGACGGCTTTGCTTCAGGCTGATTTTAATCAAACTTTTTAGCAGGCCCAAACATACATTTCTAACAACAAGAATAGAACGGAAGTACTGCGATAGGACTCTGCTTCTTCTAGCCGTTATGGCTTTAACACAGTCACAGCTGCTTACAAAAAATCGTCATAATGAGCAAAAAATTGGAGTGGGCACACCCCGCAGGCGATGTCTACAACGTAGGTGTGTGGGCACTATATTGGCATGTTACACGTCTTTACGGTAGTGCAGTCAACAAATTGCATTATTATAAGTTTTACGTTTGACTTTTTTTTTTGAGGGGACAAAGCATAAGCTTGAATTAGCTTCCCTAGTTCCTCAAGTCTACAACCTAAAGTGTGTGTCCCCTTGCAATCCTGGCCATGCTATCAAGCTAGGCTTACCATACGTCCCGTTTTAGGCGGGACAGTTCCGTGTTTCAGGCCCTTGTCCCCGCCGTCCCGCCCGGTAAGCATTATGTCCCGCTTAATGATAACAAGATTGTCTTCGAGTATCGAAACTTCTGAGAGACCAAACCCGCGAAAATTTGTGGATTCCTGAAGTGAAAACCTTGTTTTTTCGCAATATATAGTATTTTATGATACACGAGTCTTAGCAAACCAGCGTAAATTTTTGGGTTCCCAAAGTGAAGATCTTTGTTTTTGTTTGACCTTGACCTCTTTTACCGCAGATTGCTTTGAGAAAATCTGTGGTTCTCTACGGCTGTCCTGTTTTTCTATTTCAGATATATGGTAAGCCTATAAAAGCAGAAATATTGAGGAATAATTTTTTTATACACAGTGCATACTTCTCTCGTAAAAATGCTACCACGTATTTCTATACATGTGCGGATTATTTTATTGGGAGATGCGAAAGGTTAGATGCACATTTGTGATCTTTCTGACTTTTCGCAAAATACCATTACGTGAACCAGAAAAACAGCGCACCAGCGTTAGAGCTTGGGCACCTTATAAAAACTAAACCTCCTACGTAAGTGGCTAAATTGTCGAAAATAGTCAAAGCCCTCTATCTGACTTATTGGCATGATTAACAAAACTGTCATGTTCTAGTAATTCAACACTTCAGCTCTTTTCTTTCCAGCTTGTTAAAAATAATAACACATCAATTGGTGGACAAACGTCGATCTTTTTTTGTCGACCCGTTAGCCACATCGTCTTTAAACTATAAATCAACTATTTTGAATCAAATTAGCGGCTTATATTCAAAACTTTTTTTCCGATTTGGACCGTTAGGGTGTAAGTGTGAGCTTCCACAACAAGTAAAAAGAGATCATTTGGTGGCGTAAAGTGGATAGTAAAAATTTCAAAAAATTGTAAAAAATATCTAACTACTGTATACTACTTTTAAGCTGATCTGACGCAGCCATTTCTTATCCGATTAAGCTAATTTTGGTTCATTTGATTTGGAGTGAATAGAATTTTCATTAGAACTGTCACATGATAAGATTTGGTTTAAAAGCCTAGATCGTGCAAATCGCGCAAACGGTAAATATGATGAGGAAAATGTTTGACAAAAACTGACTCGGTCTAAACCGCATCGCATAGAGAATAAAGTCGGAAGTGGATGAGGAGGATTCAGGAGGAAGATAATTTGAATAACATGCATTTTGAATAGCTTGTTTCAAGTGCTTGTTAAAAGTATTACAACAACTGCAATGAAATTGTGGTAGAACTTTTCGGAGGATCAAATCTGGATTAAGGAGAGAGTGAAGGAGCTTTCAAGAGGAAGAACAGGAGATCTGAAACAATTTGCGTAACTGTTTCGTTGTTTTTGTTATGCTAACTTGGGCAAATTTCTGCAAATGTTACATCCACAATGATGAAGTTGTGGAACTGCTTGAAGGATCACATCTGGATTGAGAAGCGTGTGGAGAAGCTTTCAAGAGGAGGAACGCGGGATAAAAACAATTTGCGTGACTGTTTTGTTGTTTTTGTTATGCTAACTTTCGTAAATTGTTGCAAACGTTACAACACGAACAATGATGAAGTTGGGGTTAAACTGCTTGGAGGATCAAATCTGGTTTAAAAAGAGAGTGGAGGAGATTTTCAAAAGGAAAAATGCGGTATCTGAAATAATTTGCGTGACTGTTTTGTTGCTTTTGTTATGCTTACTTGGGTTAATTTAAACCAGAATAGGATTCGGTATTCTGGATTCGGTTCTAGCTATTCGGAATAATTCTGGAATAGCCAATTATTCTGAAATGTCCATCCCGAATCGCAAGATTCTAGTACGAAATGCAGGATTACCACACTAAAAACTTGCAAATAATAACGGAGGCACCCACAAAATGACTTTTTTGAAGTCATTATTACACTAGTAACTTACTAGTAATTCTTTATTTTGCTTTTATGCGTTTTTTCACGAAAAAAAATTTTTTTTCACTGGCTTCGCCCCCTCACATCTACAGTAAATTACAGTGTTTCTCTGCTAGCAAGCATTTGAATTTATTAGTTTATAATTACTTCTTATACCGTCATTTGCTTTTTTGTCATTCAAACAACGCCATTGCAAAAGTTGATGATGTCAGTATCCGTATGCAATAAAATTGTAAATTCAAATAAAAGTTAGTCAGTTTTGATGAGAAAAATGAGCTCATTTTGTTGCCTTTCATTTTGGCTCTGTGCCGTCTTTTCCCATTTTCACTTGCTCTGGCGACGGCTTTGCTTCAGGCTGATTTTAATCAAACTTTTTAGCAGGCCCAAACATACATTTCTAACAACAAGAATAGAACGGAAGTACTGCGATAGGACTCTGCTTCTTCTAGCCGTTATGGCTTTAACACAGTCACAGCTGCTTACAAAAAATCGTCATAATGAGCAAAAAATTGGAGTGGGCACACCCCGCAGGCGATGTCTACAACGTAGGTGTGTGGGCACTATATTGGCATGTTACACGTCTTTACGGTAGTGCAGTCAACAAATTGCATTATTATAAGTTTTACGTTTGACTTTTTTTTTTGAGGGGACAAAGCATAAGCTTGAATTAGCTTCCCTAGTTCCTCAAGTCTACAACCTAAAGTGTGTGTCCCCTTGCAATCCTGGCCATGCTATCAAGCTAGGCTTACCATACGTCCCGTTTTAGGCGGGACAGTTCCGTGTTTCAGGCCCTTGTCCCCGCCGTCCCGCCCGGTAAGCATTATGTCCCGCTTAATGATAACAAGATTGTCTTCGAGTATCGAAACTTCTGAGAGACCAAACCCGCGAAAATTTGTGGATTCCTGAAGTGAAAACCTTGTTTTTTCGCAATATATAGTATTTTATGATACACGAGTCTTAGCAAACCAGCGTAAATTTTTGGGTTCCCAAAGTGAAGATCTTTGTTTTTGTTTGACCTTGACCTCTTTTACCGCAGATTGCTTTGAGAAAATCTGTGGTTCTCTACGGCTGTCCTGTTTTTCTATTTCAGATATATGGTAAGCCTATAAAAGCAGAAATATTGAGGAATAATTTTTTTATACACAGTGCATACTTCTCTCGTAAAAATGCTACCACGTATTTCTATACATGTGCGGATTATTTTATTGGGAGATGCGAAAGGTTAGATGCACATTTGTGATCTTTCTGACTTTTCGCAAAATACCATTACGTGAACCAGAAAAACAGCGCACCAGCGTTAGAGCTTGGGCACCTTATAAAAACTAAACCTCCTACGTAAGTGGCTAAATTGTCGAAAATAGTCAAAGCCCTCTATCTGACTTATTGGCATGATTAACAAAACTGTCATGTTCTAGTAATTCAACACTTCAGCTCTTTTCTTTCCAGCTTGTTAAAAATAATAACACATCAATTGGTGGACAAACGTCGATCTTTTTTTGTCGACCCGTTAGCCACATCGTCTTTAAACTATAAATCAACTATTTTGAATCAAATTAGCGGCTTATATTCAAAACTTTTTTTCCGATTTGGACCGTTAGGGTGTAAGTGTGAGCTTCCACAACAAGTAAAAAGAGATCATTTGGTGGCGTAAAGTGGATAGTAAAAATTTCAAAAAATTGTAAAAAATATCTAACTACTGTATACTACTTTTAAGCTGATCTGACGCAGCCATTTCTTATCCGATTAAGCTAATTTTGGTTCATTTGATTTGGAGTGAATAGAATTTTCATTAGAACTGTCACATGATAAGATTTGGTTTAAAAGCCTAGATCGTGCAAATCGCGCAAACGGTAAATATGATGAGGAAAATGTTTGACAAAAACTGACTCGGTCTAAACCGCATCGCATAGAGAATAAAGTCGGAAGTGGATGAGGAGGATTCAGGAGGAAGATAATTTGAATAACATGCATTTTGAATAGCTTGTTTCAAGTGCTTGTTAAAAGTATTACAACAACTGCAATGAAATTGTGGTAGAACTTTTCGGAGGATCAAATCTGGATTAAGGAGAGAGTGAAGGAGCTTTCAAGAGGAAGAACAGGAGATCTGAAACAATTTGCGTAACTGTTTCGTTGTTTTTGTTATGCTAACTTGGGCAAATTTCTGCAAATGTTACATCCACAATGATGAAGTTGTGGAACTGCTTGAAGGATCACATCTGGATTGAGAAGCGTGTGGAGAAGCTTTCAAGAGGAGGAACGCGGGATAAAAACAATTTGCGTGACTGTTTTGTTGTTTTTGTTATGCTAACTTTCGTAAATTGTTGCAAACGTTACAACACGAACAATGATGAAGTTGGGGTTAAACTGCTTGGAGGATCAAATCTGGTTTAAAAAGAGAGTGGAGGAGATTTTCAAAAGGAAAAATGCGGTATCTGAAATAATTTGCGTGACTGTTTTGTTGCTTTTGTTATGCTTACTTGGGTTAATTTAAACCAGAATAGGATTCGGTATTCTGGATTCGGTTCTAGCTATTCGGAATAATTCTGGAATAGCCAATTATTCTGAAATGTCCATCCCGAATCGCAAGATTCTAGTACGAAATGCAGGATTACCACACTAAAAACTTGCAAATAATAACGGAGGCACCCACAAAATGACTTTTTTGAAGTCATTATTACACTAGTAACTTACTAGTAATTCTTTATTTTGCTTTTATGCGTTTTTTCACGAAAAAAAATTTTTTTTCACTGGCTTCGCCCCCTCACATCTACAGTAAATTACAGTGTTTCTCTGCTAGCAAGCATTTGAATTTATTAGTTTATAATTACTTCTTATACCGTCATTTGCTTTTTTGTCATTCAAACAACGCCATTGCAAAAGTTGATGATGTCAGTATCCGTATGCAATAAAATTGTAAATTCAAATAAAAGTTAGTCAGTTTTGATGAGAAAAATGAGCTCATTTTGTTGCCTTTCATTTTGGCTCTGTGCCGTCTTTTCCCATTTTCACTTGCTCTGGCGACGGCTTTGCTTCAGGCTGATTTTAATCAAACTTTTTAGCAGACCCAAACATACATTTCTAACAACAAGAATAGAACGGAAGTACTGCGATAGGACTCTGCTTCTTCTAGCCGTTATGGCTTTAACACAGTCACAGCTGCTTACAAAAAATCGTCATAATGAGCAAAAAATTGGAGTGGGCACACCCCGCAGGCGATGTCTACAACGTAGGTGTGTGGGCACTATATTGGCATGTTACACGTCTTTACGGTAGTGCAGTCAACAAATTGCATTATTATAAGTTTTACGTTTGACTTTTTTTTTTGAGGGGACAAAGCATAAGCTTGAATTAGCTTCCCTAGTTCCTCAAGTCTACAACCTAAAGTGTGTGTCCCCTTGCAATCCTGGCCATGCTATCAAGCTAGGCTTACCATACGTCCCGTTTTAGGCGGGACAGTTCCGTGTTTCAGGCCCTTGTCCCCGCCGTCCCGCCCGGTAAGCATTATGTCCCGCTTAATGATAACAAGATTGTCTTCGAGTATCGAAACTTCTGAGAGACCAAACCCGCGAAAATTTGTGGATTCCCGAAGTAAAAACCTTGTTTTTTCGCAATATATAGTATTTTATGATACACGAGTCTTAGCAAACCAGCGTAAATTTTTGGGTTCCCAAAGTGAAGATCTTTGTTTTTGTTTGACCTTGACCTCTTTTACCGCAGATTGCTTTGAGAAAATCTGTGGTTCTCTACGGCTGTCCTGTTTTTCTATTTCAGATATATGGTAAGCCTATAAAAGCAGAAATATTGAGGAATAATTTTTTTATACACAGTGCATACTTCTCTCGTAAAAATGCTACCACGTATTTCTATACATGTGCGGATTATTTTATTGGGAGATGCGAAAGGTTAGATGCACATTTGTGATCTTTCTGACTTTTCGCAAAATACCATTACGTGAACCAGAAAAACAGCGCACCAGCGTTAGAGCTTGGGCACCTTATAAAAACTAAACCTCCTACGTAAGTGGCTAAATCGTCGAAAATAGTCAAAGCCCTCTATTTGACTTATTGGCATGATTAACAAAACTGTCATGTTCTAGTAATTCAACACTTCAGCTCTTTTCTTTCCAGCTTGTTAAAAATAATAACACATCAATTGGTGGACAAACGTCGATCTTTTTTTGTCGACCCGTTAGCCACATCGTCTTTAAACTATAAATCAACTATTTTGAATCAAATTAGCGGCTTATATTCAAAACTTTTTTTCCGATTTGGACCGTTAGGGTGTAAGTGTGAGCTTCCACAACAAGTAAAAAGAGATCATTTGGTGGCGTAAAGTGGATAGTAAAAATTTCAAAAAATTGTAAAAAATATCTAACTACTGTATACTACTTTTAAGCTGATCTGACGCAGCCATTTCTTATCCGATTAAGCTAATTTTGGTTCATTTGATTTGGAGTGAATAGAATTTTCATTAGAACTGTCACATGATAAGATTTGGTTTAAAAAATCCTTGGTTAAATTTTTTAGTTTTTTTTTTTTTTTTGTAACATCTTTAGTGCCTTTAAAGGGCAATGAGGTCTAATGTTAACTCATTTATTGCCACAAAAAAGCAAACTTGTATTTTTTTTCTTCATTTTTGAGACCAATTTCAGTGTTCTTTGACTCGTAAATCGAAAAATATTTGCATTTTGTTTTTCCACAATTCATGGCAATCCTGTTAATTTTTTGCATAGTCTTTGATTCAACCATTAGGTGTCGCTCGTGTGGATGCAACGATAATGTTAGAAAAATAAGAATTATTCTGAACGTTTTTGGCAAAGCACTATGCCCTTGTCAAAGCATCTAAAGTTCTGAACAAATATTACAAAGTACTAGTATTCATGTTGAAAAAAATTAACATTAATCAACGCTTTCGCTGACTTCTGCTGTCGTTATACGTAATTAATTAAAAAATACATACCCAAACTCAACAGGCAGCTATACGAAAATGGTTCTTCGTTCTTGTTAAAAATATTTTGATTGATTAGGTAGTGTTTAATCGTCATTTTGGCAGGACAGTAATTTAAAAGTCACCCACAAAAGCTGCTTAAATATTTATTATGACAACTTTAGGAAACTTTTTTGCCCGTTTATCCAACGTTTAACTGCACTGTTTAATTTGTCTGATCGCAGGTGTTGACGTAATTAGTTGGTTTCAATTCGAACTTATAACGACAACAACAGTCAGCGAAGCGTTGATTAAGTTTAATTTATTCTATATGAAAACTAGTAATTTGTTATATTTGTTTAGACATTAGATGCTTTGACTAGGGCATAGTGCTTTGTCGAAAACGTTTAGCGTAATTCTTGTAAATAGTGTAAATAAAGTGATGGATTTGATGATCAATTGCTTGTCAGCATCGGCAATAATTTGCCTAAGGCCAGAATCACAAGATTAAGATTTTTTGCACAATTTTCTTGCATCAATGTTTTTGGAGCTATCACATCTTGACACAATTTTCTTGCTCAGTTTCTTGCCAGACGGAAGCCTCTGGGTTTTTCAGCAAACAAATTGCTGAAGCTATCAAAAGCATTTCTTTTTGCTTTAAAAGCATTTACGCAGTTGCTAAGGAATTTCTGTGAAATTTGCTGTGGCGATTGTAATATTATGCCCTTCGTCGATTCATTGTTATTTCTCATTTGCCAAAATAATACGAGCACGTTCACAAAAGCGAAAAGTTGCAGCTGTTGTAATAAATAGTTATTTGAGTTCTGCAGCAAATTGCGTGCGCAGACTAGAAAATTTTTTTTCGACGTGCAATGAAATGAAATAAATAAATAGAAAATGCCTAAAACCTTTGCTTGCGTGGAACTCTTTATCGTATAGCGTACCTTTTTTTATGCTATATGTTATCTATCACCAGGGCCTGCGAGAGGGGGGTTCAGGGGGTACATTGTACCCAGGCCCAGGCTTAGGGGGGCCTGGGCTCAAGAGGCCCAGAAGAGTTCAGGTTTCCGCGTTAAGTTTTGGTATCGCACCATACAGTAACACCGTAATCAAACTTGCCTACAGCAAAAATATCAGTCAGCCTATTCACTATTGGTAATTGGTCGCTGTTTTTGCTACACAGCGTTTAGGGCATCCAATAGTGGCCGATTTGATCAAAAAAAGACAAAAATGTATCAAAAGTAATACACTTGCACCGAAATTAATGTTTTGTTACATTTCTCTGACTTGAAAGCTCTAATTCTACGGTATAACAATGTACGAGGGCCCACATTTCCGGAGATCCAAAAGCATTTCAACCACAGAGAGCGGAGTCAAAGTTGACATACTATACTATCATCATTAGGTAACTCACTCTTTCTGTATGAGTTTAATAGGTATTTGGGTTTGTGAAGTCTGTGATTGCAGATGACTTCTTAAAACTTTTATCACTAAAATATTTGGATTTGCAGTATTTAAAGTCATTATATAATATAATATTGTGTCAATGTCATCATCCTCCACTTCACATACTTTCTTTCATGTATATCACGTTTTCTGCTTCTCAATTTAAGAAATTTGGTGCTGGGATGTTGGTCAAATGCTGTATTCACCCTCTAGAAACATAAAAAGTGCTAAAGCTTCCGGAGCTCTGCCCCGGACCCCGCTGGGGGAGCTCACAGCGCTCCCTCAGACCCCCTAGCTGAATTTAAACCAATTTTATGTCTAGTTGTGTTTTTCATAGGTCCTAACTGTATGCGAATATCGTTAGCCCCTCGCTTTTAAATGAAGATCTACGCCCATTGGACAAAAAATGATTCAACGGCATGGGCCCCGATAAAGCTTGGGGGACCCAATAAGATTTGGGAGCCAGGTATCGACCTTCGTACTCCCTGAAAAAATTTCCCTCTGAGGCCGTGTCTATTACGAATAAATTTTGCATAACATTGCATGATTGATCAAGTAGTTATAAACCAGGGTATGTTTTTTTCGGTACTTGCGGTTTCAGAAGATTCAATAACTGGATGTCAGGGTAACTTAAAACTTTATTATCTTTGAATAAGAATGAAATCGTTTTTGTTTGGTTTCTTGTAAAATCAGCGTGAAATAGATCAAAGTTATCTACAGACTATCTTTACAGCTTAAAAATGCAAAAGGCGCTTTTGCCAATGGACATGTCAAATTTTAACCAAAAAAATAAAAAATAAAATCATCACAAATTCGGCACCAGTGAAAACTGGGCCGAAAATTATTTTCTGATCAGAAGGAAATTTTTAACATCTTGATTAAAACCAAATCATACATGAAATACTAAACAAAGTTGAATTATTACTAAATAGTGAGCAAAAGCTTATCTCCATTTGATATCGATCTAGAACTTTCGAAACTTTCTTCCAAGCATCTGATTATTTTATTCTATCCTTGTACTCGGGATTTAACATGTTCCAAAAGCACTGCATTTCTTCGATTTCTCTAATTATAAGTTAGCTTTCATATTGGCCACAACGGCATGTTGATAACTAATACTGCAGTTCTGGGTAATAACTTTTCAGAATGAATTTGGAAAAGCCTAACACAAGTTCAAAATAGGAAAAGTCGGAAAATCGATATGCGATCGCAAACAAAACAGCAGGTAATACATTTAAGTCTTTGAAAAAAATGAGAAAAGAGCAGGCACAATGTTATAGTACGTCATTGTTGATTAAATCAAGAGCGTGAAACTTCTTACAACATTTTTGCTCGATAATTGTGACGCATTCGTTTTTTGCGTTAAGTTGGCTTTTTTTTTTTGTATTCTGCACCTAAATATTTTTAAAGGCACGACTAAAAGCTTAGGTTTCATTGTTGAGAACGGCGGCTTTTAGAAAACTTGCTGGCAAAACAGAGCTCGGTTCTATTTCCCCTCAAGAACTCAGCAAGACTTTTTGACATTGATTTTCATTCTGACACGACTGAGCAATAAAATTGCCGACAGGTGCCCGCAATAGTGAAACATAAACTTGAGCGACCTATATCACTTAATTGATGCAAGAAAATTGTGCAAAAAACATGATCGTGTGATTTCGATTTAAGATTAGTGAAAACAACCTCTCTTCCCAAGCTATGCTTGGCCGAAATCACACGATTATGTTTTTCGCACAATTTTCTTGCATCAATCGTGTGAAAGGTCGCGCAAGTTTATGTTTCACTATTGCGGGCACCTGTTCGCAATTTTTATTTCACAACCATGTGATAATGAAAATCAGAGTCCAGAAAGTCTTGCTGAGTTCTTGAGGGGAAATAGAACCGAGCTCTATTTTGCCAGCAAGTTTTCTACAAGCTGCCGTTCTCAACAATGAAAACTATGCATTTAGCCATACTTTCGAAAATATTTAGCCACAGATTACAAAACAAAAACCGCCAAAGTTAACGCAAAAAACGAATGCGTCACAATTATCGAGCAAAAATGTAAGAAGTTTCACGCTCTTGATTTAATCAACAATGACTTACTATAACGTTGTGCCTGCTCTTTTCTTATTTTTCTTCAAAGACTTAAGCGCGTTGCCTGCTGTTTTGTTTATGATCACATATAACCCAATTCTTCCTATTCAAGCTTGTGTTAGGCTTTTTCCAAATTCATTCTGAAAAGTTACAGTATTAACCAAAACTGCAGTATAGTTATCAACATGCCGTCGTGGCCAACTTCAAAGTTAACTTATAATTAGAGAAATCGAAGAAATGCAGTGCTTTTGGAACATGTTAAATCCCGAGTACAAGGATAGAATAAAATAATCAGATGCTTGGAAGAAAGTTTCGAAAGTTCTAGATCGATATCAAATGGAGATAAGTTTTGCTCACTATTTAGTAATAATTCAACTTTGTTTAGTATTTCATGTATGATTTGGTTTTAATCAAGATGTTAAAAATTTCCTTCTGATCAGAAAATAATTTTCGGCCCAGTTTTCACTAGTGCCGAATTTGTGATGATTTTATTTTTTATTTTTTTGGTTAAAATTTGACATGTCCATTGGCAAAAGCGCCTTTTGCATTTTTAAGCAGTTAGAATAATTTTTATCTATTTCACGCTGATTTTACAAGAAACCAAACAAAAATGCTTTTATTCTTATTTAAAGATAATAAAGTTTTAAGTTACCCTGACATCCAATTATTGAGCCCTCTGAAACCGCAAGTGGTCTACCGGAAAGAGCATACCTGGTTTATCATTACTTCATCAATCATGCTATGTTATGCAAAATTTATTCGTGATAGATAACATATAGCATAAAAAAAGGTACGCTATACGCTAAAAAGTTCTACACAAGCAAAGGTTTTTGACATTCCATTTATCTATTTCATTTCATTGCACGTCGAAAAAAGATGTTTTTAGTCTGTGCACGCAATTTGCTGCAGAACTCAAATAGCTATTTATTACTATAGCTGCAGCTTTTTGCTTTTGTGAACGTGCTGGTACCATTTTGGTTAAAGAGAAACAATGAATCGACAAAGCGCATAGTATTACTACTGCCACGGCAAATTTCAAAGAAATTCCTCAACAACTGCGCAAATGCTTTTACAGAGAAACAAAATACGTGTGATAGCTTCAGCAATTTGTTTGCTGAAAAGCCAAGATGCTTCCGTCTGGCAAGAAGCTGAGCAAAAGCATTGCGTCCAGATGTGATAGCTCAAAAAACATTGATGCAAGAAAGTGGGGCAAAAAAATTAATCGTGTTATTCCGGCCTTAGAAAAACTGATATGATGCTCACAAATTCTAGCCTTATACTGTACTTGCATAGGTTCCAGATATTTTCTTATTTGTGGTGGTTTTCTTAATGGGTTGTAGCGGACGATGCCACAAATGCACAAATAAATATTCTTTATCTTTGTTTTATTTTTTCTAACTTAAAGTTTTTGGTCAAATATACTTATCACCAGTAGCGTAGCCAGGGGGGGGGGGGGCGGGGGGGCTACAGCCCCCCCCCCCCCCCATTGGCCTGCCGACCAGAATGCAGAATAAGGAAAATACCACCTTTTTAGCATTTCTAAGGCTGTCTTTTGCCCTGGATTAGGCTATTTTGAAACGTTTATTTAAGGGGGGGGGGGGCTAATGAACTGCCGACCAAAATGCAGAATGAGGAAAATATCACATTTTTAGCACTTCTAAGACTCTCTTTTGCACTGGATTAGACTAAAAAATGCTTTAAAGCATAGTTTAAAAAGTTAATTTAGGGGGGGGCTAATAGACTGCCGACCAAAATGCAGAATAGGGAAAATACCACGTTTTTAGCATTTCTAAGACTGTTATTTGCACTGGATTAGACTAAAAAATGCTTTAAAGCACAGTTTAAAACGTTTATTAAGGGGGGGGGGCTAATGAATTGCCGACCAAAGTGCAGAATTAGGAAAATACCACGTTTTTAGCCAGTAGCGTAGCCAGGGGGGCGGGGGGGCTATTAGCCCCCACATTGACATGTCGACCAAAAAGCAGAATGGGAAAAACACTACATTTTTAGCACTTTGAGACTGTTTTATGCATTGAAGTGGGCTAGATAGTGATATAAAACATCTTTTGAAACATATGTCCAGGGAGGGGGGCTAATTTCGCAAAAATAAAACCAACAAATAAATGCAACCTTTGATAAATGGTAAGAAATAAGCAATCACATTTGATCGCAAGTGTAAAAATACTGAACATAGGTGTCATCAACAAATATACTATAAAGTAAGGAATAGGGGGGGGGCTATTCAGTATTTGTTAATTACCAATCATTTCTCTCAAATCTCTTTTCATTAGTCTCCCCCCCAATTATTTTTCTCTATAAACTGTATACGAAATAGATTACTCAGAGTGAGTTTTATTGAACTATTCGATTTTATAATTTACCAGCATCTAAACAAGAGAACTACATTTTACTATTAGCCACCTCCCAAATAGCCCTTTTATGCTTCCATTTTAATCTTGTTTGCACTGCCAATTTCTAAGCCACGTTTTAAAATCATTATTTTTTTATTAAAATAGCCGTAAAATGAAGTTATTTTTGCAAAAAAAAGTAAAATTTTCGAGCGCTGATGGCTCCGCCCCTAGATCCCCCAAACAGCACCCCCATTGCGAATTTCTGGCTACGCGCCTGCTTATCACTATTCATTACCAATCTGCAATAGGCTTGCCAAAAAGTCTAGCTCCTAGGCCTACCAGCCTACCGTTACTTAATTAACCTACCAGTAGATTTTTTAAAAGCTTTATAGTCTAATCTCTACTGGCTTACTGTTAATTGCTTACAATAGCTTACCAATACTGCGCTTTGATACCGGCAATAAGCAGAGGTGGAGTCCTCGAGGACGTCCTTGGCCTCGAAGCATTTTTTTGAGATCGCCTGAAAAATGTTTGTGAAGACCTTTTTTTTGGAAACCGCCTGAACAATTTTTCTGGAGACCTTTTTTTTGTGTCCTTGGTCCTTGGCCTTGAGCATTCCTGTTCTTGGCCTCGAGAGGGTCTGTCCTTGGACTTGGCCTCGGATTTTTTTGTGTCCTTGGTCTTGGCCTTGGGCTCGAGTGTTGTGTCCTTGACTTCACCTCTGGCTATATAGGCTTTCAGGTTTGTGATTAAAGGCTTTCAAAATTTAAATGTCTTGAAAGGATATCTATAAAATAGCAATCAAAATTTTACAACTTGACTTAGTTCTCGGTTCAAGTTTTAAGGAGTTTGTTGAATTTTCACTTAGCAGCGCAATGGTTAAAATTGCGGTTATAAACAAAACCCTCGTTAAAACAAATATTTCGATAATAACCTTTTGCCCCGATTAATACGACAAGAAAAAACTTTTTTGATCTGAAAATGCCAATATTATTTTCGGATTCGTAAGTTACATCATCTTGATCACAAATTCGGCACACTATCCTAAATATCAAATCTACACCCTCAACTAGCCCACTGCAACATTTTTTCAAGAAGAATTTTATGATTAGCATGGAAAAAGATACGTACACAAACAAAATAATCAAGTAACGTCAATCAAAAAGCTATTAGGAGTTTTTAACAGTTTTCGCTTTATTAGGAAATAACGTAGAGCGATATTTAACATTCCAGCGACTTCATTACTTCAGCCAAACTTAACATAAAGCTAACCACAGTCAAAAATATGCACGCATCTTACATGTATACAGCCAGAGTTGTAAACGAGCGGACTAGTTCAGGCCCGAACCCAAAAATATAACCCCAAACCCGGCCCGAGCCCGAAAAAAAAACGAAAGTCAAGTTACAGTAGGTATGAAAAATTTAGCAATGTTGCCAATTTATTTTGATAATATTTTTGTGCACCTAAGACAAAAAGTACGTCTCATGCCCGAATCAAGCACGAAATTTTTGTCAACTTTAGGCCCGAACCTGACCGAACCCGAACTTGACCCGAAAAGCCCTGCCCGACTTACAACTCTGTGTACAGCTATTCCTATTCTAAGAATCCCGTTTAGCAGTGCGATCCAACGGCCAACATATTGGAGATTGTACAGTGCAGTATATTGTTTTACATCTCTTATCCAGCACAAAAGCTTTCTCAATAAAAGTTATCAAAAACTTTGAAGAGGCAAGTAGAATATTTTTTCGCGTCACTAGGGATAGTATAGTAAAAAGTTCGGCCATCCAGCTTAAATCTAACAAAGTCATTAAGCTGATGTACTTCGACGTCTTAAATGTTGGCGTAATCCCATACGTTTGACTTTTCTACTTTTCAGTGATACCAACATTCATTGTAAGAATTCATCGTATAGTTTTATAGGCGTAGCCAGGGGGTCCAAGGGCTCCGACCTCCCCCCCAATTGAAATGTTACCAATGACAAAAATGTGACAAAAAAGCCTATTATTTGTTCTGTTTAGCATTTTTTGCTTACAGCAGTAATTAACAACAATATTGACTGCCACGGGCCCTGGGCCCCCCGTCAATTCAATTTTTGCCTACCAATTCAAGTGCATAACCCGGGAGAAATTGAGAGTTTTTGTCCTGAAAGTTGCTTTCTCAGGCCCTATTCTAACCCTTTTACGAACGCAACGCAATAACTAAGGCCGGATTTACTATAATATGGCATAGTACCAGCTAGGAGCCCCGCGCTCAGATGAGTTAGGCTTTTTTTTGGTCTTCACCTATATTTGGCAGAAAGATATTGCGAAAATCTCCAAAGTGCCTCGGGCCCCACGCAATGTAAAATTGGCCCGAGCAAAAACATGATTAGTAGGCGTAACCATCAATTGTACCATTTTTAAGTTTGCGAACTGGGATCCCGGTTTCGGAAATTCTCGGTATTTCGTGACTTTCTTGGTTTTCCGTTTCCCCGTTTTTCAAATAAAAATTCCCGGTTTTGTCAGCTAGTATCTTTATGGAACTTCAGTCAAAGCAATTTGCAAATATTTTTGTATAGCATTGAAGTTGATCGTGTTCATTCGCACTGTGGCGACACATACTTTTTCTTTTTGTAACAATCGTTGAACTGTTAGGCGTTGATTGCTGGGATAACTAGTTCGAGCCAGTTTATTATACGCATTGCCCAATTAAGAGCACGTAGCGAAACATTCGTGTCAGTATCATTTAGTTATGAAACACATAAATCATTCTAAAGTTTGGAAACATTTTACTCGGGGTGACGGCATAGGCCTAGCCAGGATTTGGATGGGGGGGGGCCAAACCACAAATCACATGCAATGACGTCATCAGAAATTTTCGAGACAGAAACTTTTTGTGGGACAAAGATATCATACAACCAAAGACCAGAAGCCGTGGTCTGGTTTACCAAAGTTAAAAGTGAAACTGTCTAAATTGGAAAACGTGTTGAGCAAGCTAGTGTAACTCAAACGTATGGGGGCGAAGCCCCCAGCCGCCGGAGGCTTTGGGGGTCTTGGGGCGAAGCACCTAGAAACTGGGCGATCGTTTGAAAAAACAAGCTATTTTAATGCCTTTGGAATACATTCCTCTCGCGTTCAGAGCAATTTGAAAGAACTAGATTTCAACATTTAAAAGCCAATTGAAAAAATAAATTTTGCGTTTGTTCAATCCTCCTTTTACTTACAATTCAAGTCCAATGCACGTTTAAAATCTTGCATTTAGGGTTAAATTTTGTACGTGATTTCGCCCTGGGAGAGGGGGGTAAGGTATATTGCCTTCTACAATATTTTACCAGTAAATAATACAATAATCCACTCGAAGATATTCCTTAAAGATTTTTGTTTTGTCAGTTTAGGAGTATGTGTCCAGCCAAGGAGCCCAGACCTTCTCAATTCAAATTCAATTATTTGTTCAATGAGCATTTAATCATCCAGCCAAGGAGCCCAGACCTTCTCAATTCAAATTCAATTATTTGTTCAATGAGCATTTGACCTTGCTAATTTTTTGCAAAAGTATATTGTCGCGTAAAAGGTGGCAAGGTAGAGGTGAATTGTCATTGAAAAATGGCACAATAGATGGTTACGCTTACTAACCATGCTATTGACAGAGCCGAATTTACATTGCGCTGGGCCCCTGGCACTATGGAGATTTTTGCAAAATTTTTTTGCCAATAATAGGTGAAGACCAAAAAAAAAGAAAGCCTTGCCATCTCAGCCATCTTGCCATCCAAAAAAAAAGAAAGCCTTGCGGGGCTCTTGGCACTCTGCCGTAATCCGCCCCTGGTTATTGCTTTACGTTCATAAAAAGATTAGATGAGGGCCTGAGACAGCAGTTTTTAGGACAAAATCTTTAATTTTACCCTGATTACACATATAAATTGGTTGGCAATAATTGAATTCAGGGAGCCCGTGCCTCCTGGTGGTCAATATTATTTTTAACTACTGTTGTATGCGTGTATGCATAGGTAGGTACAAGTCCGTTAATCGTTAATCTGTTTATAACGAAGCTAACTTTTTCATTAGCTCGTTAATCCGTTAAAAAGTTTCTTTTATGTTAACGGACTAAATTAACTTCCGTTAAGTTTCCTAAACTTCCGTTAAGTTTTGCATCGTTAATTTCTTGCACTAATCATTCATCGCACCGGTACAAATCAATTTGCACCGATAACACTCGTTGCATATTAGCATGAGTTTTATAGAAAAAGCGAAGAATGGAGCTCTTTTTTGTGGCAAGTAATAATAACCTGCAGCCTCATAGGTCTATTAATTATTATCGCTGTTCGCAATTTCCAAAGATTTTCCCATCGCAGCTTCGTAAGTGATTTGAATCTATTTTTATCTTGAATTTAAATTGGACTGTAAAATGTAAATTCCAAAACACTAAAAGACCTCCAAAGCAATAAATTTTTCCTTACAATCTGCTCAGCAGTGTCATTACGAGTTCTAGAAGTGAGTGAATAAAAAGAAATGTAAATTACACTCAAAATGTTAACAAATTAACGGACTTCATTAACTTCCGTTAATTAAAGCAGAAAGTAACGGATTAACTTTAACGGAGGTATGAAGTTTGTTAACGGACTAGTGGTTAACGAAGCTAACGCTTTGCATTAACTTGCCCACCAGTGCGTGTATGTTGTACGCGAAAAATGAAAAAAGAAACTGAAACTGAAGAAACAATAGGCTATGCCATATTTTTATTTTTATCATTGGTGGCGTTTCAGTTGGGGGGGGGCTCCTTGGCTTCCTCCTTGGCTACGCGTATGGGTGACGGTAATGAGAGTGCTACTTGCATTCATTGCTCAAAAAAAATATCGTGTATTGGTAGTTCGATTAGGGGTCTTTTTCGACACTTGAAAGCAAGCACTTTCTTAGCTTGGAAAGCGAAGAAGATCAACCTTGTTTTTCCAAGGAAGCAAAAATTAAGCAGAAATCAATTAGGTCGTTTCTGGTTGGTAAAAAAAAAACTTGCGAAGTATTGTCTCTTAACTTACAGCGATAGATGGTTTTCTATCCATGCTATAGACAAGAGTAAGTTCATTCGTGAGTCTATTAGTTCCGAACTTGATGCATTTGTTGTTTGTACGTTTGTTGTTTATCATATTGTTGTATAGCTATGCAAATAGGATAATCCCGGTTATTTCCGGGATCCCGGGATGAAGTAAAACATTTCCCAGATTTCTTTCAATATCGGGAAATTGGAAACCCTAAATCCAATTCCACCTCGCCAGTTTTTACGCGATAAAATACTTTTGAAAAAAAAGTTAGGGGAAATGCTCATTGAGCAAATCATTGAATTTGAATTGAGGTGGCCTGGGCCCCTTAATTTTACATGCACTTCTGCAACTGGTTATTTTTATGACAAAACAAAAATCTCTAAAGAAAATCTTAGAGTGAATTATTATTTACTGCTAAAATATTGCACGAGGTAGTTTACCTTGCTTTGCCCTACCTGCGCCAAATCACTTACAAAATTTAACCCCAAAATGCAAGATTATACATGGGTTTTGAACTTAAATTGCAAGTAAAAGGAGGATTGAACAAATGAACTATTTAATTTTTTCAATTGGCTTTCAAATGTCAAAAATCTAGCTCTTTCAAATTGCTCTGAACACGTGCAAAATGTGATCCAATGGCATTAAAATAGCTTGTTTTCCAAAAAAATTACAAAACATCGCCCAGAGGTTGAGGGCTTCGCCCCCAGACCCACATAGCCTCCGGTGGCTATGATACGTTTGAGTTACAATAATTTGCCTAACACGTCTCAAAATTCACACATTTTTACTTTGGGTTTAAAGAACTCTCTCTTTATCAAAACCCTAGTTATGTGCCAAACACAGGCCACGGCTTCTGATCTTTCCATCTACAATATCTTTGCCCCACAAAAAAGTTCATCTTTTGAAGATTTCTGCTGACTTCATTGCGTGTGGATGCTCTTAAAATTTAAGATGTCCAGCTTTGTAATAAAGATTTTAAAATTTTGAGGGGCCCATTTGGCATGGTCTCCTCAATGTGGCCCACCAAATTTTGTTATCTTTAACCTTTAATTTATATTAACCTATCCAATTGATTTAATTTGTTTAGCTTTTGCAGTAAATGGGAGGAGGTGTCAACATAATTGAAGGACCACAATAGAATCATGTACTAAGAAAATTAATAATAAGCTATAGACAGTATACAGAGTCTTATAGGCACAATCAAATCTATGATTAACAGCCTAAGACATACAGACATACTGTTTCGGAATCGACATTCGTCTTTTATTCCTCGTCAGTATAGCTAGGACTACAGGTATGAACATGAGCGTAGAAAGGCAAAAAATTGCAAATTAACCAGATCATGACACAATTTTTTTTTTTTTTCCCCAAAAATATAAAGTGACCACAATACTACAAGAGATAATTCTAATAGTTCAATGCAAAATAATTTCCTATAGCATGCCTTAGACAGCTGTTTCGCCCAATCTCAGGGCTCATCAGTAAGGCTAGCAAGGCCAAAAAAGGACAAATATCACCAGTGATAAAAATCTTCAAAACAAGCATCTTTACCAATTTACCAATCAATGAATAAATCTTTACCGATTACGTTTGTAATAAATAAATCTTTACCCATCATTCCGTCAATTTTGCCAAAATAGATAAATCTTAGCTGAAAAATCCTTACTCAATAAAACTAGAGCTATTAATTAAATCTTTACCGAATGAAGCTATTGCAATAAATCAAATCGTTACCGACTGAAGTACAAATCTATCGCAGAAGAGCGATAGCCTAGCTAACAAAATAAATGAACCTTGACCGAAAAATTTTACCCAAAGAAACTAAAGCTATTAATTAAACTATTACCGAATGAAGCTATTGCTATAAATTAGATCTTTACCGACTAAAGTACAAATCTTACCTTACATCTCTCAGAAGAACGATAGGCTAGCTAACTCTCTACTCTCCTCATAGCTCGCCTTAAATGGCTACGTCTCCAGTAGGCTGAAAGGCTCAAAACTAGTGCCAAAATTCAGACTAGAGCTAAACTAGGCTAACAATCTTTAGAAATCATTCGGTAATAGCTTCAATCGGTAATAGTTTAATTAATAGCTTTAGTTTCTTTGGGTAAAATTTTTCGGTCAAGGTTCATTTATTTTGTTAGCTAGGCTATCGCTCTTCTGCGATAGATTTGTACTTCAGTCGGTAACGATTTGATTTATTGCAATAGCTTCATTCGGTAAAGATTTAATTAATAGCTCTAGTTTTATTGAGTAAGGATTTTTCAGCTAAGATTTATCTATTTTGGCAAAATTGACGGAATGATGGGTAAAGATTTATTTATTACAAACGTAATCGGTAAAGATTTATTCATTGATTGGTAAATTGGTAAAGATGCTTGTTTTGAAGATTTTTATCACTGGTGATATTTGTCCTTTTTTGGCCTTGCTAGCCTTACTGATGAGCCCTGAGATTGGGCGAAACAGCTGTCTAAGGCATGCTATAGGAAATTATTTTGCATTGAACTATTAGAATTATCTCTTGTAGTATTGTGGTCACTTTATATTTTTGGGGAAAAAAAAAAAAAATTGTGTCATGATCTGGTTAATTTGCAATTTTTTGCCTTTCTACGCTCATGTTCATACCTGTAGTCCTAGCTATACTGACGAGGAATAAAAGACGAATGTCGATTCCGAAACAGTATGTCTGTATGTCTTAGGCTGTTAATCATAGATTTGATTGTGCCTATAAGACTCTGTATACTGTCTATAGCTTACAATAGAATCAGATCCTCAAATTTTTTCTTATGATATTTTTACCTATCTTGAAATTTTTATTTTTCTAGCTTGAGTTGTTAAAAGCTTTGAGGGACCCATTTGAGGAGGACCCCCAATTTTGGCACCTAAAATTAGTCAATTTTTGTTTACCTATTGTGATTTTATCTTTCTATTATATTTACGTATTTTGAAAGTTTTGTGTGTCTATAGCTTAAATGGTTGAAAAGTTTGAATTTACTTGACACATCACAATTTTAGGATACGCAAACAAATAAGAAGGAACGATCAAATTTGACAAAATTTGGGGCACCGAAATGGGGGTCCTTCATAATTCGAACTTGTAACCACTAACGCTGAACTGATAAAATTTTCAAAATAGGTAAATATGAAAAAAAGATAAAATTTAACAAAGTTTGGGGGTACCACAATGGGGTGTCCCCCTCAAACAAGGGCGCTAAAAAACCTAAAATTCAAACTTTTTAATTGTTTAAGCTAGAAACTAACTAACTTTTTGATTGTGTAAGCTAGACAGTATACACTGTCTAGCTTACACAATTAAAGAGCTTGAATTTTGGTGTCTTTGTTTGAGGGGGATATCTCATTGTGGTACCTTCAAATTTTGTTAAATTCTATTTTTTGTTCATATTTACCTATTTCGAAAATTTCATCAGCCCAGCGTAAGTGGTTAAAGTTTGAATTTTGACAACCTTGTTTAAAGAGGATCCTTTGATTTTGGTACCCCCAAATTTTGTAAAACTTTATCTTTTCTTCATATTTGCCTATACTGAAAATTTTATGTGTTTAGCGTGAGTGGTTAAAAAGTTTGAAGTTTGATGGTCCCGTTTGAGGGGGACCCTCCGTTTTCGGTACCCTCAAATTTTATCATATTTTATCTTTTCTTCATATTTGCCAACCTTGAAAATTTCGTGTATCTAGCATGTGCGGTTAAAAAGTTGAATTTTGGCCGCCCCGTTTAAGGAGGACCTCCCCCATTTTGGTACTTCTAAATTGTTTCAAATTTAATCATTCCTTGACATTTACTTACCTTAAAAATTGTATGTGTCCAGCCTAAAAGGTTAAAAAGTTTAAACTTTGGAGGGCCCCGTTTTGGGTAAATTCCCGTTTTGGAACCCCCGACTTTTGCTAGATTTAGTTTATTTTTGATATCTACCAATTCCGTAAATTTGATTCATCTAGCTCTAACAGCTAAAAAGTTTAAAATTTTGCCGACTCCGTTTAAGGGGGACCCCCATTTTGATATCTCCAAATTTTGTCAAATTTTATCTTTTCTTCATAATTGCCTACCCTGAAAATTTCATGTGTCTAACGTGTGTGGTTTAAAAGTTTGAATTTTGTTGGTCCCGTTTAAGAGGAACCCCCCATTTTGGTACTTTAAATTTTGTCAAATTTTATCTTTTGTTTGTATTCACTTACCTTAAAAATTTGATTTGTCTAGCGTGAGTGGTTAAAAAGTCTAAATTTTGAAGGGCCCGTTTGGGGAAAACCTCCATCATGGCACCCTAATTTTTGTTAGATTTAGTTTATTTTTGATATCAATCCATTCCAAAAATTTGATTTACCTAGCTCTAACGGTTTAAAAGTTTAAAATTTCGGAGGACCTGATTGAGGGGAAGCCTCAACCTGGCACCCCCAATTTCAATCGCACACAAGTCCTCCCTGATATCTTCAATCGCTCAAACTTTGAACACAGGGCATTTAGCGGTTTAAACATAGATAGCGGCAGAAGAAAACGCAAAAAAAAAGAAAAAAAATAGGAAAAAAAGATGCAAAACAAGAAAAATAGTTTTTTAGTTGGGTAAACAAATATAACCAAAAGAAAGGTGGTTGATAGTATGCTCAAAAACCAGAAACCATTTTTCATCAATATCGGTAATTACCGAAATATATCAGTTCAAACTTGTCAACTTTTTGGTTTTGCCCATTTTCGGCCTGTAAAATTTTGGTCACAAAACTGGGCGTCTCCAAACTCGGTTTGGGTAAAGCATTCATAAGCACCCGAGTTTAAATTTCAGCTTTTCACGTCAAGTGGTTTTGGAATTATAAGCGAATTAATAACTCTTCAAGCCAAAAATTGCCGTTATTTTGCGTCTCAATTTACGATCACGTGACCTAGAATCCCCAAAATTGGCAAACATGACGCTTTCATTAATTCATATGTTCAGACAAATTTCAATTTTCTCAGTTTTACCGTTTCCTAGTTATACGCAAAATCAATCCCTATCTGTCAAAATCCGTGAACAACAAAGGTACTAAACGCTCGCGCAAAGTCCCAATTAGGTGAAAAATTGTGTATGAAGCTGCAAAAAAAGCTAAAATACTTTTGGTTACACATTTTTTGGTTTTTCGATCGCAATTTTTTTCGGTTTTATTTGTGCATAAAATTTTGCCGCATCTTTGGTGAAGTCATGGATTTACCCAGCAATGTAGTCAGGGGTGAGGGACGGAGGTGCTACAGCCCCCTCCCCCCCATTGGCATGCCTACCAAAATGCAGAATAAGGAAAAAATCAAATTAAGCACTTCTGAGACTGTCTTTTGCATTGGAATAGATTCAAAAATGATTTAACGCATATTTTGAAACGGTTATTTAAAGAGGGGCCTAATTTGTCAAAAATAAAACTCCTAAATCAGAAAAAACTTCGAAAAATGGCCGAAAATTTGTAATCAAATTTGATCGCTCATTAAGAATGCTTAACATAGGTTTCATCAAAAACTAGAAAAGCTCAGGAATAAAGGGGGGGGGGCTATTCAGTATTACTTAATTACTGATTACTTCCCTCAAACTTCCTTCCATTAGCCCCACTAATTATATCTTTCTCTATAGAATATAGACGATATGGATTACTCCTTGACAGTTTTGTTGAACTACTAGTATATATAAAATTTTATGATTTACCAACTTGTAGATACGAAAACTGGAATTCTAGTAACAGTTATCTCCCACATAGCCCGTTTACGCAACTAGTCTAATCATGTTTTTGCTCTGATAATTTCTATGCCACGTTTTATAGCATTAATTTTTATCAAAATAGGCCTAAAATTAAGTTATTTGTGCCAAAAAAGTACAAAATTTTCAAGCGGTGGGGACTCCGCCCTAAGACCTCCGTAACAACCCTTTATTGCAGTTTTCTGCCAGTTTGTGCAGGTAAATTTTATCATTCCTCCCAACCGAAATTTTCTGGATCCGCCACTGGTCCTAGCTTCTAGAAAAACATTTCTGTTTTCTTTTTAATCTAAAATAGCAACATTAAGCTTTTCTTAAAATAATGAACTTGGTTAGGACATCTTCAAATCTTTAATGGCATTTCGTGTGACTCCATCACTAAACCACTACGCAAACTTTTGTACATTTTTCAAGCATTCTAAAGACTTCGCTTGCTTCATTACGCTTGATTGATTATTCATTGTAAGCCGTGAAGGTGCCTAGATACGATTTTAACAATAGCTATAAATAGCAGCGTAGTGAATGGGATCAATAGGCAAAAATGCTGCACCTCTTTGCGTTGTGTTTTTCATCAAATTACACCCGTGTGTGAGATAAGGTCTTGAATACTCATTGTAAGCCGTGAAGGTGCCTAGATACGATTTTAACAATAGCTATGAATAGCAACGCAGTGAATGGGATCAATTGGCACAAAATGGTACACCTCTTTGAGTTGTGTTGTTCATTATTACACAAGTGTGTGAGGTAAGGTCTTTCTTTTATTAGCAATTTCGCGACACTGCATAGTGTGCCTTTGCTTTGCTTTACGATACTCTAGAATAAAAGTATAAATCATTATTATTCGCCTTAACTCGTTAATGCTTCAAACCTTTGACCACAGTAACATTGATTTCGACATAACGGAAACTTTAGTGGCGTAAGCAGGTGACATGATGAGATTAATTTAGATTTAAATGATTGGATTTTTTCGATAAAATTAGGAAAACAAGTTTGTCTGATCTCTCCTTTGACTTAAGGCACAGTCTCCATAGGCAAATCCGCTTTCGAGATTGAATGCGCACGACCATTATTGTATGTACAACATAACATTCGTGTAAGTAGTTATACGAAAAGACCTTATTCGCGCTACTTTTAACTGCAATTAACTTTGCCTCGCGACATTTTTTAGAAGCAATTACTGTTAAAGCCTTAAGTATAGTTTCGTAACTTTTTTCTGGAATCCTATACTTTTCATGGACATTGAAATTACCTTAACGAGGACTGAAGGCAAAATTAATAGAGTTTCTAAACTATAGTTAAGGCAATCGTATTCAATTAGATTGACGTTGACCCCATCATTATTGACCCAGCCGTTCCGTATTCTACTTTAAACATGGCGTAGTGGCCTTTGTGCTGCAGTTTTTATTGTCAACCCTGACGTTGACAACATCGACAAGGCCATCTTAGAGCTATCCTAAGGCAATCCCGCAATTTGACTTAGCCACAGATTCCGTTTAACTTCAATATAGATTAATATAGGCCTCTGTGGGCTAGGATACTGCAATGAAACCTCAGCGTTGCCAATAAAAATTATAATTCCAGAGGCCTTTAAATCGTGTTTGAAGTGGAATATCTCTGAAACTGCTGGATCAAAAATGATGGAGTCAACTCCAATTTAGTTTATTCGATTGCCCTAACTTTAGAATTGATTTTTTTTTTTTTGCCTTCAGTCCTCCTTAAATTAAGCACAGAGCAGTACCAAAGTACTGCTACAAGACTGAGGATCCGGCGTCGATTCCGTTTTGATTGACAAAGATAAGCTAAAATTGTTGTTAAAAGGCAGTGAAATAACAAATTGTTTCACTAAAAACTTAGAAAAGTTTTTAAATAGCTGGGGAAAGTTTAGCCGATTCGGAGCCAAACAGCCATGTATTTTTAGGTCTACACTCAGAGAGGCATTTTGCCATCTACATTTCTATGATTTTTCAACTTGGACCATTAGATATTACAGAAAAGTTTAAATGCCAGGTAGTTATTTTTTAAATGCCGGTACGTGATTGTTGATGGGGTGATCCAGAGAATGAAACTCAGACCAAAGATTTACAAAATGACGATTTTGTGGAGACGGTTCATTAATGATGCAACATGGAGTATACATTCCCAAAGTCCGTCAAGCATTTTAAAGAAGTACTGAAATTTACTTAAAATTTCATAAATATGGTAAAATCGAGTTCGGTCGCAAAAGACCATTTTAGTTCTTTGTTCAAATAAAAGTTCTGATTAAATGCCGGTATATATTTTTTGAAAGTGAATGAGAATTTTATTTATGATAGATACGGTACTCTTATTCAGTTAATTTAGTGAGCATTAACAACATTGAGTGGGCTATATTTTACAGCATCCCATAAATACGTAGTTGTTTTTTTATCAAAAGTTTAAAATCCAGTTAAACACCCGAATTTTGTTACAAATTTTCAGACTTTAAAATATCAAAAAGCATGTAAAAGTTGGCAAAAAAGAAAACAAATTTTAAGAACTTCATTTTTGAATTAGAGAACTAGTTGAGTCAATTTTATGTATCAGGTATTAAACAAATAAAATATCGGTTTAACTAATGCAATGATTACAATTTGGTGGCTAACACTATTTTCATTATTGTACACAAAAATCCATCTTTTAATTTTTCACCTCGGACCCTTTTAAGAACCCCTAGGCCACATTAAAAGTACAACCTAGACGAGTGACAATCACGAGTAATAAGCTACAGCAATAACTCAAAGCAGTCACCACAAAAACAACTGGAATCAGTCATTGAAAGAGTTGTGTTAAATTTCGATCCAAGTTTGAGTTAATTCTCCAACTGCAAAGAAAAATAATTACAAAAATTTTACAAATTCTCGGCCGAAGCAAAGAAAACTAGCCCAAAAACTCTACAACTTATCGAATAAAACATCCTGAATAACCCGTTTAGTCAGAACACTATCACTATTAATTGTTTGTTACTTAGTTCTGAAAAGTGCTATCCTCCGAACTCCAGAGATTTTCAATCCTGTTCATTTATAAATTATTTCAAACTGTCCTTTCACGCCTGCAGTTAGAAAGACCTTTTTCAAATGATATTGCTCGAGATTGGTTTTATTGAAAAAATCAGAATTGCTAGAGGTGATATGGAGGTGCTTTAAACCTTAATATTCTTTCACTATTTCCCAGCCTGACGAAAGGCTTGTGAACTGAACCCAAAAAATTTCCTGCGTTGGTGTGGTTAGACAGGCAAAGTTCGAGTGCCTGCTGGTTCATGCAAACAAACGAACTATTTCCTTGTTCGCGTAGCTCATTCAGCAAGAAATTTTGCAAAGTCATTTTTTCTGATGTCACGAAGTTTCGAAACGAAGGGTTGACAATGGTGCGGACTCAGACGTATTAAACGTATTTTCGCGGATATGGGAATTGTGGAGCAAGGTTTGGGACACCTCTTATTACCTCAAGTAGTTTTGTTTTTTTCAATAAAACCAATCTCGTGCAGTATCTCTTAAACATAATGGGTGCACTTTGACTTGGTCAAAGAAGTAAGCAATATTATTAATTGAATTCTGCCATAACCGACACATTGTATGACTGTATATACTGTACTACATGTAGCTGTCACACTCATAAAAATATCTTGCTTTTTTATTTGACTTCAGACTTCTCATATTTATGCAACACTGAACAGCTATGACAGTTTTCATTAAGCGCAAACTGCCAATTATATCCAAAGTTTGCACAGATCGTATTTCACTCAATTACGTTTGCGGTAAACATAATCAATAAGCATTTCATTTAATATTTAGTGACTATGCTAGCAAACTTATCGCAATAAGTTTTGAAATGTTTTTACCTTGCTGATAATGGAACGACCACAACTGTTCCTGTCACAATTTTGATTAATAATTAACCTGGTTTAAAGGCTCAAATAATTATTTTCCAGAAAAAAAACGGCAACCAAAAAAATGAATTCTATAAAGCACTTTACATACCACCAAGTGCAATTTCGAAGACAGATCCATTTCGACTAACATTTTAGCCTTATCAAGTTAAGCCAGCTGGAACTGTATATCTACTATGTACTTGAACCAATCAATGGTCAACTGGATATAGGGCGTTTGCTGCTGAAACGGTGGGTTCGATTCCTGGTCGGGTCAAATCAAAGACTATAAAAATTGGATTAACAGCTTCTCTACTTGACGTTTAACAATAAAGGGACAGTGTGAAGCCTCCAATGTGTGTGTAATACAGGTGGTTAGGCGGCAGCTTGATTCGAATACCGAAAGACTTCTTCGCTGTTTCTTGGCCAAGGCAACTTACTGAAAAAAATGTAATTACAATTGCATCACTAATCAATGGTGACTCGAGCCTATTTGAAACGGGAGGACTGCAAATGTTTTTGTGTCGTATTATGAATCTACGAAATTAAACTATCTTCAGTAGGTCTACGCCTACCTACAGTATAAAATTTTCGCTTTATATTAATTAACTTATTTTTGCGTTTGTTACGGTGCTTCTAGTCTGAAATTATGATTCTTTTTGACTAAACTTGGCAAGCACATAAAAAAAAAAGAGCAGTAAGGCTGGCTCTATGCTGAACATTGAAATTTGAAAATGAAAAAATCAAAACAGTATTTAGGAAACAAATAATACAGAAATAAAAAAATTACAACAAAAAATAAAAACATGCTTAGCAACTGCAATGAGGTTAGTTCAATTAGAATGCAAATCAGAGTTGTAAACGGGCCAACTAGTTCAGGCCCGAACCCTGCCCGAATCCGAAAATATAAACCCGAACCCGAAAACTAATTTGAAGCCTAAATCATGCCCGAAAAAACCCAAAAGTGTGTTAGGTCTAAAAAATTTAGCAATGTTGCCTAGTTATTTTGATTATATGTTTGTGCACCTAAGACAAAAAGTACGTCTCAGGCCCGAATTAAGCCCAAAATTTTTGTCAAGTTTAGGCCCGAACTCGACCCGCAAAGTCCGGCCCGACTTACAACGCTGATGCTAATCACGTAAATTTCTTTTGAATGCTTGTAGTGACGTAATGTAGTCATTCAAAAGGTTGCTTGAAAATAAAGTCCATTCGACGCTTTTTTATTGTCAAAAAATGGTAGAAGATTTTGGTCACCTTAACGTTGAAACTATCAATGCTTTCGATCATTTCTTTTGCACTTCCATTTGAAATGTTGCAGCCCCTGCTGCTACCAATGCTATACTCGATTTTGTTCGATGAAAAAAAAGAGTGCTTTTGGCTGCACGGATGCAGTCCAGGCAGGTGAATAGCTTGCGATCGAAAAAGAAAGAATGTCTCGCCTTAGTTGAAGTTCCGGAGATATGTCGAAAGCTGGCGAGCTTGAGTGCAATTTTGTAGATTCTTGTCGGCAGAAACTGCTTTAGTTAACACGTGCAAGGGCGTACGCAGGGGGGGTTTGGGGGTTCAAACCCCCCCATTGGTCTGTACACTAAAATGCACAGTAAAGAAAATAACACGTTTTTAGCACTTCTAAAAACCTGTTTTTTTGCAATGACACGGACTCCAACATGATTTAAAGCAACTTTTGAAGCATTTAGAGTTTCTTAGGGGGGGTTAATTTGTCAAAGATGTGGCGTATAAATCAATAACAACTTCAAAAAATTGTCAAAATTAGCAAATTTAACCGCTAAAAATGCTTAACATTGGCTTCATCAAAAATATGGGGATGAGGTTTCAATATTAGTTAATTATTAATCCACTCAAATCTCGTTCCATTCGCCCCCCTCCACCCCCCTTTCTCCAACTGTTTCACTCTATAAACTACAGAATATAAATGCTTGTGAGTTTTTTCAAACTATGATTTTATGATTTACCGGCTTGTAAATTAGAGGACTGAAATGTTACCATTAGCCACCGCCCACATAGCTCACTTATGGACAAAGGCGCACACAGGGGGATGGGGGTCTAAACCATCCTCCCTATTGATCCGACGTATATCATTCAAAATATCGCCTTATTGCGCAAAACAAACAAGCTCCTTCTTTACTCTCATATTAATACGAAATATTTAATTACAGTAAATAATTTTTTTGTTATTTAATGCAACACTGTAAGTGACTAAGTGTAATACTGAAACTCTGGAATGTCGTGTTACGAGTCAGAGTAACTTTAAGTCGCGTAGGCGGGGGGGGGGGGGGGGGGTTAGAGATCCCCCATTGGCCTTTCAACCAAAATGCAGAATAAAAAAACACTAACACATTTTTAGCACTTCTGAGACTGTTTTTTGCGCTGGAATGGACTAAAAAGTGATTTAAGACATCTTTTAAAACGTTGTCAAAAATAAGACCCACAAATCAATAAAAACTTTGAAAAATGGTCAAAAACAAGCAATCAAATTTGATCGCTATTGTAAAAATGCTAAACATAGGTTTCATCAGCGAACATATTATAAACTTAGGAATAGGGGCGGGCTACTTAGTATAAGCTAATTACCAATTACTTGTCTCAAAATTTTTTCCGTTAGCCCCACCCCCAATTATTTTTCTCTACAAAATATAGACTTACGAATGAGATTACTCTGTGTGAGTTTTCTTGAAATATTCGATTTTATAATTTACCAGCGTGTAAACAAGAGAGCTAAAATTTTACCATTAGCCACCTTCCACATACCTCATTTATGCAAACAGTTTAATCAGGTTTGCACTACCAATTTCTATGCCACGTTTTAAAAGCATTATTTTTTATCAATATAGCCCTAAAATTAAGTTATTTTTGAAAAAAAAAATGCAAAATTTTCAAGCGCTGGGGGCTCCGCCCCCAGAACAGCCCTCTCAATTGCGAATTTCTGGATACGTGCCTACCGTACTTTGCCCCTGTTTATAATCATATGGGTTTTCGTAGCTTTTGTTTTGAACAATTTTTTCTTCATCGTTTAGTAGCAAACCTTATGATGTTAACTATAGATGAATGCTTCATGCTTAATTGTTTTTTGTTTGAAAAGTTTTATTTGCATTACGCACTGTGTGACTTGACTCCATCTTGTTACATTACGCTGTTTATTTGCCAAAGTATAGATCGCGAAAAAATTTTTGACGTCACTTTTGAAAACCCCCCCCATTGAAAAATCCTGCGTACGCCACTGAACACGTGATACAAAAATTGTTTCTTGGGCAATACGAAAGCAAAGCGTTTAACTGGCTCATCAAACAAGGCAATCGCGTAAACTTTTCAATAAAAATTTAATGTAAAAGTAAGTTTCTTTTGCAAATTTTTGTTGCAATGCCACTGACTAAACATTATTTGGGAGAGGGGAGATTGCAGTCCCGCAGGCTGATTAGACGAGCCTCTCCTGTCACTAATAACTAATAAGAGTGCAGAACGTACCTTTTACATAGTAGGGAAAGCCACAGTAGTTGAGCCTAAATGTTTTAAGATTTACCTTAATTTAAAAGGGAAGAGATTTGTCTTACCATGCTATGCAAGAATGCAGCGATGTCACTGTTTTTCGTGCGCTCGGATTAAGGTGCTGTTCTTTACATTCTCAGTTGCCTGGATGGTAGAGTTTTTGTTTTTTTTCTTAAGAGATTTTTATTTAAATACTTTTTTTAATTGAATTAAGAAAATGTATCGTTAGAATAGAGCTCTCCTAAATCACAGTATATTTTTTAAACGAAAATAAATTGACCTCGTCCAGGTTACTCTAGTTACTGCTGCTTCAACATTTTCACAAAAAAGACTAACTAAATGCTTTTTACAAGGTTGAGCTTGGTGTTAATAATTTACCAGCGAAAAGTATGTTTTCCCGTCACAAATAAAAACTAGAACGTGACATCGCAAGCGATATCCGGGGACTTCGCGGCATTATCGAACTTTATTACGGTAATAGTGATCTGGTTGCTTTGAATGAATTTGTAAAAGATGTAGCCTAGTCGTTTCTAGTCAGATCAATAATTGTTAACCTATTAAATTAGTTCTGCTTATTTTACTTCGAGAAAAAGTTACTGCTAGGTTTTTGTCTAGTCCCTAATATAGACTCCAAACCGTAACTTTCCTCGCGTTAAACGCAACCTCAATGCTACTTTGCCACCAACCCCCACCACGAAAAGTCCCTGCCTGCACACTACCTCCAAGCGCAAATAAATCTTTATTGCAGCAACAACAGGAACAAATCATAACATGGTGAAGTATCCAACAAACACATTTAAAACCAGGACAACCCAAGTCTAACACTTACAATTAAAAATAAAACAAAATTCTTTATTAAACGTGACAAAGAGGACAAACGCGTCGTTATTACGCCGACCATAACAGAATGATTTTACTTCAACCGCACCATGGTTACATTGTTACGTCCTTGCATAATACGCCAAATAATGATTATCTTTAGGCAGTACTTAAACAGAAAAATTTTGCTTGGAGGGACGCTTTTGCAGCCTTGACCAAACGCATTCGGAATGCGAAAGTACTTTAGTGGAAATTATGTCTTTCCGTCCCCAAAATCGAGTGAATACCAAAAAAAAAAAAAGGTCATCACCGCGATTTGGGACTACATTCAGCCGGAGTTTCTGAGATTTATTCGTGCTGAAGGGCCCTTTTTTGGCTAATCAACCAGCGCTGAAATCTCGTTGGGGGAACGCCAAACCTCGATGGTGGAACGCTAACTCTCGATGGGGGAAAGCGTCCCCCTTACAATTTAAATACTGTCTCTAGGGTACTTGGTGCTTCCGAACAGGCAGCAAACTGAATGTACAATTCCAACAAATACACAGAAACATTGCACCACCTCAAGCCCAAACCCGACACCCCAAACTACGCAGAAGCCGTTGTAATCAAGACTGTGTGTATCATCCACTATTTAGCACCTCACGCCGCCTGTTAACAATCAGTGGTGTCGCAGAGGATGGTGACACCCGGGGCGGAATTTCGTGGTGTCACCTTTTATAATGTGTAGGAAGCAGCAAAACGTTATATTTTAAAGATAACGGTGCTACTTCATTATAGTAGATAGCAGTTGTTATTTGCCCAGCTAAATAACTTCTCATTGCAAGATTATAAAACTTGAAAACGTAGTAGCACTCGTTTACAATAAGTCGTGTAACCAGATACTGCAATTGGGGGGCTGTGTTCGGGGGCCTGAGAGCTCCGCTCCTGGCACTCCAAAATTTTGTACGGTTTTGCAAATAACTTAATTTTAAGCCTATTTCGATAAAATTAATAATTTTGAAATGCGGCATAGAAATTAGCAGTGCAAAAACATAAAATGGGCAATGTTTTTTTTTATGGCAATTTTGATGTTCGATTTTACCTTTGCGGGGAAACTTATAACTTTTAAATTTCTAATTCCTATACCCTTTTACTCCAAGATATCTCAACTATTATTACTATTCTTTGGGGCAATAACTTTAACAAAAACGAGTTGGTTTCGCAACATAGCTGTTAGAAATACTGGATATTTTTTCGGGCCCAGGTGTTGGTATACTATGGTATAGTGACAACATTGGTACTTCTCAACTAAAGTTGCATGCAATTTCAGATTTTTTTACGTACAATTTGACGTTTCATTTTTTTAACAGTACTGCACTGCTATAAACGAATTTCATACCAGTACCATGAGTGAACCAGCGCTGTAATCTTGTTCTTTTATACTATGCACATAGAAAAAATATACTGTAGGTTACAAAGTTTACAATAAATGACAATAACGTTGACCTTGCTGCCTCTTTGAAGTGACACACCGGTACCAAAAGTTGTACCACAGATAGTTACATTTTCAACAATTTACACAAGCAGATAGCAGTGTTTTCCCAATTTTTTGCGGACAAAATTTACATGGCTGATTTTCATGCTGCGGCATGAATTTGTGTGTTCTAATCTAGTAGCATTTTTTCAACACATTTTAAAGGGCTACAACTTAGTCCAACATGCAATTGCAACTGCCTTTTAAAATCATTTCCGAAAAAAAAAATGCAGCTAAAAATTGTGTAATGCTCAATGCTAAACATGTAAAAATGCAAAAGATAGAAAGTTCACAGACCAATAAACACTGTATATTCTTACCCTTCCAAGATGTTCGTAGGATGATATGCCTACGGACAATAAGGAGTCATGTAACTCTGAAGGAGAAATTTTTTTAAAAACTACTTCGTACCAGCACCAGATTTATCTTGGTAAAAAGTAATGGAAAAAATAGTCAATAAATGATGAAGCTCCTAAACTCTTAATAAGATCCTTTTACTTATTTTTTATGATATTGAAGTTTCATTCAAATTCTAAGATGCAATAGCTTCGTTGTTACAACACGGCTACACAGGCCTTGCTGAGGGAGCTTCCAAGAAATTTTTACACCAATTAAGCCCGAAAGAATATTCAGTATATACAGTACTTAAATTGTAGGGGGGATGGGGGGCACGCGTCCCCTCATCGAGATTGAGCGTCCCCCCATCGAGATTTTAGCGCTGGTTTGTGGGAGGAAAAAGTTAGTGTCTTTTTGGGGGGGAGATCAGCTGTTTTTGGCCGGAAAAGCCACTTGAATTTTCGATTTCGATCAGAAAAAGCCTTCGGATTTCGGCGAAGACATTTTTTTTTGTTTTTTTGGAGATCACTTGTATTTGGCTGGAAAAACCGCTTAAATTTTTGATTTCGGCCAGAAAAAGCCCTCAGATTTCGGCGAAGACCTTTTCTTTTTTTTTTTTGGAGATCACCTAATTTTCACACTGAAAAATCGCATCAATCCAAGTCAGTAACAATGAAAATTTGGGTCAAGTTCGTTTACGGAACAAACTCTCAAAAAATCCTGGCTACGTGCCTGTTCTTCACTAAGGTTCAGTCAACGCTGAAAAAGCGTCCCCCAATGCAAAATTTTACAATTTAAATACTGAGTATATATAACAGCTATGTAGGGAAACCAACTCGTTTTTTGTTTTAGTCATTGCATCAAACAAGAGTAATAATAGTTGAGATATCTTGGAGCTAAAAGAAGTGTAGGAATTATAAATTTAAAAATGCTTAAGTTTTCCCGCAACGATAAAATCAAACACCAAAAAATAAATTGGAGACTCTATACCTCAAGAATAGCTGAGAAGCAGTTATGTGATAACCACATGGAGAGCTCATAGGACAGACTTCGACTTAACATATCAACTGTCGATATGGCAAAAAAAAATCATGATAATAAAATAATCACTTTGCTGGTCCATCTGCATGAAAACGCTTTAATAGAGTCAATTCTGGGGGTTTCCCCATCATTTTGGCCCGATTTATCCCAGCCTTTACCTATCCCCTCTAAATCAAAACACCAACCCAGTTCCAGTCATCTACAACGCATAAATGCTGGTTTTTAGTCGAAATAGCGATTGAAAACAAGTAAACTTCATAGCGTCAGTGTTTTTTGATGTTTGTGACATCATATCCAGCAACTTGTGGAAATCCCTTTTTTCTACTGTAAATAGCTTATTTTCTGTTGAAGATACACCATTTTTATCTATTGAACACTGATAGCAAATAATGTATTCTGCGTCGTTTGATGTAAATATCAAGGTTCCACGATGTATAGTTTTCGAGAAAACGCAGAAGTCGAAAAATGACGTAAAAAATGGAGTCCTGAACCCTCAATATGACGTCATAATCAAAATAATATCAAATTCGTAATCAGCAGCAAAAACTCCATCAGAAATTTGCTGAGCTGCTATGAAATTTAAAAGTGGTACAATTCTGAAACTTCCTAATATGTATGTAATTCTTTTATGAAACCTGTTAGCACGCTTCAACAAGCGATCAAATTTTATTGCTTACTTTTGGCAATTTTTTACACTTTGTACTAATCCGTGAGTTATATTTTAACTCTTAAAACACCCCCTCTTAAGCGACATAAGTGTTTACAATAACACAAAAATGCATTACAACAAGAAATCAAATAACAGCAACCCCCCCAACAAAAAAACAGAAATAACAAACAGAAAATCCAAAACTTTCCAGAACAAATTTGACCCTGAAAAATAATGTAATCTTTGTTTATGAATCCTTTTGCAATCTGTCACCATGCAATCTGCACCGAGGAACACCAACCCGCACAGAATTTCTATTGACGACACTGCAATGTAAATAATACTTTTTACAATGCAACCAAAATACATTTCACCATCCAAAGATCCACTAGAAACAATGTTCAGCATACGATACCAAAAATTACGTTTAAAACATGAAATGACTGGAAGTTCAAATAATGTGTTGGAAAATTGCTTTTTTTTCAACTCAAAACATTGAAAAAAAATCAAACAATGAAGCCTCAGAGCAGCCCCCAAACCAACCAAGCCACGGTGGGCTAAGCAAAACACTGCACCCGCTTAACCATATCAGACAAAAAAAAAACTGACAAGATTTCCAAGTCCGTTGAATTATCCAAATCATTTTTCAATAATTTAATTGCAATGTTTTGACATTTACAGGTCAGACTTTTAATGTTTAGACGTTTAATCTGTTTCAGTTACTAATTTTACAAAGGCATTTAAGAGTTTACCAGTGTAAAAAAATGAACAAAATCTATGATAACATCACTTACTGTAACTAAACTGCATTTCATAGGCGTAGCCAGGGGGGAGGGCCCAGGGGGCCCGAAACCCTCCCAATTGCAATGCCAATCATGATAAATCTGTGGCGAAAGAGACTAATCTTCCTTCAGTTGCGTTAGTTGTTTTGATTCCAACCTGACTTCAGTCCGTGAAGACCTTTTCTTTGGTCTTCACCTGATTTTCGGGACAAAATCGGCCCTCCGATATGTGAAGATCTTTTTTTGTTGTTTTATTGTTTTGGTCTTCGCTTAAAGGTTGTAACTTGGGCTCCCCCCAATCCTGAATTCGTCTCCAACTAAATTTCGGTCCCCCACAATCAAAAATCCTAAATCGGACTGTGAAGACTTTTTTTTTGGTCTTCACCTATGTGATTTGTGGTTTGCCCCCTCCCCCCAATCAAAAATCTTGGCTACGCCTATGCTACATTTTGATAGGAAAAGATTCAACGCCAGCTACAGTTTTATTGGGCTATATTCTCAGATGCAACATGTATAAACAAATAAACATTATGAATATTACAAAACCAAAACTTTTTTTTATATACCTGCTTAATGACGAAGCATTTAAGAAGTTGTTGAGTCTCATCTCCACATTATTCACACACGAAAAAACTTCCTTTCCAGGAATTCCTCAGCAGTAACAAGCTGTTGGCAACACTGTTAATGATTAAAGTTTGAAATGAGTTCTTAGAAATAAATGTTACTTCATTTTTAGCAAGGACTGCATCCAGCATTCCAGCAACCTTGCACACAAAATTTCGCTTACACTTTTTCAACAATGCAGAAACTTCATAGCACAATTAAAAACAATAAAAGTAATTCAAAATGTCACTACAGGTATGGCCAATGCCATTCTAGCAGTTCGGCAACCAGGAAACATATACAAGTCTAAAAGTTTTATTACCTCTAACATTAACTCTTAAGACTAAACCTAACCTTCCACCAAACGCAAATCCTAAATTTAGATTCAACACTGACCCTGAAAAAACTTAACAAAAAATGCCACCATTCCTCATCTTCATTTCATTACACTCAAACAAAACAAAAAAACTACCTTTATTTGGTTGCATAGCCTGCCAATACATTTTCCAAATATGTGCAAATCGTCCATGCCCAATAAAAACGCCAGCCCACTCATGAAATTCAGCTTAATGACCACACTTAACCTCCATCCAATTGTGCAAGACCACAACCCACTTTATCCAATTCTTTTCTAGGTCAACTTCAACTACTCTCAACCGATACCTAAGACTTAAAAAAAATTAATTTTTGAACTTTCAAACGACCACATCTTCTCATCAAAAAAACCCTGAAAATACCACATTAGCCAGAGAGAGCAACTTAGCAGCAATGTCAAACATAACAAAGAATTCTGTTTGCACAATCCTTAACCAAACAAACCTTGTCAATTACCTAACACCAAAAGCGAACATCCCAAACAAACAGCCCTTTAGATTCACCTCTAAAACCAAATTTTATTCAAACAATAGCTTACTGCCATCAACCAAACCTTTAAGATCCAGAAAAGTTAGTAAGTAACGCAATAACTAAATTACAAGCTTGTAATAATAAGTCAATTAAGATGTTGTTTTTTTTTGACGTTTGCAGGCCAGAGTTTTAATATTTTAATCGTTTTTCGTGCTTCTGGCCTAAAGGCTACCAGCTCGGAAGCCTAGGGAAGAGCCACCAGAACGGCGACTACTTAAAAGAAGCAATGCGAAAAATTGTCTTCCCACAGGTTAAGCATGCGAGGAGGCGTCTTCTCTAGCTCAAGTGGTGGAGCAGTGGACCGGTAATCCAAAGGCTGCAGGTTCGATTCCTGTGGGAAGACAATTTTTCGCATTGCTTCTTTTAAGTAGTCGCCGTTCTGGTGGCTCTTCCCTAGGCTTCCGAGCTGGTAGCCTTTAGGCCAGAAGCACGCAAAACGATTAAAATAAATTACAAGCTTTTGGAACACCTGCCCAGCAGCTATATCAGTATTCTCCCGTACATTTTGGTGGGTCTGCATTAGGCCGTACCAAATATTGGTGACTTCCTTCAATTTCTTGGGAACTTTCGCAAAAGTTGTGGTTCAACCACCAATTCAATTTACCACCAACAGTTTTTGATTAAACTTTTGTTTTACGCCTCCTCAAAATGCGTTTCTATCGCAACAGGACAAAAATTAAAATGGCCATAACTTCGCAACTGCTCATGCTAGATGCAAAATTTTTTTTCTAAAGATACAGAATACCCAAGTTCCTATCTTTCCTCAATACATTATATTAGTCTAACTGCTCAATTTTTGAAGTAAAATCAAGAAAACAGGTTTTTTTACTAATTTTATTGAGTTTTCTATGATAGCCTATATCTCATTGCATAGAAGCGTAATGGAATTTGTGTAGATGAAAATTTATATTAGCTATACTGTCATTGTAGAGTAATTGCTGTATTTGAACATGTTAATTGATTTTCACACTGTTCACATATAGGATACCTAGAACTGTAAGTGTTGAAAAGCGCAAGATCACTACGACAGAATTTAATGTATCAACTAATTTATAATCACTGATTGTATTCTTGTTATTTTCACATCTTAATTCTTTGCGATTGTTCTGAACAGGCAGAGTATTTTGGCTTTGGACAATAACATGCTTGCTATGCCTACGTTTAGCAATTACTAAATAGGTATAGTATAGTATGCTCCAAAGCCAACATGCTATTGGTAGGCATCATGATACTATTTAGGAAAACAAACTAATTCTCTTTGCTGAAAAAATGTTTAAAATTTTAGTAAGATTTGGCTGCTTTCTGCCTACAAAGAAACAAAATAATGCAGCATGTTCTGCTGAGAAGTCTGCTTCCAAAGTGCAGGATTCATGGATAAAAATTGATTTTGCCTTAGCATCACATAATACAAACCATGCTTAACTAAAATCTTTGGAAAACCAGGCAAACTCAAGAGTCAAAACAAGTGTTTCTAGAAAGCTGTACACAAGTATATTGTGCTGCATCTGCAAAGTTTAAACTACAAGCAATGCGTATCAAGTAACTTGACATTAGTAGAAGACTTTTAATGCTTACAACAATAAAAGCCTAAAAAGACATCATCATGAAAAAGGATGTGAAAACCGAAAAAATTTCTGAAGAGATTAGTTCACGAGTAGAGAGTAGAAAAAAGGAATAAATGTTTAACAGCAAAAAGATCTAAAGCCAAAAGTATAAATACTAGAAATAAAACTAATATTGTTATCAGCACTTAAAACGATGAAGAAAACTTTGAAATGACATGTCAAAGTCAGCCAGCATCCAAGAGCAGAACAAAGAGCTTCAGCAGTATTAGTGGTAGCTAAAAGTGTAACAATTAACCCGTATCTTACCGCTATATGTTATGATTGTCAAATTGCGACAAAACTTCACGAAAATGCGTGAATTTAGTAGGATAAGAGACCAAAAAAAATTAAGCTAAAAATACAGGGTGTCCATAAAGTCCGTGTGCACTTTAAAAAATTTATAACTTTATTTTTATTTGTGATAGAAATAATCTGTAAAAATGTTTAGAAAGTTTTATGTATCTAGTTTTAAGTACAGATATTGAATAATTCTTCACTACAAAATTTGTAACAATTCTTAGATAAGCAAATTCTGCGTGTTAGACAGTTTCTAAATCAGGAATTTCCAAACAGATGGACTGGAAGGAGAGGACCATTTTGTTAGCCTCCACGTTCGCCAGATTTGACTCCATAAGGGTTTTTTTTATGGGGACATGTGAAAACAATTGTGTATGCAACCAAACCTAGTTATTTGACAGCTAAAATAACTAATGTGATTTCAGGCATTACTATAAATCAGTTGGGAAATGTTTTTAGTGAACTGCAAAATCGTGTTACTCTTTGTATTGGAAATGATGGAGGACATGTGGAAACTTAAATAAAATTTCAATAAAACCTTAAAAAATATCGATTTTCTTCTTTCAAATCCTTTTTACAAATTATTTCTATTGCAAATACAATTAAAGGTATAATGTTTTTAAAGTGCACACGGACTTTATGGACACCCTGTATTTATCGTTTACGAGATATGACTATGTTCCCAAATGAGAACATTGGCGGTTTTCAACACAAACTTTTGAAATCAATTTAAAGAACTGTTTATTTCAATACAAAACAATCAGAACAATCAACTTCATGGTACATTTCCCATCACATGGCAGTGTTTGATCTGTGCAAACACTTGCTGCATTTTGTTAAAAATAAGGTTCAACTGAAATTATTTGGGGGGGGGGCAAAGTAAAATTATGGGCAGGAACTTGCCCCACCTGCTCCCCCCTAGCTACGCCCCCAATTTGATGGGGTCTGCAGTGGGTGGTATTCAGTGCTCCTTCTAAGCTGTGGGCATGTGTGCGTGCACACAGCTTTCAGAGACAGTACACACACATAAATTTACTGCGCACAAACATATTGTTGAACAGACACATTGTTGCACAAGAGTGTCGGCAGAAAATTTTTCAGGGGGAGGCCAATAAGAACAAGTCCAGTATTAACTACTAAAAATGGAAGAATTTTTGAAATTCGGGAGGTTTAAGAGAAGTTTGTGAAAATTTAGGGGGGCTATGGCCCTCCCCTGCCCCCCCCCCCATGTTGTTGCACGTGGGTTGTTACACAAGTATTACAAATATTATTTATTTCAAGAAAAGTGCGCACACACACCAAAAACTTCTGCACTCACAGATTACAAAAAATTATAGGGAACATTGGGGGTACCCACAAACTAATACAAAATATTTGTCTGTTGAGTACCTGTGGATATACAGGGTGGGCCAAAAAAATGTTACTTTTTATATTCTAACCATTTTCAAAATTACTAAGACTTTTGTTTCATATTCCTGCTCTTAGGAGAAAGCAGGGAGTCAATATGAATAACGTCATTTACCAGCAAGATGGTGCTCCTACACATTGCTCAAATGTCTCACTGGATTTTCTCAATGAGTACTTTCCTGGAGATAGACTCATCTCACGGCGTATGAACAACCCATGGCCTGCCTACTCTCCTGATCTTTCTCCCGCAGACAACTTCCTATGGGGGTACCTGAAGGAGAGGGTGTACTACAACAACCCACAGACCATTGAAGCCCTGAAGACCAACATCTGTCAGGAAATTCGAAGAATCCCTCTTGAGATGTGCGGCAATGTCATCACAAACTTCAATGTGCGCGTTGCAGCTGTATTCCACAGAAGAGGAGATTGGATTGAACATGTTATCAATTATTGAACTGTGTAAGAAACAAGAGACAAAGTGAAAAGAGTTTGTTATCAAATTTTAATTGGATATTTTTGTTAAACATCTGTAAAAAAAAATTTCGAATAAATGTTCATTTTTAAAATTTGTGTATGGATTAAAAGTGGTAACATTTTTTTGGCCCACCCTGTAAAAAAAAAAGGCACCTTAGCTTAAGCCGTTCAAAAATTGATGTTTGGGCGGCCATGTGGGGAGTCTCTGGGAGAGTGGTAGCCCCAAACTATGTCAAAATATATGTCAAACATCTACTGATATAAAATAACTGGCGCCCAAGCTTGAACCGTTCAAAAAATTGATTTTTTGGATCCCCATTTTTGGAGGAGTTTCCGCTGGAGCGGCCCAAAAAAATTTTGCAAGACTAAATTGCGTTTGCAGCTCAACAATTTTTTGGGTCCCCATTTTTGGAGGAGTTTCCGCTGGAGCGGCCCAAAAAAATTTTGCAAGACTAAATTGCGTTTGCAGCTCAACAATTTTAGTTAGATTTCAATGTTTTGTAATTTAGGAGAAAAAGACTGTACAAGATTTAGGAAGAAAAAAAAGAAAAAAAAAAGGAAAAAACCTCATCGCGGCCAAATTGGTTGAGATAAAAGGGTATTTTGAAACATACAACAATGTGAAATATTTTTTGCCGTACTTGAGCCGTTTTTGAATGAGACCACTTTTCACGCCAAACTTTTGGAGCGGTTTTTGGATCCTAAAGCCTAAGTCAGATAATTTATAGCCTCGATATTTGGTACAAACATACAACTGGTTAACTTCAAACTGCTGTCAAAATTTCATGCGGCTAGACCAAACTGTTCTTGAGTAATAAGCAAAAGTCTGAAACTTCGAACTCGTTACTTTGAAAATGCCGAGTAAAAACAAAAAAACACGCAACACGAGTGTCGGTCGTTCCAATAATGGGCTTTCTAGTACAGCAAAATAAGTAATTCTTTTAGTTTACCCTTATCTAAACAGTATGTACAGTAGCATGACCGAACTACACTAAGTCATAATTCTGAAAATCTATAAAAAGCTGTCTATTCTGGATTGTTACTTTCTCTTCTCGTAAAACTATATACAGTATAACTTGCATGCTGTAAAACCGCCAATGTTCCCAAATGGGAACAAATAAGTTCAAAACTAATTTTTTAACAGTAACTTGAAAATAATTACAAAGAAAACGATTTTGTGAAGTCATGTCTTTATCAAATGTACAAAACATAGTCTTAGCATTTAAAACATTTCTCACCCTTAGTTCTATACCTCATCAAATCGTGCAACCTTAAATCTCCTGTTTTCGCCACGTTTCAAAGTCCAATTTTTTTGTAAAATTTCAGCAGAATTGCCAAGCAAAACTATAGAAATTAATTTCTTAAATTCAAAAAACTATCCCACTTAGTTTTAAACCCTTATATAACTTAGGAGTCACAGAAAATGAAATTTAAAACTATGTTCCCAAATGGGAACATTGGTAAGAAACGGGTTAAAGAGTCCGAAATCAATTGCTGTTAAACTTGCTTCTAGACAGAGCATTGAGACTTTTTTGTTTTACTGCATTGGAATTGTAAACTGCTTCAAGATATGCAATACATCATCAAGAGTGTTGAACATGAGTCAATTACCCTTTAATCCAATAAAACTTCAATCACATACACGATAAGCTGACTTCATTTTCATCACAAAGCAATACTAAAACCCTTAATAATTTTGGATTAATTGCAAGCTGTTAATCAAACTTATTTAAGATTTTCAGATACATCCCAATGCGTAGGATGGATTAAAAGTTTTGCAATGTACACAAAAAAAATATGTGGCGAATGATGTAAAACACTCCAAAATCAACAGGGTAAGATATCTTTTTCTTTTCTTGGCCATAGAATTTGAGTACATGTTCTTTTATAGAGTAATGAAACATTGTTTGCATTTATCAGTTCAACTAACTTATCAGGACTGCTTTAAATGCTTTGGTGCAGGACTTAGGGCCTCTCCTGTATTTGTCTTCAGTAATCAAGAGTTATGATTTACTTGCGTTTTTGAAAAACAAGCCAGTGCATGGTATGCACCAGGTGATTCCAAAATTTTTTGATTAAACCCTGATAGAGTATTAGTCAAAATCATACTTTAAGCACCATCCCTTTACTTTAAACGCAGTCTTTTCAGCAGCACCTGTTGCTTTTGATTAGCGTTTTCTTTTCTACTTTTTGAAGTTTTGCATGCTAACTTTTAGAATTCATGCGCAGTTGAGCAAGTCTTTAACTGCAAACGATTTTGTACTGAGAAATGCAGTTCTGTCAAAATCATTTTCTTTTGTGGGCAGAGAACAACCAAATTTTTATTGACATTTCAACATTTTTCAAAGTCAACAGAAATAACATGTGAAACTAACAGAATGCAGCAGTGATTGATAATAAGTTAAACATTAGACTTCCGTCACAATTTTACTGCTTTTCACACTTACAGTGCTAGCTATCTTATCAGAGAACACTTTAAGAACCAATCAATATTTGTTCTAATACAATAATTACTTTAATAACAGTATAGCCAATAAAAAGTCGAGCCAAGTCAACTGACTGCGAATCAACGATTTTGTTACAGTGATTTCGTCATTAATTTCGTCGTGGTGATTTCGTCACAAAGTGAGGGTTTGGGCAAGATGGCTCTGGAGATAGTACACAAATATTTAGGATCGCTCTTCTAGCCAATCAGCTTTGTTCGCGGTCATTTTGTTTGCAGTCAGTTTGTCGCAGTCAGTTGTCGTGGTTACCATACATTCAAAATTTAATATACATTACCAGAAAAATTCCACAACTCCTCTATGCAATGAGATATATCATAGAAAATTCAATAAAATTAGTAAAAAAACTGTTTTCTTGATTTTACTTGAGAAATTGAGCAGTTAGACTGATATAATGTATTGAGAGCAGGTAAGAACTCGGGAATTCTTTAGAAAAAAAATTTTGCATCTAGCATGAGCGGTTCCGAAGTTACGGCTATTTTTTTTTCATTTTCTGTTGTGTTACCAAGGAAATGCATTTTGAGGAGGCATACAACAAAAATTTAATCAAAAACTTTAGGTGGTAAATTGAATTCACTTAAAATAATTGAAAACCAAACACTACTACAGCCTTTGGCTCCCTGTCAAATCTCCATCAAACACTTTGGAAACTGAGAAAACAGAGAACTAGTCCAAACTTTTCAACTAAATGAATTTGGGTTGACAGGTTAACGTTATATTGGACCAGAATTAATAAAAAAAAACTCAAAACAAAAGCCTAACAAAACAATGAAAAGTTACATAAAAAAATTAATTTTCATCACACACTCTAAATTGATTTTGTTAGAAATGCCATTCCTCAGGGGCATAGAGAAAGATGACATATCTGGAAGCTGGCAACATACTACCAACTACTGCATTAGTAAAAGCATCAGCAGAAAAAGGCAAATTATAGGAAATAGGAAAGCTTTATTTCACTGGAAATTTTCATCTAGTTTTTTATTAATTCTGACTCAAATCTAACCCAAATTCAAATGCTTACTTTAAAACTATTCCCAAATTGAACCCCAACCCTAACTTAAAACCCTAATGTTAACCGCTAAAAAAGCAACTGAAAAAAGCACGGATGAATATTTCTCATTCTCATGTTATTCTCTTTAACTTGATAATTTGCAGTGATATAATCACTACCTAGGTCATTACCACAACTGTCTTGCCTAAACCCTTACCGGTATTTAATGCAAAAGTTATTAAATGAAACAAGATCATGGGCAACAGTTCTAACAACTCGACTAAGTGTTTTAAACATGCATTGCAGGGTTGGGATTGCCATACTGGTACCACTACATACTTGTGGCCTACTAGCCAACTGTAGACCTGTTTAGGGCAATTTGGCAGGATACATTATACTGTATACCATTGTACTCACTTGGTTGGTAACCTCCAACTATTTTCTCGATTTGTTTGTTTATTAAACAGCAGTTGCCAGTATCGAGTACCTAACAACATCAGGCATTAGTGCCAGGCCTATGAGTTATATTAATTATAATTGCACGTAAGGAACAGCTTATGCCATTATCAACAGCATTATGCTAGCCTACCTTCTCCACCATTCCACTTCCAGTCAGCAGCATGGCCAAACAGTAAAGCGATGTTTTTTTATGACGATCCTGCTAGCATGATCTGGGGTTGCAAAATACAACTTAGTACGGTAATATTTTGGCACTACTGGGAAAATGGACACTTTGAACAAAGTTTCCAGTCATTGTACAAACACTACCAATACATACGTAACAGCATTTTTACCAGGCATACCGGTATTAGTCAACATCTTACAATCATATTCTTGGTTCTACAATCAATAACAGATAACATTACACCTGGTATGCGACAATACACTTACGTACATACCGGTAGGCTATATTACCAGTATGTTTAGCATATAGCCTGATAGCCAACTAAAAAGATTCATTTATTGACATTGTAATAGGCCACAAACTTTTCTAAGTCTGAAATACTTAAATAGGTTATCCCATCCTAAAAACCAACTTTACTGCGAATATTGCAGTATATAAAAAAGCAGTGGCTATTTTGCATCATGTTAAGCCTCATGTATGCAGAGGCAAAATAGCCCAATGTTATTTTGCCATTTGGAGGCAAAATAGTCCGAACGGCAATTTTTTTTTAACGGCTATTTTTTACAGTTTTAACGGCTATTTTGCCGCAAGTGCCAAAATAGCCCTAACCCTAATCTCAAACCTAGCCCTTACCCTAACCCAAACAGAGGAAAAACACTATTTTGCCTCTGGAGGCAAAATAGCCACTTCCATGGTAAATGCTACCGGTAACAGGGTAATAATAGGCTAGCCTAATTATTACCGGTAATTAATACGTCCATTGAGGTGCTAAAAACTTGAAAAGTATTCTTAAACAGCCTTAAAATGAAAAGCCTTAATTTCTATAACTGAGAGCTTGCATAAAAAGTTTTACAATTTCATCAGATACCGTACATAAACTAATGAAAAAACCTTCAAAGACAAAGTTTGCAATGGTGTTAAAGAAAAATTTCAACACCATTTCGTCATAAGTAAGTATTGACTTTTGCGTAACTGAATCTTCTCTCAGGAATATTACTACCTTATAAACTTTATAACAAAAATTTTCATAATATCCTTTCATGACAAAATACCGGTCGTGTTCATTCTTTTCATGAACACCACATGCAATAACCTTGCCACTACATCTCAACAAACAAAGTGAGCTACTAATCAAGCGGAGTACTGGAGTAGCCAGAAAAAATTGAGGAACTTTTTTATTTTACAATTCCACTCCTATGTTGTAAAAACCCTAAACTTTTAAACTGGAAAAAGGAAATTTTGGAGAGATTGGTGCAATGCAACCTCCACAAAAATTATCATCTTATGCTTTTGTTTATATTTAACTATCCTGAAACTGATGTTGGCATGTCTTGATCAATAATGATCATTACAAAGGTTTGGATATTGAAAAACCCATTGAGGGAATATTCCTCAATTGTGATTTCCAAAATTTTACCAACAATTTACTTTTTATTTCATTAATCTATTCCGAAAATTTGATCTACTTAAGTTGAGTAAAAAAAAATTTCTTAATTTTGTATGACGCATTTCAACCATTTCCACCCATCGCAGCCCCCCCAATTTTTAATATGTTTTAGTCACCACCAATATCCACCAAATGTGGTAATTTGGCCTATGTACGTTGAACAATTCAAAACTTCAAAATTTTCCAGCTCCCCTTTTAGGGGGAATCCCCGGACATGACACCCCATTTTCAGACACACACCAGTTTGTTTTGAACTCTATACCACTCCGTAATATCATCCATCTGCGTTTTGTGGTTTAAAAGGAGATAGTGATAGAAGAAAAACAAAGAAAAAAAAAAAGAAAAAAGACAAAAATAAGGAAAAATTATATCAAATACGGAATAAATGAACATAACCATTACAAAGGTACTGATTACTGTTTTCAAAAACCACAAATTTTTTTCGAAGAATATTGCTACTTACCGAGATATACCACTTCAAAATTTACCACTTTTTGACCGTTTTCCGCCTCAGAAATTTCGGTCACGTGACTGGGAGCCCCCAAACTTGGTATGCATACACTGTTTATCACTACCCATGTTGTGTCCAAATTTCAACTTTTCACGTTCAGCTGTTTTTTTGTTAAAAGCGAAATAAAAAAATTTCGGCTCAAAAATAGCCGTTTTTTGTCGGTTTTAGGGTTCCCAAATCATTATCACGTGATCTTCGACCCCCAAAATTGGCATGCATGATGCTTTGTAAACTTACAATGTTGCGTCTAAATTTCAGCTTTCCACATTTTGCCGTTTTTGATTTATCATAAAATTTAAAAAATTTTAAAGCTCATCTATCAAAATTGCCGAGTAAAAACATAGGAACTACGCGCGCGCGCGAAGTCCCAATGAATCAGTGCTTTAAATTTTAATGCTGCCCCACAATCATACCCATAAAGAAGATTGGTTTTAATGTGTCGCCAAAATATTGACAAAGAGCTTTTGTTCCACATTCGAGATTTGATGTATAAACTTCTATCGTATACGATAAAAGTTTATAGCTTAAGATAGATAAACTATAGTTTATTCAAAGTCTTATTGTAATAAAGTTACATCGTATTCATTCAATAAAGTTTCATCGTTATTCAAGTAAAGTTACATGATTTTCTTATTGCAATAAAGTTACATCGTAAATAAAGTTTACCTCGCTACCTCGTTAATGAAACTGAGCAGTAGAGCTTGAATCCAACGCAACAAAAGCCGATAGTACTAACAAAGAATACAAGCTTTTTTAAGTAAACGATTGTATTTCCTATATTTTGCGAAATTTGCAGTTCGCTAAAGTGCAACGGTAGCCTGCATTACAAGAATTTCCACGCTCGCAAACATAGTGCTGTATTTTTTAAAGGACCTACCGAACGAAATGCTCTCGTAAGCAGTGATTTTCAACCGCGACTTTTAGAGCCGCATGCGGTTCCTCATTATTGTTTCTGCGGCTCTCACTAATTCTTTAAAAATTAATCATTTTAATTTCCAAAAGGTTTTAAACAATTACTGCTTAACTAAAATTTATCAAATCGTTTTCTAATAATCTCTCTCTCTTTATTGCCAGCGCTTTTTCGTGAGGTTTTCGGTGCCCGAATTTGAGATTAGGTCGCCACACTTTACGGTCTTCCATCACATCCGTCATTTCGCTTGGGTAAAGTCCCAAGTGACTCCATCCAAGATCCTTTATGTAATTTGTCTATGTAGTTCTAGGTCGTCCAACTGGTCTTGTAAAATATTGCACGCCTCTACTGTAAATTTCTACTTTGCCGCGAAGAGATTCGAACCCAGGAATTAGTATACACCAAATTTGAACGTAATGCAGTATGCAAATCAGCATTTCTCACAGCTACTGCATTAAGCGGCGAAGAATTGTCCAAACTGACCTAATTTTCTGTTTTGCGTTTGTAGCACATCCTTATTGTAACGTTTATGCGTTCAATTTAAATCGATCAGTTAGCAGTTGAGTCTAGTCGACGTAAGGTTAATTATTTTGTTGTTCAAACCGACTAGCTGAGTAAGTTGTTGAATTTGAAAACGGCAATACTGAAAATCTTCAAGGTACGTACGTTTTCATTATGACTATGATAATTTTAACAGATAAAAATTTATTGCTAACTACCTTGATCTTGTTCAGGAATAGTAAAACTTAGCTTGCTCTGCTGCCTTTCTGCACGTTAAATAAACTCGTGTTGTGTTTTCACTTTTAATGATACTGAGATATGAATTGTTAAACCTCGTATAAGTAAACTTTGATAACTCACGTCCTAAATGCATTTATGCTAGTTTGCACCTCTCATTTATTACGTTTCCACTTAATGTCTCTAATCGAATTATATTAGCTTATCCCTTGCCCTTCAATTTACGTTTGGATTTTAAATTATAGAGCGAACCACGAAATCGCCACGATACTGCACTGTCAGCTGTTGTCCGCACTGTGATACCTTTTCTCTCCGTCACTTTAACATCGTTTGGGCGAAACAGTTTGGTACGTTAAATAATCGAAATTACCGAATTCAAATGCTAATGATTGTTTAGTTAATGTTGGTAATAAATATGCACAGTTATAAGGATTTTCTCCTAAATATCTTTGAGTAGGATGTTTTTATTGTTTCCCATAAGTAAACCTTTTTTTGTGATAATTATGTTATGTGCTTTATGAAGTTTTGCCTCTGCGCTAGTGTTAATTTTTCTCATTGTTTTTAACAGAAACCGCTCGCTTGCTTATCTACCCGTTCTTTGTTTTATCCTGGCCGTGTAATAAAAACGATTTGATCTACACGTTTGGTGGAGAATCCGGCAGGAGAGAGCCAAATCGAGATCCGAGTTCTGAGCGCGTTTCGCTGTTAGCTAATCACCTTTGTTGGCATCCGGAGTGCACCCAAACCACTCAATAAGACGGCTGCGCAACAGGTCTTTTCATTTGCTTTGGCAAGTAAAGCTTGTTTGGAGAGTCTTTCCTGATGCATTCTGCTTACATGGCCAAATCATCAAAGCTGAGATCTTTCAATATGAAGAAGTAACGATTCAATGTTTTGAAATTTTCCAATTTCAGACTCAGAGGTATACGCACCTAGTTAAATAGTATAATTCCTTCGATTCTTCGGTTCGTAAAAATCGCATTTCGGACGCTTGCACTTGTGATCGCACCCAGAGATGGAAACTGGCAGTGCTGAGCACCGCAAGTTTTTTTTTAAGTCTGCAGTCCGCAAATCCGCAACCGAATTTCAATTTTTTTAATCCGCAACCGCAAGTCCGCAATTGGACGTTTAAAAGCTTAGTCCGCAACCGCAAGTCCGCAACCACTTTTCGAGATTCTTGAATCCGCTACCGCAAGTCCGCAACTTCGTAATTTTTGAAGTCCGCAACCGCAAGTCCGCAACTTCGTAATTCTTGAAGTCCGCAACCGCAAGTCCGCAACTTCGTAATATTTGAAGTCCGCACCGCAAGTCCGCAACTTTTTATGAACCGAGTGAAAAAGTTTTGCAATCAACCACGTCCCGAAGTGAACTGCTCAGAGTTGATTGGCAAAAATAAGTCAAAAGCTGTGACTTGTGGGAAGTATAGCAAACGTATGGTGAATACATTCCACGCAATAAAAGAAATTACTCACAATCGTTGATTGTAGTAAATGTACCACAGCATGACTTGTTATTGAGCTGCTTTTTCGGATGGCAAACTTAAGAATTGAATAGCCCAGCCCCTCTTAATTTCAGGTCCAACTCAAAACAGATTCAAACGCTTGTAATTTTGGTTAAAGTTTTTAAGTGACTTGACTAAAGGTTTTTAGCTCCCAGCCCTCCTGGTTGCGCTTCAGTTTATACAGTAGGTGTCTAAACTGCGTGGAAGCATAATGCACAACCCTCCGGCGAACCCTCAAAAATGCTACAATGAAGCTAGGGCTTCGTAGATTAAAAGCCATTGGATTACAGTGAGAAGCCATCAAATAGCAAAGCACAATCCGCATTTTCGCTTGCAACAATATATTCTACGAAAACAATTTTTTTTCGTGGCAGGAAAAGGCAAAGGCAGTAGAAGGCAAAAAAACATTCATATCACTAATCGTATTACTAAATTTTTAGTCCCTAGTTTTAATAAATACTCTAGGAATGAGATAAGCACACGCTACCAGCAGTGCCGTTGCCAGACCAAACGAAGTGAGAGGGCCCTAGTCGAAAATGGACTGAACTTTTGCACATAAAAACTGATATTTTAAAGCTACAATTTTGTATTCATCATTGGAAAAAGATACATATAAGCCCGGCAGCGTTTATTAGCTCGTTTCGCATGCGGCCGGTATAATCTCTTGAAAAATATGTCTACAGGAGTGAATGCGACCAGAAGTGCAACCAGGGTTTTGTTAAGTAAGAGAGAGGGGGCTTGAACCAAAAGTAAAGGTTTTTTGCACAAAAATTGTCTAATTTAGGTCCCGTGCTGAACAAACCGTTGCTACTAAAGCGTGTTACAGAGTGGGCTCAGCTGCTGGGTGATTTTTGCAATTTTGCGGCAAAAAAAGCAATTTTAACGCCATTTGAATCACATTTCGCACGTTTTAAAACCTTATCAATAATTACAGTAAATTGCTAATATTTAGAAGTCATTGAACGATTTAAATTATCTAGCCTCTTGAGCCCCCATATACATTAGGTCAAGTCCAAAACACATTTAAACGCTTATTCTTTTTTTGGTTATACTTTCTAAATGACTTGGTTAAAGGGTACTGATGACCCATTAGCCTCTTCCACCTAATTACGCCACTGAATGCGAACTAAATTAAATCTTGAGTGTGCACTAAAAAAAAACAGCAAGTCTTTTAAAAAAATGTTTTCACGTATTGTTTCAGGTCGTAATCACTAACGAAATAACGGTAACGCTTCTGTAAGCATACATCCCTATTCCGCGACACATCCGTAAAGGCGTGTTAACAAGACGGATTATTGGGTCACATTTATGTAAAGCAGTTGGTGGCCAGCAATTTTGCAAACAATCGAGAAAACTTCAAACGAGAATCATTTTTGAAAATGATTATTCCTTTTTTCATTATTGCCTGTTGTCTAGTCGTTACGCGATGCTCCAAAAAGCATTCTGAATAAACCAAAATGGGGGGGCACAAGCAGTCGTTAGGGGGGGACGGCGCCCCTGGCCCCACCGTAGCGACGGCACTGGCTACAGTACAAAAAATGATACCTCAGTGGCAAATTTTGTAAACTCACGGGAAAAAACAACAAAGCCATACTTTGAACCAGGGCTGCAATTCGAACTTAAACCCAAAAAAAGTCGGTTGTTTTGCCGAGATCGAGAAAACAGTGTTGACTACAATTTAAATCAGGTTAGACCCATTTGTAATAGCCTGTCTCGCCGCGCGCCGTATCCTTCACATTTCTGCAGTCATACCACACTTTGGATATAAATATAACAATGTTATTCCTCACAGAAAACCAAAAATTTGATTCATCCAAAGGAGCACGGCAAAACAAGAAGTCAATTATCAGCTAGCCAAATCAATATCAATTAACTAAAATTTACTAGACTAAAATTTACGCTATTGATTATATTTACGCTATGCTAGACTTGACTAGACTATACTATTAAAAAACTGCTTCGAGGTCTCACTATAGAAATAGAAACATCAGCAACCAACTTACTACACATCTAACTTGATACACTAAACTACGAAAATTTGAGACACCACATCACTCGTACTGTCGAAGACTATCTAATTTGAGCACTAACTGCAAACTTAAAGATTATGAGATTAAAGGTCTAAAGACAATACAGTTAAAATTATCACAATGACAGTTCTAGAAGATTCTTAAAACAAGCACAAAAGGGGGTTCTAAAATGTTCTAAAAAAATCAACCAACTACTTGCATAAAAGATGAGAACGCGGCATGTGTTTGTTTCTCACGTTACCAAACAGCATGTCAACAAAACGAAAGCGATTAAGTCGAAAAGCAGATCTAGTATTTATGTCAGCCTGAACTCGAAAAGCTTGATATTTTTGCCGAACTTGAACTCGTAAAAATTAAATTGGTTTCTCATTTTTGACTGGGTAAAAACATGCATATTTTACCAAAATAGTAAGAAATTTCAATATTTGTATAAAACTTGCGGAATTGCGGACTAAAATTAAAAATAGTCCGCAACCGCAAGTCCGCAATTTAAAGTGCCAAAGTCCGCAGGTCCGCATGTCCGCAACTTTTTTCGTTAGCCCGCAATTGCGGATTTGCGGACTAACTTGCGGACTTGCCCAACTCTGGAAACTGGTCGGGTCGAGATTCTTCGACAGGCTGGTCAAGCCAGTTGAAACACCGGTCAAGTTCTCCTTTCTTGCAACCAAAAAACATCTAAGCACCAACCGAAATATACATACAATCATAGGCGGGCCACAAGTCCGTTAATCCGTTAAAAACGAAGCTAACTTTTTCATTAACTCGTTAATCCGTTAAAAAGTTTTTTCATGTTAACGGACTAAATTAACTTCCGTTAAGTTTTGTTAACTTCCGTTAAGGTTTTTATCGTTAATATCTTGCACCATTCATTCATCGTACCGGTATAAACCAATTTGCACCGGTAATACTTGTTGCGTATTAGCTCGAGTTTTATAGAAGAAATCGAAGAAAGGAACTCTTTTTTGTGGCAAATAATAAGCTGCAGCCTACTAATTGTCGCTGCTCACAATTTCCAAAGATTTTCCGATCGCAGCTTTGTTAGTGCATCCGAATTCATTTTATCTAGAAATTAGATTAGACTGTAAGATGTAACTTCCAAAACACAAAAAGACCACCATAGCAATAAATTTGTTCTTGCAATCAGCTCAACAGCGTCAATACGTGTTATAGAAGCGAAAGAATAAAAAGAAATGTAAAATCACGCAAAACATTAACGGATTAACGGACTTTATTAACTTCCGTAAATTAAAGCTAAAAATAACGGATTAACGTTAACGGAGGTGTGAAGTTTGTAAACGGACTAGTGGTTAACGAAGCTAACGTTTTGAGTTAACTTGCCCACATATGCATACAGTATATACTGTATGCATATATAAATAAAACTTTTATAAATAAAACTTTTTATAAAACTGTATGCATATATAAATAAAACTTTTTATAAAAAAACAGTGTTAAAAAATCACACCTTTTAAAAACATTACGTTGAATGGTTTCAAGCTGTGACTAATATGCTGTGACCATTAAGACATGCACATTCAGGAGCGTATTTAGTTGAGGGGGCATTGTATCATGCCCCCACCCCTTTGGGCCACGGCACAAAGCAAAAAAGAGCAAAATATACCTTAAAATCGCGTAATCAGATTTGATAAAGCATGCATGTGGAAGAGGCTTACGCTACCTGGCATTTTAGCATCGTTTTAATCAGCTTGAGAGTAGAAGTGGCGCAGATTTCAGATTTGTTAGTACATGCTAAAATCTTGCCGCTTTGAAAAGCGTTTTTCAACTTAAATTTACCACACTCTACACTGGGCAAGAAAGACACAGCTCTTACTTTCTATATATAACTAACCACGGCTTGTTCTCAAAGAGCAACATTTCTACAAACTGCTGGGCACATTATATTTCGAATATTTTCCAGCCAATGTCATAGCAGTTTAGTGTTTACTGTTGGGCAAATTGCAAATAGTCTGTCACCAATAGCTCAAAAATTTTAATTTCTTTTCTTGGCCTTACGCATAATGTAATCAGAAAGAACGTCTAATAATTCAGCTTGTTTTCTTCAGGTCTTTTTATGCGTATTTTGCTCAAGTTTAGCGCTGCTCAAAACAGGTCTTTCAAACCAAAATTTAACTTAAAAAGGTCTTAAAATTGAGTTATTTTTGCAAAAAACGCAAATTTTTTTCTGTTTTTTTTTTTTGAGACCCCCGTCCGTAGTCACAAATTTTAACACTTCACCCAAGCCCCCCCTTTTTGAAAATTTTTCATTACATGCTTTGAACAGTGAACAAAAACCTTTTGTAAAAAAAAACGGTCGACCGGGCCGATCAGAAACCGGTCAACCGGCGTAGATACTGAAATTTACCGGCCGGGTCGGGTCGAGAAAATCCTGACCGGTTCTATCTCTGTCATGATCATAGGTGAGAATGGGGACGAAAATTGTTTGAAAATTGAGCGCTTTGCCTTTTTTGACAATTCTCGTTTCATGATAACCGAATAGCGCAAAGCTTGCATTTCTGCACTAGCCAAGCGCGTAGTCAGAAGTTTGCATGGGGGGCTGTTTCGGGGGTCTGGGAGCGGATTCCGGGGTCTGGAGACAAAATCACCAGCTACCGAAAGAAAGGGGGTCTAGGGCGGAGCCTAGAGCGCTCGAAAATTAAATTTTGTATTTTTTTGGCAAAACTAAAGTAACTTAAATTTAGGCCTATATTTTGATAAAACTTAAAGCTATTAAGCTTGAAACGTGGCATAGAAATTAGCAGTGCAAAACCATGATTATACTAGTTGCGTAAATGGGCTATGTTAGAGGTAGCTATTGCTATAATGTCGGTTCACTTGGTATTTATAAGCTGGTAAATCATAAAATCCAATACCGCTAGTTCAAGACAACTCTCTCGGAATATTCTACTTCGTCTATATTTTACAGAAAAGGATATCATTAGGGGGCTTATAATAAAAGGGAGTTTGGGAGAAGTGATTGGTAAATAACTGATAAAGAAAAGCCTCCCCCACCTCTATTCCTAAGCTTATATATTTTTTGATGAAAACTATAATGTAAAGCATCTTGCAATAAGTGATCAAATTTTAATAATATCAATTTTTGGCAATTTTTCAAGTTTTTTTTTCTGATTTTTGAGCTTTATTTTTGACAAATTAACCCCCTCAACAAACGTTTCAAAATATGCTTTTAAACATTTTTTGAGTCTATTTTAGAGCAAAAGACAGTCGCAGAAGTGCTAAAAAGTGGTATTTTTCTTATTCTGTATTTTGGTCGAAAGGCCAATGGGGTGTGGGGAGGCTATAGCCCCCCACCTCCCCCCCTGGCTATGCTACGGGCGCTAGCCTTGCCAATTCAGGTATCCAGTTTTTTGTCTTCCCTTTGGTCACTCGAGAATGCAATCCCAAGCTGCTAAAACTTCTCTACCTGCTTCAGTGTCGCTCCATTCACTTGCAACGAGCCAGAGTTGTAAGTCGGGCCGGGCTTTTCGGTTCGGGTTTGGGCCTGAAGTTGGCAAAAATTTTGGGCTTACTTCAGGCCTGAGACGTAGTTTTTGTCTTAGTTGCACTTGCACAAAAATATAATCAAAATAACTTGGAAACATTGCTAAATTTTTCAGACCTAACTTAACTTTCGGACTTTTTCGGGCATGATTTGAGCTTCAAATTAGTTTTCGGGTTCGGGCTTAAATATTTGGGTTCGGGCCTGAACTAATCGGCCCGTTTACAACTCTGCAACGAGCACGGATTAGTGTTTTTTGAAAGATGAAGTATCTCAGTTTTGGCCGAGCTTATTTTCATTCCGGCGGTGTTACATGCATCTGCAAAGCTATTTAATGCGCGCTGGAGGCCAGATTCCGTATAAAAAAAACAGAACCTTCAGCGAATGGCAGACGATTTTTTCTTTTTATAGCAAAAACCAAGCAAAGCTATTTAATGCGCGCCGGAGGCCAGATTCTGTATTAAACAAGCAGAGCCATCAGTGAATGGCAAACGATATTTTCTTTTAATAGTAAAACCAATACGTTAAATGCAATAAATTCCATCTCAATTCCTAAAGGTTACCATCATTTTTTTTAATAAAAGGTTGAAACGTTTACTGCTCTTATCCGTCTATAAGTACCACTACTATCTGAAATCGTTGCGCTATAGCGCAGATATTTGCTAAATAACATGCAATCTAACACAACCAACAAACTCCACAATTACTGTAGGATATTATGTTAGCGGTTATGTGCTGTTCGTGGATATTATGTTAGCGGTTATGTGCTGATGATGTGGTTCGTTATTTCATCCGGTCAGAACCTTCCTCTCTCCATTTTCATTTTTAGTTGGGTGACTCGTTGTTGTTTTGTCAAGTTTTAGTTTTTTAAGTGTCCAGGTTAGTTTTTAAGTTGAGGTACTCTTTTAAATTATATTATAGAACCCCAAACTATGTCAAATTAGTTGTCTCTTAAATATGTGCTGATATCAAAAAAAACACTGGCACCCCAAGTTAAGCCGTTCAAAAAATTGATTTTTGGGGGGTCCATTTGGGGGAGTTCCGGAGGGTGGCACCCCCAAACTATGCCAAAATATTTGTCTGTTAAGTATCTGCTGATATCAAACAAAAACTAGCATCCTATCTTGAGCCGTTCAAAAAATAAATTTTTCGGGGGGGTTCCGGGGGAGTCACCCCAAAAAATTTCGCAAGAAAAAATTGCGTTTGCAGTTCAAGAACTTTAGACAAAAATTAGATTTGGTTATTTTGTGGTTTAGGAGAAGAAGAGCGTATAGGAAGAAAAAAAAATAGAAAAAAAACAACATCGCGGCCAAAAGTGGATTGGTTGGGATGAAAGGGTATCCAAAGACATATAACCGTGTGAAATATTTTTTTGCCGTACTTAAAGCCGTTTTTGAATGAAACCGCTTTCTACGCCAAACTTTCGAAATGGCTTTTGGGTCCTAAAACCAAAGTCACGCGACCAATTGCCTCGAAATTTGGTACAAACATGCAAACTAATAATCCTAAACTGCTGTCAAAATTTCATATAGCTAGACCAAACCGTTCTCAAGTTATAAGCAAAAGTCTGGAACTTCGCACTCATTAGTTTGAAAATGGCCGAGTAACAACAAAGGAACGCGCGACGCGAGCGTCGGTCGTTCCAATTAGCATAAAGCCTTCAACCTGCCAACTGTAAAAAGACTTGTAAACTATAGGCTACACAACACACTACTTAGTGTAAGGGCCCCTTTAGCTGCTGTACTCAGGGCTACGTTATTTCACTAACCAGAAATGTACAAAGTAAACAATTATGGTTGCTAAGCAGCCGACTACGACGTAATAAACGAAAAGCAACAAAAAGGGTAAAGCGGCTGTAATAACAACAACGTTATCTGCTGAGCGAACACTACTCGCTATTGGTAAAAATTACGCAATCAAAACAATCCCTGCAGCGAAGATATTAGAACGTTACTAATTAGATCGTTAAAAGAAGGTCTTTAATTTAAAAACTTTCTAATATCTTCTCGCAGCATGATTAGGGTTGCCACGTTAGTGCACAATAAAAAATTCGTAATCCGTAGAGGTAACAGGGCTTACATAGAAGTGTTTCATTTAGCCAAAATCTAACGATTAGAGAATCTTTTTTAACAGGACCAAAACTAAAAGTCACTGTAACTAGTAACTTTTTAATGTCTCCAAATAATAACTCGTTCCCACTTTCGTTACTTTTTTTAAAAAGACGTCAAGTCGTTGCAATAGGTCCGTAGTCTAACCAGGGTAGGGAAATAAGGGGACTGAAGCTCTCATCTTTAGTCTTAGCTAAATCACGTAAAAATTTAACCCATTTATGCAGGCTTTTGAAACAAGTTTTGAACTCATAAGTAGGAAAAAAGGCTGAGGAAATTGTTTTTTCAAGAGGATTGCAAACGCCAGAATTTGACAGTAGTTATTTAAAGTGACTGCAAAAACGCAAAAAATGCCATTCAAATGGCGTTAAAAACGTCGTTTTTCTGAGGGACCACAAAACTTGCTCAGCGGCTGGAAGCTAAGCCTCAGACCCCCGTCTGTGATATACGGAAATTAGTCTAATCACGCAGTTTTTTCAACACTCCACCTTCTGAATACATTATTAATTTTGAATACCTTAAGCCAGTACTTAAATTACAGGGGGAACGCGTCTCACCATCGAGAGTTAACGTCCCCGCATCGAGATTTAGCATCCCCCATCGAGATTTAGACGTTCATACATCGAGATTTGAGCGCTGGATGATGAAATGATCAAGGGCCAGCCAGCACAAACAAATCCTACAAATTCCGGCCGATTGTAGTCCCAAATTGCGGTGAAGATCTTCTTTTTTTTTGGTCTTCACCTGGTTTCGGGGACGGAATTACATAAAAAAAAAACACTTCAATTGCGGGGACGGAATTACATAATTTCTACTGAAGTTTGGTCAAGGCTGCAAAAGCGTCCCCCCATGCAAAATTTTACAATTTAAATACTGCTTTAAGCAAACTTGGGTGAATTACAATCATTAATGCCAGGCGCGAAGCCAGAAATATACAAACGGTGAGCTATTTCGGAAGACTGGGGCTTGATTGAGGGCAACGCCCTCAGCGCTCAGAGATTTTGCGAGATCTCAGCTCATAGATTTCTATTCTTTCAAATTTTTGATAACTTAGTTTTTTCAAACGTGCGAAATGTGACTCAAATTGCGTTAAATGCCTATTTCTTCTGAAAAATCATAAATATTGCCCAGCGGCTGGGGTTCGCCAAGTCTCCTATTTGTGGTACGGTGGTAGTGTAGCAGACACAAGCTACAGAGAGAATTTGGACTTTTTTCTCACAAACTCGCTCCTTTTCTCCTCTGTAATTTCGTTTATTTCAACAGCAAATAGCGAATACGAATCGAAGCAAAGCGAAGCTGAGCGTTTTTGGAGTATGAGCCCTCCGACTTACAAGCGGCAAACGCATGTAGGGATGGTCCCGTAAGCGTCTTTTGCAAAGAAAGGTCGGACGCGGAGCAGCAACAGATTGAAGAAGAACTTTCCCATTCAAAGTAACTAAAATAGAGCCATATAAAAATACAGCCAACTTGGCTGTTGTTACCGCAACACTGACTTTTCTTAGCAAAGGATTCAAAATTCTTTGCAACGACTAGAGGTCACAAATCACTAAAAACCGTGCGGTCATGTGAAAAAGCGTCAATGAAAAAGGCAACGGCTCGAAGTAAAACACGCAGCTACAAACTCGAGATTACCGTAGTTCGAGGCTCGGCAAGGGTGCATGCTAAGAATTTAAGTTCTTCACAGATACACATGAGTTTGCTCAGAACGCAAGAGAGACCGGGAATTTGTAACACTTTAAGCTTTTTTGTTGTCGTTTATTCTATTTTAAACCGGTTCAAATTAAATGTTGACTCATTAAACTAGAAGCTTAGGGCTTTATAGTGCAAAAATTTCATTCGTTTTTTGTTTTTTTTTGATTTCTCAGAAATCACCGGTTAAAATCAAAGAAAAAAATGTTACATTTTTGACTCCGCGATCATACTATTAAAGAAGCTTCTTTCTATATCTACATGAACTCAGATACCGAAACGCTGTAACCAAAACGAGTTTTCAACCAAGACTCTTGAATTCTTCATGAATCAAATGCTGCACCTTCATGTAATTGTGTTTCTAAAAAGTATAAAAAATACATTTAATAGCAAAAAATCAGAGTAGTAAACGAAAATTTACATTATGACAATTACAAGCAGCAAAACAGTCATAGTCACATCAATAATCTGAAAAGAACCTCTGGATTTATGGCCAATATTAAAGTTTAAAAAAATAAACAAAAAACTTCCAGCAATACGACACAACGCCAATCATTGTATTTAATGGGGTACCAAGCAATTCTTATTCAATCAGTTAAAAAAAGAACTTTGAAAAGTCGTTTTATCGTCCTTTAGTTATTTGACATGATTGATATTCTACAAGAATTGCCGGCTTAACGTATAAAAACACCCAATTTCGCTATACGCTGGAAAGCATTTTGTGGGCATGGGTACATTACTGAACCTGGCACATTGCTTCATAAGCCATTAAAAAGTTATACTGTGATGATTGACGTTGGATTGCTGATACCTTAGTAGAACCTAAGCCTCGAGATCGGCAGCATCTTTGTTGTAAAGTACAACCAATTAAAGAATTAAGAATATGTCTTCTTCTTTTCTTCTTTCTTCATTGCTCGTTTTTCCGTGAGGGTTGCGAAAGCAGCAGATCGAGATTAAGTTGCCACATTTCACGGTCTTCCATCACCTTCATCACTTTTCTTGGGTGAAGTCCCAATGATTCCATGCAAGATCTACAATGACCTGTAAGAGTGAGGATAGTCCAATTGCTCAACAGCAGTTGGTGATGGTTGACCCGTGAGTCAGAGTTGTAAACGGGCCAACTAGTTCAGGTCCGAACACGGCGCGAACCCGGAAATACAAGCCCGAACCTGGCCGGAACTCGAAAACTAATTTGAAGCCCAAATCATGCCCGAAAAAAAAAAAAAATTAAGTTAGGTCTGAAAAACGTAAGCGTTATTGCCAAGTTATTTTGATTATATTTTTGTGCACTTAAGACAAACATCACGTCGCAGGCCCAAATTAAGCCAGAAATTTAGTCAACTTTAGGCGCGAACCCGAAAATATAACCCCAAATCTGGCCCGAACACGAAAACTAATTTGAAGCCCAAATCATGCCCGAAAAAAACGAAAGTTTAGTTAGGTCTGAAAAATTTAGCAATGTTTCCAAGTTATTTTGATTATATTTTTGTGCACCTAACAAAAAAGTACGTCTCGGGCCCGAATTAAGCCCAAAATTTTTGTCAACTTTAGGCCCAAACCCGGCCCGAACTCGACCCAAAAGGTCCGGCCCGACTTACAACTCTATTGCTGGTGTGCGACATTTTCTCGAGTACGAATACTCTGCGCTGCCGCCATTTGCTTCTCCAAACGTGTAGCGGGCATATTGGCGGAGATTATGACTTATTTTTTGAACAAAACGTCGTAGAGTTTTCGTTGAATGATGACTTGGGAGTTTTTAAGAGCTAACCTGCCAGACAAGACTTCACTTGTAAAGATGAACCCATTAACGTCGTTTATGTAATTTTCATTATTTGTGCTCATCATGATTTTTTACAGTTTGATCTAACCATAGACTCTTTATTAGGAGACTGGAAGCTGACAGTTTTGTCTTTTGTTTTTTCTTCACGGTTTATTTTTTTAGAAATGCCAATTCGTCCAATCAGCGTGACTTTTTTCTTCTCGGTTCACTCGCGCCAAGAAATTGTCCAACCAAATCAGTCGAATACGCGTGACCGCAAAAAAACTTCGCAACAAGAGCAGACTTTGTTTCTTCGATTCTCTTTTCGGTTTCTCCGCGCCTCTGTTTCTAGTCTACTAAATAAAGAGCCTATGATCTAACTGTGGAGAGGCTTTGTATCAGAGTTGTCCTTCTCATAGGTTTTATGCTTACCACAGCTGTTGGGCTTAACCAACCCAGATCTAAAATTTTCCGATTGGTTTAATTTGAATCATATTACTTCGTCTGGCTTCTACCCTCACACCTCTCTGGCATGGGTTCAGTCGCGTAGCCAGGAATTCGCAAAGGGAGGGCTTTTTTTGAAGCTTGATACAACCGCAAACGAACTTGACTCAAATCTTTATTAGTCTTGAATTAGATTGAGGCGGTTTTTCTGTCAAAATTAAGTGATCTATAAAAAAAAAAGGGGGGTCACAAAAATTCAAAAGGTTTTTCCGGCCGAAATCAGGTGATCTCAAAAAAGGAAAAAAAAAAGGTCTTCACCGACTTTGGGTGAGCTATAGAACCAAAAAACTCCACTATTCTCGTCCAAATAACGGCGCGTCCTTCACAACTTCTGCTCCCAAATGCCGTTGGGGGGGACTGTTTTCATTTTAGGAGCAAAAATTGGTCTCGAAAGCAGTAAAAACGTGCTATTTTGCATACTTTTTAGGCCGATGGGGGGTGCCCAAGCCCCCTCATCCCCGCCCACCCTGGCTACGCGACTGTATGGGTTGCCTTATTTGGAATATTGAATCTCCAGCCAGTACAGCAGTTCTGCAGATCATTGAGTCACGCATACTTTTCCACTTTGCTAATGTGATAGTTCATAGAAAAGCAATGCCATAGCACTCCTAGTACATCGAATGGTTATACTATGCCTACTGTGCCATAAGCCTACTATGATGCCATACTATAGGTCTACTATGACATGCTATACCATACTAAGCTGCAGTAATGCAGTATCTACAATGCCTACGGTAGGATACTATGCCGACTGTGCCATTAGGGTGGCTCTTATTAAAGAGAAAAATAAAAGCTGTATTTTTTTAGCTCTCCGCTTACGAATTGGATCCTTTTCACCAAAAAACACTCCAGGTGAAGTTTAGAGCACTTTGATTATGTTTCAGGGGTGGTACAAAGGGGTAATTTTTTGCAGAAGTTTCAAAATTTTCAATGAATTGCAGAAATATGCTTATATGCTATCAATTGGCACTGATAGTTGATATAAAGGTATAAAATGAACAATGAGTGCTAAATATACAAAACTCCTACATTTAGGTTCGTGTTACATTCGTCTTTAATTTGCTTTCATGAGCAACTTGCAAGGTAAAATCTGCAACTATAAAATCACAGCAAAAGGTTAAAAGCACAACAGTCTGTTTCGTCCTAAGAATTCGTTAGGTGCTATTGTAATCTGTAAAAGAATTATTATAAACCAAAACGTCAAATCTCTAAAAGCTAAAACTGCATATTTTTGAAGAACCTGTCAAGCTAAAACATTACCTAGGACTGCAAGTTGCAGTCTTGAAATACCGCACAGATTAAAACATCGGTTAAAAAATAAAAACTACGTTCGAACGTTTTTCAACTTGTATTTGCTTTTGTGCCTGCATTTCCCCGTAAGCTCTGGCGCAGTACGTTTGTCAGCTATGAACGATTGGGAGTTTCTCAGTCAGGTATAAATTGGAGGATCGAGACCTGGGTTGGTAAGCAGTGGCTCGATTAGCAATAGACAGAGGTGCCGAAACCCGGGGGGATGGGGGAAATATCCCCCCAATAATTTGACTGTATCCCCCCAACAATTTGAGTATGGTCTTCATCTGCATCCCCTCAAATAATTTGACTCTGGTGTGCATCTGAGCGCAGGTCTGTACTTGAATTTGGAGAAAAAAAGTGTTTAGGACCTTTTTTTTTTATTCTTTTTTTTTTGGTTTTCACCTGAATTCGGGGAAAAAAAGTGTTCCATTTGTGATGAAGACCTTTTTTTTTTGGTCTTCACTGAATTTGCTCACCTGAAAAAAGTCTTGGTCGAGGGTTCATCCCCCCCCAATGTTGAAAATAGAGCAAAATTGGGGTAAAATTGCAAATTAACCCCCCCCCAATGCTCAACAAAGATTTGCATCACTGGTCATAGACCATTTGATTATAGGCTCCTGGCCAGAATCTTCAGCATTCCAAAATGCTTATGAGAGTTTTGTCGCATTTCTTTCCTAAATTCTGCTGTAGTTCAGAAGAACGTGATACTCAAATTCTATTGATTGTTTTGTTGGGGCATAGGCGTAACCAGGAGGAAGGGGCACAGAGGCCGCCCCCCTCCTAATTGAAATGCCACCAATGATAAAAATGTGACAAAAAAGCCTACTGTTTCTTCAGTTTCAGTTTCTTTTAGGATTTTCCGCGTACAACACTAACTAACAATCATAGGTTGTCACAAGTCCGTTAATCTGTTAATAACGAAGCTAACTTTTTCATTAACTCGTTAGTCCGTTAAAAAGTTTTTCATGTTAACGGACTAAATTAACTTCCGTTAAGTTCTATTAACTTCCGTTCAAGTTTTTATCGATAATATTTTGCGCCATTCATTCGTCGTACCGGTACAAACCAGTTTGAACTGGTAACACTTGTTGAGTGTTCGCTCGAGTATTATAGAAGAAATCGAAGAAAGGAGCTCTATTTTGCGGCAAATAATAAGCTGCAGCCTCATAGGTCTATTAATTATCGCTGATCGCAATTTCCAAAAATTTTCCGATAGCAGCTTCGTTTGTGCACTTGAACTTATTTTTATCTTGAAATTAGATTAGACTGTAAAATGTAACTTCCAAAACACAAAAAGACCACCATAGCAATAAATATTTCCTTACAATCAGCTCAACAGCGTTAATACGTGTTTTAGAAGCGAGTGAATAAAAAGAAATGTAAATTACACGCAAAATGTTAACGAATTAACGGACTTCATTAACTTCCGTTTATCAAAGCTGAAAATAACGATTAACGTTAACGGAGGTGTGAAGTTTGTTAACGGACTAGTGGTAACGAAGCTAACGTTTTGCATTAACTTGCCCACCTATGCTAACAAAAATGTTGACGACCAAGGGCCCGGGCACTCTCAATTTAGTTTCTGCCGACCACTGTAAATGTATAATTTGAGAGAAAGTGAAGGCTTTGTCCTAAAAGTTGCTATCTCAGGCCATCATCTCGCCTTTTTATGAACGTAATACAATAACTAAGGCCAGATTTACCATATGGCGCAGTGCCAAGCGCCCCGTGCTCAGATAGTGAGACGTATTTTGGTCTTCACCTATATTTGGCAAGGAAGATGTTGCGAAAATCTCCAAAGTGCCAAGTGCTCCGAGCAACAACATAATCAGTAGGCGTAACTCGTATTGTACCATTTTTAAATAACAACCCAATTCCACCTCGCCAGTTTTTACGCGATCAAATACTTTTGAAAAAAAACAGGTGGGGGAAATGTTTATTGCACAAATTATTGAATTTTAATTGAGGGGGCCTGGGTCCCCTGGTCGTACATGTACTTTTAAACTGGTTATTTTCATGACAAAACAAAATTCGCTTAAGGAAGATCTTCGAGTGGATTATTATTTACTGCTTAAAATATTGTAGGAGACGATGGACCTTACTTTTCCCACCTGGGCCATATCACTTTTAAAATTTAACCCCAAAATGCAAGATTTTAAACGTGTTTTGGACTTAAATTGTAAGAAAAAGGAGGATTGAACAATTTAATTTTTTCAATTGGCTTTCAAATGTTGAAAATCTAGTTCTTTCAATGGCTCTAACACGTGCCAATTGTTATCCAATGGCATTATAATAGCAATTTTTTTCAAAAAATTACAAAAAATCGCCCAGCGGCTCGGGGTTTCGCCCCCAGACCCCCGTTTGTAAAACGTTTGACTTACACTAGGTCACTCAATCCGTCTTCCAATTTAGACATTTGCACTTTTTTCTTTTGGTTTAAGTCCTCGCGCAGTAGCAAAATCCTGGTTACGTGCTAAACACAGGCTACGGCTTCCGATCTTTCAATCTACGATACCTTTGACACACAAAAAGTTTTTCTTTTGAAAATTCCTGATGACGTCACTGCATGTTTGTGGTTTGGCCCAGTGGTGCCGAAACAAGGGGGGATATATCCCCGCAATAATTTGACTGTATACCCCCAACAATTTGAGTATGGTCTTCATTTGCATCCCTTCCAATAATTTGACTCTGTTGTGCATCTGAGCGCAGGTCAGTACTTAAAAAAAGTGTTCCATTTCTGGTGAAGACCTTTTCTTTGGTCTTCACTTAATTTGCTCACCTGAAAAAAGTCGACGTACATCCCCCCAATGTTGAAAATAGGGAAAAATTGGGGTAAAATTAAAAATTATCCCCCCAATGCTCAACAAAGATTTGCACCTCTGATTTGGCCCTCTCCCCCAATCAAAAATTCCTGCAATATCTATGTGTAGGAGTGGAGTTATTTTTTTAGTATCTAGGAAGGCACTTCGATGAGCAGAAATTACTTGAACTATAGAAATTGTAGCTGTTCTTGCTTTTTGGTTAAGAGTTTATTGTATGACTGCATAAACGCAGCTCCTCGCTTAGCATTGTCATTAGTAACTCTTAAGTTTTTGATAATCAATCTGGCAGATCGGAAGCTTTCTATTTTTGACCAGAATCTACGATCTTTATGAAGTAAATTGGAATCAAGTGGAAGTAGTTCAAAAATTTTTTTGTCTTGGGAGTCAAGAAATCTTGAAAATTTTTAACTTTTAGAAAACCAAGTTAATGTTGAAGCCTTTTCAGGGAGTCATTTTCATTATCTGTATATTATAGCTTGGTAACCATGTGCTGCTTTGTTTCACACAAAACATCATCATCAAAAGCTAAAAAGTATGCGCAATTACGCCTCTCTAATTACAAAAGAAGATGTTGGGATATAAGCTCGGCCGCCTACCGTACTTCGATGCATCACTGTAATCTATGCCTTAAAATCATAATGATGCTCTCCACCAACTGTAAGCCTATTTGTTCACAATGATACAGAATGAGAATATTTGAACATGCTTGTAGTACCACCTCTAAACATTAATCAAACAGTCTAAAGTTTTTCGCGGAGTGTTTTTTCAATAAATGGATCCATTTTGGAGGCGTAGAGCGCAACTTTTCGAACTTTTGAAGATAACGGCCACCCAGCTGTGCTATACTGTGGCTACTGTGCCATACTAAATCTACTGTACGCCATAGTATGACGTCACAGCATTCCTACTGTGTCATAATAAGCATACTTTATGCCGTACTATACTCGTCTGCTATACAGTACTATGACGCCATACTGTTTCTGCAATGTCATCCATACTACGCCTACTATGACATAGTAGAGTTGTAAGTCGGGCCGGGCTTTTCGGGTCGGGTTCGGGCCTAAAGTTGACAAAAATGTCGGGCTTAATTCGGGCCTGAGACGTACTTTTTGTCTTAGGTGCACAAAAAATAATCAAATTAACTTGGCAATATTGCTAAATTTTTTAGACCTAAGTTAACTTTCGGATTTTTTCGGGCATGATTTGAGCTTCAAATTAATTTTCGGGTTTGGGCCTGGTTCGGGCTTATAGTTTCGGGTTCGGGCCTGAACTTGTCAGCCCATTTACAACTCTGTGACATAGCCTACTGTACCATACTAAGCTGCAGAGCCTACTATGCCTAATGTGGGATTCTATGCCCACTCCGCTATACTACGCCCATGGGCGTCGGCAGTACTTAAATTGTAAAATTTTGCATGAGGGGACGCTTTTTCAGCGTTGACTAAACCTTAGTGAAGAACAGGAGCGTAGCCAGGATTTGGCACAGGAGGGGGCTTTTTCGGAAGGTTGATCCGTAAACGAACTGGACCCAAATTTTTATTAGTCTTGAATTGCATTGAGGCGCTTTTTCAAAGGCTTTTTCTGGCCAAAATCGAAAATTTAAGGGTTTTTTCCGGCGAAAAACAGGTGATCTCCAAAAAAAAAAAAGAAAAAAAAGGCCTTCTCCGAAATCCAAAGGCTTTTTCGGGCCGAAATTGAAAATTTAAGGGTTTTTCCGGCCAAAAACAGGTGATTTTTCCTCTCATAACCAAGCACTCAAATCTCGATGGGGGGACGCTCAATCTCGCGTCCCCCCCGTCCCCCCAACAATTTAAGTACTGGGCGTCGGCAAGGGGGGCAGGGGGGCCATGGCTCTCCTCTGGATTTTCACACACTCTCTCTTAAACCTCCTAAATTTCAAAAATTCTTCCATTTTTAGTAGTTAATATTGACTCCACTCTTATTGGCCCTCCCCTGAAAAAATTTTTGCCGACACCTACCGTATGAGTACTATAATTATACTATGCCTACTGAGCAATAATAAGCCATACTATGATGTCATACTATGAGTAAAATACTTAAACTCTTAGCATGCACCTTAGCAGGTGCTCGAACTACGGTAATCTCGAGTTTGTAGTTGCATGGTTTACTTCGAGTAGGGATGAGCATTTCAAAATACCGAATCTAGAAGGATCCGAATCCCAAACTATCCAGAATCTACAGTGAAATGTAAACCGGATAATTGGAACCGGTTTTAAATCAACGCAATTACGTTGGTAAAAATTGTTTGCAGTTAATTCTCACATAAAAGTGTAGTGAGCCAATTGCTTTGTAATTAAAGACCTCACGTGACCGCGTGGTACCTCTGTTTTTGACTTTTTGTTAGCAAATTTTGGCAGATGAGAATTGATTTGCTAATAACCAGCAAACAGTAAAACCTAGAAAGTTAAAATTTGAACTCTACATAAGAATTAATGAAAGCGTCATGTGTGCCAAGTTTGGGGATCCTAGGTCAGGTGATCGTGAAGTGAGACACAAAAAAATATAAAAAAGGCGATTTTTGGCTTAAAATAATTCGCCTATAACTTGAAAACCACTTGACGTGCAAAGCTGAAATTTGAACACAATGTGGGTGCTTATAAATGCTTTATGTAAACCGAGTTTGGGGCGCCCAATCACGTGACCAAAATTTTACAAGCCGAAAATGGGTAAAAAGTTGACGAATTTGAACCGATATATCTCGATAATCACCGATATGGATGAAAATGGTTTGTGGTTTTTGAGCATGCTATCAACCACCTTTTGTTTGGTTATATTCGTTTACTCCAACTTGAATACTATTTCTCTTGTTTTGCATCTTTTTTCTTACTTTTTTTTGCCGCTCTCTACCTTTAAACAGCTAAACGTACTAGTTTGAGCGATTGAACATATCAGGGAGGACTTTTGAGCAACAGAAATTGAGAGTGCCAGGTTGGGGGATTCCCGTCAATTTGTTCCTCCAAAATTTTTAACTATTGAACCGTTTGAGCTGGATGGATCAAATTTTCAGAATGGGTAGATATTAAAAATAAACTAAACTTAACGAAAATTGTGGGTGCTGCGATGGGGGTTTCCCCCCATCCATGGCTCTCCAAAATTCAAACTTTTTAACAGCTTTTAAGCTTAACACATGAAATTTTTAAGGTAAGTAAATATAAAGGAAACAAAAAATTTGATAAAAGTTGGGGGTACCAAAATAGGTGTCCCCCTCAAACGAGGTCGCCAAAACTCAAACGTTTTAACGACTCACGCTAGACCCATGAAATTTTCCGGGTAGGCAAATATGAAAAGTTCCCTCCAAACAGGGCCCTCCAAAATTCAAACTTTTTAACCTTTTAAGCTTGACACATGAAATGGTGGTCCACTAATTCCCAACTTTTTTTAAAAAGCATCTTGCTTCAAAATAGTTTTTGATTTCTGCAACATCGGCTTCTTCCGAAAGGTGTTTCTCCAGTGCAGGCTTGACTGTGAGCAAATTAAGAGCGCAACTCAGTGGTGAGCATTTAGAAGCACTCAATGTTATGCACTGCAATAAAGTGCTGTTTTTTGGATATCGATGGTGGTTGACTGGTTGTTCACTTTTTCTGCAAATTAAGTTAGTTTGAACCAGAATGGGATTGGGTATGCTGGATTTGGTTTTAGCTATTCGGAATGATTCTGGAATAGCCAACTATTCTGAATTTACGCACATCTCTAACTTCGAGCCGTTGCCTTTTTCACTAAAGGTGCGTTTAGACTGGATGCGAAGCAACGCGAAGCGACGCGAAGCAACCAAAATTTGACGTCATCGACAGCTCGCGAAAGGTTGCAACCGCTCGCAACCTTCGCGAGCAGTTGCGCAACATCGCTTGCTTACAGGCTGTAGTAAGATAACCTACTAAATCACTGATCGGATTTTTGCGATCGCAGTTTGCTAGAAAATAATGTAAATAGTATATTTGTATGGTTTAGCGCCTATTTATCAGTCCAAAGAGTAGGTTGTTGGCAAAGTTCGATTCGGGATAGCCCTAGGCTAGCCAAGTTAATTTGGATCTAGACAGCTAAGGCTGTAAATCCAAGAGTGATTTTTCATAGCTATGCTTGATCTCAGAGCTTCATTATAATGAATTCACCAAAGCAGTGGGCCTAGCCCCACGGCATCTAGCTTTTAAAACAAAAGTTTTTATTCTGTGCAGCATAGCAGAAGCTATTGTATCAGTCCCGTGGTTCTTTTGGCTGAGCAGCTTTTGCTTTTTTGTCTTAAACTAACATGAACTGAACTGAACTGAACTGAACTTTATTTTATTTTGTTACCTGTTATAAATAAACAGCACAAACCCACAAAGTGATGCAAATGAAAATAAATTAAACACATTCATCATAAATCAGAGCATGGTAAAAATTATAGCAAAACAGGCACAAGGAGACTGTGACGGGACTGATTTTGTCTTCGTGTCTGCAGCCACCTATTGTTGTTGAAGCTTATTTTTTGTTCAGTAATATCTAATCTTTTTCTTTTTTTTTTTTGAAAGCACACCAACAAACAAACAAACAATAGCGGTGGAGAGGAGAAGGGAAGAAAAAGGGAGAAGGGGAGAAGCAGGAATCTCTTATTGTTAAAAAAAGAAAAAAGAAAATTAAAAAAATAACTAAAAACTATAGTGGTAATATTTAAGCTTATGTTTCTTGATCATATTTTTGCAAGAGTAAGTTTTTAAGTTTTGCTTTGAAAGATTGCAATGTCTTACATGTTTTTAAATCGGCATTCAATGCGTTCCAAATCAGAGGACCTTGATAATTTATAGATCTTTGAGCTTTTGACGTATTCAAAAGAGGAATAAAATAATTGTTTTGGTAGGATGCTCTGGTAAATTTTTCGTATACATGACTCGCTTCAGTGAGGTAGTTGCTAAATTGATCTGGTAGCATTTTCATTTTAAATTTAAACACAAACAATGCTTTTTCAAAAAAAACCATATCAACTAATTTAAGGATGCGCAATTTTGCATAAAATTGTGCTGCTCGATCATAATATTTACCTCCTCCAACAATTTTGACAGCTTTATTTTGTAAAGTACTTAATTTTTTTAAATAACTTTTAAAAGTTGAGCTCCAAGTAATTAAACCATATTGCAGATGCGAGTGAAAAATAGCATAATATAAATTTAATAAAGCCTTAGTGTTTAAAAACGGTTTTACCTTTGCTAGAATTCCAACTGATCGCGATAACCTTTTTATCAAGTTTTTGATATGACAATCAAAAGAAAGAGATTCGTCAAAAGTAACACCCAAATATTTTGCATTTTTCACTATCATGATTGGTAGAACTTCATTATAACAATTTTTAAACGACTTTCCGTTTTTGTTTGAGTTTATAATAATGACATTGGACTTAGACATGTTTAAAGTTAATTTATTGGCTATCATCCATTTGTTCACCGCATTATTTCTCCTTTTATCTTGTATTTTAAGTTGGATATGCTATCATCTTGTAAAATAAGACATGTGTCATCAGCATACAGCCTAGGAGCAGAATTAGTGGAACTACTTATGTCATTGATATATATTGTAAAGAGCAGAGGACCAAGAACCGAGCCTTGAGGAACACCGCATTTGATGTACCTGTAGTTAGATTGAGTATGATTAAAAAATATGTATTGTTTTCTGTTTGTTAAGAAAGAAGCAAATAGGTTATTTGCATTTTCTCTGATACCATAGTGATTCATTTTATTTAACAATATGTCATGATTCACCGTATCGAAAGCTTTCTTTAGGTCTAGCAGTAGTAGAGCTGTGTTTTTATTGACATTAATGTTATCTAGGGTTGAAGTTAAAATGTCAATCATTGCATTTGAGGTAGAATAAGCAGGTCTAAAACCATATTGTGTTGGTAAGGTGATGGAGTGTTTTTTTAAAAATGATTGGGTTCTATTGTAGATTAATTTTTCTAAAATTTTTGAAAAGGTAGAAAGAATGGATATAGGACGGTAATTGCCCATTTCCGTTTTATCACCCTGTTTGTAAATCGGGATTACTTTGGCAGTTTTGAAGCAATCTGGAAATATGCCAAATTCAAACGCGTAATTAAATAGAATTTTAAGGGGGGTAGCTAGGATATCAGCAGCTAAAATTACAAATTTTGCTGAAATCTCATCAAGGCCACACAAATTTTTGTTTTTTAGAGAATGTATTAGTTGTATGACTTCAGTTTCAGAAGTAGGCTGAATAAAAAGTGAGGAAGAATTAAATTTTGGTAGAAACTTTTTGTAACTGTTGGTATCTTGCTGGTTAAATTTTGCAGATAAGTCTAGTCCTACTTCGGAAAAATAACTATTAAATGACTCAGAAATGGTTTCTGAGCCCGTAATTAAGTTATCATTGTATTTTATTTCATTAGGTGTAGTTGAAGAATTTTGAGATCAAGAAAGAAGTGATTTAATGACTTTCCAAGTTTTAAAAGCATTGTTTTTGGATTTATATAGCTCATCTTGATAATACATTTGTTTAGAACTAAACTTGATTTTATTTAGTTTATTAGCATATTTTTTGTAAAAGGCTCTTTTTTTTGTGTTTCCATTAATGAAGTGAGATAAATACAACTTTTGTTTGTGCTTGATAGAGATTAATAGTCCACGAGTGATCCACGGTTTGAGTTTTAGTTTGCGTTGTCTCCGAGAAAGTTTTTTTAGTGGTGCGTGATTGTCAATTGCAGTTTTGACAATATTGATAAAATTATTAAATATCATATTTAAATTATTGGGATTAATTGCATTGTCTTTAGGAAAAAAATTTAGTATTGCTTTATGTAAATCTTCACAAAGATTTTCCGCATTAAAATTTAATATGTCACGTTTATAAATTTGCTGGTTTAGTTTGTTGGAGAAGGTAAATGTATTAATAGAGCAAAATATAGGGTAGTGGTCAGTCAAATCAGTTTTTATTATACCAGGAAAAATAGAATTATTGTGATCGTTAGTTATGAGGTGATCAATTAGAGTAGAAGACACATCATTAACGCGAGTAGGAAGAGTTATAAGAGGAAAATAGCTGTTACTTGCAAGCATATTTCCATAATCACTAGCATATGTAGCATTGTTGATTGAAAATATGTTAATATTTATATCACCGATTAACTAAACTTTAGTTGTTTTGAGTTGCTCTAATGTTTTATTCAGTTCATCTACAAAAAGTTTAGCATTGCTCTTGGAGTGCCGATAAATAACCCCAAGAATAATATCCAAGTGACATAATTTTTTCCACATATTCTCGCATCCATCAATGTTCAAACTAAGATTCGAAACAATTTCAATGCGTAATTCATTTGACACATAAACTGCAATCCCTCCAGCAGGTGTGGGTGAATCAATATGCTCAAGTTTATAATTAGGTAACTCAAGATTAATTAAAGGTTTTTGATTAATTCGAGATTCCGATAAACAAATAATCTTTGGCATAGTAGGAAGCAAACACAAAAATTCTTGCAAATCCAGCTTCCTTTGCTTTTTGTTTAGACTTCCAAAATAGTTTCTTTTTAAGATGAGTTAAATTTTCATTGATAAAAACTTTTTCCACACCTTTGATTGAAAGCTTTGTGAAATCAGCATTGCGAGCATTTTTGCGGTATTTATAAATCCTGTTTCTAACGTCCCGATTTACAAAGCGGACAATTATAGGGGGAGGGTTGGACTTGCTCTTAGTGTGAAGGCGATGAGAAGTAGAAATATCTTTAGAAGAGATTGTTACCTGCAATAATTCTGCAATTTCTTGCACAATTGCGTTGGTATCTTCATTCGAGGTAACTGGAATGCCCACTACTTCCAAGTTTTGGCGTCGACCATATTGCCCGAGTGCGTCGAGTTTAGATGCTTCTTTAGCACCTTGTGCACTCATTTCATTTAATTCAGCTTTTAACTTCTGGATTTCGGCATCTTGTTTCTTATTCTTTTCTATAAGTTTAGAATACTCATCTTTCAATTTATCATACTTAGTTGAAATAAAATCTTGACTGCGCTTCACCTCCAAAAGCTCGATTCTTAGATCCTCAATTTTTTTATTGCACTCTTCTTTAAACGATTTGACAGCTTTTTCTACCAGTAATTGTAAAGAAGCTTCAATGCTTTTATCAGCCACTTGACTTTCCCTCAATGAAGTTTTATTTTTACTAGGCATGATGATTGTAAGTTATTTTATGGCGTTACAATTATAATGGCGTCTTATTGCTGAAGCTGTGTGAGACGTTGACTTAAGCTAGAATCTTCGTTCACTTTCTTTAGAAGTTGATGCAATTCCACTGAGCCCTTTTTTATTTAATTCTGCCAAAATAATCTCTAGACTTTCGGAATGGTTTTAGTTAAGTTTTTTTGCCAAAAAGAACTTTTCTTCGCTCAAAAATTCTGATTTAATTTTCCTGTCTTGCAGAGCTAAAAATCTACATCTGCACACGACGACTACCTGATCGGGAATGGTGTTGTTGGTGTTGTGAATGGTGTTGTGAATGGTGTAACATGGTGTTGTTGTTTTTTTCAGAATATGAAATAACCCACCAACAGGCTAGTTTTGAATGTGTTGATAGTGTTTTTACCCATTGTTTGTTAGCTTGTTGTTTTAAAAGTAACCTCAATTGAACAATTGCTTGAATACTGGAAAATTTGCAAAAGTTATTCCGCTGTCTCTTGGCCAAGCCATCTTGGTGAATAAAACTGTATTTAGCATTGGTTTCAAGCTATATACAAGAGCTACTAGATAGATACAAAAAATTAAAATATTTCTATGAACTTTTGGATTGGCCTAATTAGTAATCACTTCTTTGAATAGCTACAAACATGGAATTTTTTTTTTGAATGTCCTCTTAAAAGTCTTCTTGCTTCTGAAGGTTTGTGACAGTGATCAAGATGAACTGGAAGCAATGGTTTTGGACTCCCCAAGTTTTATAATCATGAATATTGTAGTCTGGTAGTGATTTTTCACTGCAGTCCTATGTGATGAAAATAGAAGTGTCAAGTACTGAGTGTGTTAAATATCCATTTACTGTGTCTTTGTGTAATATCTGAATTTAGTTGTTTGTGAATTTCAAAACATTTTTACTGTCTCTTAAAATTTTAACTGCTTTACATGGTGAATAAAGTGACAAACTAAACTATTTTAAGTCTGAAGTTCAATCATTATAATTACAGACAGTGTAATCAGATAGAACTAGAAAGCCAATATATATCTAACCAGTAGAAAGTGAGAGTTCTATTTTTTGCTGAGATTACTGTTATTGGTAGAGAAGTAGCTGCCAAGCTAGTCCGTTAATATTGCTCCATACTCATTAGTTACCACTAAACAAAAAACTTGATGCAGCATTTATAATGATAATAATTGGATTGGGGATGAAGGAAGCGTCGGTTACATGAAAATGTGAGAACTAACAACACTTTTATTCAGATGCTTGAGTATCAATTTTCATATGAAAAATCTAAATGTTTTTTTTTTATTAGGGGCATAACCAAAAACTTGCTCAGAGGGGGCTTGACCTTACAGCTATAAATTTGTCTGTATCTTACAAACGGTGTTTTGGAGCGAAGCCCTTTGAGGTAAACGCGACCGTCGCAACGTACTGGTACCGCAAGAATATGCAACTAATAAAATGCTCTCGAAAGCATTTAACTTCGCACTAAACATCGATAAGCACTCCGCTAGCGAATAAAACACCAAACATAGTTTTAGAGGCTGACTTTTCCTCAAAGCAACTGCTGGTATTACTGTGCTAAATTCTTGTCCTTCGATGATAGTGTCAAATCATGCAAAAACTGCAATGTTTTTTTGCTTTCTCCAGCAAATCAACACAGCAATCCATTGCACAATAAGCAAAAAATCCACTACATAACTGATGACAAATCCAGCTTTCAGTTTCACTCATAGCGTTAACATTGGGAGCCTTCATAGACAGCACTAAATAGCTAACACAAACAACTGTTTAAGCTTCCTACAGGTATCATAAAATGCTTGCCTGAAAAAGAAAAATCACATCAAAAAGCAACATAGTTTTTGCTTTAAATGTGCTTGTAGACTAGCCTATTAGTCTACACTCTACAAGATAGATCTACCAGTACCACTATGAGACATGGATGGTAAAAGGGTTAAGGCATAGATGGGCAAGTTAATGCGAAACGTTAGCTTCGTTAACCACTAGTCCGTTAACAAACTTCACACCTCCGTTACCGTTAATCCGTTATTTTCAGCTTTAATTAACGGAAGTTAATAAAGTCCATTAATCCGTTAACATTTTGCGTGTAATTTACATTTCTCTTTATTCACTCGCTTCTAGAACACGTATTGACGCTGTTGAGCTGATTGTAAGGAAATATTTATTGCTATGGTGGTCTTTTTGTGTATTGAAAGTTACATTTTACAGTCTAATCTAATTTCAAGATAAAAACAAGTTCAAATGCACAACGAAGCTGCAAGATATTAACGATAAAAACCTTAACGGAAGTTAACAGAACTTAACGGAAGTTACAGTACTTTAGTCCGCTACCAACACTTAACGGAAGTTAATTTAGTCTGTTAACATGAAAAAACTTTTTAACGGATTAACGAGTTAATGAAAAAGTTAGCTTCGTTATTAACGGATTAACGATTAACGGACTTGTGCCCACCTATGGGTTAAGAATTTGTTAACTAAGTAAACACCTAAAGAGAACTTTTGACATCTGCTTCCAGCTTTTTGTGTTTCTGCATTAAAACCCAGAACTGTCATCGTCAAAACAGATTATGGCAAGTTTTCAGTGTCAAGGATTTAAACAAAGCATTGATAGCTAGTAAATAGGCTAAGTACTACTACGTTTTTGAAGAAATGACTTGTCTTTTAATTTCCAAATTCGATCTACTGTACTTCGTTTTTCCCTTATACTTTACCAACTTTTTTCTCAAGATTGTTTCGTTACCTATGCTCTTAGTCTAGACTCTTCTTCACGGTTATTGCGTGATAACATGATACAAACTCAATCTTCGTTTTAATTCCAGCGCGCTATGACGAAACAAAACCTGTGATTACTATAATAGCGCTTCAACAATAAAGTACACTACGCTTTCTGCTCATTGAATACATTTTAAAAGTAAGTTATTAAAATTAGCCTATGAAGCGACCAGTCGCGAAGATTAGCAACCACTTGCGAAGGTTGGCAACCTTCGCGAGTGACATAAGTGACCACTCGCGAAGGTTGGCAAAGGTCGCCAACCTTCGCTTCGCGTTGCTTCGCGTCCAGTCTAAACACACCTTAACGCTTTTTACATGACTGCACGTTTTTTTGTGATTTGTGACGTCAAGTTGTTGCAAAGAATTTTGAATCCTTTGCTAAGAGAAGTCAGTTTTGTGGTAATAGCCAGAGGTGGAGTCCTCGAGGACACATTTTGAAGTCCTTGGCCTTGGCCTCGAAGGTCAAGTCCTTGGCCTTGGCCTCGAGGCCTCAAGTCCTCGAAAATTGGCCTGTCCTCGGCTCGAGGACAGCACTATTTGTTGATTGTTAAAATTTTGTGGAGCGCTTGAAAAATTTTTTGGAAAACGTTTGTTTGTGGAGATCGCTTGAAAAATTTTTGTGAAGACCTTTTTTCTTTTTTTGGAGAGCACTTGCGCTTGTGTCCTTGTTCCTTGGCCTTGGCCTCGAGCATTCCTGTCCTTGGCCTCGAGAGTGTCTGTCCTCGGAAAGGCTGTCCTTGGCCTCGGATTTTTTGTGTGTCCTTGGCCTTGAGCCTTGTGTCCTCGACTCCACCTCTGATAACAGCAGTCAAGTTGGCTTGAGTTTTTATTCTTGAACTGTTTTAGTTACTTTGAAGTTTGAACCGTAAGTTCCACTTGGATCTGTTGCTGCTCCACTTCCGGCTTTTCTTTGCAGAAGACGAGTAGCCTACGGGACCATCACCACACATGCGCCGTTTATAAGTTGGGTAGCTCATACTTGAAATACGCTCCGCTTTGCTTCGATTCGTATTCGCTATTTGCTGTTGAAATAAACAACACTGCAATAAAAAGTGTGCGGATCGTCTAACAAGTTAGCGTCTTATGCTGTCTGGTGACTGGAGGATAAATATGCGTTACAACAACAATATGCTGTAGTGGGCTTATGGCACCATAGGTTAGTAGGAGTACTATGTCATAGTAAGCTTAGTGTAACAAGAATACTATGTCATGGCATTGTAGGCATAGTGTAACATGAAGTAGACTTGTTATGGCACCCTAGTAAGCATAGCATGTCACAGTAGGCACTGTAGCATACTCTGGCACAGTAGGCATAGTTGGCTTATTATTGCTCAGTATCCCACAGTAGGCACTGCAGCTTAGTATATTATAGTAGGGATAGCATTACACCTTAGTAGGCAGATTATGACATACAGGAGGCTTGTCATAGAAAATACTAAATAGGCATAAGCATAGTGTGCCACAGTAGGTGCTGCAGCTTTAGTATGACGTTGTAGGCATAACATGGCACCGTGGTAGGCATAGTATGGCATAGAATAGACTTATTATGGCACAACAGGCATAGTAGACCACAGTGGGCACCGTAGCTTAGTAGGCATAATATGACAACTAAGTACGACATATAGTTGGCTTGGCACAGTAGGCATAGTATAACATAGCTCGGCATATTAGACCTACAAGCAGGGTGTCGAACCGAACCTGAACCCGAACCGTAAACCCGAATGAACCGTTTCATTTTGGTGAACCCGAACTGAACCTGAACCAACAAAATTGTAATTTAGTGAACCTGAACCAAACCTGAACCCTCAAAATTGTGCTCAAGTGAACCCAAACCGAACCTGAACCCCTAATAAAAGTAAGAATATATTTTTCCATATCCGGATGCCGCTGGTACACGCACAATAAGAGCAGTGGTGATCATCAACAGGATCAGAAGTGGCGTCGCTAGGGGGGCGGCCCGCGCCGGGTGTCACCATTTTGGGGTGACACCATTTGGATTTTTTTGAGACCCGGAAACCCACTGATTGGTAGGCAAAGACCTTTTTTTTTTTTTTTTTTTGGTCTTCACCTATTTTTTGGCCAATAAAGGGCGCCACCACGAAATCCCGCCCTGGGTGCCACCATTACGAAACGAGTAACGACAGTTAAATTTTAAGTCAATAAACCGGAACCGAACCTGAACCAGAAATATTTTACTTGAGTGAACCTAAACCAAACCTGAACCTCGAAAATGGTGCTCAAGTGAACCCGAACCAAACCTGAACCGTTAAAATATTTTGAGCAGGAGCTAAACCTGAACCCGAACCGTTATTTGAAACGGATGGTAGTAGCGAGACGAAGTATAGTTCAAATCAAAATAGTTGGAAAACTTAAAACCTGGGTTGGTTATGCCGCTCAGCTGTGGTAAGCATATAACCCAGGAGAAGGACAACTCTGATATAAAACCTCTCCGCAGTTAGATTAAACTGCAAAACAAATCATGATGCGCACAAATAATGAAAATTATGTGAACGACGTTAATGGGGCCACCTTCACAAATGGAACCTCGTCCGGCAGGAGAGCGCCTAGGGACTCCTAGGTCGTCATTCAGCGAAACCCCTATGGCGTTCGAGTCTTAGGCAGAGGGGCTCGTTCGAAAAATAAGCGACGATCTCCACCAGCCAGCCCTAATGGCAGCTCCACCAATGTGCCCGCTACACGTTTGGAGAGGCGAATGGAGGCAGCGCAGAGTATTTGTACTCGAGATAATGTCGCACACTCACGGGTCAACCATCACCAACTGCTGTTGGGCAATTGGAATATCCTCACCCTCACAGGAAAAGAGCTAGAATTGGTTGAGGAAGCAAAGCGGTATCATCTTGATATTATCGGAGTTTCTTCAACCAAACGACGTGGCTCTGGAACTGTGGATCTGGATGGCGGATGGAAATTGTGGGGATTTACTTCATTTACTTCTATTCTTGTGCTGATCCTAGTATATCTGCACAAGCGGGTGTGGGGATTCTCACAAGCCCCCGTTTGTCAGACTGTGTGTCAGATTGCATTCTTTTGGGATCACGGGTCTGTATGTTGAAGCTCAAGGTATTGCATCGGTCATTGTGCCTATTGCAGGTATATGCCCCCAATGCCACGAGTGAATATCAGGCTTTTGTGGATGAAGTAAATGATGCTCTTCTACGAGTATCAGCTACTGAATCTACAGTCGTTATGGGGGATTTTAACGCACATGTTGGAACAGACACAGATACGTGGAAGGGTGTGATCGGAAAACATGGAGTCACTGGACTGAATGAGAACGGAAGATATTTATTGCAGCTCCGTTGTAGCAACGGACTCCGTATCATGAATACCTTTTTCCAGCACAGAGAGGTTCACAAGTATACATGGTATCGACCTAGTATGGATCAAAAATCTTTGATAGATTTTTGCATAGTTTCGTCAGATGTGTTTTTTGATGTGCTGGACGTTCGAGTGAAGCGAGGCGCTGAATTGTCAACTGATTACCATCTGGTAGTATGCTCCTTACGACTTTCGAAACCTTGGCCAAACAAGAGATCCAACAGGTCGTCTGTGACCTACCGGATCAAATGGGAGGCTTTGGAGGACAAAGAAGTAAGAAAACAGTTTGCATCCAGTATATCATCTAAGTTCAGACAACTTCCTGATGTATCCGAGGACATCGAGAAGGAATGGCTGCTGTTCAGATCAGCAATCATTTCATCAGCTGCTGAAAGTTGTGGGCGAAAACGGTTTAGAGTGGCGGGCGATAGTGAGAAAAGAACACCTTATTGGAACCACACGGTTAAAGAAGCTATTCGAGCAAAGAAAGATGCGTTCAAGGCCTGGCTACAGGACAGATCGTCATCTGATTTGCAATCCCGGTACAAGGAGGCGCGAAAAGCGGCAACTTTGGCAGTAAAGAAATCCAAGGAGAAGTCATGGGAAGAGTTTGGTCGTCGGTTGGATTCCAACTATTTTTCGGCAAACAAACTATTTTGGCAGACCATCCGCCGTTTACGTGGCAAAAGATCGAGTATCACGTACTCCATCAAGGATTCTGACGGTAACATTCCAACGGATGAGAATGAAATCCTTTCACGATGGAGAAAATACTTTGAAGATCTTTTGAATCCTGTAAAGACATCGACTCGTGACACACACGAAGTGACACATCTAGGGGATGACGAAGTTTTCACTGCAGCAGAAATGGCAACGGCAATTAAAGGGATAAAGTCTGGAAAAGCTGCTGGTGAAGATGAAATCAGACCTGAGATGTTGAAAGCGCTGACTGGAGAAGGAATTCTCTGGTTAACGCGAATGTGTCAAGTTGCGTGGAAGTTTGGCAAAACTCCCAGAGATTGGCAAACAGGTGTAATTATTCCGATATTCAAGAAAGGAGATCGCAAGCAATGTACAAACTACAGAGGGATATCACTCCTTAGTTTGCCAGGAAAAGTATATGCTAAATGCCTTGAAAGGAAATGCCGAGAAATATTGGAATCAAAACTGGAAGATGGTCAGTGCGGTTTTCGTCCGGGTCGCAGCACCACGGACCAAATCTTCACTCTGAAGCAAATCTTCGAGAAATCTTGGGAGTATGGCAAAGATCTCTTTGCATGCTTTGTCGATCTTGAAAAAGCATATGACCAAGTTCCTCGGGATAAACTTTGGAAGGTTTTGCAGGAATATGGCGTTAATGGTCAATTGTTACGCGCGATTAAGTCATTCTACTGCCGACCGGAGGTTTGTGTTCGGGTAAATGGTAAGCAATCAAAGTCGTTCCATGTGGGCGTTGGACTCCGGCAAGGGTGCGTTTTGTCACCTATCCTTTTCATTGTTTACATGAATTGGATCGACAAATGCAGTCAAGCTGATGAGTGTGCCACGATTGGAAATTGCAAAATTAGTCGTCTGCTATTCGCTGATGATTTGGTTCTGCTTTCTTCCACAGAATCTGGCCTCCAGCGCGCATTGAATAGCTTTGCAGATGCATGCAACACCGCCGGAATGAAAATAAGCACGACCAAAACTGAGGTACTTCATCTTTTAAGAAACCCTGATCAGTGCGTATTACAAGTGAATGGAGCGACACAGAAGCAGGTAGAGAAGTTCAAGTATCTTCGGGTTGCATTCACGAGTGACGGAAGGCAAGACGAAGAACTGGATACTCGAATAAGCAAGGCTAGTGCATTAATGCGAGCTTTGCACTACTCGGTTGTCATGAAACGAGAATTGTCGAAAAAAGCAAAGCTCTCAATTTTCAAAGCAGTTTTTGTCCCCATTCTCACTTATGGTCATGAATCTTGGGTAATGGCCGAAAGAATGCGATCACAAGTGCAAGCGTCCGAAATGAGGTTTTTACGAAGAATCGAAGGAGTTACACTGTTTAACAAGGTACGAAGCTGTGAGATTCGAAAATCTCTCAACATCAAGCCGTTACTTCTCCGAATTGAAAGATCTCAGCTTAGATGGTTTGGCCATGTAAGCAGAATGCCTCGGGAAAGACTGCCCAAACAAACTTTACTTGCCAAAGCAAATGGGAGAAGACCAGTTGGACGACCTAGAACTAGATGGACCGATCACATTGAGGATCTTGGATGGAATCGCTTGGGACTTCGCCCAAGCGAAATGATGGAGGTGATGGAAGACCGTGAGGTGTGGCGGCTTAATCTTGAGCTACTGCTCCCGCAACCCTCACGGAAAAGCGGGCAATGAAGAAAGAAGAAGACTGCCGAGAAAAGGAGCGAGTTTGTGGGAAAAAAGTCCAAATTCTCTCTGTTGCTTGTGTCAGCTACACTATGACTACTGTGTCATAATAAGCCTTCTAAGCTTATACGCCATTCTACGCCTACTGTGCCATACTACGCCTACTATGCCATGCTATGCCATACCATACCCACTGTGCCATAGACCTACTATGCCTACTGTGCCATAACAAAGCTACAAACTTATATGCCTTACTATGCCTACCAAGTATCATGCTATGCAGGCACGCAGCCAGAACGGAATTTTTTTGGGGGCAAGCAAAAATTTGGAGGGGAGCAAAGAAAATTTCTTAGGGAGCAAAGTAACGTATTTAGACAAGAAATGCATGAAATCATGTTAAAAATGACGTTGAACTGAAATTATTTGGGGAAGGGGGCAAAGTAAAATTTTGGAAGGAAAAAGCCTGCTCCCCCGTGGCTACGTCCCTGATGCTATGTCTACAATACCATGCTAAGCTGCGGTGCTTACTGCGGCGTACTACAAGGATGAATGCTGTGTTACATCGGAACACTTTTATGCCACGTTAGATTTTTTTAATGGAGCAGAGCCCAAAAGTTTAAAAAAATTCTTAACGCCCCAAAAGTTTTCAAAAATTTATTTCGACTAAAACAGCGGATTTTTAAACACTGCTAAACAAAAAATGAGTTAGGAGACTGCATGGTACATTTTTAAATTGATTGGGATTGGGGACTGGCCCTGATATCGATCCACAAACTTTTAAAGAAGTTTCTTTGCTAATGCTGGTAAATCGAACGGTAACTTTTCTCCAATATTTCACAAAAGTTGCACTACATTTAAAATTTCAACGTTTGTTAATATTACAACTGGGTCCCAGTGACGCGTTTCAACGCGGTCAACCGAAACAATCTGCGAGAAATTCTCCACTTTGACTTAATAATCAATTGATCCAATTAAACGTTAACTTGTGGCTACGTTGGAGTGTGACGCTACAATAAGAACGGCTAAAGGTGGAATCGGTACCCATTATTACTTCCAGTAGACCAGTAAGTAAGTAAGTAAGTATTTATTTTTCGTCACCATTCAGTAAGTAAGTATTTGTTTATTGTTTTGTCACCATTCATCCAGCTTCCGCTTCCACAAGAATTTCCCACTTTCTCCGCTTCTACTTCCACATTTCTGGTTAGCAGTAATAATATTTGAAACCGACAAGTTTGACGTCCTTCGTGGAATAAGTGAAAAATCGTTTATTCCCTAGAAAGCCTCTGCCGCTGTGCAAGCCCTTAAGGTTTGTCCAGTTCGGCCAAGAGTCTTGTCCAGCTGGGGAATAACTTTGTTAGAGAAGCTGAGAATAATATTTGATTTAGGAGTACGGGAAAACTACAATGAAGGGACAAAATATGGAAATATGGCTGTACTACAGATGCTGCAGTACTAGGAATATTATACAGTTTTTAGGGTTACTAGTCGCGTTTCGTCACCCGATTAATCGTTGTTCTCTCAAGGTTGTTGTAAATACACTTAATTTTCCTGATTTGATTTGGTTTATTGATGAGGGACATGAAAAAACAGACTAACAAACGTTTCGAAATGCAGAAAATTTTAGAATGAAGAAAACTTTGGAAAATCAGATCACAGACTGATCAGACGTATTAAAATGCTCAGGCTGCCAAAAATATGCAGTACAAAGTTAGACTGAATTAAGCAACCATCAAGAAGCTACGAGCTAACTAAGTGCTAAATATAAAGCTTTATAGAAACAAAACAATGGTAGGAGCAGGCCCGGCGCCACAGGGGCGCTTCAGGACCGTGCCCCCCAAATCACTGCTTGTACCCCCCAAGCGAGTAATATGCCCCCAAGTGAGGATTGTGCCCCAAACGAAAGTAACTGGCCCGGTGCCACCGGAATGTATTTGGAGGCCTGTCCCATAGGCGTTAGCAAGGGGGGGCCATGCCCCCCGGATCTTTACACACTCTCTCTTAAACCTAACAAATTTCAAAAATTCTTCCATTTGTAGTAGTTAAAACTAGCTTTATTCTTATTGGCCCTTCCCCCCTGAAAAATTTCCTGCCAACGCTCTTGCCTGTGCCCCCCAAAGGATTAGCAAGGTCTCGTTCCAGGACGAAAAACACAAGTGAACGCCACGAAGAAGCCTAGGATCTTGCGCTGAAGATCTTTTTTTTTTGGTCTTTACCCCTGAATTTGTGGGGAAGAACCGACTTTGTACCATAAGATTCCGTCGCGCTCCGCCAGGCTATAAACGTGCCCCCCCCCCTCCCGAGCAAGAATCGCGCCCCGAAAAGAGAACAAATTTGGGATGACGACCTTTTTTATTCTACTTTAGTCTTCACTCCCAAATTTAGGGGAAAAATTTATCTGTGATCCCCCAAATAATTTTTCTGCCCCCTCCAGTCACGCTACTTCTGGCGCCGGGCCTTGTTCGGGGCTAAGTGAGTTCATTCTTTATGAGTAAATTCTAAACTTATTTTTCGAAAACTTTTGAAACCATTATAGAATGATAACGTACACTTCAATTTATCTCTGTAATTGGCTCAATGCAACCACCAAACAGGCCCGGCGCCAGAATAGCGTGACTGGGGGGGGCCTTAACAATTTTTGGGGGCGCAAATTTTTTTTCCTCAAGTGCGAAAGTGAAGACCAAATAAAAAGGTTTTCATTGCAAAATCTGCGCAAAAAAACGATTCTTGCCCACGAACTCAGAGGTGAAAACCAAAAAAAAAAAGAAAACGGTCTTTATCGCGAAATCTGCAAAAAACGGTTCTTGCCCACAAATTCTGGGGTTAAGACCAGTATTTTGGGGGTCACAGGGCCCGAAATGCACTCCAGTGGCACCGAGATTGTTACTTCTTGTGGGGCACAATCCTCGCTTAGGGGCGCAAGCAGTGATTTGGGGGGACACGGCCCCGAAACGCCCCCTCCCTTTTGGCTTCGGGCCCGCTCGTCACTAGAGCGTCGGCACAGCATAGACAAAAACCTTCATGAAAGGTACACAACTGTAATGCAGTCTTACATCGACGTAGGCTATGCTGAGCTAGTCACAAATGAAGGAAAAGGAGAGTTGGAAGGAGAGAGTTGGTACCTTCCACATCACCCCGTGGTGAATGCGCGTAAGCCAGATAAGCAAAGGGTTGTGCATGACTGTGCAGCAAATTCGTGAGAACCTCTTTAAATGGCATGTTAATGAAAGTACCCTATCTAACCAACAACTTAGTGGGTGTGTTAACGCGATTTCGTTTGGAAACCATTGCTCTGGCTTCCGACATGTAAGCCATGTTCCATCCAGTCAACGTAAATCCTAAAGATCGTAATGCACTCAAGTTCTTGTAGTGGCCGGATGGTGATGTGGAAGGAGAAGCGGCGACGTATCGAATGACTGTTCATTTGTTTGAGGCAATGTAATCCCCGACCCCGAGTTGTGCGGGGTTTGCTTTTCAGGAGGCTGCCAAACAATTTGGAGGAAATAATTTGGCCACGGCATAAAAAGTTGTCCCGAAGAATTTTTATGTGAATGATTGCCTTCTTTCTGCACCGTCTGCAGAGGAAGAAATTGTATCAACTCGGACAGTGAGTAAGATCTTGGAAAAGGGAGGATTTGGCCTTACAAAATGGATGTCCATTGTCCATTGATGAACGAGTTACAGCAGCTGTGCCAGAAAGGGATCTAGCAAAGTCATTTGTCTCGGCTTCGTTTGGAAACGTGGTCAGCGAACGAGTTCTAGAAGTTGAATGAAACGTAGCTGCTGATTCGTTTCAAATTAAAGTAGATATTTCTAAAAAACCTGCCACTAGAAGAGGAATCCTGTCTATGAGTCACGCGTTGTTTGATCCTTTAGGTTTCGTTGCGCCAGTCCTGCTTGAACCCAAACTGCAACTAAAAGGGTTGAGCGGCCATAATTGGGATGATGCGATATCCCAAAAAGAAAGAAAGCGTTGGAAGACTGATTGTTGTCTCTCTCTCATCTGGAGAAGTTGTCTATTCCTTGCCGTTTTAACCCAGCAGGGTGTGGCAGCAACAATTGCGAAGTTCATTATTTTGCAAATGTTACGGGATATCGCATGGGGCGGCTTTGTATAAGTGTCATTAATTTCAAGATGTTAATTTCCTTAAGTGTACGCATTTCCATGTTTATCGTTTAAGTTGACGATGGTCTTTTCGCAACCTCTCATCAGAAATGATTATTCTGTAATTTTTTTTGCCTCATTTTGCTGCTTGACTTTGTTTGCTTGTTTATGTTGCAGAATATCTTTCTAAACAAAAATAACTGCCAATTGAATTGAATTGATCCTTGATATGTGCTACATAATGACGTTGTTATGCACATTCATGTTGAGTGTCCAGAACCATACGCGTAATTAGGGGTCCAGGGGGACCGGGTCTCCCAAATTGAATTGCTACCAATGACAAAAATGTAACAAAAACCCCTATTTTTTCTTCAGTTTCGTTTTTTGTTTTTTTTTGCATTTTCGCGTACAGCAGTACACGTATACAACAGTAATCAACAATAATATTGATCCAGGGAGGCCGGTCCCCCTCAATTCAATTTTTGCCTACAAATTAAAATCTATAGCTGGGGTGAAATTAAAGGTTTTTTGTCCTAAAAGTTGCTACCTCAGGTCCTCATCTAACCTTTCTATAAATGAAATCCATTAACCATAGCCGAATTTATCATACAGTATAACACAGTGCCAGGGCCCCGAAGTCAGATGGTAAGACTTTTTTTGGTCTTCACCTGTATTTGGTAAGAACATGTTGCACAAATCCCCAAAGCGCAAGGGATTCCGGGACATTTTAAATTCGGCCCTGGCTATAACATGGTTAGTAGGCGTAATCATCTGTTGTACATTTAAATAACAATCCAACTCCACCTTGCCGGTTTTTACGCGACAAATTACTTTTAAAAAATAAAATTAGCTATAGGGAAATTGCTCATTGAAGAAATTATTAAATTTGAATTGAGAGACTTGGGCCCCCTGGCCGTACATGTACTCCAACAACTGGTTATTTTAATGACAAAACAAAAATCTTTAAGAAAAATCTTTGAGTGGATTATTATTTACTTCTAAAATTATACTGCAGGAGCAAGCTCGGCGCCAGAGTAGACTAGGGGTGCATAAACAATTCTTTTTTTTTGGGGGGTGTGACAAAAACTTTTTTTCCTCGAATTCGAGAGTGTAAACAAAAAAAAAACTTCTTTATCGCAAAATATGAGCGAAATATCCGAATTCTCAGATGAAAAAAAAAAAAGGTCTTCATCGCTAAATATGCCACAATTTCCACGAATTCTGAGGTGAAGACAAAAAAACAAAAAAAAAGAAATGTCTTTACTGCAAAGTCTGCGAAAAAACAGTTCTTGCTCACGAATTCAGTGGTTATGACCAGGAGGCTATTTTGGGGGTCTCAGACCTCGAACTGCACTCCAGTGGCACCGAGACTGTTGCTTTTTTTTAATCCTTACTTGGGGGAGACACAATTCTTTTTTGGGGGGGCACAAGCAGTGATTTGGGGGCACGACCCCGGAATGCCTCACCGTGGCGCCGACCTACCACCGACTGTATGATTTTTCTGGACCAAAATACGCTACAAAAATGCTGCAAAACAATTGTAGCGTCAGCTCCAACGTAGCCACAAGTGAAAGATTAAATGGATCCTTGGATTAATAACTCAACCCGGAGAGTAGCTCGATAGGTTGTTCAACCGAGCCGGTCGACCGCATTGGGACGCGTCCTTTTGACAAAACGTTACACAATCAACGACCAACAAATATCAAATACCGGTAGATTTTAATTTTATGCATTTGGTTCATCTCCTGGATTTAAGATTTTGATCTTACAAAAAAAAGTCTTCACTTCTTGAGTACAGCGAATTTTGACAGGATTCTTACTGTTCGCGATGTAATTTGCGCCGCGCCAAAACTATTTTGCTTTTCGCTATCAATTTGGCGCAAAATTTTATGATGCTCTTATTTGCTGTGCGCCGAATTGTTACTGCGCGTTGTGCCAGCTTTTAAATCAGCAATGGGAATTGCTACTCATCTTAAAAGTGTACAACGGTAGGGCCAGTTGCGCAAAATAGGGCAAAATTCGATCGAGTTTTATTGGAATTTAAGTTCAGGTTCAGCCTATTTTAACAAATCAGAAATCCGAGTTTTACTTTAAGTTTGAGTTCTCTAATTTAATTTTTTCAGTTCAAGTTCGACAATGACAAACATATCGTTTTCGAGTTCAGAGTTCAGGCTGACAAAAATACAACCGGTAGGTCTAGTTGAGTAAATCTACGCCAGAATAGGGCTCAACTGGAAAAAATTGCAAGAAATGATTTGCTACAGTTTTTGGTGCTACAGTAGCCTACATGATGTAGAGAATACGGTAACATTCAAAAAGTCTACTAAAATTCACCGATCAGAAAGTCAAAAGATTTAGGGGTGAAAAAAGAGGCTTTCCTGAAACGAATTGACTTGGCGAATGGAACATTTGCGGTACGGTATTTTTTTTTCCTTGCGAATGGAGACATTGCCTTTTTCATACATTTGGTTTAAATACGACATTTTGTCGTTAAGTTGGTACAAGCTGCGTAGTGTAATGGTTAGTGTGCCTATCTGCAAATCGACGCACCCGGGTTCGACTCCCGCTGGAGGTGCGCGTGCTCAGAATGGAAGAATACGCAGAATAGACGGATACGGGAAGAATCTACGGGAATGATTCTTTTTTTGCTTCAAAACCTTTCATTACAGTTAGGGTTAGGGCAGCGATGCCAGTCTGAGGGGATAGCAATTCCCTGCAGTAGCTATTCATAGCGCCTGCTCCATTCGCGAGGAAAAAAAAGTACCGCGAGTGTTCCATTCGCCAAGTCACTTCCTTTCTGAAAATAGAGAGTGGTCGAAAATATAGGTACCCAGTAACATCCCTGCTCTTTCCAAAAGCTGGAAGAATAATTTTTGGCAAGAAGTGAAGTGAGTCTGTAGGCTATTTGTAAGTTTTTGGAAAGGAAGTGGCTATAGTATTAAGTTAGTTAATAGTACTGGTACGTACCGGTAATGCTCATAAAGAGAGTAAGAGAGCAAAGAGTGAGTGCTCATTTACTCTTTTTTGTATTGTAAATTATCGTTAGGGTTTGGGTTGGATTTTGAGTTTAGGTTAGGAGTAATGTTAGGGTTAGACCTAAGATTAGAGTTTGCGTTAGGTTTAGGGTTGGGGTTATGGCTAGAATACCGATTTTCTTATTCTTACTCAACGTAACAGCAGCCTCTGCCTTTTGAAATGGAAGAGGCTTGGCAAATGTTCCATTTGCCCAGACATTTTAAAATAAAGCCTAAAAAAACTAGGAAGAGGCTTGGCGAATGTTCCATTCGCACAGACATTTTGAAATAATGCCTAAGAAAACTATTCCTAAGCCCTAACCTTAACCCTAACCCTAGCCCAAATCCTAACCCAAACCTATACTGTGTACGGTTAGTGTAATTATCATAAAAATTTCCCAAAACAAGTGACGTCACTAGAATTTTTGTTTATTTAACCGCGCGTGTTTCATTCGCCAAGTCACTTCGTTTGAAAATGGTGAAATGGAAATGATGACGTCATGTTTTAGCTTATACCATCACCTTTAAGTTTAAAAAATAGTGTTTTAAGGTAAAATCATGAAGTTCGAATGCAAATACCTGATACAGTAAAGGCAAAAATGAATGAAGTTAGGTACTTGGCGCATGGAACATGCGCAGTTAAATATACAAACATAGATTTCGTTGACGTCACTCATTTTTGGAGATTTTTATTGGAAGTGACTTGGCGAATGGAACACTCGCGGTATTTTTTTTCCCTCGCAAATGGATCAGGTGCTAAGAATAGCTGCTGCAGGGAATTGCTATCCCTCAGACTGGCATCGCTGCCCTAACCCTAACTGTAATGCAAGGTTATGAAGCAAAAAAATGAATGATTCACGTATATTCTTCCCTTATCCGTCTATTCTGCGTATTCATCCATTCTACGCATTTGCACCTCCGGCGGGAGTTGAACCCGGGTGCGATGGTTAGCAGCTAGGTGCTATAACCATTACACTACGCAGCTTGCACCAACTAAACGACAAAATGTCGTATTTAAACCAAATGTATGAAAAAGGTAAAGTCTCCATTTGCGAGGAAAAAAAATACCGCGAATGTTCCATTCGCCAAGTCATTTCGATTTTTATTATGATTATTATGGTTGGGTTAGAGGTATGAATTAGGGTTTAGTTAATGTTAGGCTTAAGGCTAGGATTAGAATTAAGGGTTTAGGGTTGGGTTTTTTAATTTTTTAGGGTTTATTGCTGTATGAAATGTTTGCGCGCACAGAATGTGCACCAAGCCTTTTCCAAAAATCAAAGTAGCTCCAATCTTAAAACAAAATTGTTAGCTTATTCAAAACACAATATGATGTGATGACCTAGGCGAAATTTGAGCAAAAACTTCATGTGCTTACTACAAGAAGAAGAAGAGCTTTATAGATACAAATTAAGGGTAATGTTTGAGATAGCGATCTGATGATATCGCATTTTTTCTTTAGTTTCAATGCAGGAAAGCTGCTCAAACATTTTTGTTACAAATGTGAAATGCCTATTTGTCTGTCAAAAGTTTTTCACCACAAATTGATGACGTCTCAGTTTTTGTTAATGACGTCAAAGCGTCAAAATTCTCTTGTGCTATGTGCCTTTTTGGTCTAGTTAGAAAGCGTGTTACAGTGTAGAAGTACATACATTTCACCAGTGTTCCTTCTAAGTTTTCACCTCATGCAAAAATGCCGGAAATAGTGTGAACGTTCTAAACGCAATGTGAAAATGCCGAAAATTTTCTCTTCTTTTTTGTTCGGTTTCAATGTGATCTCAAAAAAAAAAGGTTCATCGCACTGATGGAAGCATCTTTTTCTCCTAAAATGTTGATCTCCGAAAAAAAAAAGGTCTTTCCTCTGAGTTCTGCAAGTTTTCTCCGCGATTTGTGCAACATACCAGAACGAGGCGCTGTAAACCATAGCTGTCTACGATTTTTGGCAGGAAACAAAAACGCCGGTTTTTGGCGGGAGAAAAAATGCCGGAATTCGCAAAATTTTAGTACGAAAATGCCGGAAAAAATTTCGCACTTTTTGCACTTTTTTGCGCTTATAGGGAACACTGGTTTTGCCATTAAAGCACAATGACGTACAGTATTCAGCTTCTATACAATTCTGTCCCGGCTTGTATAGCTCTGAAGTTGTCGATCTGTTTATCACACTCTCAGCCCTCAACAACGAAAATACTTCTTCGCATAGAGATCCAAAAGGAAAATTTATCAATCGACCGAGTTCCAAAACATTTCTTGGAGTTTTGTAGAAATGGTAGGTGATTCACGCCCCTGCGATGATTTTGTCCAACTTTGACACAAAAGTAGATCGAGCGTTTAAGATATTGGTGTTTACGAAGTCGAAGGAGATATGTAGCAATGATGTATTATACATGTTAAGCAAATGGTGTTCAATGCAATTCATGTTACACTGAGTATTTTTTCTACGAGTATAACTCCATAACTAAGTTGTCTTTGAAGCTTATTTATTACCTGGTTCTATTTGTTCGTTCAATTCTCAGCGCACTATAAATTCAATTCGTAGTTTTACTGTTAACTGTTGTAGCAAAATTTATTTTACTTCGCATTGACGTAACTACTCAGGCCCGGCGCCACAGGGCATAGGTGTAGCCAGAGGGGGGCCCCTTCCAATTAAAATGCTACCTATGATAAAAATGTGACAAAAAAACTATTGTTTCGTCTGTTTTAGTTTCTTTTAACATTTTTTGCCTACAACAGTAATTAACAATAATATTGACAACCAGGGGACCCGGTCCCTCTAAATTCAAGTTTTGCCAGTCAATTAAAATGCATAATGCGGATGAAATTAAGGAATTTTTTCATAAAAGTTGCTACCTCGAGCTCTCATCTAACCTTTTTAAAAACGTAATGCAATAACAGGGCGGGATTTACCATATGGCCCAGTGCCAGGAGCCCTGCGCTCAGATGGTAAGACTTTATTTTTGGTCTACACTTATGTTTGTCAGGAAGATGTTGCGAAAATCTTTAAAGTGCCAGGGGTGCCGCACAATGTAAATCCGGTCCGGACAATAACATGGTAATTAAGCGTAACCATCTATTGTATGGTTTTCAGTAACAATTCACCTCCATCCACCTCGCTAGTTTTTACGCTTAAAAATGCGTTTGAAAAAAACATTATCTAAGAGAAATACTCATTGAATAAATTATTGAATTTAAACTGAGGGACCTGGGGCCTCTTTCTTAACCGTACATGTACTCCTACAACTGGTTATTTTCATGTCAAAACAAAAATCTCTAAGTAAAATCTTCGAGTGGATTATTTACTACTAAAATACTTATAAAATTTAACCCCAAACTGCAAAATTACAAACGTATTTTCGACCAAATTATAAGTAAAAGGAGAATTGAAAGAATTTAATTTCTTTCAATTGGCTTTCAAATGTTAATAATCTACTTCTTTCAAATGGTTCTGAACACGTGCGAAATGTGATCCAATGGCATTAAAATAGCTTTTTTTTCAAAAAAATCAAAAAAATAGCCCAGCGACTGGGGGCTTCATCCCCAGATCCCCGTCTGTGATACGTTTGAATAAACTAGTTTACTTACACAAGTCTCCTAATTTAGATATTTCCATTTTTAACTTTTGGTTTAAGCCCTCTCCTTTTAGAAAACTCTTGGTTAAGTGCGAAACCAGGCCACGGCTTCTGATCTTTCATTCTACGATATCTTTGTCCAACAAAAATTGCTCTTTCGAAAGTTTCTGATGACTTCATTACATGTGATTTTTGGTTTGCCCCCCCCCCCCCCCAATAAAAAATCCTGGCTACGTCTATGCACGGGGGATGGCATTTTGAGCCGTGTCCCCCCAAATCACTGCTTGAGCTTCGCAAGCGAGAGTAAACTTTTGTAGTATATAGCACAACCACCAAACTTTTGCCCAAAAATAGGTAACCACAAAAGCTTTTTTCTATGAAACAGCAAGACAGATTAAGTGAATGTAATCAAGTAGCCTTAGATTTTGCGATGAAGACCTTTTTTTTTATTTTTTTGGTCTTCACCTCCAAATTTGAGGGAAAAATTCATACCAAAGAAGGATAACACAGGATTTGGAGTAAAATATTCACCAGATTGCTGCCGAATTCCGAATTCTTCTGGTCTTGGCTGAGTAAGCGTCCCCCGCCCAAGTTTTTATGCCCCCTCCCCCATACACACTACTCTGGCTCCGTGCCAGATACTGTACTGTTCTATTCGCAGTGCACGATTTATACTGTGGTCTGTGACCAGATAGCCAACAAATCATCTTCATTTGCTGTACTACATGCTAGCATTTTGAGGAAATATCGCGGAAAACCGTCTTTGCGATCTGCAAGTTTTTAGCAATTTATCGAACTCTAATTATTGCATTTTCATTAAAGAGGTACTGCTCGAAATTGGCTTTATTGAAATCGGTTTTATCAGTTCAAATTGACCCGCTACTAGACCACATTATTCGTTCAACTTCGATTGAGAAAAAATCAGACCATGTGCGATAAAACTCGCCTATACATACAGTATAAGAGCAACGACAAAACGTCACAAAGGTCTTTTATGTTCTAGTAAACTGAAATAACGAGTTAACTAGAGCAGAGTGAAAACAAGCGGAAAAGTAAAGACTCCAAACGGTAACGTGTGAAAATGTGAATTGAAAGAGTTTATTAGCAGTAGTGGCAGAAAATTTGCTTAAAAAATAGCGCTGCCGCTTGTTGCTGGTGACGAAGAAAAGCAGCGGCGCTGCCGCTACTGAAAAAGTAGCGGCGCTAGTAGCGCCCGCTGGTGAACAGTGCCTCTGTGCCCATCACTGCCTGTAACGCATGACATCATGGCAAATATTTTACTAGTTAAATTACCGCAACCAACCTTAATGTTTTAAATTTGCAAAGCAATAAGGAGTTGACTTTTAAAAGCTAGTCCAAATTAAGTGTTTTTGTATCACTAAATGAAATTTTAATCAAAATTTTAATTAAAAAATTCAAAATGACTTGGCGCGTGGAACGTGCACGGTTAAATCAACAAAGATTCCGATAACGTCACTTGTTTTCAGAAATTTTTATTTTGTTTATGACAGTTCTAGATCTGGGTTAGGGCTAGGCTTACGATTAGGGTTAAGGTTTCGGGTTTGGTTTTTTAGGCATTATTACAAAATGTCTGTACACAGGAAACAAGCGCCAGGTCTTTTCTTAGAAAATTTTGATCATTTTTTAAGAACTTAAATATGAAGTCATGGCGACTATTTTACAAGTTTTGTTGTAATGCACATGGTTTTGAATTTTTAATACTTTGGTTTGTTGATTTGATTGAAATTTTAAACGATATATTTTGTACGAAATGTTGTAAAAACAACACTATAATATGACATAGCAACGTCATACTATTTTTTGAAAAAGTTTTGAAAAACACGAGTTAAAATGGCTGTTGTTTTCCTGGTTATTCCACTATACCAACTTTTACTTTAAATTTGCAATACAATCCTGCCTAGATAAGCAAGTGGCAGTACAATATGTAACAAAATATGGTCGAAATTTTGATCAGCAGCACCATTAAGTACGGGTGACAAAATTTTTGATCCTTTTGCAAAAGATGACTTCATGACAGCTACAGTGTTTTCAAAGCTACATTGTCACAGCACAAATTGTTTTAATTTTGGTAATGCAAATATTAGTTTATTTGAAAGCCAAATTATGGAGCAGAACCTGTTCAAACCTCTTGAGTTTGAAAAAAAACAAAATTAAATTCCAAAAATTAATAAATAATTTTAGAATGTTTTACCCTTTTATGATATCATGGTGGCTGTATTGCGGCCCGGGCCCTACAGCACTAAAGCAGTGGTTGAAAGTTTGAAATTTGCTTTGAAATTTACTACTACACGCAAATCACATGCAATGACAGCTTCAGAAATTTTCAAAAGATGGGATTTTTATGGGACAGAGATACCGTAGAATAGATGGTCAGAAGCTGTGGCCTGTGTGTGTGGCACATAACCATGATTTTCCTAAAGGAGAGCTTCAACCAACAGTTATGAAGTTTTTTCCCAAAATGTCTAAATTGGGAGACGTGGTGAGCTAACTAGTGTAACTAAAACGTGTTGCAGGCAGGGTTTGGGGATAGAGTCCCCGGCTACAGGAGGCAATGAGGATCTTGGGGCGAAACCCCCAGCCGTAGGGCGATCTCTGATAATGCTTTGAAAAAAATAGCTATTTTAATATTAATGCCATTTAGATCACATTTCCCATGTTTTTAGAGCCATTTTATTGAACCACATTTTTACGATTTGAAAGCCAATTGGAAAGCTCCAATTTTTTAGTTCTGCCTTTACTTGCAGGTCAAGCCCAAAACACGCTTAAAATCTTGCATTTTTTGGTTAAATTTTGTAAGTGACTTGGCCCCGTTGAGAGGAAGCAAGGTGCATTGCCTCCTTTAAAAATTTTGGAAGTAAATAATAATTCACTTAAAGATTTGCCTTGGAGATTTTTGTCTTAGAAGAACCAGTTTTTTGAGTACATGCACGACCAGGGGGCTCAGGTCCCCGCAATTCAAATTTAATAATTTATCCGATAAGCATCTACCGTAGCTTTTTTTTTTTAAGTAATTTGTTGAGTAAAAACTGGAGAGGTGCAGGACTATTGTTTTTTGAAGTTGGTGCAATAGATGGTTACTAATCATGTTAGTGCATTACGTTCCTAAAATGATTAAATAAGAGTCTGAGGTTGCAAATTTTAAGACAAAACCCTGAATTTCTCCTGAGTTATACGTTTAAATTGCACAGCAAAAATTTGAATTAAGGGGGCCCCCTGGTTGTCAATATTAATATTATTGTTAATTGCTTCTGTTGTATGCGAAAATACTAAAATAAAGTGACACTGAAGAAACAATAGGCTTTGTTGTCATTATTTTTATCATCGGTGGCATTTCAATTGGGGGGCAGGCTCCCTAACCGTCTGGCTATGCCTATATCCACCACTTAATCAACAAACAATAGGTTTACCCGTATGCTCAGGGTTTAATGATTGCAAGTTTGTAATCACACCAACTATGAAAATTAGCATAGCCAAACTGCAAAACTGTGTTCCCTCTAACTTTATGGCTAATCAGCAAGTGCCCAAATTTTCTTTAAACAATTGTGCCCAAAGCTCAAAAAAACGTTTATATGCCCTAAATTTCACACCAATCCAGTATTTAAGCATACTAAATGTCATACTTCCACAAATTTGTCGAATTTTCTAAAGCTATGTTTACTATATTGCCAAAAATTATTTGCCCTTGCTCCAACAAATCGCTGATTTGCTGAAAAAATTGGCTTAGTGGGAACACTGCTGCAAAAAAACATTTTAAAAACATACCAAAAAAAGTCTAAAACGCAAAACAGAAAAACAACAGCAAAGAATTATGCTCAATCGAGGAGAGAAAAGTAAATACAAATCTTTGTTCCGATGAAAAACTTTTGTCACTTGGCAAATTGTCATTCTCAAAGTAGAAATTCAACCTGTCAGCATTAATGCAGCTGCAAATTGCAATGAACATATTCTATGATCTGATGATGCAATGCCTAACCGTTTGCGCAATGCTCATGACCGTATTACCTTATTAGTTTGTCGCAGATGATTAGCTTCTAAACGCTTCCACGTATTTTTAGTTATCACTACACGTATATATTTTTCTGTAAGTGCAGTGTGCGAAATCTAGTACAGTAGCCTAAGGAATTGGTATAGAAGTATGAAAGATTGTCTTCTATTCCATTCTTGAAATCTTCCTTTCCATTCTGTCATCTTCCATATTCCATACCGAAATTTTCCTTCCATTCCATTCCATTCCATTTTCTATTCCATACCATGCCCTGTTATCCAGTATCAAAACTAACATGAAATAATTTGAAATAGCAAATAATCTAAGTTTTTGTGCCTGAAACCAACCCTCCAAATACCCTATTGTGCAAGCTATGCTGGTCTGTTTTAGGTTTAACTGTTTGCAACATATTACAAAATGTACACTAGGTATTCCCTCTGACCCAGACACTGATTGACTGACAAACTGAAGCAATAAAAGTGGCAAAATATTTGTTGCCCTTGCCCCTTACCTGTTTACAGTGGTATGAAAAGTATCAAGTAAAATTTTTGTTACTTGAACCAAAAATTACTTGAAATACAAAGTATTGACCAAAAAGTACAGTATTATACTTCAGTAAAAGTAAAAACGTAGTTGTTTTAAAAGTGCTCAAGTACAAGTATTTCTGAAAGTATTTAGGCAAAGTAAACAAATTATTCAATCCACAAACTGCGTAAAATACAGTGTATAACAACTAGTCGACTACCTTCACATCACTGCTGCATGATGCTTGATCTTCTAACCCCTCACTCTCTCAAGAAGTCATGAATTACTAATTGATGCAAGTTTTTGATATTATATTCGAATCAAAAAGAACAGTAGCAAAACTTTGAGATTTGAAAATCTTGTCACACAGAATTTATTTGGAATTACTTTGTAAAATCTCTGCTGATATAACTTAATTGAGCAATTGCTGGTAGAAAACTAAACTGTTCTTACAAATTTGAGGTTCAAATTTAAAACTATTTGCAGTACTTTGTACTCTTCTGAATCAAAATGCTACTTAAGTAGCGTTACTTCACACTAAAAGCAAGCAAGTGAAAGTAGATAGTATCCAAAAAAATACAGTAATTACTTTAAAAGTGCTCATTATGACAAATTCTACTTAGTAGGCTACTTAAGTAGAGCTACTTTCGTTACTTTGCATCTCTGCCTGCTTACTATTGTGCCTTACACTTGCAGTAGAAAGTTTCACCTGTGATTGTTTGTAGCATTTTAGATATTCATATTGTCTTAGCTAGTCTGGCTCTAGCTATCTGAAAAACATTAGGCCTAATCTAATAGTTACAGATTGGCTCTCTTGTAGTTGCAGATTGCTTAATTGCAAAGTGTCTTATCAGAGCATTAGGCGTACCATTGATTATCAACCAGAAGAATTGCGATTGGTTGGACACATTACAGATTTGATTAACAGATTATCTGTGCTGTTCAGTCATAACTTTAAAGTAGGCCAGCCTTTTAAACCATGTTAAATGTTAGCATGTGGCTTTGACATCCAGTATCGTTCCTAATCTTCATGTACTGCAGCCAAAAGCAGAACAGAAAAAATGGCAATCTTGATTTTAAGTGTTAAGTATGTTTAGTTATAAACTGGTATGGACCTCAAATATTTTCACTTGAAATGATACTTAAACTTCCTTGCTCCAGATGCTTTTTGTCAGCATTTCTCCAACTTTTGGGTACTGGTACCTGCTGGTAGGCTGGTGTCCAAATTTTTTCCCACAGTCATGACTTTTCAAGGCTGTGGTAGAATTGCATCTGCATTTAATTTTATACCAGTACAGTAGGCCTATTAAAGACTTGACCCACCAATACAGTATATCGGTAGTGTTAGGGAGAAATTCAATTCCCCAAAGCTACAGCTTCTAATTATCAGAACAAAAATTACCTTTTCTTTTTTCTTCTTTTCATTAACGAATACTTTGTAATTTGGAAAATTAATAATTTAACTTTAATTTTGGTAAATCAAATTATAAATTATCAAAAAGCATTAAACTAGAGCTGAAGATCAAGTTAAAGCAAAATTCAGTTTTAAAAGCAATGCAAAATCAAAATGTACGCTTGCTTGATGAGTGAAAAGTGCTCAAACTGTAAATAAAGCAAGAAACAACATGTTATTAATCTGCAAGAACAACACACCGAGTTCAAAAATTATCGGGAACACTGTATCAGAATAGTCAGATACAGTTAGTCTGAGTTCCACAGATTTGTTGATTTTTCTGCTGTGTTCTCCTAAACTTTTTTAGCTAATCTGCTGGAGCTCAAATTTTCTCAAAGCAAACGTGCAAAAATAGTTTACTTTAAAGTGGGTGAAGCATCCAGCCAAATGCAGTACTGGTAGTTCACTATGGGTAAAATTAAAATATGTTAAAGCCAAAATATGTAAGTAGTCGAAGATATGTTCTTGTGTTCTTGTATGTTCTTGTATCGAAGAAATGTGCTTTTTATTCAATTCAGCTGACTTTGGTTTCGAACTCTGACTATGCATGAAAAACGTGTAATTTGTTATGTATTCAAATTTTCAAATTGTTGTTGCAATTACAAGGTCTGTCCGAAAAGTATCCGAATTTTTTGTATAAGGCTCACAACACAATAAATTTTGCCTGTTTAATTTAATCTCCTTCAAAATATTCTCCTTGAATGTCAACACACTTTTCCTAGCGCTTCAGCCACTTCTGGAAGGTCCTCTGAAATTACTCCCTGACGATTTTTGGATGATGTCCTCTCTTAACTGAAATTGCTTTCTTTTAAGGGTTGTTTTCAATTTTGGAAAAAAAATCACACAATGCCAAATTCGCAGAGATTGGATCCTGTAGAACAAGAGGTTTGTTGTTTTCGCAAGAAAATCTTTGACGACATGGGCAGAATGAGCAGGAGTGGGTTGTACCAAAAAAAAACTTACTTCTCTAATCGGTCTGTAGGCTGGCAAAAAGTTGCATTTGGGTTCAAAACTAACACCAATACAAAATTTTTTAATTTTGGTTGTCATTTGATGTCTATTCTCTTGACATTTCCATGAAGAGGTTTCAAAATTTCAAAAAATTGGCATAATTCATGAACCATTGAATATAGAAAGCTCCAACACAATATGTCAAAAGTTGCAGAACATCCAAGTTCCTATCAGCGTTTAATACGTTTTGTGGGTCTAAGTAATGTTTAAATATTGCTAAAAAGTAATTTAAAATTTAAAATATTGCTAAAAAACTACTTTTACGGAAATTCACATTAAAAATCTTTATATTTTAATGTTTTTTGCTGTTTGCTAGCACTTTGACTGACAAATGTTTTGATGCAACGTCACACAGTAAACATTTAAGTACTCGTATGGTGTAAACACTTCACAGAGTATTTGACCATAATTTAAACTGTTATCAGCATGATTAAATGTACACCACACACATGCCAAATGAAATACACATTCAATTTGTTGACAATGCTTCAGACAAAAAGTATAAGAGTGTAGCTAAGTAGCAGTGGTACTGACTCCGTATGTGCATCTGACATCATGTACATCTGATTTACAGTTTTTACGAGTATTGTTTCATTCAGTTTTTTGTCACTCTTTCTGTTGATTTAGCAACTGAACTTTGTTTTTCTCTAAGCCCCTTTATAATCTTAAAAATGTTTTGTTTTGCAGTTGAGTTACGAATTAGTTTGTCATAAAACTCAGTGAGAAGACTTAGTTCTCGTTGAGATTAGAGGTCGACCGATATGACTTTTTCAGGTCGATACCGATATCGATATTTTGGAAATTTTTAGGCTGATATCGATAACCGATATATTAACTTATTAGCTACAAAACTTTGTCACATTTTTCAGCTAACTTGACACTTAAAGCTTCACTAATTCCCGTCCAAAGAAAGACTATTGCAAACACAAGTCACACTCCAGTATTATTCATCAAAAAAACAAACAAAAAATACAATGATTTGGCAATCAATAGTCAAGAGTGGTTGTGCTTGCTCTAAAAAATAAACAGTTTAAGGTAATTGTTCTAAGCCGATATTTTATTGGTGGTGAACATCGATACGATATATCGGCTTGACCCTGATATCGGCCGATATATATCGGTCGAGCTCTAGTCGAGATAAATCATTGACAACTGGAATCACTTTGATTGAATAATCTGATTTTTGGCTTCAAAGTTTGGGATTTGTTGTTCAAAAACTTATACCAGTGTTAAATTGGAGTAGTTTGAACAAAGTTTGAGAGTCTTTTCCTGTAATATTTAAAATTGAGTTTGTTGTTGAAGAACTGGCATTTGCTGGACTCTGGTGTTTAATGGAAGTCCTTCATCGCACTGGTACTTCAACAATTCTTTGGCCATTTTTTGTCTTTCAGTTGAAGAAGTTTGATCACTAAACAGAACAAAAATAACTAGGCACTCAGAAAGGTACCACAAATGTTTGTCAAATCAGCTGAACTAATTTCAACACAAAGTGGAGGTATAGTTGTAGTACATTTTTGCATACCTTTTATGAAATTTCTCAACTGGCAATGCAGCTTCAAGTTACAGCTCTACTTTACTGCATCAAAGTCTTTGGATTCTGCAACAAATGACTTGATGCACAATGATGCATATTCATGATGCACAATGCCATGAGAATCAAAAAAACTTTGCGAACTCATCCATCACCTTCTCATTTCAGCTTGTGCATGGCCTCCTCGAGCAGGGTTCACACTTCACAGACTCTTGGCCAGAGGTGGGCAGTTACTAGTTACTTTTTTAGTAACTGTAACTTAGTTACTTTTTCAAAAAAGTAACAAAAGTGGGAACTAGTTACTATTTTGAGACATTAAAAAGTTACTTGTTACAATTACTTTTAGTTTTGGTACTGTTAAAAAAGGTTCTTTTATCATTAGATTTTGGTTAAATGAAACACTTCTATGTAATCCCTGTTGGCGCTACGGATTAGATTTTTTATTGCGCGCTAACGTGGCAACCCTAACCATACTGCGAGAAGATATTACAACCTTTTTAAATTAAAGACCTTTTTGTGATCTAATAAGTTACATTTTAATATCTTCGCTGCAGGGATTGTTTTGATTGCGTAATTTTTACCAATAGCGTGTAGTGTTCGTTCAGCAGATAATGTTGTTGTTAATATAGCCGCTTTACCCCTTTTGTTGCTTTTCATTTTGAAATGACATTTTAAAACACAAAGACAGCATGGGCAAAGACATTTTGAAACCCAAACATTCTGGTCTCAACAATAAACAATTTGAAATGCGTGCTTTCTTGAAAGGCATTAAATAAAGTGCATCAATGTGTTACGTTGTGTATTTTTGTTATAACAACAGCAACAATAGCCATAAGCAGCATGTGCAGAGGCATCACTTGAAAATTAGAAAATGAATAGAGAAAGAAATCTGTTAATACCAGTTCCAAAGTACAAAATTAACATTTTCGATACTTAATTCATACCGGTAACTAGAATGTGACATTGCAAGCGATATCCGGGGACTTTGCGAAAATATGTAACTTTACTGAACTAAAGAACTTTACAACTGCGTTAAGCATGTTTATGGTTGCTGATAGTCAGATCTGAAATACTCTGCTTTCGAATTGCATAATTTCGGAGCATAATGATTGGAACGTTTAAGTAATCTTAATATAAAGCAAAGAGCCAAAACGTGAGCGAACATTTTTTACTGAACGTTTCAAGACATTACTAGTATCATCATCAGCAGATAAATGATATAGGCAACAGCAACTTGTCACGAGCAAAGCACAGGAAAAAAAGCAAAGCAATGACGCATAAAATGGAAAAAAAAAAAAAAGGAAGCGAGCGTAAAATTAAAAGCAATTATTGTTTTCACAGGTTGAATAAATATAATGGAATTGAAGCTTTGTCGGAGTTTAGATCTGGATTTCTTTGTTGAATCATTAAGGTTTCTTTGATTAATAATTTTCGCCAATGGTCAGATCTAGCCAGGATGATGGGGTTATTAAAACAAACTGCGTGATAACCCTTGACTGATAAATCATTTGACTGATAACCCTAATCACGCAGTTTGTTTTAATAACCCCATCATCCTGGCTAGATCTGACCATTGGCGAAAATTATTAATCAAAGAAACCTTAATGATTCAACAAAGAAATCCAGATCTAAACTCCGACAAAGCTTCAATTCCATTATATTTATTCAACCTGTGAAAACAATAATTGCTTTTAATTTTACGCTCGCTTCCTTTTTTTTTTTTTTCCATTTTATGCGTCATTGCTTTGCTTTTTTTCCTGTGCTTTGCTCGTGACAAGTTGCTGTTGCCTATATCATTTATCTGCTGATGATGATACTAGTAATGTCTTGAAACGTTCAGTAAAAAATGTTCGCTCACGTTTTGGCTCTTTGCTTTATATTAAGAAATGCATAATGTTCCATTAACTTGATCAGGTTTGTGGTTAACAGCTTTCAAAATTTTGCGTAAAATTCCCATAATTACTTTCTTTAATTAAAAACACCATTAGTTAGTAAAGTACTAAAAACTATAGGATACCAGTGAATTAACACAAAAATATTGTCGACCACTAACAAGCTAATCTTGCCGTCAACTAATGCATCTTTTCTGCTCGAACTTTGATTGGTTATGTGTCTTTGTTCAGATAAAGCTTACATATTGTTGTCTATTTACAATCGTGTTGGCAAATGGCAGCATAGCGAAAAAGCTTCCGGCATAAAATGATCGATTTAGTTAATTCTCAGGCAAGAATGACAGTTGGGAAACCATAATACTTACATAAGTTATACACTGAAAAATTGAATGCGATTAGCTTGAAGGGCCCAGTTGGCATGGTCTTCTCAATGTGGTCTACCAAATTTTGTTACCTTTAATCTTGGATCCATATTAACCTATTCAATAGATTTAATTTGTTTAGCTTTTGTAGTTAATGGGGGCAGGTGTCAACATAATTGGAGGACCTCTATAGCATGGCATCCCAAAATTTTTTCATGTTGTCATATTACCTGTGTTGAAAATTTCATTTTTCTTTAAGCTTGAGTGGTTAAAAAATTTGAAAGACATATTTGAGGAGGACAACCCAATTTGTGGCAATTGAAATTAGTCATAGCTTTATCTTTCCTTTCTACTCTTAATATTTATTAAGCCTAGCTTAAATGGTTGAAAAGTTTAAAATTTTGAGGACCTACTTGAGGCACCCCCAGTTTGGTTACCCCAAATTTTGTCATATTATAACTTTTTGTTATATATACCTATCCTGAAAATTACATGCGTCTAGCTTAAGTGGATAAAAGCTATTGATTTTTGCAGTGCTGTTTGAGAAGAACCTCTCCAATGTAGTACCCCAAAGTTTTGTCAAATTTCATCTTTTCTACACATTTGTCTATCCTGAAAATTTTATGTCTCTAGCTTAAGCAATTAAAAAGTTTAAATTTTAGCATCCACATTTAAGGAGGACCCCCCATTATGGTCCCTCCAAATTTTGGCATATGACATATCTTTTACATATATTTAACCTATTCTGAAAATTTTGTCAGTCTAATTTGAGTGGTTTAAAAGTTTGAATTTCGATGGCCCTGTTTAAAGAGGACCCCCTCATTTTTTTATTCCTAAATTTTGCCAAAATTTTTTTTTTCTTTATGTTTGTCTACCCTGAAAATATCATGTGTATAGCTTAAAAGGGTAAAAAGTTTAAATTTTGGCGGCCTTGTTTGAAAGCAACCCCCTCATTTTGGTACTCCCAAATTTTGTCAAATTTCATATTTCCCTTTTTTTTACTTATCTTAAAAATTTCATTGGTCAAGCTTTAAAGATGAAAAAGTTTAAATTTTGGAGGGGCCGTTTGGGGGAGACCCCCCATCGTGGCACCCCCGATTTCAGGCTGGTACCAGTACTTTTGGATATCTATAATAACTCATAAGATGATCCATGTGCGGTTTGTGGTTTAAAAAAAGGTAGTGATAGAAGAAAAAAAACAGAAAAAAATAAAGAAAAATTTTATCCAGGGTGAAATAAATAAATATGACCATGATAAAAGTCGTAAGTAGCATGTTCAAGAAACATAAACTTTTTTTCGTTAATGTTGGTAGTTATCGAGATATACCGGTTTAAAATTGTCCACTTTTTGCTGATTTTTGGCCTCTGAAATCGCGATCACATGACTGGGCGCCTCCAAACTTGGTGAGCATACAGCCTATCTACAACCAAGTTGTGGTCAAATTTCAACGTTCCACGCTCAGCAAATTTATAGCTGTAAGCGAATTAATAAATTTTCGAGACAAAAATGGCAGTTTTTTCTCAAATTTAGAGTTCCTAAATCAGGATTACGTGACGTAGGTTCTTCAAAATTGGCATACATGATGCTTTTAATTATTGTCATATTATATCCAAAATATTTTCATATTATATTCAATATTATTGTCATATTATATCCAAAATTCAACTTTCTATGTTGAACCGTTTTTTAGTTATAAGCAAATCATTAAATTTCGCTGCTCATCTATCAAAATGGCCGAGTAAAAACAAAGGTTCTACGCCTGCGCGTGCGAAGTCCCAATCAAATTTATAAAAAGTAACTGTAACTAGTTACTTTTTTGTCTAGTAACTGTAACTCAGTTACTTTTACAAAGTGACTTGCCCACCACTGCTCTTGGCTATTTTTTAAGCATTTAAACCATTCCTTTTCCTGGATTGGGCTTAAAGTTACATTACCAAACACTTGCTGGATCTTATGGATTGTTTTGATTTGAGTATCACCAAGCTTTTGACAAAACTTGATGCAATACCCATGTTTCGCCATAGCAACAAAATTTTCCTTAAACTAAAAAATTGCCAAGCATGCATTATGCGACCTGGATAAACACTTTGCAGAAAAAGGCTTCACCAATTGGCTTGAAACTTCTCACAATTGCGCATGAATGTATGCGTGTGCCCATGCTTTGCTCAAGTGATTTGCTTGAACATTGTTAGAGATGAAAAAAAGTCGAATACTTTTAGAACAGTCCTCATATATTTGAATTTGTCGGTTGTCTTAGCACTTTTAAGTAGTTTTTTTTTAACCTGCACTAGTCATACTATACCGGTACTCTGTACAGTTGGCTACCTTACTTCTTTCTTATCTACTATGCAACTGTGGTATGTGTTCAGGTGACTTTTAGCTAAAATACCTATAGATGTTTTTCATTTGTTGATTGTGTTATTTATCATGAATTTTTCTTGTTGTTTGATAATGGTAGTAAACTCTTTTTTCGATTGTTTGGAGAAATTTCAACACCAGGTTAGATGTTTTTGGGTTTTTATTGTTACAGCACTGTAGATCGGTTAAAAGGAGTTCAGGTATCAATCAATAGATACCCGACCAATAGATATCAATCATTATTATGGGAATGAAGAAAAAAAATCAACCGTTATAGCTACTGATCAGACGCCACTTGTCCAAATAAAATTATTGATAATGAGATGTGAGAGTCATTCCTTTAATCTGCTGTTTGCCTTGTTTGAAGTTGTGCGCATTTTGAAGTCATTGTTTCACCAAACAATTTAAAGTTAAAAAAAATTAAATAAAGAATATTCATCTGCACGGTCATCTTTAATTTGCTTTTTTAGTATTAAGATTTGAGCTTGGTTGGATTTGGTTCAGAATTATTGGAAAATTACTGGGCCTGGTTGATGAAAATTGCTGGTGAACTAGTTCCTTTTATTTAGCTGGGTCTATTTATCAACTTTTCAGGTTTGTGTTTCAGCATTCACGTGCCTGTAGTCAAATTTGATCATGAACAAGCTTGATGCTTTCAATGCTAGCGATATCACATCTCCACCTGGCAACTTTGAAAAAATATGTTTTCAGCAGCTTCATGGGACTCTCAACAAATTTTTTAATGAGGTGAGTCTTTGGTTGTTTGATGTTTTTGAGATAAAACTTTTTACATCAAGATTAGTTCAGATTTGCTATATGTTATATGTGGAAGAATATTATATGTGGATAGGTTTCGAATGTTAGATGTGGAAGAAGCATATCATTGAAGGTTAGAGGCACCTTATACAAAAGCTATGTGAGAAATGCTCTAACTTATGGTGCTGAATGTTGGGCATTGCAAATGGAAGATGAAAGGAGGCTGAAGACCACAGAAATGAGAATGTTGCGAATGATATGTGGGAAAACCTTGAAAGATAAAATGAACAATGAGAAGATTCGTGAAATGACGAGTGTAGTGAGATTGGAAGAGTTTCTGAGAGAGAAAAGGTTGCGATGGTTGGGATATGTGGAGAGAATGGATGAAGAAAGGGGTCCAGTAGAGGCACTACTCTTAGAAGTTGATGGGACAAAAAAAAGGAAGACCGAAAAAGAGGTGGAAAGAAGTACTAGAATGTGACATGACTGCCAGAGGTTTGCAAAGGTTGGATGCTCAAGATCGTGAAAGATGGCAACTAGGCTGCAAAAACCAGCTCACCCCTGCATGCGGGGAACCTCTGCTAGGCTCCAGAAATAGAAGGAAGCACATTCCTGGAGCAAAATGATGATGATGATGATGATTAGTTCAGACCTGCCAGCAGAATCGACTTTTTAAACAACAAAAGTTCGTAAAATTTGTACAGCCTCTTTTCTGATGTGATTGCATCAAAATATTGTCTGGTGTGTTTGATTGGTTTTCCAAAACACTTTTCAGTATTATTGTTTGCATTATTCCCATTTATGGTTTAGTTTGAAATTGCTATGTTTTTTTATCCTTCGGCAGTAAGAAAATCCATTGTTGTTTTTTTTGATAAATTTGCTCTTTTATAGGAGCTGTCCAATAGCCTTGTTTTGAGTTAGCTGATTGTTGATTTTTGATTTTTTCTCAGCTAAATTGTTAAAATGTGATGCTTGTTTGAAGCCATCAAGTGGAGGTAATTGCTGCTAAACATCCGACACAAGCATTTTAAGGACACAACAAAGTGATCTGGAAGAGGTATTGAATCTAAACTACCTAGACCATTTCATCAGAGTTCCCAAAACACTCAAGCTCGTTTTACTAATGAGCTTACTACGTGCATGTAAAATGTGTGATATCTTTCACAATTAAAGGGGGTGAAGCATCCAGCTAATTTTGATGGTTTACTATAACTAAAATTGAAACAAAATGTTTGACATTTTTTGTTCTCATTTTGGGACTGCAGTTGTAAAAATATTAAAAAATACAAAGAGATATACCCCTAAAATAGTTTTAGGAAACCCTGGTTTGTTTTCCTAGCCTAAGTTTTCAGAAAAAGAGGGGGTTTACTTAAATTGGATTGATTTTGTGAGGTTCTGGAAGGGTAGGTTTTATTCAGACTCCCTTATTTTCCTCGAAGTTCAGGCTGAGAGGACAGTTTCATGGTTTGCAAAAACTGTTTAGGAGGATGTCTTTTTGTATTTGTTAAGTATCGTTGCAACCCCAGCCCCAAAATGAGAACATAAAGTTTCAAAGATTATTAGCTATTGTAAACTACTGCAATTGGCCGGATGCTTCACCTCCTTCAAGTGTGCAAAAAAAAAAAAGAAGTATAGAAAAGGAAAAAACAACGTCGATCAACAAGCAGGTCCATGATCACAACATCACAGGAATTGCACAAGAGAGCATCCACGACCAATTTCGTCCTTGCTCAAGGGACTCATCAGGCGGAAGAACAACGAGATTTTTCCTTTTCCATTGATTCGCTATGGTTCCCCGCCCGGAGGTGCGATATCTCTGGTACCGTTGTGGTTCCCTTGGTGGTTTTTGTAGTTCTTGATAGTCTACTTGAGGTTCCTATAGCTTTGTTTTTTTGACAAGGAACACTCGCTTGGCATGATGTCGATTTGCAAGTTCTTTTCTTCGTCGCTGCGTTGCGTAATTTGGTTTTCTTGTTGTTCTTCCGCCTGATGAGTCCCTTGAGCAAGGACGAAACCGGCCGCGGATGCTCACTTGTGCAATTCCGGTGATGTCGTGATCATGGACCTGCATGTTGATCGACGTTGTTTTTTCCTTTTTCGTTGATTCGCTATGATTCCCCGATATGCGATATCTCTGGTACCCTTGTGGTTCCCTTGATGGTTTTTGTAGTAAAAGAAGTATAATGCATGGAATTATATAACATATGTATTGCGTGAGCGTAATATGCAGAGCAGGTGCAGTAGTAGGCTTTAGAAGTTTTCACAATACCCTTGTTAGAGATTTTTTTGATTTTGTTGTTTAGAGATAGTTTCATTTTTCAATCAATTTCCAAAATTCTTGAATTTGTATTGTGCATTAGCTGCCAAAGCTTATCACAGCCTAAAAGTTCTTAAAGAAGTTGTATACAGAACATTTGTTTTGTATCAGCTTAATTGTCAGATTATACAAAGTGAAAATGAAAATGGTGGACTTCAGTTCAATTTAAAATATGTTCAAATCAAATGGTTGGTCAACAATGACTGTAAGCTTGACTCAAAAACTGCATGGTCCTTTTTTCTATCTCTGTGTATTAATCTTATGACCAAGCAACTTGATGAATAGCAATGTAATTACGATCAACCGGCATCAGAATATTGTAATTTTAAACTAATCAACTTATGTATTTTTTTTTTTCAGAAGTTTGGTGGAGAAAATTCAGGTGCTACAGGATTGAAAGAACATTTTCACAAATTGAATTCTAACTTTGTTGAAGGTAAACTTTAGTCTCCACTCCAAGGCGAAGTGCTAGTTTTTGAATCAACCCCTCGCGATTATATTCAGTGGTTGATTTCCAGTGGTTGATTAAAAGTTTACATTTTGTTGCGATATTAGACTGCGAAATTGAAGAGAATTGTTGTCACACGACTGTCACTCTGCTGAAAATTAAAAAAAGGAAAAACCGTGATAGAGCGGTTTCTACAACAAAAAAAGCACTAGAAAGGGACCGAAAACTTCAGTAAATTACCAAAAAAATTACTGTTATGTTTCTACTAGCTTTTACTATGACACCGGTTGAGAATAAAAAGTCATGAATAACTATTTTAGTTTATTTACAGTTATAACGTTTGTTACGGCTTTAAATTTGTTTTAATGTAGGTGGTGCGTCAGATGTTTCGGGAATCATCGGTTATCTCAAGGTGAGATGTAAAGTTTTGGCTACGTTTGTACTGTAATAGGAATGAAATCATAATGCTCTTTATTACAAAAAAGCATAATTGCAGGTCTAATCATATTCAACTGATTCAATTTGAAAAACCATTTTCTATGTATATACACTCAACGTGTAGGTGGACTTTACCTAAGGGTAGCAGATTCGCTTGCACCGCTGCCCATTAATAATAATAATATGCAGTCAATTTTTGCATTTATCATTAGTAGTGGTACCAACTTTAAGTTGCAATGTAATTTAAATTTGAAAGAGTCTAGCTCAAAAATGATGTGGAGGAAATGTTTTTTTGAAAAAAACAGTTTAATAAAACTTAAGAACAATGTAGCTTACAAAGAATTTGAATAATTTTATATAGCTAAGATTGCGGATTCTTGTAGGCACAATCATTATGATTGACAAGCTTAAAACGTCATTGCTTTGGAATCGATTATTTATGAAGTTCATTGCGTAATATGAAATGTTCATATGCACGTATTCCAATCATTCTCTTAACTCTGATATCAAAACTAACCACATCTTGATGAACGTTGGAGTTATTATTGCGTCGGTAGATGGCGCTCGTGATAGATAGCAAATCAATCAAAAAGTTTGTGAGCTAAAATTGCACGCTATGCCTTGCTGAAATTGACGAATTTTGAACTTTTTGTTTTCGATCAACTTCTATTGATTAGTCAATACGAGTATGAATTGATGACCTGTCTTTCTTGCTTTATTTTATGCTAAACTTTTGTTTTATATAAACAAGGTATTTCTAAATATGGTATCAATACAAATTGTTTTCTCTTTTCCAGTATTTAATAAAAGTTTGCTATGAAAAATGCCTTAATTTTTCATGCTTTTTTTAGGTCATACACGGTGCATTGTTAGTATTTGGTGCTTCCAACAAAGTCTGTGTTAGTGCTTCGTGTTCTCCACTTTCAACTTTTCACAAAGTAAGCATCTTGAACCTGAGTTTGTCACTTTTCCTTTGAAAATGAATTGTGTACATTTTTGTTGCCTTTAGAAGGTACACTTGCTACAGAATGCGAAAAGTATCTCCAGTCACAGTATTTACTCGAAAAATACATTTTTTTAGGTTGTTGACCTCTGTCGCGATCGTTGATACTTGGCTAGAGTACAACCTTTAATCTCCAGAATCGTCCACGTCGACTAAAACTTGAGAACGACTAAAATGTTAATTGACGAATCGAAAATGGCAGTTGATAGTTTCTTTAGCTTCTTGAATTGCAGAAAGCAGCACACCAATCTTAAATTGAAACTTCTGTTTAAGATTGAAACACAAAACCACTGTCACTGAGCAGAATCGCTCCATTAACACTTCTCACTAAACGGCTATACGAGCCAACCCCAGATACACAAACTCGGCTTAACGGCCTACGAAACTAATATCTAAAATCACCCACTCTTAGAATATTAGAATATATAATATGACCCGCCTATTTATACTACGACAAAAGCTGTCGAGTATCCCAGAATAATCCCTGATACGTCACAATAGAAAAAGTATACAAGCTTACGATAACAAATTTCACATAATTATGATGTCACAAAGTTCAAGTCTAAATATAGCAATTAAGACATAGTAAACAACCAAAATATTCGGGTGACTAATAGAAGACAGTAGAACATACTCGAAAGGAATCATCTCAAATATTCCAAATCAAAAAGGCGGCAAAACAAACAAAATAGTCACGTACACATTAAAACACAGCAAATAATTATATATCAGGCATTCAAAACTGTTATATGTGACAACCTCAATTTACTCGTTACTAGATTTTTGCGACGTATCAGCACTCTATCTCAAATTCCTTCCCTGACAAATACGATTAGAGCTTTCAGTTGCAATCGCATGCACTCTTACATCGAGCGTCTTCTCAAAGTCTTATTACTTCATACTAAAAATATTCGAGAAAACAAGCTTTTACAGTTTTACACGTTTGCTATTTTTAACGAAAATATTTTTACAGAAAGATTTTGTTGGAAATCCGTTGAACGATTTGATTCATGAAGAAGACCAAACAAAATTTAGCGTAGATGGTAAGCTTTATAAACAACTTCTTGACAGTGTAGTATGGTTCCACTTCCACTACCAGTTTTATTGCTCATTTGTTGTCGTAATCACGTGACAAATGTTTTCCCTAGGTCTTGTTGTAGTTCAAAAGAGGTGATCAACTAACCAACGGAAAGTTGTGTTTTATTAGCAGTAGCTACCTTTGTAGTAAAGGAGTATATACCTCTCCGTGAAGAGTGGAAATGATTAGATTTTCGATATCATCGCTTATCTTTTGCAGTGTGACTCTATGGTTACTCTCATTCTCAGATGCTTAAAAAAACTCCATAGTTACAGTATGAGTTCTTGGAAAACAAAAGCAAGCATTACTGCATTAAAATCTTCTGAATTATATCGGTTTATTATTGTGATTTGAAGCTTCAACCGCCAGCCCTTAAGGATCGTAACTAGAGCTTCACCGATAATGGAGCAAGCCGATAATATCGTGTCGACTTTTCTGCCGATAAACATCGGCCCAACATCGGCCTGCCTGCAAAACTGAGCTTAAACACACGGTTGCTTTGCATCTGTAACTTGCCAAAATCAAACAATCCCAACTTCTGTTCCCAGTAATTGGATGTTCACTGTTCAGCATTACAAGAAAGGTACTATGATTATAAGCGATGCTTTTGGGGGCGCAAATGGTAAAAAAGCTCGGCTTTTTAAACTACAATCTAAAACTGTTGAATTGTTTTTTTAGATTGTCATGAATGTATTTGAATGTTTTGCGTGTTTGAGGCAGGTTTTAAGGCAATTGAAAATTGACTTCATAATTTTTTGCATTTACAATATCTCGGTTGTCGGCATCGACCAGAAAAAAGTCTTATCGGTCGAGCTCTGATCACAATACGTTGCTTGCTGAGTTAGAATTTTAGAAATGTGGTTTTCCAAAAACTTGAAATTGATTGTTATGGAGTCGATTCGGTACAGAAGCTCATTTCGATTTCATTACTTCAATGCGATGGCTTAGCTTAGTAGAGCGCCAGAGCGACTGCGATGTTCGAAGTTTGCTTGCTGACAATGCATTATTGTGTCCTTGGGAAAGACAATTTCTAGGGCAAAATGGGTATGTGTCAAAACGTATCAGCGTAAAACCTGGCGTGTCAAAACGTTTTGTGTCTAACCGGACTCATCGCGGGCAGTTTATTAGTCACGTGGTGGTCTGCTTGACCTAAGACCGATATAATCCAAAAGTGTTTTAGCTGTTGGTGTAATGAAGCAAATGCAGAGTGCCTGGTACACACACATGAATGAACGAATTACTTTATAACTGCAATTGTTGAAGAAAGTTTTAGGAAATGCTCTAGATGTTGTTGGTGAGAATCCTAGAAAGTTGTAGCTCTCATAAAGGATGTGCGTCAACGAGATATTTCGTCACTAGATTCTTTTACGATGAGGAATAAGTTAAACCAAAATAAACTTGCACATGAGTTTTATCTAGTGTTTTATAGTTCCAAACTTTTCTCTTTCATTATACTCGCTGTATTACGCCTGAGCGTGTGACGAGTTTGCCGGACCCATCTCCGCGCCATTGCGCCCGGGCAACACAGCTTCTTTTGAAGAAGTGTTGCAGCGGTGGCGAGTTGTTAGCAACACTATCTTCGATTTGACCGGCTGGAGATTTAAATTTTAGATCTCCCTTTCCAAAAACGAACGCGTTACCACTGTAGCAACTGGCCGGTATTAGTTCCAAACTAAAAGTTAAATCGTGATTTCTACAGAAAATAGCATCTTTCGATTGTGGCGATCCCACCACAACTACGAAACTTGTAGCGATGGAATGCCTCCGCCCACTGGCTCCACCTTGCTTTATTGACGATTTTGAGGTAGCAAATCTAGAACCACCAAACCGGATATCAGAAATGAGATAGTTTTTAGTAAACGTCTTTGTATGGTTGCAGAAAAATTGCCTAGTTTTGTTTGCAAGTTTTTTTGTACCCTGAGCAACTGCGATAGGTATTCGTCTTATCTGTGTCGCGCTTCCACCGGTGCTGGATTGCCTTTCGTTTTCTAAGACTTGTTCCTAAAACATTAAGGGCACTTTCAGCTTTACCGTTTGGCTTGTGCATCAATTTTGCAAACATTAAGACCCAAAAAGTCGTATATACATAAATTTCAATTTAAAGATTCGGCCTTAGTTGCAGTACACAAAGCCTCTCAAACTAATCGGACTTTTCTTCGACAAAACAAGATGTTGTAGTTAGAGTTCTTCAGCTTGTTGCGAACCACTCGCATTTGTAACGGTGTGCTCAACTAGAAAAAATACGTGTACCTTAATGCGATGGTGGTATGAATTTACTCATTTATGTTTGATATTTCAATTAATTTTACCTTAAGAAAAAGATGTTACAATTCCTACTAAGGTTTATTATGCTTATTTTTACGAAGGTTAATTATGCTAATTTCTACATGCACTTACAAAATTTCGTAAAAAAAAGAGACAATCGACAATCATTCCTTTTAAAACTGCTCTGTACTTACGTACTCGTATGTTGTGTTACAAAAATAGTGTGCCTACATACGACTGGAGAGCCGTGAAAAGATCGTTTGAGGTTCTTCCAGTTGAACAATAATGTGAATTTAGGCGGCCTTTATCATTATTAAATTGCAAATTCGCTCTCACTATTTGTTTCGATAAAGAAATAAAAGAAACTTTGGAAAACTCGCTTTATTACGCAATGGCTTGCGCTATAATTCCGCGTAGGTAAAAGTTATCTAACTGCATATTACATAATTGTATTTTGATCAGAGGTGGGCAAAGCGCAATTAGAAGCGCAAAGCGCAACTTCCGCAACCTCCGCAATTGCGTAAGTTGCGTTGCGCTTTAATTTTTTTATTTTGAAACATTGCGGAAGTTGCGTTGCGGAATAAAGCCTTTAAAATTTGTTGCGCTTTAATTGCGCTGCGCTTTCAAAATTTTTTTCGGGTAAAAGCGCAATTTTATACATTGAACTTAATTTTGCTCCATTTCGATCGTAATATTGATAAATATCGGGCTTGTTTAGCAAATTATTTACTCTTTTTCAGTCCAAAATTGCAAAAATGCGGTACTTGCATTGTGTTGTGAAATTTCAATTGCGGAAGTTGGGTTGCGCTTTAACTTGGTACGAAAATGCCGTTCCGCAATTGCGGAATTGCGTTGCGCTTCAACTGAATCAAAAAGTTCATTGCGGAAGTTGCGCTGCGCTTCAGTAAGCAAAAAAATTCAATTGCGCATTTTGCGCTGCGCTTTCACTGGTTAAAAAGATTGTTGCGCTTTGTTGCGCTGCGCTTTTGTTATAATGTTGTTTGTGCCCACCTCTGATTTTGATGCACGCTGCTGTTGTGATAGGCGTAGTAGGATAACCTGAGGAATTATCTTGAGACTAGAGAGTAGTGTTTGCCTTGAAAAGTTTAGTTCAAAATTTATTTGTAGGTATGGAAATGAATTTTCTGTAGATTGTTATTGTAGTGCAACAGTCCCTAAGGCAATGCAGCGGCAATAGCTCTCCACGATCTGTTTTCGCTTGTTGACAACTGTTTTTGTGATGAAAATAATCGCGCTGAATCTAGCGCATTCAGCTTTTTAGCAATCGTACAACAACGTAAACAATTAAGAAATCTCGGTCACCTGTACCTCGCTTGTTTGCAGACCTGTCAGGCAGTAGCTGAGAAAGTGACTGTTCGCAAACGTAGAAAATTGCATAAGAAGTGATTATCAGTGGTTCGGTAGCTGTTATACCCAAAGTTCAACGATTTCTAGTAGCATATGCATCGTTGCTGAAAAAAAAAGGAGATGAGTAAAAAAAATTATAATCGATTTCAGTGGTCAGAACCAAGGGTAGTGTGGTTCGATAAGAAATGATTTTCCATACTCGAACTACTAAAGTTGTCTTACCGAAACTCCACGCTTTCGAAAGCTTCATCTGTACTGATCATTACTATTAACCTCATCACGATCATGGCCGAATAAGGGGCGTGGATGTTGACTTCTTTAGAAAACCCCCAACGTTATGTTGAATAAGTTTTTTTGATAAGTCTAAGAAATACGCATTTTTTGCGCCATATGGTTGAAAGTAGATTTGTAGTTTGCTTGGGGGTGATGTATGGGAGCGAAGCGTTAGGAAATTTTAGGTAGAAAAGTTACAGCAACATAAAAAATTCACTGCAGATGGCACTAATTGTAGCCGTTGTGCCGTAGCGTTGTAAGGCTGCAACTGCTACCTAATTCATTCTTTCGTGTACTGTAAGGTATTATCATTATTTTTTTTGCAGAACCTTGCATTAGAGTAAGGGTTCGAGTTTAGGTTAGGTTTAGAGTTAGGTTAGCCTGACAGATAGTGATTCGATGTGGTAAAGGAAAGGATACACTTCGGAAACTTAAAAAAAGTTTAGGTACCCCTGGATTACAATATCTGCGTACCTTATTTACATTGACAAATTAGCAGTGTACCTCGATAAGTCAACCGACCGACAAGACTACTCTCTTGAAAAGTAGTTTTGCTAAGTTCCCAAATTTTAACGGCACTGTTCAATTTTTGTAGCAAGCAATAACAGAACACCTTTATTATTTGTTGTCAACTTAGCGATGAAGTATTCATTAATACGTCACGCTGTTGAAATCGTTGTAAAGTTTGCGCAGTTGTTTTTTAACTCTTGATGTTTCGATTGTAGTTGCACCATATACAGAAAAGTTAACAGCCTACTTAGCGACCAATATATTGCTGTACTAATAGTATGCTTTCAAATTAACATTTGAAGTATTAGTTTTGGACTATAATGCAGTGCATTGCATACAGGCTTTTGAACATTTTGTTGAGATAGAATATTTTTACGAAATCATGTTTTTTTTAGGATTTCTCAAAAAGCACCGGTGCAATGGGGGTAAAAAATTCAGTGTATGATAAGTTTTACTGATAATCACGATCCGAGCTGCTGTTTTTCATTGTAGGTTTCGTACAAATTCAAAGTACGAACTCACGATGCTGTACACTCCCTTGCTTCGAGCCTCCGTTTGCGTGGTGTGTACAACAGCAAGAGTGCAAAGACTTTCATCTTTCGTTATTCACTGTTTTATGGTACCCTGTCTTTTTTGGGCATAGCGTAGTTTATGTATTGCATGTAGAATTTATAAATCTGGCAATGAATTAGATTAAAGTGAACCAATCTCGCACGTAACAACGTAATAATTAAAGCAAACTGACACAAAGCTACACTGCTAGCTTTCCTTTAAGCAAACAAGCTCTTATGAGATTGTTTACATATTTAATGTACTTATGACTTTTTCTTTGTTTAAACGCTTTTTCTGCGATGCTTTTGTAGCTTAACATTGATAGCATATCATCATAAGCTTTTGTAACATTGGTATATTTTGTCTGAAAGCTTCTGTGAAAATTGAGTTGGTTGTAAATTCCAATTTAAGTACAGTTGCAAAAAAAGCCTAGAGCAAGTCAAGTATATTGCGGAAAGTAAAACAGTATTTTATTTTAATGTCATTTTATGTACGTATAATTATCAGAATGTCAATGAAAATCTCAATTCGTAAACAAAACGCAAGTTTTAACAAAGTGTTAAGGTCCAAGCAACTTGCTAATATTTTTTCTAGTATATTAACGGTTTCGTTTTTTTCTGGTTTTGCTATTTATGATTTGATCATGGTTAATAGAAAATTGTCACTTTGTGGTTTAAGAACATGATGTTTGAAGTTAGAAATACGATGCAGCGAAAATTAGATGTAAAAACTCTTAAGTACTGCTTTGCTTTTGGCGTAAATTCGCCTTCGTGTGTTTTACGTAAAATTTGGTTTAAGCTTGAGTGTTTGGGTACAGGCGTAGCAGTGCTGGATTTGAAAGCAACTTCGCTCAGTCATGCGGCGAAGAAGACTTGACAATCCCAATGCCGTCATGGTTCACACTGTAAGGACTCAGTCCTGTGGGATGCAACGAAAGAAGCCCTGCTTGGCAGAATCATAATCTGTTAAAAAGTTAATAAGCTGAAAGCAAACTACTTAAAATCTTAATATTGTACACAGTTTTCTTCGTTCTTTAGCTAATTAACGAATTTAAAGTCCATAAGCTTCAATTTTTAAGTGCAAAGAAAAACAATCCGTAGATAATTTTGAGGTCAAAATGTCAAAGTGGATGCAGATTTTGAAAGATTACCAACCTTCTAAAAATTGAACTGCATGTAGTCGTAAGGTCGATACAAACTTGAATATTAGATCTTGCATGAAGTTTATTGCCGGAATGGCAAATAGTTGTTTTTGGTTATTTAACAAAAATTTGGGTCCATAACCATTTAATCGTCGAAAAGATAAATCAACTTAGATTTGCAGCTACTTAATTATTACTTTTTAATTGCAACACTAGTGGTCCTTAATGATGACGTCAAGGTTTGTACAGTAATTCATGTTTCTTCAACAAATTTAAGAACTAAAATTCTTGTTTTTGCTGTCAACATGATGTGTTATAAGACAAGGTCATAAGGTAGTTTGTGCCGTAGCAGTTCGCCAGTGTCTGCAACTTCGCTGTTACTGCTTTTAAAATAAGATTTTTAATCGATTCTAAAGAATAAAACTTAACTGTCGTTTGTGGAAAGATACAGCAGTATTGGTTGGTAAATATAACTCACTTGTTTGTTGTTACTGATGGATTGCGATTTCTTATTTGGCAAGCTATTTCATCAACTAATTTAACGAGTATACTGTATGGCCTAAATTGAGTATAGTGATACCAATAGATTTTGTGAACTATAGTTATTGGTTAGGTTGTTTTTGAATGGGTTTACTTGTATACTTTTTTACTAATATAAAAAGAATTCTTAACTAGAGTTATTACTCAAGCGCGAGGGAATTGTAGGGCAGCATCTTTATCTTTTCTATAGAATTTTCTCTAAGATGCGAAACGTCTAATCAATAATAAAAAAAAAGATCGGAGTTACAAATTTACCATGGATAGTCTTCTTTGTTTTTTGTGCTACATTTCGCACGAACACTAGACTGACAATTCGAAAATCAAGAAGAAGTTTGTGTATTTTGTCTTTGCGTACACTGTTACAGCTCGGTCATTGTAACCTAGACTTAGAAATTGTGTACAAGTTGTAGTATAATAATAAAACACAACAAAATGATTGTGGCTACCAGCTTGTTACATGCTGTTACATTTGAAATCGGTTCAGCAATGGCATTAATGCGGTAGATAAGTGGTACAACAGTAACAGAATTCATAAAATAAACTCCTAGATTGTGATAAGACGAATGTAAAATTGCGTGTATCCTGGATTCTTGGTTTCACTCCGGCTGCAGTGCTTGGTGTTGTATAACAACTAAGGCTATTGCTTAACCTATACAGAGCAAAAAATTTGTAAAGTTGGTCTTTTCCAGAAAAAAAAAAATCCGAAAAAATGTAATGTCTAGGCTTTGTGATAGATTCATTTGCAAGACCAATGCTGTGGTGATTTAGTTGAGGTTTGGTTGTTGAAAGTGACAGTGTCAACATCATCTATTCCCGACTACACTATGCATACGTTGTTTAAGTGGGAATATATATGTACATTACTTTTAACAGTCTGGTTGTTCGTAATTGTTCAAGCACTAAGCTGCCAAGGCAGTCATTGCTGAAAACTGCGATTAAACTGTAACGGAATTTGAGCAGTTCAAATATTTGGGCGGGGCAAAGACACTATGCTTGCGCGTTAGGCTCCACCCTGTTTATAGAGCTAGTAATACGTGGCACTTTAATTTTTTATTAACTTTGGTATTAATCATGCTCCATGAGAATAACGGAGTTTATTTGAACAACGGACGAATAAACAGCATTAGTGTGGCATTTTGTGTTTATATTCGATGCTTTTTTGTAGTTATTATGAATGATTTACTAATTTTAGTGTACTTTTTGTAACTACCTTTTCTTTACATTTGAACTAAGGAGCATATCAAGGCAGTCTCCCTAGATGGGCCAAGATCAGGCGACAGATTCAGTCCCAAGATTGTTATTAAAGTTGCTGGCGTGTCAAATGTAGTAAGAAAGATAACGCAGTCAGCCTAATCTTTTGCGTGCATTGCAGTTAAGATGAAATGCCAGAGGCAGCCTCTTTGAGTTCTATGGGCGGACAGTGTTAATTACTTTACTTAAATAAGCTATGAAAAGCGTTTTTAGTTAACTGGAATAACGCAGGCGTTATAAAAGATCAAATTTAACCCCAAGCTTTGAAAACAATGATGAAGAGTTTGTGTATCTCTTATATTTGTGAGATTTTGGCTTAAAAGTTCAATTCAGCTTGAGGGTTGCAGCAAAGCGAAAGCGGTCGTTGAATAGACTTTCTTTTCGTGGATTATCACGGTCCCATGTTCCGTTTATGATCAAGCTTTATGACTTTTTTAGGACAAAACTTTCAATATGTTGATTAAAATTGTGTCCTATATAATTTTATGTCGTAAAGCTTAGTCATAGGTGGGAAAAAGAATAGGGCATCTGTTGCTATGTCAGCAAATTAAAAGACACCTTCCTTAGCTTAGGACACCTTTCTTAGCATCTGGAGTTCCAAAGTCAGTAATCTTCAGTTTGATTGCTGGTTACAGCAGACAAAACAAAGCTAGCTTTCAACGCCAATTGTTGCTTGCAATTTGGGCTAGAACTAGCTAATTTGATGGTAACATAGTATTGTCTTGAGGTCGGTAAATTGTAGATGTCGCCCCTCCCCATATGCCGTTTAAACAGTAAACATAAAAGCTATTTGTATTTTTCTGCATATTAATCAAGCGCTTTGCGTCGCTAAACAGTAAGCACACCTAGGCTAAGCACCGTACTTGGGTTTTGTTAGCAAATCTTTTCCCAGGGTGGGCCACCACAGCTGATAGCCTGCTTGGCACTAATAAAAAATATGGGTAAGCTGTCGCTCACAAGGAAGCAACGACGCATTACTAGTTCGGGAATCGAGCCGGGAATTAGCAACCTTTCCATCACTAGCCCGACGTCTTATCAACTGAACTATAGCTGCCGCTTATGGTGGTAATCATGCCTTTAGTGGGATCAGTGATTTCATAGCTGGCTCGCTCAAAACTGTAATGTTTTTTATTTGCTTTTCAGATTCTAGCAATTGTGATCAAGTATGTTTGTTTAATTGTCGAATTCGTAAAGGTGATAAACACGGCATAGGTGCTACCAACAACAACTGTGAGCCTGTATCGTACATGATGATGAAATGCATTAAATTCGTTGAACACGTGAGCAAGGAAAAGCTTGTGGATGCTGGGACAGATGGTATGCAACCACGATAGTAAATACTAAACATAACATTTTTTGGCTCAAAATGATTTCATCAATGGCCATTTTTGATGACACTTTGTAATCTCTTTATTAAGAAATTTTGCTGAGATGCTGCATAGCGCTCCCAGAAAAGTGCTTGTAAAAGATCCAGTTTGCAAAAGTCTATTACTGTTTAGTAAGAACGTTGATTTATGGTCCTTTTATTAAGATGAGTTCATTGAAAGGAAACGTGTAAGGATCACGCAATAACTGTAAGCGTCTGACGTTGTGCGGTGGCAGGAGGAATAATATGCGACTACAAGACCAGATTTGAATTTTTTTACGTAAAACATTTTGTAAAGCCGCAAATGAAAGTGCTTTTCAAAGCTTATAAAATGATTTTGAAATTTCTTGAGTTAGAACTTTAGTGCTACGTTTTGCCTTCCTTCTTTCAGTTTAGTTTCAGAGCTATTGTTTTCCATAATTGTACTGCAGCGCTAGTTGCTCATCAAGATAGTCTGATCATAGCCATGGATTGCTTTTTAAAACAGGCTTAATAAATTACTCGCTGTAGAAAGCAAATAAAATAGCGTGTCAATGAATAAACTTTGTAACTAAACTAATGAATTCACCTTATGAATTTTCTTGAAAATTTGATCACCCCCGTGTCACATTGCTCGATGGAGGTTCTCCTCTTTCAACCTAGTCTTCAAGGTTTTTTTTAACTTAATACGTATAAACTCGAATGAAGATAATTTGTGATATAATTTGTATTGCTCTGTATAAGTTTTTCTCTCGTGGATTCACATGTCAGGCGGTTCTTTTGGCATTTTAAATATAGCAATACTATATTGCTTAAATGTTATTCACAGTTTCAAAATCTCGGTACCGTGCTGACGGTTTAATGCATTTGTAGTGTGAGGACTGTTGGTATCGCATTTCTCTACATGGCATGGAATTGTTTCTATCTAGACCAGTATTTACAAGTTATAATTAATTTTTTCCTTAGAAACAAAGTTGATTTTCTGCCTTGCCACCCCGGCTGATCTTCCGCTCTCTGATGAAGTTCCACCGAATCAAACGGTCAACACCAGAGATAAAATTCCTCAACCTGAGAAGTTCTGTACGCGGCAGGATTTGAATGGTACGTTGCTTTGTAGCCTGCCTCGTAGCATCTAGAAAAGGATAACTTTTTGGAGGTACCGATTTGTACAACATTACATGCTTTAATTCTATATATTTGGACCAATCTTGTAATAATTTCAATTTTCTTTCTTTTGTCAAATGCCTAGCCATATATCCAAGTTTTATTTATTGGTTAGTTAGAAAAAAATTAGGTTAAATTAATGAAGAAAAATTAATATAGGAATGATAATGACCAGGAAAACTGAAGGAGAAATTTTTTGTTTTCCTTAGCAAGGTTTAAAATGTTCACTAACTTGTCAGAACTAAACTTTTTGATATTCTGAATTAATTTTTAAACTTAAAGCTGCTCTTGATTACGTAATTACCGCTCTCATGTATAAAAAACGAAGTCCACAATTCCATTCAGAGCTTCGCAACATTTTTTTTGTAAGAAGCAGTGACCCACTAACTTTAGCGTATCACAACCTACACCATGAAGATATGATTTTGTTTCTAGCTAAATGATTAATCGTCTTGTTAGGTGAATTGACAGCGGTGGGATCAAGTTACGAAGATCTTCGAACCAGCAAATACAAAGTTCCTTCTCACATGCGAGAAACAGTGGAAAGGTGTCTTCGTTCATTTATCAACCCAACTCAGAACGGGAAATCTTTGAAAGATCTTTTGTTGCAGCAAGGTTAGAAAGCCACATCAAATTTTTCATTATACTCGCTGTATTACGCGGAAGCGTGTAACGAGTTTGCGGGACCCATCTCCGAGTCATTGCGCCCGGGCAATACAGCTCCTTTCGAAGAAATTCGCAGCGGTGGCTAGCCGTCGGCAACACTGCGTCCGATTTGACCGGTTCGAGATTTGAACCTCAGACCTCCTGTTCCAGAGACGAATGCGTTACTGCTCGACTTGGCAATTAAGCGAATTCATTCGTTTGTAGCTTTTTGATACACCTCTTTTTTTTTGTCTGGACTAGTTTGTGGGTTACTTAAATTTGGATTTAATAACTAATTTTTTTGGCAAGAAGATTGTGGTCGTTAGACAGCGCTAGAGTTGCTAAATTTTTTAATCCAAAAGTCATTCAGTTCTGCTAATGCACGTGGAGAAGTGGACGAAGCAACAACGCATGTGCCAACTGTGCACACTACACAAAGTGCCATTGGCAGCTGCGTGTTGTCGGATTCTGACTCAAAGGTTTATATTCGATTTTGTTGATTGGTGCTTTCCCACTTTTTCGAAGGGATGGAATTGGTGTTTCACCACCAGTAGCGTATGCAAGGATTTTCGAAAGGGGGGGTGCCTGGAAAAGGGGATAAAAACCAGAGCAAAACGATCTTAATTCTAAACTGGTGAAGATGAAGACCAAAAAAAAGTCTTCACTCAAATTCAGTCGGTTTTTCTGCCAAATTTTGATGAAGACCAAAAACAAAAAGGTTTTCACTCAGATTCAGTCCGTTTTTCTGCCCAAATTCTAAAGTGGAGGGGGGACATGGCTCAATTTTGCGTACTGTTCTGAGGTAATCATACTTTCCTGGCGGCCCAAAGGGGGGGGGGGCTGGCACAATGCCCCCCTAAATACGACCCTGTTCACCACCGTTAGAAAAGAGCTACTGGAACTTCAAAAGCAGCTTTAAGAGATACTACTCGAAATCGGTTTTATTGAAGAAATGAGAACTACTTGAGGTAATAAAGAGATGCCTCATACTACTTGAGGTAATAAAGAGGTGCCTGAAACCTTTTTCCTCAATTCGCCATTATTTGCGAAAATACAATTTAATCCGTTTAACTCCGTACCATTGGCAACCCTGCATTTTGCAATTTTTTGACGTCACAAAAGGCATAATATTTAAAAATCCTCACAGACTAAGAAACGCGTTTAACAGTTTACCAACTGGTAGCAGTGAATAACCTATAATCAAATCTGAAAATATGTCTACTGCTACTGGAACCTGTACACCTAGCTGCTAGCACTGATCTACAGCAGGCTTTTTGTGATGTCACAAAATTGCAAAACGCAAGGTTGCCAATGGTACGTAGTCAAATGGATTAAAACGTATTTTCGCGAATAAGGGGAGTTGTGAAAAAAGGTTTGGGGCACCTCTTTATTACCTCAAGTGGTTCTCATTTCTTCAATAAAACTGATTTTGAGCAGCATCTCTTCAACTAAAGATTATTAATTACACACTGTATTATCTTTTTGATAATTTACTCTTAAAAAAAAAAATTTCAACTGATGTCACTTAAATATTATTTTGATTTTTTCCAGTTTTAAGCCAAGGCAAAGGATCAACGAGAACGAACAGAATTCAACTTTCAGATGGGACGGTCGCTAACTGGTTGACAAAAAGCGAGCTGATTCCTCACGTATCTCAGTCTGGAGAACAACAACACATCTTCTCTAGACACTTTGTTTACAGGTAATTTGGAATACATAAGCCGAGGAAGTTACCTTTCATGACTTCCCTACAAGACGATAACGTTGAACACTATTTGATTAATATCGGCTGTTGTCATTGCACGGTGGGGTTATTGTAAGCTCGGTTTTAGTAGCTGTCATGTCTCTGATGCAAGATTCCAGCAACTTTTGTACTACTCAAGTTTGTTAAGCGGCGAAGAAGTTATAGTATTTATTGTTTTGACCACTTAAGTGGATAGATTATCGCAGTAGTTGTAAGAGTTGGTCATTGCCAGGGATGGCAATCGCATCGATGATTTTCTTCGATATTTGTTACGGAGAAAAACTGCGATGCGATTTTGCGATGCGATGCAAAGTAGAATAACATATACGATTTTTTTTTGCGATAATTTGAAATTTTTTCGATGCGATAATATCGCAGCTACTTTGCGATTATTTGTGCGATTATTGACTTTTAAACTATTTTGAAATTTAAGTTTGTTGCCTAAAATTTAGCACTCCGTTTACAAGCTATCAAAGCATTTATTTAACCACATCTGCAAATCAGTGTAAAACGAAAAGTTGCTGCAGTATCTTCTTGATGCCTGATGCTTCAAATACCGACAGTGGAAGCCCGTTAAGTGTTACTGCTTCCACAACTGCTTTCTTGAAATCTGAAACGTCGATGGTATAATCGACATGGCCTTTCTCGGCTGGTCGCATTACAGTAACGAAGGCATCTTAGGTGGCACTAATTTGAAGACGCTGCAGATGAAGACCGACCTTTTGATTTGATCAACGTTTCATGCTGTTCGGGGGTGTTTGCGTTTAAGATGCTGCATTAGGTTGCCTGAGTGAAAATAGGATTTGCCTTCTTGTTAGGCACAGGCGTCGCTGCAAACTTACAAGACTTGCACTTTGCAAGAACTTTCTCTCCTTCTTCCTTCCTTTCGAAATACTCGCGAAAATCATTATCCAACTTTGGCATGATTTTCCTGCTGCAAAGCTAGACGTATTCGCAACCAGAGGTGGAGTCCTCGAGGACGTCCTTGGCCTCGAGAACGTCCTCGAGGACAGCACTATTTTTTGAACCGTTGAAATTTCGTTGGAGAACGCCAGAAACCTCGCGAAAAATTTGCGAACACCTTTTTTGTTTTCCTCCATTGGAGCATAGGCGTAGCCAAAGGGGGGGGACCAAGGAACCAGCCCCCCTCCCATTGAAATTTCACTAATAACAATAATGTGCCAAAAAAGCCTACTGTTTCTTCAGTTTCTTTTTAGCATTTTGCGTTTGCAACTGTAATAACAACAATATGGAAGACCAGGGGCCCCGGGTCCCTCTCAATTCAATTTTTGCCAGCCAATTTAAACGTATAACCCGGAGGAAATGGAGAGTTTTTGTCCTAAAAGTTGCTATCTCAGACCCTCATATAGCCTTTTTATGAACGTAATGCATTAACCAGGGCCGGATTGACCATAATATGGCGCAGTACCAGCTAGGGGCACTGCGCTGAAATTGTAAGGCTTTTTTTGCTCTTCCCCTATACTTGGCAGAAAGATGTTGCAAAAATCCCCAAACTGCCAGGTGCCCGGTGTGATGTAAATCCGGCCCGGCAATAGCATGGTTAGTAGGCGTAACCATCTATTGTACCATTTTTCAATAACAATTCAGTAATTCGCCTCCAACTCCCCAGTTTTTACGCACAACATACTTAAAAAAAAATTAGCCATGGAAAATGCTGATTGAACAAATCATTGACTTCAATTGAGGGGCCTGGCCCCCTGGCCGAACATATATTCCTATAACTGGTTATTTTCATGACAAAATGAAAATCTCTACGGAAAATCTTCTAGTGGATTATTACTTACTGCTAAAATGTAGCCAGAGACAAAGCACCTTACTTTCTCTTACCTGGACCAAATCACTTACATCTAAAAGTTAACTCAAAAATGCGAGATGTTAAACGTGTTTTGGACTTAAATTGCAAGTAAAAGGAGCATTAAACAATTTAATTTTTTTGATTGGCTTTCAAATTTCAAAAATCTTGTGCTTTCAAATGGCCCTGAACACATGCGAAATGTGATTCAATTGCATTAAAATAGCTGTTTTTTTCCAAAAAAGTTACAAAAAATCGCCCAGCGGCTGCTAAAGTCTCTGGCGGCCCCGCCCCCAGACCCCCGTCTGTGATGCCTTTGAGTTACACTAACTTTCTCAACACGTTTTCAAAGTTAGATATTTGCACTATTCAACTATTAGTTTAAGCCCTCTCTCTTTACAAAATCCTGGTTAAGTGTCAACTAGCAACGGTTTCAGATCTTCCATCCTACGATATCTTTGTCCGACAAAAAGTTCCTCTTTTGAAAATTTTTGATGACGTCATTGCATGTGATTTGTGGTTTGAGCCCCCCCCAGTCAAAAATTCTAGCTACGCCTATGAATTGGAGATTGCCTGAAAAACTTTTTTGAAATCCTTTTTTTTTATTTGGAGAACACTTGCGCTTGTGTCCTTGGTCCTTGGCCTCGAGAGGGTCTGTCCTCAAAAGAGCAGTCCTTGGCCTTGGCCTCGGATTTTTTTTGTGTCCTTGGCCTTGAGCCTGTCTGTCCTCAAAAGAGCAGTCCTTGGCCTTAAAGAGCAGAGAGGGTCTATCCTCAAAAGAGCAGTCCTTGGCCTCGGATTTTTTTTGTGTCCTCGACTCCACCTCTGTTTGCAACTGAAACAACTAACATAGTGTGGAAGCTCAACCGGTACGAGATTTTAATTCCAAGATGCCGTCTTAGGAAAAAATCTAAGCAAAAGCTATTGCGTCATAACTAGGATCACCGCATGCACACACGGTGCTCCATGCTCACACGCGTCAATACCAAAACCTGAAAAGCAACTGTAAGCACAACTTAAAAAGCAAGTGTCAGTCAAAATCGGTCACAATGACGAAACAGTTAACTTGTGACCAAGCAAAAGAAACTAATAGAATTAAAGACAAAATAATCGAAAAAATCGCAGATTTTTTTTGTCAAATTCTGCAATGCGATAACAGATGCGATTTTTTTGGTTGTTTTGATGCGATAATTAGATGCGATATTTTTCCGAAAAAAACGTGTGATGCGATGCGATTTTCGATGCGATGCGATTGCCATCCCTGGTCATTGCTAATAAAGCAATGCTGACCAACGTTCATCTCTGTAAACTTCTGACACAAAGCACAATCTTGGCTAATTGGTAAATTGCTAAGTTTCTCTTTCAAGCCGGTCGTATCTACCGGGTTTTTCACATTCCACATGGGCCTACTGAGTGAAAATTTTGCTCTTCACCAAACGGGGCAGTTTTTACTAGAAGTACGATACTTCATTTTCATCTGAGGTGTTGAAACTCTCTACTCAACTCGCGTATAATTTAGCGCAAGGCGAAGCAGCGTGGGTCTAGCAGTAAAGTTGCTTAAATAAGATCTTGTCGAAGCAGAGGTGACTTATTGGCAAATTCAGCAAAAATGTGCCTCTACGAATTTTAATTGAAAATTTTGAGTGAATACTCGGCAGTTAAGTAGTTGCTGTGATCCGTGCTGGGTGAAATCGTCAAATCATTACTAGAGATGAAGCTTTAATAAAGATACGAAGGATATGAATTATTGAGATACAATTAGCATCAAAATATTAAATTAAAATGATTAAGTGCGAGAACTTGCCAAGTTTAAAATTATAATTAGAGCTCGACCGATTTATCGGCCAGCCGATATCAGGGCCAAGCCGATATATCGTATCGGTGTCTACCACCAATAAAATATCGGCTTAGCACAATTTCCTTAAACTGTTTATTTTGAGAGCAAGCACAACTGCTCTTGACCATTGATTGCCAAATCTTTGTATTTTTGATGATAAAATACTGGAGTGTGGCTTGTGTTTGCAATAGTCTTTCTTTGGAGGGGAATTAGGGAAGCTTTTAGTGTCAAGTTAGTAGAAAAATAATGACAAAGTTTTGTAGCTAATAAGTTAATATATCATCGGTTATTGGTGTCGGCATCGGCCTAAAAATTTCCAAAATATCGATATCGGTATCGGCCTGAAAAAGTCGTATCGGTCGACCTCTAATTATAATTAACAGTTTTTTTGGTTGAAACCTTTGGTTATTTTAGCACCTCACAATGCCAAATTATTTTCAAGCCCGTTGTAGTTTCTTTATTCTCTTTTGCAGTCACTTGCTGACTAGAGAATTCATTATCTAATGTAAAATAAACATTTTTTTACCCTGTAACTATGCTGTGGTGTTATTTCATATAGAGAATAGGATTGCCGTTGGAGAAACTTGAACTATTCGGAAAGCCGATTAAAAGTTTTGAGAATAATACTTTACCATTTTTTAAATATGCCTTTTTTTCATGCTTTATGACCATCGGTTGTCGCACATTTTAATTTGGTGTAATTTATTTTAACTTCATTCAGTATCTCAATTTTTGTATTGCGAACTAGTTAAAGTACAATTTGTCTGTCTACATTTTCTTGGCAACGGTTTTTAAGCGGAAAACGTAATAAAATTAAGCATCCGAGAACGTTGTTTATTGAGCTTTTTTACTAGCTTCCCTAAATATTGCAGGCTAGAAGTTATTTCTTTGATAGTTTCCGGAAGTTTAGCACGATTCTGACCTTAATTCCGTTCCATACTATCAAGTACTTCCCAAAAATAGCAATTAAACCAAGAATATGCGATTATGCGTTTAAAATCTTAAAAGGTGGAGCTAAAGACATTTTCTTGATTATTAAGCTGCAATCTACATTAATCCAAGCAGTTTAGCTAATAAGTGATAATTATGATATGCATGTTTCAAGTTGTTATCGTATCTGCGTAACTTAGTTTAAAAGATTGCATGTAAATTTGCTATTAATAATATCTCACGCATTCTAACGTCACTACACGCGTCACAATAAAGTTAAATAGAAAATTTATTTATGCCTTTCTTGTTAATACGTCATTGCTAGTGCAGACCCTACTTGAAAGTTAAAACACAAATTCAACTGTCGTTGTGCAAATCTAGTGCTTCTCTACAAAGTAACAAAGCGTATATATCCGGCCGCTATAGCTGGTGTGGGCGGAATATCTGGTTTGTGATCAGAATGGCTAAAAGGTTGATCGAAAGGTTGCTTCGGTTCGATTCCCGAGCTGACGGTGCGTTGTAGTGTCCTTGGGAAAGACACTCCCTTACCAGTTGCGGTCGCCCAGGTGACGAAATACGTGCAACTGAACCCGTACGGCCCGGTCTACTCTGGCTGTAGAATCATTAGCGTATGCTTTGTTTATTTCAAGCAACTGGCAGTTGTACGCTAGTAAGGTGGTACTACGATCGCACCGATTTTGTGTTTAAAATACACTAAAAATACGCTCGTACGTTCACAATTATACGTACACTGTAGACTTGTCCTAATGAGCACTATGCGTTGGTATGGTGAGGTGGTCGCTTAATGCTTGATATTATGTCCATCGATGAATGAATGAACGAGCACTGAAGAATATTGTGGTTACTTATATTTTCAAAATCTCGTAGTTTATATCGCCAATGCTTTACCCGTTTTCTGATATAGAAAGGCTTTATTTATTGGAAATTTTTATCTGGGTTTTTATTAATTCTGACTCGAATGTAACCCAAACTCAAATTCCAACTCTAAAACTAACCCCAAATCTAACCCAAACCCTAATGTTGACCCTTAACAAAGCAAAGAAAAACTGCGCTGATGAATATTCCTCATTTTTGTTTTACACTTTTTAACTTAAAATTTTCCGGCGATGTAGTAACTTCTTTCTGGTGTTGGTGGGTGGAATGGGGGATTCCCCGACGGAGCGGCGTTGAGCGATTTGCTTTTACTGACTGTGCTGCTGGCCACGAAATGCTGCTTTTAAAAGTAAATAAACCTTGGTTTAGCACCTGGTCTATGAAGTACGTTTGTTCGTTTTAAATTCATTTTTGCTGAAATTTGATAAAATCAAGGGCGTACGCAGGGGGGTGTTTGGGGGTTCAAACCCCCCCCATTGGTCTGTCGACTAAAATGCACAATAAAGAAAATATCACGTTTTTAGCTTCAGAGCCTGTTTTTTTGCAATGACATTGACTCCAACACGATTTAAAGCAACTTTTGAAGCATTTAGAATTTCTTAGGGGGGTAATTTGTCACAGAGATAACTTATAAACCAATAGCAACTTCAAAAAACTGCCGAAATTAGCAAATTTAACCGCTAAAAATACTTATCATTGGCTTCATCAAAAATATGGAGATGGGGTTTCAGTATTGGTTAATTAATAATCCACTCAAATCTCGTTCCATTCGCCCCCCACCACCCCCCTTTCCCAACTGTCTCACTCTATAAACTACAGAATATAAATGGTTGTGAATTTTTTCAACTCATGATTTTATGATTTACCGGCTTGTAAATTAGAGGACTGAAATGTTACCATTAGCCACCGCCTACATAGCTCACTTATACGCAAAGGCGTACACGGGGGGGAATTTAAACCATCCTCCTTATTGATCCGACGTATATCATTCGAGATATCGTCTTATTGCGCAAAACAAACAAGATTGCGAACAAATTTATCTTTACTCTCATATTAATACGAAATATTTAACAATAGTAAACAACTTTTTTGTATTTAATGCAACATTGTAAGCGACTAAATGTAAAACTGAAACTCAGGAATGTCGTTTTGCGAGTCAGAGTAACTTTCAGTTGCGAATGCGGGGGGGGGGGATATAACCCTCCCCCCCATTGGCCTGTCAACCAAAATGCAGAATAAGAAAAATATCACGTTTTTAGCACTTTTGAAACTGGTTTTTGCACTGGAATGGACTAAAAAGTGATTTAAAACATCTTTTGAAACAAAAAATTTTAAGGGGGGTCTAATTTGTCAAAAATAAAACTCACAAATCAATGAAAACTTTGAAAAGTGGCCAAAAACAAGCAATCAAATTTGATCGCTAGTGTAAAAATGCTAAACATAGGTTTCATCAACAAACATATCATAAACTTAGGAATAGGGGGGGGGGGGGGGCTGGTATTAGTTAATAACCAATCAATTGTCTCAAAATTTTTTCCGTTAGCCCCCTTCCCAATTATTTTTTTCTATAAAATATAGGCGAAATAGATTGAGAGAGTTTTCTTGAACTATGGGATTTTATGATTTACCAGCATGTAAACAAGAGAGCTAAAATTTTACCATTAGCCACCTTCCACATAGCCCATTCATGCAAACAGTTAAATCAGGTTTGCACTACCAATTTCTATGCCATGTTTTAAAAGCATTATTTTTTGTCATTATAGCCTTAAAACTAAGTTATTTTTGAAAAAAAAATGCAAAATTTTCGAGCGCTGGGGGCTTTGCCCCCAATCCCCCGTGCCTTCGGCGGCTGGGGGCTCTGCCCCTAGACCCCCGAAACAGCCCCCTCAATTGCGAATATCTGGCTACGCGTTTGCCACACTTTGTGCTATTTATAATCATATGGGGTTTCGTAGCTTTTGTTTTGAACAATTTTTTCTTGATCGTTCAGTTGCAAACCTTATGATGTTAGCTATGATAGATGTATGCTCAATGCTTAATTGTTTTTTGTTTGAAAAATTTTACCGGTACTTGCATTACGCACTGTGTGACTTTGATTCCATCTTGTTACATTGCACTAAGTTACTTATTCGCCAAAGCATAGATTGCGAACAAATTTATGACGTCACTTTTGAAAACCCCTTCCATTGAAAAATCCTGCGTACGCCACTGGATAAAATAGCATTCAATTCGATGCTAACAGTTCACGCAACCCATGCAATCCGACTGAGGTTAAAGAAAAGTTATTTTGCTGCAAACAGACGCCGGGACGAAAGTTAGCACTGTAAGTGATGATTTTCGTGCCGTCATCGAGCGTCGCTCTCGGGTTTCAAGAGCTAAGATCAAGTGTGCCGTCCTTTCACGGTTTATACATGAGTATCCCAGTTAACGCTGTACACTTGTGTTGACATTGTGAAAGGGACAATGATCATATTCGGTCGAGTTGCTTCCACTATATTACGTTGCTAGATCTTCCAGCGCTCAGAACAACTTTGGATGCGGAAACTCGCCTGCAGTGCTTAGAGAGCTGGCAACGATGGATTTATTATTTACAGTGCTCAGAGCATTTGTGACTGCTAGCCAGGTGTCTACAGTGCTACCCCCACAAACTCTACATTTTTTATAATTTCCACAAAAATTAAAAGCCAAAAAAATCCAGAAATGGCAGGTCGTACAGCGGTCAAAAAAATATTCTTTTTTTACAAAAGCCTAAAAGTTTAGGTTGTGGCTGACTGTGCTTAAATTTTCACGAATTTCCAGTCTCGTTTGTTCTCGTATTGTATTTGCGATAAAGTGGCAATTTTATTTCATTCCTGATTGGTCAAATGTTGGTTTTTGCAATGAACATGATTTTTAAAATACCAAATAGTCTTTTGACAAATCAGCAATAAAAATATGGAAAAGACCGAAAAAAGCTCTGCTTTTCAATTTTTGGCCCGTGTTCATAATTATTTTTTCGTGCCTCGGTAGTTTGAGCAACTCTTTGCCACACAACCCTCGTGCTATAAAATTTTTTGAAAAGTGTTTAAATAACGCATTTTGTAATTAATAATTGAGGTGCATCGTAGATAATTTTCATTGGTTTGAGCACATTTTTTGTTCAATCTTAGTTCCCGTGTCTTGGACTTTTAAATGAAACAGAGCTGGGATTGAATGTACAGCAAGTGTTTACCTTGCAGCAGTTATACAGGGCGTTTGATTCGCGGCTAAAGCGGTTGCTTGTTTACTATGTAGAGTTGATATAAGTCAAGTCAAATTATTCAAATAGTTTTGAAAAATGTAGAAGGACAGTCAGAGGCAACCCGCCGGGTAGAGTTTCGTGGTTTACAGGATTGGGTATTAACGTAATGAGTGGATCAAGTTAATAAACTTCGCTTATGAATAAGGTTTAAAACAACTATTGCAAAAGCTTGGCCGTAAGGGGTTTTAGTTTATTGTTTTTCGATTTTAATTTATATGGTATGTGAATGATTGATTCTATCACATTTCCAAGTATTTTGTATGGGGCGCCGTTTGGAAAAATATTGTTTATTTGGTAACGCCGCTTTTTTGAGCTTGTCTAACATATACGACAAAATACACTCTTAAACTCGAAGCAAAAAAGCCTAGAAAATATGTCGTAAATTTGCGATTTACATCGGAAGTTTCCGATATGTATACGACAAAATACACTCAAGTTGGAACAAAAAACGCTTACAAAGTAAGTAGAAAATTTACGACTTATTTTGGAGGCTTTTTTGTTCTAACTTACAGTGTAACAAAATAAAGAATATTTTTCCAAACGGCGCCCGACACGCCGTTTGGAAAAATATTGTTTATTTTGTTACACTTCGCGACAAATACACTGTAAGTTGGAATAAAAAAACCTACAGTAAATTTCCGACTTATTTTGCAGACTTTTTTGTTCCAACTTACAATGTAATCGTCGCATAGTGTAACAAAATAAATAATATTTTTTTCAAACAGCGTATCGGGTGCTGTTTGGAAAAAAATCATTTATTTTGTAACACCTCGCAACAAATACACTGCAAGTCGGTAGCCTACAAAATAATTCGGAAATTTCGGACTTGTTTTGTAAGCGTTTTTTGTTCCAACTTAAAGTGTATTTTGTGTGTGTATATCGAAAACCTCCGATATATATCGGAAATTTACGATATGTTTTGTAGGCTTATTTGTTCCAACTTAGAGTGTGTTTTGTCGTATAAAATAAGTCGGAAATTTCCAATATATATCGGACAAATTTAATTGTAAATTATCTCAAAAAAAACGAGGTGTTACAAAACAGATCATTTTTTCCCAAACATCGCCCCATAATTTTGGTCAAATATGCGTTTAAAATTTTCAAGTTAAAATTTTTGCAAGCAGTTTAATGTTCGTAATGTCCACAATGCGAAATAATAGCAGTTTCTCCAGTTTTCATGCTCAATATTTGTTAGTTTTATTCTTTGTTCAATTTCATTTTTCAAATTCAAGAGATTCATTAACCCAACGCCATGAGATCATTATTTGGGTGTTTTAAGGCCTGGACGTTATTCTGGATCAACAGGGCCAGGTACAAGGTTTTGCCACCGATTTCGATGGAATGCTCTAGACAATTGCATGTTTTATCTATCTGATATTTATGGGGTTGCTAGTTGCATTGGTGAGCAAATACAATTTGACGACTTCTAATTATTTGCTGATGATAGCCAGGCTTATACCAACCAGTTATTCTATTCTATCTCTTGTTTTATTTTTCTGGTTCTGGTCATACTAAAAACACAGTTTTATTGGTAGTTTGTAGTAGTATGTATTAAGTTGAAACAGCATCGAAACTTGGGAATGCTTCTCGATTCAGTTGCTTTTGGGATCATTGATTTAGTTTTTTGTATACGTTGATCAAATTTCGCACGTAGTTAATTTTCATAAACATCCATAAATAGGTTTTCGTGCATATTTTTGCTTTCGTTTCTTCAAATTACAAGGCAAACTTGCTCTGCTTTCTTTACTACTTCGGCGTACCGTGTTGCGTTATTTGCAAACAATATTGCAGCTTCGTTTACTAAAATCATGAAATGTTACATCTTTAACATAGCCTTTTTAAGCTGTTCATTCAACGTCCAAAACGTTTCAACTGCGCCTTAGGCATCGTCGTCGCAAAAGAAATATATTTGCTTCTCAAGAGCAATTTTGTGTACAGTGTCATTGCACTAAATGCTTCCCTCAGTTTTTCACGTTAAATTTCTAAATTTCTCATCAGAAAGTTTTACTTCGAACTAATTTGGCTTGAAATCAATTTTATCCACAAGAAACTCCTGAGAATTTTAAGTTACTGGGATGACTACTGAGTATGTTGAGGTTTGTCGCAGCCAAATGCTCAAAATATGATTTTTTTAATAGAAACTGGTTATGCCTTTGAGCGAAATATTTTTAAATGAAAATACTTGTTGTTACGCGCTACTGATTGCATGTTCTTAAACGGTCGATGAGGCTAATTGCCATTTATCAAAAGTTTGGGCATTTTTTGTTCATGTTTAAAAACATACTGCTCGAAATCGGTTTATTGAAGAAATGAAAACCACTTGAGGTAATAAAAAGACGCCCCAAATCTTTTTCCCACAATTCCACTTATTCGCGAATATCCGTGTAACTCCGTACCATTGGCAACCTTGCATTTCGCAATTTTGTGACATCACAAAAGGCATAATTTTTGCAAAAATTCTCGCAGACTAAGAAGCGCGATGACTAACTGGTAGCATTGAGTAGCCTATAACCGAATCTGAAAATTTGGATACTGCTACTGGAACCTGTAAAACCAAGCTACCAGTACTGATCTACAGTACGCCTTTTGTGATGTCACCAAATTTTAAAATGCATGGTTGCCAATGATACAAAGTCAAATGGATTAAAACGTATTTTTTGAATAACGGTAGTTGTGGAAAAAGGTTTGGGCACCTTTGTATTACCTCAAATAGGCTAGCTCTTATTTCTTCAATAAAACCGATTTCGAGCTGTATCTTTCTTTAACTTTACGTCATAGGCGAATTTCTTACATAATCATTTTGGCTTGGTCATCTTACGCATGATTCACATTCCTATAAACAAACTTAGCGGTGTGGGCAAAATTTAAATCCCTTACTATTTTCCCCTCAAATCCATGATGACGTCACTATGATGACGTTGTCAATTCAAAACCAATCTTAATAAAAACCTAGGTGAACGCCTAGCCATTTCAGATAAAATTTGGCTCAACGTTTGAAGAAGGTTGAATTGATGCGAATTGCCTTTCTTGCTTAACTCAAGGACGTTTGTATTTCAATGCTTTTGTCTCTTGCATTCTGGCTGTCAAAGCAAGTTGAGCGTTTCCACACCTGAACCCATTTTTGAGTTTTTTGGATCACCAGCTTTCAAAACAAACTAAAAGTCACTATGCCACAAATTTGACCGTTCTACTGAACATTACCGTTTGTGTAACTGACTAACGGTTGTTATCAATAAACTAATTCTTAAAGTCTCAGAAGTCGAGCTTGGTTGGTGCCAGTGCAGCAAGTTGCTTTCCCAAGACATTCTGCGAGTAAGTTTTTCACAGTTGTTTTTTTGTTTGCTGGCGAAAATCTATGGGAGATATTGGGAGATTTTGGTTTGTAATGTGTCGAAAAATTAGCTTCGATTGATTTCGTAAAACATGCAATGTTGTGATCTTGATGGAGACGATGTTTGTTTTCAAATGAGACATTTATCTCTCTTCTGTAGTGGTTCAATCTGCCTGCGTAGAAACGGAATCCAAAAAGTTAACCCTTTTTAATGGGGTGTATTATTGACCCCGATGATTGACAAAAAAGTATCGTACTTTCTGCCTTTAATGCATTTTCTTTTCCTCTAGCCTGTCTTATATTTGTGGTGACTTTATAATAATCGTCTTTTTTGCGGTGAAGCTTTGATGGAGGTTCTAGCTTCTCGAATGGTTGTTACTCCTAGTAACGCGTGCGACTGAAACAGAGCACTGTCTCCCTGATCTTTTCCGCGTTAGTATGTTTGCAATCCCCTAAATTTTGTGGCTGATTTCATTTATTTCTGATGATTTTGAAAATGCTTGGGATTATTTGAGTTGGAGATTAGATTTATTAAAGTAGTTAAATCAACCCTTGTGTTGAGAACCACGTTTATTTAAAACATGAAGAAATTTACTTGTAAGATCTCTTCAAAGCGGTTTTAGCTGTTTTTTGTTTTCTTTTAATGAAACTCGACGTAAATTTGGCAGTTGACTCTCCTAATTTCTTCTCATTTACCGAAGTCTCTCATTCAAGATCATCCAAAGCGATTCCAAATTCTTTTAAGTGCATGGGTAAAATTAATCTAAGAGGATTGGAATGAAAACTTTTCATGGGGCCGTTATCGCTTAGTGACTTCAAACAAGCAGTAAGCGATTGCTGGACGGTTTAAAACGACTTGGAAAAAGTAGAAAAACGAGCGGAAAATTTAGTTTGTTAAAGTTTATAAGCCAGCGAATTCGTCTAAAACAAAAGTTTTTCGGCAAGATACACTACAAATACGACAAACACAACACAATACATCATAAATAGTTTTTATTGGCTGGCAAGATTAACCACAATTGAGAAAAATGACAACATTACAATAATAATAGTGATTGCAAATACAGTAGTAAAAATATAAGCGTTGCACCTTTTTTAATAAGAGCCAGTAAATTTTGGATTGAAGCTGTCTTGTTTATAATTTTCGAATTTTCAATCTCATTTGTTCTTGTTTTTAATTGAATGATAGAGTGGCGCAAATTTATTCTTGCTCGGTAAAAACTCACAGTTTACTGGCCATAATTGCAAAATTCTGGTTATTTCGTTATAACTTTAATTTTTGAATCTGGCTTGTGTTCTTAATTATTTGCTCATAACAAGGCTGTCGATGTTCTAAAAAATTTTGTGCAAAAATAGCCTCGCGTTATTTTAAAAAACAGCTGGATTGTGCTTTTCTTATTTGCTGTTAGTTGAGTAACTTCTAACACCACAACAAATATGTTCGATTAAATATTATTCAAAATATCTTGTATGATTATAATCAGCATTATCATGATTACTTACTTGTGCATTGTCATTCCGATTATGTAATTGAAAATTCCACTCACCGCTTTGGAAAGCAGTTGCACAAATTTTTATTTTTTGACATATTTTTACTAACTTTGCAAAATGGTTTGTGTTCTATATGTTTATTTTTTCACTTATATGAAAATCGCAGTAGATTTTGACAGCTATTTTCAGGGTATTGCTAAACTAGTCAATATCAAGTAAAATACCAACGCAAATACTTCAGGTGTGTACAAAATTAATTTTGTGTCCAAATTTTCAAATTTTTGAAACATAAACATGTAAATTGCTATTGATTAGCAATTTCTATTGTCGGCAGTCGACACGCAGAGCTATATTATTAGTAATTCGCACTCTCCGCGTTCAACTGTGCCGTTCACTATTTATCGAACACTATGCCATGCTTAACGCTACGCTGTGACGTTCTTATGCTTTCCGGAAGTGACGTCACAATTTCAGTTATTGGCCAAAGAGACCTAAAGCATGCGAATAATCGCGCATAGTGCGGTTTAAAGAAAGCTCTTAAACGAAGCAACAATTGTGATAAAATAAGTTCTGCAATTAAAAAAAAAACAAACATGGAAATAAAAAGATGTTTTGATTTCGTTTCGAGTTTAGCTCCTCAAATTTCGACTTTGTAGTAAACAAGTTTAAACTATTGGCGGGTATGGTAAACAAAATACAGTTAACATTTGGTACGTGAGTACGTAAATAGCAACTATGAAGACGCATGAGTTCGTAGGTATTTACTGGATGTAACTAGTGATAGTAACTACGGACACTGTGTTATGAGTATACTGCAAATATCATTCAGTCACAGTTCTCCAGTTAGTTGGAATTGATTTGACTATGAACAATAGGCTAAATTGTTTTATAACTGTTACGTCTGACAAGTTGAATAATTCAAGAAAGAAAGTAAAAAATGTCCAAACTTGTTTAAGACTATTTGGGAGAAAGTTGGGTTAAGGTAAGGGTGAGAATTACTGAAAACTAGAAGCCAGTTTTCCTGAGTAAATGCAATATTGCTATGCCGTTTTAAGAAAGTATAAAGTTAATGCCATTTAATTAAGAAAATGTGTAATTACTGGTGAATGTACGGTATTCCGTCCGTCAGTTAGCAATTTAGCCTTGCAAGAATATATGGTCAAATTCACATACGGTATTGGTTGCAATTTTCAACGAACGTTTTGCTATGTTGGAGCTTACCAGTTGCGTAGAAATCTGCTAAAAATTTTTGAGTTTGTGTTACTTAAATAACTTTTCACCACATTTATCATCACACCACAATATTGGTCATAATCATATTGAAATATTTTGTATTTGAATTGAAAGAAGTTTGGCCTAAGCTCATCGTACCAAAATGCACAGTATTTCACACATTACAAGCTGTATGCTAGCTGGCTACATGGCTTGAGCGAAGAGTTATATCAATTTTTTTGCTAGATTTAAATCCCACGTCTTTTCGTTAAGAAACGTGGTTGTTTACCATTGAAGTGCACACATAGAAGAAAATGTACTGACTCGGGATCGTTGGTCAAACTCTTGATTCACAAATTAAACGTTCGATCCCCCTTGCCTTCATGCTGATCTGTTGCTTCAACGTGCATTCGTATTTTTTTAGGTATACAATTAGTACACCACAGATCAAAAGAAAAACTTAAAAAACCCCACAGTATGTTTACTCTGGGCGGGATCTGGGGTTAATTTATTTAAATAGAATCTGTTTGAGTTGCGAAAGAAGCGGGAGAACTTGCGTAGTGAACCTAAATTTTTTAGTGTGTCATAGACAAGATGATTTGGGTCACCCACAAGCTTTAAAAGATTTCGCCATTTTAAGACACCAATGAGATTAAATTTTGTTTGTATACATTTCGGTTTTCGTTTGCAATTATGGTTCTTAGCATACTCCTCCGTGTGTGCAATCACATCAATGCTAAACACCGGCTTTTGGATTATATTGCAAGTCTTTCGCCAGGCTAGGCTACCAGCATAGACTGATTTTATTGAAACTATAAAAATGCATCTAATCAACCTAGCTGATTGAATACTACTGGATTGCTACAGAACAAATCAGAAAACTTCAAAACAAAAACAAAAAACGAAAAAAAAACATGGAAAACGACAGCTTGTCCATTCTGCTGACCAAGACTTTATGTATGAAAGCCATCATCCCTAAAATCGAAAGCGGCTATGATTCATTAATTCATGCATATAAACCAAGAACCTTGTGCCTATCTTACCACACCAATGCTATGCACCTTTTTATTTTTTGGGGGGGGGGGCTGTTTGCAAGTCTTTCGTCTGACTGAATCACCACAACGAGTAGACCGCTTGGTCCACGGAGAGAAATAAAGCGTCTTTTCCAAAGGAAACAACGATCGATTGCCAATTCGGGAATTGAAGCAGTAGCCAGCAATCTTTCGGTCACTAGCCCATCGCTTGCAATTACGATGAAAATATGGTTGAGCACTTTACCGATTCGTATTCATTCGTATGAGCCAGGCAGTATGCGCCTGTGTAGCCATATCAACGCTGAGCACTTTTTTGGGTTTTGTTTGGAAGTCAGGTTGAGCCACCACAATGGGTAGACTGCTTGACCCCAGTGGGAGATAAACGTTAAGTGTCGTTTCGAAGGATACAACGACTCATTGCCAGTTCGGGAATCGAACCCACAGCAACCTTTCGATCTCTAACCGTATGCTCATCATTGAGCTTTCGCTGCTATACTTTGCCAATTAAATAGCCAACTCAATAAAGCCGTGTGTGATAGTAATACTATGTGCCGTTTCTTACCCTAACTAACCCCATTTGTCTTCAAATTAGTGTTTTTGGATTATCATAACAACTATGGCATTTGCAGTTTAACTAAACAATGCATATTGTATCGCAGCTTCTTGAACTATTATTTATTTATAAAAATTGCAATCTGTTATGCTTTAAACAAGTTTGTTAGATGCAAAGGAGTTGCATTGAAACAGGTAACAAATTAACAGCAATTTCGTTGTTTTTCGTATAAAGTACCGGTTTAATTTCTTTATCTATGAACCAATCTCGTTGTAGTTCCAATCATGCAACTTTAAGAATCAACCCCGAAAAATTGGAAGTTTTTACTATCGCATCTTGACGCTGGACGAAGTCACTTTATCAAAGTTTATGTAGTTTTCGAAAAAATTGTGTTGTGCGGTGATTTTTGACGTCCCGCGCTATTTTACTTGGGCGTTTCGTCTTTTGTAACCTCAAAAAAACTAAATTACAAGCAAAGTTCAATTCTCCTGTGACTCGCATTTTTATAAAAAATTGCTGAAATACATAAGAAAGATTGCTAAAGCTGTCACTGATTGATGTGTAGACTAGAGCATAAAATTTTGGTAGTTTTTTTTTTAATCTGATTTGTTTTCAGGCAAGGAACATTGAAAGGATTGAACCTTCAAGGGTTGCGAAACATCATACCAGGTCAGTTTTTGTGTGGAAGTTTTAATTTAAGCTGCACGACCGCTATGGCTTGACTTTATTGATGGTGTACCGAATTTGCCAAATCAAAGTAGAATTCTTATTTAAAATAAAGTTAATATCGAGAAAAAGTGTTACAGTGCTAAGTAGCTTTACACTTTTGCTTGCAATGCATGTATCTTTGAATACCGCGTCATAGCAAGATTTCGTTGGCAGGGTGGCGGCAAGTCACGCAATACTTAAATTTAGAGTGGTTTTGTGCAGAAAGGTTTGCATCTTCACAACAAGGAAACTTTCAGCTTTGATTTCCTCAACTGCCTCAAAATGCATAATGTCTTGCACGAACTATCTCATCTATTCGCGTTAATCGTTGATTGTCAAATAGAAAATTGTTGATAGAAGATTGACTATCAACAATTTTCAAGTCCTAATTGACACGAATTTGCAGCTTTTGCAACTTCGAATTCCGATTGACCTTCCTGGCCGTTGCTGCTATTTCTTGAGGTAAAACCGAACCAGTTACCCGCAGTTGACATCATTTGTCCCACCTTAAATTATAGGGAAGACTTTTCATTCCAATAGTTAGTGATTCATGTTTGCATCTTCGCGACGTTAACAATCGGGGCGCCTATGTAGCACAGCACGAAATTACTGTAGTGGAGTTGCAGCTTTTCAAAGCATTTGAAATTATTAAACTGTCAATTGTATACGAAACGATTTTAGATTGTTTCAGTTTCATCGCAGTCGAATCTGCAGCGAGTGGAATCCTATGCTGTTGAAGTTGAATACCACCGCTTTGATTTTTAGTTGAGCAACTGCACCACAAATTAAAGTTGTGAAATCGATTTTGTGATGCTGTGGCCAAGGATACATACTGTTTATGTAGCCTCAAAAACACTGACATGAAGTATTTGCAAAGCAATTCCACGCCAATTTATCAATATTATTAATGTTTCAGCAAGCAACAACAAAATAATCCGTTTCATTTAGTTTATTTTTTGTGTATTATGCAACTTGTTGCGCAACAATCTAGTAATCAACTCTTTCTTGGAAAGTTTATTTTTTTGTCCAATTGATTTGCAATTTCCATCGCGGAAGCCGTTAAGTCATCACCTTTTTGGTGGCTCTTCTCGAGACTTTCACGCTGGTAGAATATAGGCCAGAAAACACCAAACATTTAAACATGTAAATTCTGGCGTGCAAATTTCAAAATATCGTATATAAATTACGTTTCGCGTTTTGAACGTGCGGTATTGAGTGGCATCCATCGATAGGTTTCTATGTATAAATGAGTCAGAAATAATTTTTGTTCTTTTCTTTGCAGTTTCAGTGCCTCCTGATTCCCAGTCCTTGAGCAGCAAAGAAGAAACGATAACCATGACAACAACTTCTATAGCAACGACGACATCATATTCACCAGATCACTTCTTATCTCCTAGCCACTACCCTAGTCAACCGGTATCGGTAGGATGAAAACTCGTGATTTCGACTCTGTTTGAATTGAACCAAAAAAAAGACCAAGTTTTTTTTTTGTGCGAGGCTTTTAGTTTTCAATTTTTGTTAGAGCGATATCGATATACTTGTCAATAAAGCTTCTAACAGTTAAACATGTTCCTATTCCGAGAAAGTAGTTAAATCTGCTTGAATAAGTCAAAACCAGTGAAAGTGGGAATAAGCGAATTCCAAAAGTCAGGACTAGGTTGAAGAGATAAGACCGTTTATCAATTTTACTTCCTTTTTGAGTATGGGATATAAGATATTGTCTTCCTGAATGTGTAACGTGGCATAAGACCCGTCTTGCTAGCTATTCCTCAGCCTAAACAAGTTATTATGTGGTAGTAAAATAAAATAATTTCACAAAAAGAAAAATGACTTACAAAAAAAACTTCGTGTACTTTTTACTATTCCAGAATGAAGGATTTCTGAACGACGGGCGCACAAATTTTCCATCTTGGCAGAGGTCTGCAGCTCATAATAACCTGGAAGTCAACAAAGATTTTTTGAGAGCAATGCCTGGAGCTGAACAGGGCATTGAGGTAGATGACTGTGATGCTTAGTTTTTAATTTTTTTATTTTATGCTCTATAGTTATGGCTTTTCAGCCTCAGCTGAGACTTTTAAAAACCTGATGATGCTGAATATGCTTATTAAACATTAATTTTGTTATTTCTACTGGTGAGTGATCTACAATCATTTCTTTCACTGGGTTGTAAACCAATAAAAGTATCTTTCCTTCATATAGTTAACGTCAAAAACGCCTCTAAAGGTGATTCTGTGTTAGAAGAACAAGTAGAAATATACTAGCAGCAGCTATTAAGAAGTACAAGATTCCATAGGCACAATCAAGGCAATGAATATCAAGCGTAAGGCAATCTTAGCATAAAAGTTTGTCTGGCCTTCACTTTGATATTTTCATCTCGAATCTTGCAACACAAAAATTAATGTGTTGGCCCGACCGCAATTATTGAAATTCATTTTATATGACGCAAAAAGCTACTTGTTTAAACGCTTAGAGTTTCAACGGTGTGGTGCAACCCCCACCCCATCTCGACGGCCCGATGGTTCACGCTGTTGGCGGCTCGAATCAGGTGATGACGTCATCGGCTGGTAACTTCCAGATTTCTTCTGTGCAATCTGCGAATGCTCCGAGTTTCGTGCATTCAAATGGCCCAGGTTTGTTCGTCGTGTACTTGTTTTGCTGCGGTAGCGGCAATATTTGCCCGTACGCTCAAACGAGTTGTGCAGATTTACCAATAAACAGTTTCATGCTATTGAATTCAGTCTCAGCAATTACGTTTAATTAGCTCATAATGTAAACAAGCTTTTTGCTAACTGGGCCTAGTTTCAAGGTTGTGGAATAAGTTACCATGTGATTAGAGTTTGTTCAAAAGTTTACCTATAGCTTTAAGAATTAAAAGAACAATTTTTGCCCGAAATAAAAATTATTTTCAATTAAAATGATACTTTGGCGAATATTCTTGTATTTCCAATCTTACTCATTTGATCAGAATATCGAAAGTTGTCTTGTCTGTGCTCCTCCAGAAAAATTGCTTTGTTTTTGCAAAATTACGACGATATTTGTTTCGTAGGCGCTCCAAGCAACTTCCTTTCTCCGGATCCCGATGGAGTGATGCTGAATCCTGGGACTTTTCCTGGACCTCCATGTGTTGATTTAGCTGTTTGTGATATAACCACGAAGCCTGAACTTCTCCCTCCTGCATCAACCACCACTGTGACAACAGTTTTTGACAGTATAACCACCATGCGAATGGACGCCAGCGTAACGACGACACATTCCAGATTGCCTGCTGCCAATGGTGCCGCTATGTCAGCGAGCAGTACTACGAGTTTGCATAACACTCCATTTTCACCTCCGTCTCGCGCATGCGCCACGCCGGATAAAACGCCATCTTCAGGTCAAAATTCACCCCCGAAACGTCCCCGCAGTGCGTCAATAAACACCACCCCTGGCAGCAGTGGTTCTCTGAAGCGGACGGCGTCGGTCATGTCGGAAGACAGCGGGATTGAAGAATTAGGCAGCAATTGCAAGCGCTCGCCGATTCGGCGTTCTAAGTCGAAGGACAAGTCGAAAGGACCTCAGAGGAACGTTCTATTAACCCAATTGTTAAGCTCGAAAAATTCTGAAGAAGTTAACGTGGCTTTTACTGGAGGATCTAATAATTCAAAAAATATAAGCGCGACAACAAGTTCAATTAAATCCACAACCAGTAATACCTCGACTCTTGCTAGTTCTCTGCCGCCCAACAGTTTAGCTTCACTTTCATTACCAAACCACGCGCCAGGCAGCAAAATACCGGCTCAAACCGGTTCTCCTTTTCCCAGTATTAACCGGTCTCCGCTCACTTCCAGCCAAACAAACCCTTCTCAGCCAAGCAACCCATCAGCGGAAATAAGTCCTGACGAGCGGGAAGCCCTGGATGAGATTTTCAACTGCTATGAGTCGATCATCAGTTCAACCCCTCATCAGCCAGGCTGTGGAGGAACCAACCTTCCCCAGCAACCGAACATAGAAACCAGCCAGTTTTCTGCCACAAATTCCACTGCGGTTCAAGTAAGTTTTAAAAACATACGCATTTTTGACGGATCAAAAACTAGCTTTGCTAGAAAACTGGTTCACATAGAATTGAAAGATAGCCATCTTCAGTTGTTAATGTCAGTACTATTCTACCACAACTTAAAATATCTACAATTCTGCCCCCACCATCATCTAACTTTCAATTCAAAAAGAAAGATTTTCCTTTTTTGTTGCCCTCGCTTCTGTACCATTTACGGTTACTCAATAGGATTTGATGTAAACCAGTTGAAAACTACGAAGTTTTTTTATATCAATGTTGTAGAAGCAAATGACAAGATTTTTTGTTTAATTTTTATTTTGTAGCAACCTACGCTGAACAATCACACACTACCTCCAACTCGACAAGGTAATATAGAAAGTTACGTAATTACTTTTGCCTGTGAAATTTGTCAAAATAATCTTGCAATAGCCTGCGTACTTTTGAACAGCTAAGCGTAGTATGTGAAGTGGCGTCTCTGAACTTTGACCTTCAAGTAGCAGAAGATATATTGCATAACGAACAACAGCTAGTGCTTGTTGAGTGTTGGAAGCCAAATACAAAAAGTCCTGCACCAATTCTTTGCCAATTTTATTTGCATTATGCTGTTGTAGATTTACAGTATTGTGACATCAATGTTTAACAAGAAGTGTTGCACAGTTTCAGGGCCATCAATCAACACTCCTCCATCCAATCCACCTTCGAACCACCCAAATGACATGTTTTCGGGTATAAACCCGCAACCTCAACCCATGCTTCCTTCATCCCAGCCCCTACCAACTTCCCAAGTCCTACATACCTCTCAGTCCCTTCCCAGACCACCCCCATATGCCCCTCGCACTGCCTCACCATCGAATCCCAACCCTGCTTTTCGGCGAATTGTCCCAACAGGTCAGGAAACGTGCCCGAACCGGGTTGTTGGGTCAGGAGGCATGCTCTCGCCCAAAACCCACCAAGTACCTCCAGCATCGCAATATCATCAGAATTATGCTTCTGCGGACACCTGGGCCGGACAGGAACCTTTAGTGGATTTGGGTGCGTTTCCTCCTCCAGCCGGCATCAATCCCAGAAAGACAATACCCTCGCAAATGAGTAAGTCACTTCAAACTAGTAGTTTTTAAAAACTGCTGTCAAGTTACCTTGTTTCAAAATCGCTATAATTCAACTGAGAATAGAGCCTCATTCATTCATTCATTCATCCAAATCAGTTTTTTTTTTAACTTTAACTTTGTCTACAATGCCGTTTTCGTGAGTTGGTCTAAGAGTGTTCATGGCAAAAAAAATCAAGGCTGTCATACAAACTTTCATACAAACTGATTTTTGTGGAGGATGTTTAGTGATGCAATAGTGAAGCATATGAGAAAGGGCTGTTAGATTTTGTATGAGCACCATTGGAAGACTAAGTGACTTAGGCGAGAATCGAACGCTTGCCATTAGCATTCTTTGCAGTAACTTTGATTTTTTGTAAAAAACGAAACCGGTCGTCAGTGTTAAACCAGCTTCATTGTATCGGTTTTGCTGAAACGATGCTTTACGCTTTTCCGGTTATTATCAATTTAATGCATCGCCACGCTGTCATGAGCCATTGCACTGTAGAAAGTTTGACATGTGTTAATTGATTGTTGCACTGCCGGATGAGCTCAAATGTACGATGCGCTTAAAACACCCTATGCTTGGTTTTGATGGTTAATATTTCACCAATTACAGACTTTCATTGCATATCACTTTGTGCCGTTTCCACATCGTGTCGTCAGCGTAACCGAGAAGGCAAAAGCGTCGTTTTTACGACGACCCTGATCGCATGATCTGGGTTCAACGTGTATCTTGGTCACGTTGTTGCGTTCTTGGATTAGGCGCTTTGCGATGATTATCTCTGCTTTTGAGATTATCATTGGTACTGATTTTTTCACTCTCAAACTAGCGATGTTGCGCGGAACCCAACTCGAACGCGAGGTTACGCAGATAAAGAATAAAAGAACGCAGCGCGATTCGACTTCAAACGCGAGACTTTTCAGACGCGCGCGTTGAGGCATTGCACCACAGTGGCCACGCCATCAAATCGTCTAAATATTGTTATTAACTTGAGATAAAGACAAGAGAAAAGGAATAGAGTGTAAATGTAAAGGTTCGGTTTGTAAAAATATCTCTTCCCGACCCTTCAAAACGGCAAAGCGGACGCAACCAGCCTGGCTAGTAAGCAAATGTGTATTTATTTAAACAAAGGGATTTTGTTAAATTTAGCTTGAACAACGTTTTAAAAGTCTTGTTGCAAAAATATGTTGATCGGTAATTGCAGCTTTATATCTCATCATGATTTTATATTACAGATCAACCAATGTTGGGCACTTCCCTCGGAGTGAAGGCGCCACCGAACGTGAACGTTAGCAATCCTCAGGTTGGCATGCCAGTAGTTGCTTATAAACTCTAAAAAGTTTCTATGGAGAATAGTTTTTTCTTGGAGTGTAGGTAGCAATCACCAGTTATTTTTGTGCTTGAATTTTAATTGTTCAAGGCATAAGTATTAATATTTTGTCAGTTCAAACCAATATATATGTTCACTAAGGTTGTTCAAAAAAAAACAAACTTCAAATTTAACCCATTGCCCCCGCAAAATTGTTGGGTTGGTGATAGAAACCTCGCATACCAAATTTTAGCTCAATCGGTGCACAGGGAGAGGAGGGCATGCAATTTGAAATTTTGAATTTTCGTCGAAAAATATGAATTTTTTGCCTACTTTAGCGATAATGTTTTCAGTCAAAACACCTGGTATCTAAGCTTTTTTTGATTTAATATTGCTCAAATTACATATTAGACCACGGATGGGCAAAGTTGTTCAAAAAAAAAGAGCAGCTTGCGAAAAAACATAAACACACGCGAACCGCAAAATCAGTGCACACACTAATAATATAGCAGCAACAAAAACGCCAGGCCCAAAGCCAGAATTTCGCCATGGGGAGCGGCTTTTTTGGGAGCCTGGGGGCGAAGCCCCCAGCTGCCGAAGGATGGGGGTCTGGGGGCAAAGCCCCCAGCCGCTGGAGGCACGGGATTTGGGGGCGGAGCCCTCAGCACACAAAAGACTTTACTTTTTTTTTTGCAAAAATAACTTAATTTGGGGATATTTTGATAAAAAATAATGCTTTTAAAACGTTGCATAGAAATTGGTATTGCAAACATGATTAAACTGGTTACATAAATGGGCTATGTTGGAGGTGGCTAATGGTAAAATTTTAGTTCTCTTGTTTTCACGCTGGTAAATTATAAAATCCTATAGTTCAATTAAACTCACACGACGTAGTCTGTTTTATAGAGAAAAATAATTAAGGGGCTCTAATGGAAAAATATTTGAAAGAAGTTATTGGTAATTAACTAATACTGAATAGCCCCCCCCCTCCCCGGCTAGGCTACTGTAAAACACAATGATTTTTGCCCTGTAAGGCACCATTCACACTTAACTGCGCTTTTTCAAGTGTTTTAAAACCGCGCATGCATCTCGTTTGGCTCATTGGCTCAGCCGAATTTTGGAATCTATCGAAAATCATAATCGCTGCAATGAAAGAGAAATAGGCTAGATTCAAGAGAATTGTCTACGTTCATACTTCTCCGGTTGATGTGTTTTTTGCCTTTGTAAAAAACTTTGTTGTAGGCTCAAAATTTCCAGCCATTTTAAAACCCCGTATCGACGTATCATACCTTTAGGAGCCAAAGAGCATCCCCAAATGCACCTCGAAGCAGTTTAAATGCAGGGCAGCGTGTAATAAGATGTCTCATTTGTTGTTTTCGTTTTAAAACTGTTTGATTTTTTTCTTTTTGCATATGACTGTTTTGCAGTTTGATTTGCTTTTTATGCCAAGTCGGTACTGACTTGATATTATCTTCAGCTTTACTGAGTGCTAAAACAGTTTTTCGTAAATAACTTCGTTTCTGTTGGATCTAGCGATTGAGAATGTATTGACTACAGATAGGAAGTTGACCATTCTGTAAATTTTGATACCAAGCATTACTCTCTATCTCGTTTTGTTAAGGAGATATCGCACTTGTCAAAAAAATTTCCCCGCGTCTAAAAATATCAAACTTTGGGGGTGCGGGACTCCCCCAAAACAACGAGTGATCGAAAAAAAATTTTTATTTCTTTATTGTGGCCTAAATCCGATCTGATAAGACCCCAAGCATTTCTAATTTCAAAAAAGGTGAAATTATGAAACATCCTAATGGCCAGCATATGAACGGGCTCTGACTACTACTGTTATGGAGTTCGTCTCAAGCTTGATTGGTGGAGAAGGTTAAACGTCCTAAACCAAAGCACGTATCGTGGATACGTGATGGTTGGTCAATTCATCAAAAACATGGACGTAATGTATGTGGCCAGCTCTATTGGCGGGAACAACCCAGGTTAGAATTTAAGCCTAATATGAGTTTCTAGGTAGAAATCGGTCTTTTTCTCATTTTATGCTGTGGTTTGTAGGGCAGTATTGGTGTTTGAAAGCACTCAAGGTGGCATAAGCATGTTGACATATTTTGGTCAAAATAGCGAAAAAACAGGAAATTTTTTGTTAATGAATTTACACAACAAGCATTACAAACTAGTTTAGACTGGGTCTAATATGTAATTTGAGCAATATTAAATCAAAAAAAGCTTAGATACCAGGTGTTTTGACTGCAAAAATTAATGCTAATGTAGGCAAAAAATCAATATTTTTCGACGAAAATTCAAAATTTCAAATTGCATGCCCTCCTCTCCTTGTGTACCGAATGAGCTGAAATTTTGTATGTGAGGTTTCTATCACCAACCCAACAATTTTGCGGGGGTAATGGGTTATATTTGAAAAAAAGTTTTTTTTGAACAACCCTAATATTCACTGGCCGTAGTGTTTTGAACGTACGAGAGTACTCTTTGTTAATTTTAACCAACTGTGCGCTTCGTTTGCCAGAACGTCGGGCGTACCGAGCTTTTGTTTTGAATAAACTAAGAATTTGCTCGTATGCTTACAGTTTTACACTTAGCCGGCCTTAAGGCAACTACTCTCTGCAGCAACTGAGAAGGTTTTTATTTTGTTCGTTTTTGCCGGAGATTTTTACTGTATAGGTTGTTAGGTTGATCAAGTTTCATCGCTATATGTGTTTGAAAATAATACTTTCTTTTTGGAAAGCATTAGTGACATCATATTTTCATCATTCATATTTCTACAAATTTGGTAATCGTTTTAATTAGGTCATAGATTTTGACATCACATAGTCGTATATTTAGTCATCTCGTGAATTACATAATAGTAACGTCAGTTAAACTAGCATTGCACAATCAGTAGAAAATGTTTTAAGTAAGTTAAAAATCGATGCGTAGTTGTAGCGACAACATACACTCTACGTCTGCAACACAAAGTACCCGTTTTGGTTTCTGTTTGCAAATCTTTTGTCAGGGTGGGCTACTACTACTGATTAAACCCCTCCGGAGAATTGCCTTTCCATTTCGACCAAACCCACAATCGTGGAAGGGACCGCACCTCTAAGTTGCTGCTTAAACGCTCCGTTGTGATTTTGATTTTTCAGGCCAACATGAGCACCAGGATGGCCTATCAATCGACAAGCCTTGGAATGTCGACAGGAACAATGCAAGTCAATCTGCCAAATCATCTACAGGTACGAAACACCGTTTCCATGAGTTGTATTATATCGATTCTTTAGCATTAATGTGGTGCTGCTGGATTGATCGATTCAATTTTTAATAGAAACTTCCGAATTTATAAATTGTCTCGGATTGCTTCTCAATTTCATTGTTTGATGCCTTGTAATGAAGAAAGTTTCAAGCAATAGAAAAAATAAAAGCGTCGATTTTGAATTGACGGGTCTAAATTTGTTGCCGCGCTAGTTAGACTAGATCGATAGATACTTTTTATTTTGCCACGAAAGTGCGCAACTTGCACAATAGGTAGTATACACACTAGGGTGTTCGGGTTTTTCACTTTTTGCTTAAATCTTTTTCTTTATACGATTTTAAGGGTACAAATTGGCATGAAAAAAAATCGTGATTGTTTTTTTTGAAAAATTTTTTTATCTTCATACCCTAGGGGGGCACGAAAGGTTTTTGGGGGGGTGCGTATAACTAATATCGCATAACTCAAAAACTACTGCACCTAGAAAGACAATTTTTACATCAATCGATTCAGAAACACAGGTTTCCTATCTGTGTTCAATACAATATATGGCTTTAACTGCCCTATTTTTCGAGTTATTTTCGAAAAACTGTTTTTACCCCTTTCTGCTTGCCATTTCGCTTTAAATTAAAGGTATTTTCTCGACACCGCACAGATGACCAATTGGTGGACGCACCTGACCTAAAGCTTGCCTGAAGCGAGAAATTGAATTTGATTTCTGGGTGTATACCACCTTAACACAAGTTACTAGTGACTCAGCAATCGCTTCTACTTCGACACTGCACTGCATGGCTGGATGCAAGGCATGGAAATGACTACTCCTGCTCATTCCCTATCACTTTAAAAGTTACTACTGCAAGTCCAATAAGGATGTAATTTTCTATTCTGCAGTATGCAACTTTGCACGAGACAAGTGCAATTATTGCACTAATTTTCACTCTTGACTTTTGTTTTCACTTTATTAAGAAACACCTAACATTTTAAGATACGACTTTCTTTTTCAGCCACTCATTCATTTTCGTCTTTGCTTCCGTGACAAATAAATCCCCTGATTCTAATATCAACTTGTCGTTTTTCTTCGGCTTTGCGAAATCTTTCACTCCGGCATTATGACATAAGACCATCTCTCACAAGAGCGGTTATGATTGACGATCGAATTCCAAAAAAACTTTGTCGTCAATCTGGAGGCAAGGTGCTGCTTTACTGCTGCATCTAAAGTATGGCTTGATAGGTGCTCGCTTCCATGCAAGTTGTTTGGTGTCAACATCACCTGGAAGTTGCTGATCGGGCTCTTTCACTGTTTTGCTTGGAATGCAGGACTTGTTGAATGAATATTTAGGGTCACATTGATTGGGTTTATCCAAGAGCAGAAGTGTTTTACAAACACAGGTTTCAAACAATGATCAACCAGATTCGTACGCTGTTGGCAAAAATTTAGCGATAAATAACGAAGAAATATCAAGTTTGTTGGTCCTTCTGACGCGCGTGGATGCAAATGAATTTTCACAAACATTGGCACATAAACCGATATGGTGTAGCGTGTGATTTGAAGAAGTTTGCTGTTTTGAGTGACGGTCATTTTGGTGTTAAATAGAAGTTTCATGTAACCATTCGCAGTTGTTAACCACTTATAACGATAGATCTGTAATCAGTAAGTAATCTGTAATCCATCGAAGTTTCAACGATTTTTGTCTTACAAACACGAAAGCATTTTGTTTGCAAGGTAGGTGTTGCATATTTCGGTCATCTTCGCTTTGTATCTGACTTTACTGATTACAAATTTATTGTTATAAGTGGTTAACAACTGCGAATGGTTACATGAAACTTCTATTTGACACCAAAATGACCGTCACTCAAAACAGCAAACTTCTTCAAATCACACGCTACACCATATCGGTTTATGTGCCAATGTTTGTGAAAATTCATTTGCATCCACGCGCGTCAGAAGGACCAACAAACTTGATATTTCTTCGTTATTTATCGCTAAATTTTTGCCAACAGCGTACGAATCTGGTTGATCATTGTTTGAAACCTGTGTTTGTAAAACACTTCTGCTCTTGGATAAACCCAATCAATGTGACCCTAAATATTCATTCAACAAGTCCTGCATTCCAAGCAAAACAGTGAAAGAGCCCGATCAGCAACTTCCAGGTGATGTTGACACCAAACAACTTGCATGGAAGCGAGCACCTATCAAGCCATACTTTAGATGCAGCAGTAAAGCAGCACCTTGCCTCCAGATTGACGACAAAGTTTTTTTGGAATTCGATCGTCAATCATAACCGCTCTTGTGAGAGATGGTCTTATGTCATAATGCCGGAGTGAAAGATTTCGCAAAGCCGAAGAAAAACGACAAGTTGATATTAGAATCAGGGGATTTATTTGTCACGGAAGCAAAGACGAAAATGAATGAGTGGCTGAAAAAGAAAGTCGTATCTTAAAATGTTAGGTGTTTCTTAATAAAGTGAAAACAAAAGTCAAGAGTGAAAATTAGTGCAATAATTGCACTTGTCTCGTGCAAAGTTGCATACTGCAGAATAGAAAATTACATCCTTATTGGACTTGCAGTAGTAACTTTTAAAGTGATAGGGAATGAGCAGGAGTAGTCATTTCCATGCCTTGCATCCAGCCATGCAGTGCAGTGTCGAAGTAGAAGCGATTGCTGAGTCACTAGTAACTTGTGTTAAGGTGGTATACACCCAGAAATCAAATTCAATTTCTCGCTTCAGGCAAGCTTTAGGTCAGGTGCGTCCACCAATTGGTCATCTGTGCGGTGTCGAGAAAATACCTTTAATTTAAAGCGAAATGGCAAGCAGAAAGGGGTAAAAACAGTTTTTCGAAAATAACTCGAAAAATAGGGCAGTTAAAGCCATATATTGTATTGAACACAGATAGGAAACCTGTGTTTCTGCATCGATTGACGTAAAAATTGTCTTTCTAGGTGCAGTAGTTTTTGAGTTATGCGATATTAGTTATACGCGCCCCCCCAAAAACCTTTCGTGCCCCCCCAGGGTATGAAGATAAAAAAATTTTTCAAAAAAAACAATCACGATTTTTTTTCATGCCAATTTGTACCCTTAAAATCGTATAAAGAAAAAGATTTAAGCAAAAAGTGAAAAACCCGAACACCCTAATACACACTTTCAGAAGTCTGAATAGGACTTTTCAGTCTTCGGGTCAACAAACTCCTGCTGGTCGTTACTAATCACTATTTATTCGCTAGAATCAATTTTGCTTCAGGTGGCATCAGTTAAATATTTTACCACAAAGAATGTGAATCGAATACACATTTGAATGTTTAACCTATGGATACTAATGCAGATTTGAATAATGTCTTTAACTGATGATGACTCTTCTAACGAAATCGCTTTTGATTGATAAATAAGTAATACGACTGTATTTGCTCCATTACCATGCAGTTAAAATTGTTTTTAACTGATTGAAGTCGAATTAAACAATCGGTCGTATGAAGTTGCTTGTCGTTGTAGCGAGTGGTTACAAAGAACTGTGTTTGTACTGGCAAGCTATCAGCATTTCTTTTTCACTTCATGACTTCCTTTCCGGTTTTTATTTATGTAGCTTACGTAGCTTGTGTTTCCTATAGAAAATACCTTCACTTGATCATTGTGCTTGTTGATCAATCAGCCTATTGAGAACTAATATGCTGTAGTTGTTTCACTTTAATTTCTTGCCCGAAATCACCATTAAAATACCATATATTCTGCAATTGATGATACCTTGAGCTTTTGATTAATGCATTAGTGACAAATATCAAAATAGCAGATTCGACCGAAATCGAGTTCGATTTTGTCGAATCAGCTGTTTTGATGTTTGTCAGATAACATCCGAATTTTGATGTGTTGCATTTTCAGAAATGTCAAAAAAATCAAATTTTAATTGTGCTCTTTGAGTTATGCCAAAGTGTGTATAAAGAGTTAGCGGGCCCCATCTTTGTGTCATTGCACCCGGGCAACACAGCTTTTTTCGAAGAAATATCGCAGCGGTGGCGAACTGTTCTCCACACTATTTCCGATTTGACTGACCCGAGATTTGGGCCGCTGACCTCTCGTTCCAGAGCCAAACGCGTTACCACTCGACCAATATTATTGGCGATATATTGGTGCAATAGAACGCCGATTATCCGAACTAATTAAAACCAGGGCTGGTTCGGATGAGTGATTTGTTCGGAAAATCAAACAACATGCAATATTAGGAAAATTCATCATTTAGGCTACAGCAACATGCAATACTGTATTACAAATTACGAAAATACATCATTTACAGTACACAGAGATTGTGATTTATTGTATATTATTAGTGCTGGGAGTATAGTAATCATTCTTTTTTTTTTTGTTTTAAATTTACTGAAGTCTTAAGTATAGTAAGTGATCTAACGACTTAGGTTGAAGCGATGTTCGGATTATCGGCGTTCTACTGTACTTGGTTGTAACATTCAGACCTGCGCAAAGCCCAGTTCTGTTTAACTGAGATGAACGTTGAAATTAACCGGTCAAAGCACCACGCGATTCGACATTGCAGGATAAGAGCAATATTGTTTTATCACAGAATCCTACCAACAGTGCTATTGCTCCCAGTGTTTCCCCTCGAAATTATGCAAATACTGCTTCCCCAACTGCGTTCCCTCAAATCCGACCTCCGAACAACAATCTTGTTCCTCCCTACAGCAGCAATGTGCAGGTTACTATTGATAATATATGAATTACGAAATCACCAGCTAGCGAAAATCTTTTTGCTTTGTAAGAAACCGAAAAATGATGTCAGTTAAACACTTTTTTTGACACCTCTTAGACATTTCAAAAGATTTTTCTCATAATCAGACAACATAATTAATTGTTAAAAGTTTTCATCTCTGCTATCTACTGTAAGTGTATGAATGAATCGTTTTGTTTTCGGCTTGAAAATTAGAATCAGAGTTGAATGTTTAGTGTGTTATTAAGTTTTAGAACAAACTGGACCGTAGAACAACAACAATTACAAAAAGCAACACCTGGCAACCTATTAACTAATTAAATTTTTTTACAATTAAAAAATGTGAGTGATAACAAACTTCCAAATTTATGGCTAATCTGCCCACTTTGAGAATCGTGCGCTGGGTTACTCCCAAAGATGATCCAGTTTGGCAATAAAACGCTCTAAATCAAAAAATTTAAAAGTTTTACCGCGTTTCAACTTATGCCTAAGCTTTATGACGTCGATAGAAGATAACATTAATAGCTACGTAAAAAAAGTTTTGTATTATTTGCCCTGGTCGTCACTGGGCGTAAAATCATGAGCGTACAAGCGTAGTTTTAGTTTATATTTAAAACAAAAGTTCGATACTTTCGGCGTACCACTTTACCAGCGTACAAGCTGCTAGTTGGTTAAAACAAACTAAGGTTACGCTTGTACGCTCACGATTAGATGCATATTGTAGATCGGTCTGAAATATTCAAATGGTAACGCTGCAATTTTAAAGATATAATTGAATTTCTGGTTTTTGACCATATACCTGACACGATATTAGACAAATTGTGCATTCGTTGAGTTTTTAGGTTTTATTAAAGAAGCACTCACACGTCGTGATTACAAAACAATAAATGCAAATTACAATCTCCATTACGCTAATACTCATTAAGTTATGTGCAGATTTTTCCAAATGTATTTTTAGTTTTACATTAGATAAGAAAGTAGCATATAAGAACAAAAACGATTGCCAAAATAGAACTAAGCATAACAATTTATTAGACGCGTTTCGCTTTACCTTAAAGCATCATCAGTAGAATGAATTTGCAAAGTAAGAAGCACGAATTTATATGCAATAGCCAACCATTAATACAGGTAGCCGCGGCATGGCTTAAGATTTGTCATAATTGAATAAAAGAGCGACAGGTCATTGGTTTAAACACACAAGAAAACACAGCCGAATAGCGACGTCATTTTTAAACAACAATTTAAAACAATTAAGCATTGAAAAGATACAGGGGCAAAAATTGATGTCGACATTTAGTTGCGGTTCTGTTTTGGAATTATGTAAGGTTTCTTTGATGCGTAATTTAGTCACGTGATTACTTCTGTCCAAAATTTTGGGTGAGTCAAAATTAATTTCATGGTTGGGATTATTGAGCAAACGTTTGCAAACTTCATAGTCTTCACACATTCGATGTTCATTGAGGCGAGTGATTAGGTTCCGTTTGGTTTGGCCAATATAATTTTGACCACAACTACAGATTAATTGATACACCACACCTGACGAATATAATAACGATTGACGATCTTTATACGGAAATAGTTTGCCAATAGTAAAGCTAGGATGAGACATTATCAATTTGATATCATACGCACATAAAAATTCAAGATTTTCTTATTCAATTTGCATAGAAATACGATCAATAAACTGCAATTTAAAAAATGCACAATGCTTCGTTGACTGTTGTTGGTTAGGGTGGAGTTTGGCATCCGGTTTTTGATTTCTGTTTATTTCTCCGCCGTTATGCTCCAAAAGTAGTATATACTCCTAAATTGTAAATACTGCGATAGTTACATGTTTTGTTATCTTACGGATTCTGATTCTGCGAACTACTTTGCTGTCTTTGAGTCGTTAAGCTGACCACCACATTGCCCCTTTTTATTGCTGAATTTTATGCGGGAAAGTTGTAAATACCAATTTTTGTGATGTTTCTTTGCAGTTGGTCGGGAATCGAAACGGACTCTATTGCTTCACTAGTATATGTTGAATTCTCTATCCTCCAAGCCATGTGTTAGATGTAATAAGTTATTGATTAATAAAAGGTAGTTAGTAAACCAATGTAAGCAAAAATTGAACTTCCTCGGTCATTCAAATGAAAAAAAAAAAAAAAATCACGAGTAAACGGTGTGTTTAAAACTTAAAGCTTGAAAAATCAAAATTTTGTTTTTGTTGGTTTGATTCGGTTACGATTTTTGTAGATAAAACAATTTCTGCTGAGTATACATCATCTGCAAAACGACATAATTTTTGTTTTTCATGAATTTATTTGACTAATTTCTAATTTATTTGTTTCAGCAACCCAGGGGCTATGCTGGAAGCAGAAACCTTCGTGCACAGTTGCTACGACAACAGGTATGTGACGTCGATTTGACGTCATAGAGCGTTAATGAAAGTCTTTCCGGTCCCGAGTAAGATTGAGCACGTATCAGCAAATGACACTAACAAACGTATTGCACGCCTTGATAAAAATACCATTTAACTGGAAATGGGATCGAAATGCTTACGTTTCACTTTACTAAGAAACAGCAACAATAAAAAAGCTTAACAATCGAACACCCTGCACCGCTGTTGCAAAGAATAGAAATTTCAAGTTCATAAAGTAAGCTTTATAGGCTTCTTCTTTGGTTCATCAAAATGCGTCATGGACAAACAAGAATATGGGCTTAAAAACAGTAAAGCTGATGATTGTCGTAGCTGAGTCCGAAACGTTAAAAAGTCTTATTAATTTAAATAGGGCTGTGCTGTTGTTGATCGAATTAAACTGCCATGCTCTCAGTACCGAAGAATGTAGGCGTCTTCAAGTTGGCAAAAAAAAAGCATTAGAAAAGCTAATTTGCTCCGAATGAGGCGCCGGCGAATGCTTCGTGTTTGGTGTAAGCTTTTGAACCCCTCGGTATCGTTAGGTGCCTAATGTACACGAGTCTTGATATTAGATTTTTGTTCTTGGACAGTTTGGTCCGAACAACCTCAGCATCCATTAAACAATAAAGAACGTGTGGATAAAAAAATAATCAAAACAATCGAAAACTGAAAAGGCCCCTTTCGCTGTAAGCCATCTGGTTAATGATGTAATTACAAGCTCTCATTGGTGATTTAATTTATTTAGACCAAATTAGCATTTATCCACAATTTTAACTCCAGCTCCGCGTGTATACCCGACTGTGTGGAGTTATGTTGCTTCGCGCCGTAGAACTCCAATACGGTTCAGCCTCTCAGCAGGAGAAATCGTTTGTTCGTTTTTTTAATTCGTTTAGGATGCTATTTCAGTTATGATTTTAACGTGGAAAACTGTTGTCTGAAAAAATCTTAAAGTCTTTGTTGGTAATCTAAATTTATCCAGCTTGTTCGTTTACGCAGAAACAAATTGAAACGTTGGCGTACCGTATATGGACATTTACTCCTACACGTCACAATAGCGGTCGTGTTCATCCAGACTTAACTTGGCGCTTTCCGCCTTTAAAAACGTTCCACTTTTTAGGGTAATGCGTGTTTTGAATTTCTAAAGAAAATACGAAAGCTAAAAAGTGAGAAAAATGTAACGAAGTGAATTTTTTGTCTGAAATGAGTATTAGTAAACTTTTGTCACTTAAAGTTAATTTTAACCCAAAATCTCAGTCTAGGATAATTTTTTGTGGTGATCTCATTTTAAATTCAAAGCATATATGTCGAAAATTCACGCTGGAGTAAACTTTGAGATTCTGTGCTTATTACTAAACTATTCAGTGCTAAGAATCGACCAGAGGACTTAATTTCATACGTATCATAAACTACGCACAAATCACAAATGTGAATAGGTGGGCTTATAGTTTAGCGAGTTAGGATGTCCCAAGTTTTGATTATTTTTTCAGCAAAACTATGAATGAAAGTAAAAAAATAATACAACCTGCGGCTTGGAATAGTGAATGGCTACGTTATGAAATTTACACAAATTTAGCCGAAACTAATTCGGAAATTCCATGATTAATTTAAGATAATTTAGTAACCAAGCAAAATCAAATAATTACTAAGACTTTTTGGTTTCGCTGAAAACATGCCCTTGCTAACAACATTAAGTACATATTGAAATAGTCTTTTTCGTTTATTTTGCTAACTTTCATTGTTGTTACCGTCTTATTGTCCCATAATTGAACTTTTTGACCGAGAGCTAGAGCTAAGTGAATTTTTTGTACCGTTCTCACACTTTGGCGACTTTGACTGCGATTCCACTGCAAATAATTCGCAGTACTGTCTCCGTAGAGTCGCAAAGCATGGCGAATCCTCTGCAAATGGAGACTATACGGAGACTGCGCTGAGACTGCACTGCGAATTGATTCGCAGTGGAGTCGCAGTCAAAGCCGCGAAAGTGTGAGAGTGGCATTAACGGTTAATGTCTTCGTTATTCCTTCCTCTCTTGCGGCGTCATAAAGTTTACTTACTTAGTGCTGATGCACGGTAGTGGATTTAGTGCCAGGACCGTCATCGATAGTAGATCCGTCCTTCTCGACAAAAATTGATCGAAGATGTTTTCACTGCTGATTGTAAATCAGGCTCTACTTTTATTATAGGGAAACTAAACGCCCAAAGCTACACTAACCAGATTGTAATTAAAGATTGCCAACAAAAATTAGATTGGTAGAGGCTTGAAAAAAAAAAAAACTTTCTTGCTATTCAGAGTTGTAAACGGACCGACAAGGACAAGCCCAAACCCGAAAAGTGATTGAAAGCCAAAACCAGACCCGAAAAAAAAATTTAGTCAGATGTAAAAATAAGTATGTTTGTTGCTCGTAATAAAACTACTAATTACTGATAAATTGTGACGAAATAATAATAATTGTGTAATAATAATCGCATTGGTACTTGAACGAAGTCGTCATTGAATATTGCAGTGTTTTTCTTAATTACGCTGTAGTAGCATCTAAAAGGCAAAAACACAAGTCAACTACGTATATCAAACCCGAATTAAGCCCGACATTTTGTCAATTTTAAGCCCCAACCCCTCCCGAAAAGCCCGGGCCGACTTACAACTGTGTTGCGATTTGCGAATATTTAAATAGGTTCATTACTGTAATATCTTGCCATATAATAGTAAAGTTCACTGTTGAATTCGCTTGGATCGGTTTAATGGAATTAATTTGCTTTAAACTTGTTGTGTTTCAGCCTCGACCTGCTTCAGTCCCATATCGAGCTGAAATGTCTCCGATGAGCGGTAACCAGCAATTTAACTACAACAAAGCAGACTTGCCCCGATATCTCTCTCCTCAACGCCCAAACGGAGCAATTCTGAGACCTAGAAAGTAAGAAGATGGTGTAAAAAGTTGAAATATTTTTGAAGTACTTGTTTCTTAGGCAGTGTTGACGGGATTTTTCACAAATCTTCACGCAGAATTCGTTAGACTAGCATTCGGTTAATGCACAGTGTGGTCGGCAATGGGTAGTAAGCAACATACTTCACAAAATAGGCTATTTGATCGGCCATCAGAAATAATAGGCTTTTAGAAATTATATAGTACGACCTGTAATACGCTCTCGCCAAAATTTTGAGACTGTGTATGACATATTTTTCTGGCTTCAGCTAAACTAACGCTTCCGTGTGAATACCCCTTTAGTCCCGTGTTGGAGTGAAGTACAGTTGGAGTAGAATAGTTGCCGCGCAAGAATGTGTTGTTTCTCTCGCTAATCTCTTATCTTTAATCGGCTTTTTTGCGAACTTTTAGTTTTGCTGTCGCTATATTGTCTCGTGAGGGAAATTACGTCAGTGAATTTGGTTTGTTTCACATTCGCTTTCCTTTTTTTTGCTTAGAATGGATTCGATTTCACTTGCAGTTTCTTGCACCAAGAACGCACCTCCTCAAGTACAGTAATTCTATTATTGGGTTGAGGCTGGCTGTTCTTAAGTTTTTATGACTTTTTGTCTCATTTAACCTTAAATTTGATTTGAGAATTAAGGATGTATGCAAAACTTCTTTTATGAATCAATGATCATAAATAGTGAAATACACTTTTTTTAATATTAAAATCCAGTAAATTTTGAAGCTAACTGTTTTTTAATTTTCACGAATTTTCATATTCATTTGTTTTCAAATTTTATTGGAGAAACGGGTAACACAATTTCGGTCTTTCTTGGTGAGAATGTGTGTTGCGTAGAAGTTTTGTCAATGGTCAAAGCACGACGCTGTATAGCAAAAATTGATTTTTTAAAAAAAATTTTGCCCTTTTCTCAATTGTTTTACTTATGCCACGGTTGGCATTGTCCTTAAGTCGTTCTTAAATTTTCACTAAAAACGAGCCGCATTTAATAAAATTGTTAAAAAGAATCTAGTTTTTAGCACAAATCAACAACGACAATGTCGAAAAGTTCAAGAAAACTCTTCTGAGTTCGTGCAAATGCATTGTGCTGTGTTACGCGTTTGGTCCGCGTTTTTAACTATTTTTTTCTTGCTGAGACTAGTGTTCTTAAATTTTTGGCAAAAATGAGAATTGTTTTTTAGAAAATTTCGTATAAAGGTGTTGCATACAAAAGTTGTAATGAAAGTTTTCGTCGTTATGTCTTTGCCATTTAATTTTCAAGTCAACGGCAAATTAAGAGTATTGATGTCAATTTGTGTAGATTAATGTTTGTTTGTACGATACTTCAGTTGTCCACTTAAAGCAATCCGTTTTGTTTATATTACCTAAACAGTGCTCTAGTGTCGAGCTGCATGTAGAAGAGCTCAAAGTTGAAAATTGTTAGGCTTTGCATAATAAACGACTTTATTATGATGTATAAATAGCATAAACCTATCTCTGTCGTGCTGGTTGGATTACGCATTTCCTGCCTCAAGCTTTACCAAGAGTTTTTAACTATCAAAACGCATGCGGCTTGCTGTGAGTGCCAATGAGCAAATCATAACAATTTTTTTTATCACTTGAATAAATTATTTCAATAAATATTGCATTCGGGCTAAGTGCATTTTAATGTGTGAAAATGCGATCCAACAAAAATCACTTCCTATTTAACTAACGCTTCTACAATAATAGCTTTTCCACTTGAAAGCAAGCCAATTACGACAATATAAAGGTGTAACGCATTTTTTTCTTTTTTGTACTTTAACTTTTGAAAGTTAAATATTCGCAATAGTTTTGAGCATAGTAATTTGAAAATAGCGGAATCGAAACGCTGCAAAACATATGGGAGGGGTTATTTTACTGTATTTCCTTAAGCCTCGTTCAAATTCTTTTCAAAATAGAATAACTATTCAAGTTACTTAAAATTCTCTTTGAATGAGAATGACAACCAAAACCTTGATTATATTTTATCCTGATACAAATTGCAGACCTACACCTGTAGTACAGAGAACAATATCATCCCCAGGTGCTCCAAATATCTACAATCAAATGAACCAGAATCCTCGTTTTACCACAAGTACGTAATACAGAAACTAAGCATATTTCTTGGCGATGTGTTTTCAGCAAGATGCAATGCATTGGGGGGAATTGGATGCGAAAAAAGTACTTCGTCTTGATTTCATCGATACGGCCTACATGTAGCGTCCTTGGAGTTGTGTTAGTCTGTTCTTTTCCGTGGATAAGAATGTGGTTTAACGGATTATCATTTCTTAACAATGGCAGTGGTGAGCTGGAGAACCGGGGAAGAATTGGTTATTTTCGCACCACAGGAAAAGTAGGCACGTCATCACCACATAGGCGGTCACCGCTGATGAGTGCCCATCGGTGGTTTACCCGACCGCATTATTCCGAAGTGTACCCTTTCTTTTGCCACATTGATTTATAATCTCTCAGGCTGGCAATGCTGCCCGAATCCTAACTCTAATGTAAGGTTTTGCAGAAAAACACCGCGAATCGAACCCTGGACTTGACAAAAGTGCGCCTTTAACCTTTTTGTCACAGTGACGACACTGTAGATTCATCAAAATCTCGCGTTTAACTCGAGATAAACGAGTCCTAGCAGCTCGGCCGCCTAAAAGCCACTGATTAGGTGGGTGACTTTACTATTCTATCAAGAAAGCTCTGGGCGTGCTGGTTTAGACGCGTAGCTGGTGTAGTAGCGCGTATTTGCAATGTGATTCAATTTTGTTTCTAAATTGTTTCAGATCAAGCTCCAGCCAATCAGTATCTGCCTTCTAATCAATTCTCGAACTCCCCGTCGTTTAACAATGAACTATCTCCTTCGATGAACTTTGATCCCGGCATGAGGTCAGCCGGGGTCATGCCTCCGCAGAACTCCACTCAATTTGCGACACCGTCTTTTAACAACACTATGAACAATATGGGACCGATGATGGGGAATACTTACCCTAATGATCAAATCAATCCTGCTCTCCCTGGGTCCCCAATGGGAAAGCCCCAATTGAAGCGCTCCCGGAGTAAAAAGGCCACCCGAAAGAAAACTGGGTCCACTGAAGATGGTCCATGGGGCGACGAAATGGCGAACAATGTGTACAAACAGCGCCCCTTTTTACAAATGACAATCGGAAATATGCATCAGCGCCCCCAACCCACTTACAACACGGCTCTGGATGGACCCCTGCCATCAAGTGCTGCTCCCATGGCCTCACCACAAGGTGGCGCTGTAACGTATAACTTGAACTCTCTCATAAGCCAGAACAAGCCTAACAAGGTTAGTTATTAAATGAAAGCGAGTTCTTAGGATCAAATGTGTATTTTGTTAACAATCAAAATGCCAAAATGAGACCAAAATTGTGTTACGAGTTACTTGGTCTCGCTTAAGAAGCACTATTTTGTGGTAAGAATGAGCTCTATTTTGTCTGCAAACTAGCAAATGAAACTAATATCTCTTCTCATTCTCCCTCGACGTTACTCGTCGACAACTAAAACTACTCTGGATGAGAAATTTTAAGTTCAGAGGTCTATGTTGTGTACAATTGAAGCCAATTTGGGGGGCCTTTCAGCTAGTTTGTTGGTGTTGTGGTAGTACACAAAACGACGTCACAAAAAGCGTTGTAAAATGAAAATTATGCAAGTGTTTTAGTAAATAAAAGTGCACAGATCTGACTGATGACAAATTCACTTCAGCTACAATTTATAGCACAACCCAATACAATTGCGCTGTTTAACAGAAGTGGGTATAATTTAGGTGAATATTGACCCTGGCGCCCCTCCAGGGTCGTTTCAAGCCTTACCCAATCCAAACCCACTTCAACCCACTCAGTCTGTTCCAAGCAGCTGGTCCAGCCCTGATAATATTTCGATGACGCCAGGACTCCCGGATGATGGCATGCTCGCAGGGGTAAGCGTTGTGTGTCCAGTAAAGTGAAATTTATACTTTTGGGCTTAATTTTGATTGACTCAACTTTAACTTCCGATCTCGAGAATGCGACGGTGGCGGTATCCTTTGGACGAATCCGTACCCTCTTAAGAGTTTTGACTACATTGACCTGACAAAAGTTGTTGAATAACTTTGCTGAAAATTCAACTTTCAATTTACTTTATTTCCAATAGGAGCCAGCGATACAGGCCTGTCGTGTTCGAAGTCGATTGTAGTAGCAACTTTGGCTTTGCGAATTATGTTTATAAGTAGTTGCGGTATTGGCTGAGCCAGCTTTGCTAGATTTCCATGAAAACCCGTTATTAATCAATTGTCATTGGTGGAGCGCTTTGCTCGATAATTGCTACAATAGTTTTTGATAATAATTAAATTTGAGTCATGACCAAATCGTTTTTTCGTGACTTCTTAATAAGGACGATCATTTTTAACTTTTTTAATGCTAGAAATTGTTCATTTAAGCTTGTGTTTTTAAACTGATGTAGAAACGTTTATTTAAGCTTGCGTTTTTAGAGCGATGTAGAAACGTTTAATCTGCCAGCAAATTTCTATTGATATCCGTTGTAGACCAAAATTCATAGTTATAGTTTCAACATTTTTCCTTAGCAAAACAATGTACAAAAAATTGTTAAGTCTATGTTTCATTGTTGTCAATATAATTTTTCATTTACTGCAAGATCTTTGTTGTTTTGTGGCATCACAATACATTTTCTTCGATCATGTTGTTGTTGTTGCTGCCCGACTCTTTTCTGTGGATGAGGCACGGTGCAACAAAAATGTGACTCCACAAAACCCCGGCTGGGTTGGAGAACTCTGAGAAAGGAAAATGACCAACTGACGATTTCCACACCACTCAAAGAGTAGGCAACTGGGCATCCACGCCACTAATGACTGCCGGTGATCTGATGGGTACTTTTTGGTTGCCATTTACGACCCATTGGATTGGTGGCTTCAATTTTATGCTCCGAATGGTGCTGGAATATGCTCACGTTCCTACTTGTAATAGATCTAGCTATTCTGATTCACAGTTACAAGACGATGGTTGATTTTACAAAATATATTTTAGATTTTTGATGACTCATTATCTACCCCGAGCAATAATTTCTCCTTGGATGGGATGGCTACCCCTAATAATAACGTCACTATGAACTCGAACATTAACAATAATAAAGCTGCTGATGTAAGCAGTCCGTTTCGCTTCACTGCCACCGCTGCAATGCTCCCTAGTGCGCCTCAAGCGGTCGATGATAAAGCGAAAAAGCCCCAGAAGCGTCCCAAAAAAGCGGTAATATTGGAAAGTTTGTTATTAAAGAATGACGAATGAAGTGTTCCAACTTGTGTGTGTAAGGTGTTTTTAAAGCTTTACGAACCGTCGCATTTCTCATTGTTCAATTGTAACGTTGCCTTTTTTCTTCGATCAGGTGTTCGGACCTGCAATAAATTTCTTAATATTCTCAAGTTCACAAACCCATGTGTGTTCTTTGAAATTGTGAAGATCGTTGAAGGAGTTCGGCATAGAGACGTCAAATAACATTATAACGAAACGTAAATTATAACGTTCATTATAACGAATTAGTGAAGATCGTTGAAGGTGTTCGGCATAGAGATCCATTATAACGAAACGTCAATTATAACGAATTTGTGAAGATCGTTGAAGGTGTTCGGCATAGAGACGTCTATTATAACGTTATAACGAAACGTCAATTATTACGAATTTGTGAAGGTCGTTGAAGGTGTTCGGCATAGATTGCACGGCAGTTCCATATAATTTGATTACAAACTGTAAAGCCTTACTTAAAATAGCAGATTTTTTTAACGTTTTGGACTCAGCTACGTCCATAATCGGTAAAAATAAAAATCTAAAACAGTAAATATTACGCTGGTTACGTTGAAGATGCAGTCACTAGGTTTCGGCGGTACGGAAAGATTGGAGTCGGCTGCTGATCGAGATAGAACTAATAGGCCTATCTATATCAAATGGAAGGTTGGTCAAGTGGATGTTCGACTTTGAAATGAGAGGTCTGAGATTCAGATCTCAGGCCGGTCAAACCGAACACAGTGTGCCACCACTGCAGCATTTCTTTGAAAGGAGCTGTGTTGCCTACTGGCGCAATGACGCGGAGATGGGACCGGCCAACTCGTTACACGCTTTGGTGTAATACACGGGTGAATTTCAAAAAATCAATTTATGTAGTAAAGCACTCGTGGTGCTTATCTACGAAAAAAGTGCAGTTGAACTTGCTTTTTGTTACCAGTAAAGGCGGTAATGGTAAAATCAACAATTAGCCCGAAAACTGCAAAACTCGTTGCCTTGATCAATCGGCTCACATGGAAGCGTAATTCCAAGTAGACCGACGGTTTTTTGTTGTAAATGGTGGAGTAGTGCTGTGGTTTTGTTCTATAACTTGCTAATGCTGCTGGACTTCATGTAGTATCTTCTAGAAGCTGATAGATCGCTTGGAGCGGTCGCTTATGGAAGAAACCCATTCCATGAAAGGCCGCTGTAACCGCTTCACCCACCCTTCAGCAAAAGAACTTGTAAGCTACAGTTTGCTGCAAAAGGTGAAAATGCTTTTTATCCTAAAATCAAAAATTGGTAAAGGCCACTAACCCTTATCTCAAATTGATGTTGATCTGTCTAGTCGAGACCATTTCTTCCACCATTTTTTTATTGGTAGTGACTATTTCACCGAAAATTTTCAACTTAAAGAGAGTAAAACGAGAATGAGAAATATTCATCCGCGCTTTTTTTATTTGCTTTTTTAGGGGTTAAGATTAGGGTTTAGGTTAGGGTTTGGGTTAGGGTTCGATTTGGGAATAGTTTTAGACTAACCATTTGAGTTTTTGTCATATTTGAGTCAGAATTAATAAAAAACTAGATAAAAATTACCGGTGAAATATAGCCTTCCTTTTTTATTTGCTTTTGATTGAATGGTTTTTTCCTACAGTCTTTTAAGAAGATACTGCTAAAAATCAGTTTAATTGAAGAAATTAAAACTACTTGAGGTAATATAGAGCTGCTTCGAACCTTTTTTCACAATTCTCCTTATTCGCAAAAATCCGAATTAATCCATTTGACTTCGTACAAATGTCACAAAATTTCTTAAGTCCAGAGTTGCCAATAATACGGAGTCAAACGAATTAAAAGATGGAAAAAGGTTTGGGGTACCTCTTTATTACCTTAAGTTGTTCTGATTTCTTCAATAAAACCGCTTTCGAGCAGTATCTTTTTTAATGCAAATTTGGAAAATTGAGAAAGAAACTTTGGAATATAATTTGATCAGACATTAGTATCAGAGGTGGAGTCGAGGACACAAGGCTCGAGGCCAAGGACACAAAAAAATCCCAAGGACAAGGACAGCCTTTTCGAGGACAGACCCTTTCGAGGCCAAGGACAGGAATGCTCGAGACCAAGGACACAGCCGCAAGTGTTCTCCAAAAAAAAAAGGTCTTAAAAAAAGTTTTTCAGGCAATCTCCAATTTATGGGCGTGGCCAGAATTTTTGATTGGTTGGGGGCCCAAAGCACAAATCACATGCAATCACGTCATCAAAAATTTTCAAAAGAGAAACTGCTTGTGGGACAAAGATATCATAGGATGGAAGATTTGAAATCGTTGCCGGTTGGCACTTGACCAGGATTTTGCAAAGGGAGAGGGCTTTATGTAATAGTTGAAAAGTGCAAATATCTAACTTTGGAGACGTGTTGAGAAAGCTAGTATATCTCAAACGTATCACAGACGGGGTCTGTGATAGAGGCTTCACGCCAGAGGCTTCGGGGGTTTGGGGGTGAAACCCCCAGCCGTTGGACAATTTTTTGTAAGTTTTTTGGAAAAAAACAGCTATTTTAATCCCATTTCGCACGTGCTCAGAGCCACTTGAAAGCACTAAATTTTTAAACTTTGAAAGCCAATTGAAAAGATAAAATTGTTTGATGCTCCTTTCTCTAGCAATTTAAGTCCAAAACACGTTTAACATCTTGCATTCTTGTGTTAAATTTTAATTGTAAGTGATTTGGTCCAGGTAGGGGGAAGTAAAGTACATTGTTTCTTGTTACATTTTAACAGAAAATAATAATCCACTCGAAGATTTTCCTTCGAGATTTTTGTTTTGTCATGAAAATAACCAGTTATAGGAGTATATGTTCGGCCAGGGGGCCCAGGCCCTCTCAATTGAAGTTCAATGGTTTGCTCAATCAGCATTTTCCGTGGCTAATTTTTTAAAAAGTATTTTGTGCGTAAAAACTGGCGAGGTGGAGGTGAATTATTGAATTTTTATTAAAAAGTGGTACAATAGAAGGTTACGCCTACTAACAATGTTATTGCCGGGCCGGATTTACATCGCGCTGGGCCCCTGGCACTTTGGGGATTTTCGCAATTTCTTCCTGCCAAATATAGGTGAAGATAAAAAAAAAGTCTCACCATCTGAGTGGGAGGCCCTGGCACTGTGCCATAGAATAAATTCGGCTCTGGTTGTTGCATTACGTTTATAAAAAGGTTACATGAGGGCATAGGTAGCAACTTTTAAGAGAAAAACTCTTAATTTTACCTGGGTTATACATTTAATTGGTTGGCAAAAATTGAACTGAGGGGGGCCCGGGCCCCTGGTTTTCAATATTGTTGTTAATTACTGTTGTAAGCGAAAAATGCTAAAAAGAAACTGAAGAAGCAACAAGCTTTTTTGTCACATTTTTGTCATTGGCGAAATTTCGATTGAGGAGGAGCCCGGGCCCCCTGCCTACGCCAATGTTATACTTGAAAAAAACAAAAAAGGTGGCCTCAAATTTTCCGCGAGGCTTCTGGTGTTTTACAACAAAATTTCAACGGTTAAAAAATAGTGCTGTCCTCGAGCCGAGGACAGGGCAATTTTCGAGGACCTAAGGCTTCGAGGTCAAGGACTGGAGGCTTCGAGGGCAAGGCCAAGGACTTGAAAATGTGCCCTCGAGGACTCCACCTCTGATTAGTATGGCCCATTTCTCCGTTGTATAACTCTTCTTACCGGTTGAGAACTAACTTACACTGGCAAGAGTTTGTTCAATACGACCGCCCGGAAATAGAACTCTTAGGCTAGGTCTACACTGAGGTAAAATAGCGAGCGTACGAGCGTATTTTTGATAATTGTTTTAAACAGAAATTCGGTAGAGTTTTAGCAGCCTACAAGCTGGCAGTTGATTAAAATAGACTGAGAATACGCTTGTACGCTCATGATGTTACGCCCAATGCAGTTCGGTTCCAACTGTAATGTCTCATTGGCGATATTTCCGTTCCTATAAGGTTTTGACTTGTAACCCGCGATAATCGGCGCTTTGGCTACCTTTTTTTTCAAGTGTTACTGACACATTAGTAAAATCGTACCTCCGCGAAGGTTGTAATAGATTGTCGTGGATTGTCTTTTTCTTGAAAAATAGTTTTGAAAAATTCAAAACCAACCTAAAATAATTTCATGTTTTCGAAATCTTTACAAAAAAAGTTTCCTTTATAATTGGTGCTTGTTTAAAACAGGTGGCACTATTTTTCTAGCAAGTGTTAATTTTAAAATAGCAATGTCACAAAAAACAGATGTTCTTGTAATTCATGATATGGTTGTAAATTTTCAAGTTATTAGAAGAATTTAAGTGTCGAATTTCATTGTTTTTTATCTTTTATTTGTAGCCTTCTTTAATACGGCGAAACAGGCAAAAAAACACATAATGTTAGATCAATGATCGAAGATGTTTGAGATCGTATGCAAATTAGTGCCAGTGGGACGTATATAGGTACCTAAGCCTTAAGGATTTACAACTTTTTCTTTTTGTTTCCTGCTTTCATTTTCCTTGATTCAACAGATTGACAAACTAACTTTAACCAGCAAATATTTTATTCCTAACTTTGGAAAACAAGAAGACGTTAGTGTTGTCAATTATAAATGATAAAATAAATCCTTACTATGTTCCCAGTTATGCGGATTATACATCACAGATATAAAGTAGTGTAGTGACCAGGTCACTACAGGCTAACCCCCAGTGCAAAATTTAAGTGGTCAGTAAAGTCATAACAGAGTAATCTGCAAACAGTTAACAGTTTTTAGCACCAAACGCAAATTTAAATAGGTAGGCAAGCCTTAATTGTGTTGTAACACATGGAAATAAAAACAAGTAATAACACAAGGTCTTTAGCCAGGAAAACTATGTACATTTATGTACAGTTCAGATGGTGAGATGTAAACATGCCCATCTGGTAAGAGTTAACTATCATTCGATTCATTTAGTCGTTGAAAAACACTCGAGAAGCCTCTTGAAGGCGTATCATGTAGCTTATCACATTAGAGTATTTGTGGGAGCATTATAGCAGGATCAATGCTGAAACATGCACATAAAGGAAATCATTATCCAGCTTTAGTTAAAACCTGTGCGTAGTTATTATTCACAGGCACAGCATGTAGCAACATGGTCGATTCATTACTAGAACATTTCCAAATGGCAAGAGTTAACCATCATTTAGCTTGTGTGAAAACATAAAAGGCACTGCTCAGTGTTGGGTGTTTACTCTTTAATTCGTTAATAACGAAGTTAAGTTTTTCATTAACGAGTTAAAAAGTTAAAAAGTTTTTGTGAGTTAACTTATTAACCATAACTTTCGTTAAACTACTTTAATGTTTACGTTAATCCGTTAAATTTTTAGGCTACACCATGCGTCTTAATGCCATAATAATCGAAATCAAAAAATAAAATAAAAAAAGCTTCCACTTTCTCTATCTTTAATAGAATAATAAATATCCATATAGTAACAGAATGAGTAATTTTAACTCGTTCGGAAATGAAATCATGTTATTGGGCATCAACCTCAAGCGTAGCCAGCGTGGGACCCAGGGGACCCGCCCCCCCCCCACCCCAATTGAAATGCTACCAATGATAAAAATATCAAAAAAAAAGACTTGTTTCTTCAGGTTCATTTTTTTTAGCATCTTTGCGTAGAACAGTACACGCGTACACCAGTAATTAACAATAATATTGATCCAGGGGGCCTGGGCCCCTCAATTTAATTTTTGCCAACCCATTTAAATGGGCCCCCAACAATATTGTTTCGGGGGCCCGGACCCCTTCAATTTAATGTTTGCCAACCAATTTAAACGTATAACCCGAGTGAAATTAAGGGTTTTTATCCTAACTTAAAAAGTTGCTCACTGGACCCTCATCTAACCTTTTTATAAACGTAATGCAATAACCGGGGACGGATTTAACATATGGCAAAGTGCCAGGGGCCCCGCGCTTAGATAGGACTTTTTTGGTCTTCACCTGTATTTGGCAGGAAAATATTGCAAAAATCCCAAAGTGCCGGGGGACCAACTCAATGTAAATCCCGCTTGGGCAATAACATAGTTTGTAGAAGTAACTATCTATTGTACATTTTTCAATAACCACTCACCTCCACCTGGCCAGTTTTTATGCAACAAAATACTTTTTGAAAAAAATTAGCTACAGTAATGGGAATGCTCATTGAACAATTTTTTGAATGGAGAGGGCCTGAGCCTTCTGGCCGTATATGTACTCCTCAAAGTGTTGTTTTTATGACAAAACAATAATCTCTAGGAAAAATATTTGACTAGATTGCTATTTACTGCTAAAATATTGCAGAAGGCAACGTACTTTACTTCTCCTACCTGGGCCAAACCACTTACAAAATTTAACCCCTAATAGCAAGATTTTAAACGTGTTTTGGACTTAAATTGCAAGCAAAAGAAGGACTGAACAACTTAATTTTTTCAATTGGCTTTCTAATGTTAAAAATCTAGTATTTTCAAATGGCTCTGCATACGTGCGAAATGTGACCCAATGGTATTAAAATAGCTTTTTTTCCAAAAACAGTACGAAAAATCGCCCAACGGCTAGGGCTTCGCCCCCAGACCCCCGTCAATAATACGTTTAAATTACAGTACACATCTTTACTCAACACACGTCTCCCAATTTAGACATTTTCGCATTTTAACTACTGGCTTAAGCCAATTTTTTAACTATTGGTTTAACATTTTAACTGTTGGTTTAAGCCCTCTCCCTTGAACAAGTTCCAAGTTACGTGCCAACACTAGGCCACGGCTTCTGATCTTCCATTCTACGATATCTTTGCCCCCACAAAAAATTCCTCTTTCGAAATTTCTGATGATGTCATTGTATGTGATTTGTGGTTTGGCCCCCCCAATCAAAAATTCCGGCTACGCCTATGGCATCAACTGCAGGTTTATATTGTTTTTTTTTAAGAAAATAAACGAATTAACATTTCACTTTAACTTGCATTACTTTTGTTTTTTAGTTAACTATTTAACTTTAACTTAGTTAAAAAAACGCTTGAAAATTCTTAGCGAATTAACTCTTAACGAAGTTAACGTTTCTCATTAACTTGCCCACCACTGGCACTGCTGATACTAGTTAAGAGCACTACTAACAATTTTGCAAGTGCAAGGCAAAGGGACGCACAATGTTGCAAGGAAAGGAGAATGATGCAAATGTATACATAGCAGCAAAGCCATTGAATATTGCGTTGAAGAGAAGAGTTCCGTAAAAGATGAGAAGTCCGAGAGTTACATAATGTTCATGGAAACAAAATAACAATGGAAAAAAACGGCAAAAGTAGCAAAAAAATGTAGCCTACACATTTATGTTCAAAAATTCTCACAGCAAAAGCTAAGCAGTAACAGTAGGCCATTGCTGAAGCATAAAATGGTTACTTAATTCAGAGATGACACTACAAAACCGGGAACCTGTGAGTGCAAAAGGAATGAAATAGCACTCGTAAAATTAAGGTAAGCCTCTGTGAATGCGGGAAAACAAATAAAAGAGCCTTAACTGATGAAAGCTAAGTTGAGCATCAGTGGATGCTTATAAATACAAAAACACATAACTATACCGATACAATTTAATACACATAACAATACCGATACAATTTATTACACACAACAATACCGATACAATTTATTAAGAACAATGTACTGAGAAAATTAATAATAAGCTAATATAGCGTATTATTAATACCGGTACAGTTACATAGTTAAAAAGCATAAACATGAACATAAAACCAATTTAAGAAAAGAGAGAAAGTGAAGTGTTTAGTGAACAAAATCACTATGAATTTCTTTGCAATCTTAAAGTTCATAATCTTGAAAGTGGGAAGGCAGAACAATGTTCCCTCGTCGAAAACGTCGTGTTGAATTGGTTGTTGGAGAGAAGACAGGTGTTGCTTCATTTTGCGCATCAATTGGCAATGCAGCCTCAATGTCAGAGGTAGAGGAAGGCATGCAATGTTCCTCGGGTGAAAGTGGTGGGAAAAGTGATGTCAATACAGTAGAATCAGCTGTGACGTCGTAAGGAACGAATCTAAGGTTCACATTGTTGATGGCAATTTTTGTAATTTTAGTACCTTTCGAGAAGGTGAATACTGTACTTTGGCATTACAAGAAACAACAATGTATGGACTAAAATACGTGGGGGACAAATTAGGGTTAATTGGACTCTCCCGAACAAAACCCTGAGAGCATTTATCTAAAGTGTCTGGCAAGAAAACAACAGGCTTAGCAGCTCATGTCTGCACTCTTCTTAGTGTTGGTCGTAATAAAGCTGCAAATTGTCTCATTTTGCGAACTAAATCAGAGGATACCAATGATTGCGTTGATTTGGGCTGTATGAATATGTCTCCAGGGTGTCGTAATGTGGCCAAAAACCAAACATGTAGCACTGCCTTTGAGATCTTCTTTGAACATGGTATTGATAGGCAAAGTGATGAAAGGCAGATGGAATGCCCAAGCAGCAGTGTTCATTTTTGCGGTTAACGTCGTTTTGATTGATTTGTTATATCTTTCTGCCAATCCATTTGAAGCAGGATATCTCACACTCCTGATACGATGACTTGAACCAAGAAATTCACAGTATTCTTTGAAAGTGGTTGATGTAAATTGCCAACCTGTGTCACAATGAATTTCAATTGGACAGCCAAAATACTAAACATGGTAATTGAAAGCATGGATAACAGACAAGGTAGTTTGGTCTGGCATGGAGAAAGCCCCAACCCATCTGGAGAAAGGATCCACACAAATCAGAACGAAAGAGTTACCATGAAAACTACGAAAGGATCCCGCTATATCAATGTTCACGTGTTAAAAACGCTTGCTTGGCATTGTTATAAAAGCGATCGGTGAACAGTGGTGTAAAGTAACGAAATACTTTTACTTGAGTAGATTACTTGAGTAGTTTTTTTCGGTAACGAGTACTTTTTTGAGTAGTTTTTTTTAAACTGCTTTTACTTTTACTTAAGTATTTTTAGCCTGAAGTAACGCTACTTAAGTACTTATTATTTGATAAAAGTACAAAGTAGTTTTAAAATTTGAGACGCAGTGTTGACTGCACTTTGACTGTGGGCATCTGCAATCAATCATTCGAAAACGCGCAGTCAGGCTATTCTCCATTGGTTCTTTCTTTTTTTTAATTCCACGCTTGACTGCATTCATGTGCTTTTGAAAACGATAGCATTTTTTCTAATCAAGTACTGGTAAACATCGACTTCTTAATCAGGACTAGGAACCAAAGCTCTACCGAATAGTTAGCCTGCAACATTATAGGTTAACCTTACCATTTTAATACCAATAAAATGCAAACGAATCGTCAGTTTTCCTGAAGTCATGAGTAGAGTTAGTAGGTTAGGGTGTATTTACAATCGGGCTGATCGTAATTAGGGTGAAAGATCCATTCCCGTTTTGCTGTTTTGTAGGACTGGAGGATTAGGCAATTGCAGAAATTTATTGATAAGTGGAGATATGAGATCCTGGCAGGCGCATAGCCAAAAATTTGCAATGGGGGAAGGCTAATTCAGAGGCTGGAAACTACATCAAACGATCTTATCCCAGATTTTGATCGGTTTTCACGCAGATTGAGTCGGTTTTACAGTCCAAATTTAGGCGATCTCCAAAAACAAAGATCTTCAAATTTTTTTTCTGGCGACCTACAAAATTTTAACAATTCAAAAAATACTGCTGTCCTCGAGCCGAGAGCTGGCATTTTTCGAGGACTTGAGGATTCGAGGCCAAGAACTTCAAAATGTGTCCTCGAGACCCAGGACGTCCTCAAGGACTCCACCTCTGCTGAGTAGCACTGTAGCAGTAAAACTTCATCATTGAGTAATAAACTGATGAAATGTTTAGTTTCTCTGCTCTTGAGAACAGTGTCTTGCAGTTTGAGAGCCTGGGGTTGAACTGATAAATATGCCGACAAGATTGTATAGCCTAGTGGTTAGAGCATCTGTATATCAGGCTGAAAATTTGGGTTCAAATCTGGTCCAGTCAAGCCAAAGACTTAAAAATAGGTAGCCTACTGCAAACTGTATTCACATCTTCCTGCTTGACATTCTGCATTGAAGGTGATAATGTGCTGCTCAGTGCTTACACCTTTGTATGGTAGAGAGGTGGCAGCTTGCCTTAACGACCCTAATATCACTCTGCGGTTTCCTGGTCAAGGCAACACGGTGGATAAATCAGTAAAACTGAAAACAAACATGGTGGAATTCAGGAATTGCGTGATAAACTTTGTCTAGGCAGGCAGCAAGTTTTCTAAAGTGCAGCAAGTAAATTGAATTGGAATTAAATTAAGCTGCAGTCTAACCTACTAATGCTGCGACAGAACACTGGTATCACTATCAATCAATGAATAACTGTGTTTCACAGTTTCAGTTATGCTTCTACCGGTTTCTATCTGCCTTCACATGTCGTGAAATAAAATCAATCAAAAAAAATTCACGATAATTTTTTCTTCTTTAATCCAAAAAAAGTTTATCGCAGACTATTGAATTGCCGTTGGTGCGTGACTTTTGGCGCACCCTGTGGATACAGTAGGCTTGATTGATTGATGCATCTTTATCCTCCTTTCACGAGAAAGCGACCGTGGCGCTATCCTTTGGTCGAATCTGCACCCGCTTAGGAGTTAGCAATTTCCAAGTTTTCCGTTGACCTTTGACTTCTTTCCACATAAATTTGCTGCTTGTTCAAAGCCACTAAGCATGCATGATCATCGTAAAGCGTCTTATCCAAGGACGCAACAACGTGACCAGGGTGCGGGTTGAACCCATGTTCATGCGACCAGGGTCGTCGTAAAAACGACGTCTTTACCCTCTTGGCCACGCTGCCGACACTCTAACAAGGCACTTCCGCGGTGTTTTTACTTTTTAGCATATAAATTTAATAATGGCAGTGAATGAGTATTTGAGCAAATATTTAATGAATTGATTCCTTGAATAATGAATATAGTAACAAAAAACTTGCACCAATAATATTTCATGACTTCCGATAGTGAGAGGTTAGAAAATCAAGCGCTTGTGGCAGTGATGTGAAGGTAATCGATCAGTTGTCATTGGTCAATTGAATAGTTTGCTTATTTTGCGTGAATACTTTCAGAAATACTTCTACTTGAGTAGTTTTAAAATGACTACTTTTTTACTTTTACTCAAGTACTTTTTTTGGTCAGTACTTTGTACTTTACTTCAAGTAGTTTTTTTGTCAGTAACGAAACTTTTACTTGAGTACAATTTTCGAGTACTTTTTACACCACTGTCGGTGAAACAATATGTCGGGTTGTTTTAACGCACTGGCAGTTAGTGCAAGAACGAACAAAATCTATTAGCTTGATATTCATGCGTTTAAAAATAAAAACGCGTCCGAATCAATTTGCGTGTGAACCTGATGTCTAAATCATTACGATTGCGGTAGTAGTGGATAACTTGGTGCTCAAGAGGTGGAGGAAGAAGGACACGCGGAGCGCCTAGGGTGATATCCACAAGCAGAAGATTGTTCAGGCCAGGAATCGACTGTTTCTGGATGACGATAGAAGACGATTCCGGAAAGTTAAAAGAATCTGTTTGTTCGAAGTTCTTTTGCATAGCTGCAATTTCTTTCAAGGTAACTGGCATCTTTTTCAACGGAAAGATGTGGTTTACGGAAGAAACCGCACGTGATAGGCAGTCAGCAGCTGCGTTGTCAACACCAGGAAGATGTCGAAGAGTGCAGACAACTTAAGACAAGTATGACAATTGTCGGACCTGTTTGGAAGTGTGATTCTCAGAGGGTTTGGAAAAACTGTTGACAAGAGATTTATTATCCGTGTAGATAATGAGCGACTTATCAAGGAGCAAGTATTTAAAATATTTTACAGCGGAAAACATACTGAGCAGTTCAGGATCATATGCAGAGGAACAATCTTGAGCATCTGCAGTGGTTTTGGAAAAGTAGCCTAACAGTAACACTTCCGTGTTTCCCCGGACAGTTTATTCCAGTATGGCTCCAAACGCAAGGCAGGATGCACCCGTGCAAAGAGAAAGGAACATTGGCAAGATCCGTGCGAAGAAAAAGCAACATTGACATCAGCAGGATAAGCAACATTGGCCAAGGAATACTCGATTGTGACAAAAGCGTGTTTGGCTTGTGGAGACAAAGTGATTCGTTATGCATTCTGCACCTTGCCTTTGATATAGGCAGTCAAGGGTGCTAGAATGCTAGCAGCATTGCAGATAAACTTTTTCCGGTAGTTGATTCAACCAAGAACTTGCCAAAGCTGCTATATAGTGGCCGGTTCCGGCAAGTTTTGAATGGCCTTAACCTTTTTACACGAGGCTGTAGTACCCTTAGCAGAGACTGTGTAGCCGAGTGTGGTGATTTTTTCACTCCAAAAGAGCACTTGTCCATATTGAGTTTCAAGCAAAAAGCATATAGACGGTTAGCAACTTCATGCAAATGAATTTTGTGCTTCTGCTCATCTGCGTTATTAAAAGGATATCGTCAGTGTAACAAAAGCAAAGCGCTTCAGTGTCAAGCATGACATGGTTTGTGCACTTTTGAAAGCTGCACCTGACGTAAGTCAATCCAAGTGGCAGTTTATAGAATTCAAAATTGCCACGACTGGTGCAAAAAGCTGTATACTTCCGGTCGGATGATCGGACATCGAGCTGCCAAAAGGCATGTTTCAGATCTAAAGAGGACAAGGCAGTCGCACCACGTATCTATTAAGTAAGATCCCTGATTCGAGGCAAGGGATATTTCTGCTTTTTGGTGCGGGTGTTCAGAAGGCGGTAGTCATGGATCAAGCGAAAAGAGCCATTTTTCTTTTTTAACTGGGTGTACAGGTGATACCCAAAGACTCGAAGAGGGCCGGATAATACCCCGTTCCAGCCAGTCATCTAAAATGGTGTCAAATGCCCTCGCTTTTTCTGAACTCAAACGGCGCGGACGAAAAGCAACTGGAGGACCTTCAAGAATATGTCCACAGGAGTGCCGTTTTTGTGAAGTGAGAGTGGAAGAAGTCAGACCAGGAAACAAACCAATAATGCTAGAATAAGAAATGGTTGAATGCTCAATACTTTGCAAGGGAGGCTGGGAATGTTGATCATCAGAGTGGAGAATGGTGACAGATTTGGAGGCAACATCAATGGAAAACTGGGATTTGGGAAGAAAATCCAAGCCAAGAATGGGATGGACAACATTGGCAATAATGATAAAGTGAGCAAAATGTCGGTTGGAAAAATTAGAAAACTCTTAAGTTGAGATCAAGAAATCCTTCCTGTAGTAATGGGTGGCCATCTGCAGTCAGCAGCATCTCAGAGGAAGGAAGAACAGACTCATGGGCGAAAGTCTCAAGAGTAAGAGAAGATTTGAAACTTGCAGTATCAACTAAAAACATGATGTTGTTGTGATAATCGTGTAGAGTAACAAAAATGTCGGATAGAATAGGCCATGTATCACTGACGTTAAAGGGCATGACAGGTTGGGTGCTTAAAACGATGTGCCGCTGCGATAGTTTAAAGATGGCCAAAAAGAGTGGAAATGTTTGCAGGTGGGGATGCAATGCCTAGCATTACCAGCAAAGCCTACTTGTGATGATAAAAGCATGTATCATGTTAGTCGGTGCAACCGGGTAGAGTGAGGTTTGGACCATGGGGCTTAGGTGGGTAAGTGGGCTGACAAAACGTCGCAAAAGGAGTAGCTGGGCGTTGGGTGGATGGGAAAAGTTGGGAAAGCTATTAGATCTTCCCGCGGTTGCAGGAACAGGGGGGTAGAAGGAACCGCAACTAGCTCCCACTGGCTTAGATGACACAGCTGAACCATACTTGTGCCCTGTTACGCAAAGTAGCAAGATCATTCTGAAGAGCAGATAGCTCCTTCACCAACTGGGCAAAGACATCATTTGGGGAAGTAGGAGTAGAGGTTGATGGGCGTTCCTGCAGAATAATAGAGTTTGCCATTTTAGTTAAATCAATCAAAGGCTTGGAGTGGAACGCAGAGAGAATGGTATGCACATTTGCTGGTAATCTTTGCAGAAACTCAGGTTTTAAAAACCAAGTACTGTAGAAGTATCGTCAATAGTTCCCAAAATGGAACTCAAATCGGCTAAGGGTTGTGAAGAGGTGCGGTCACCCAAAACAGGTGCATCCCTCAAATTCTGAAATTTTTGATGCATTGGCACAGTGTAAATCTTTATCAGCGCAGCACAAAGAAGTGCATAACTGTGCAGAGAAGTGGTCTTCAACTCTAAAAATACTCTGCTAACTTGCCTGGAATTGAGACACACCATCAGCTCATAACAGAGCTGTTCATCTGTAAGATTTGTGCCAAAGTAACGAGCCTCAAAGGTATGAAAAAACACATCTACGGTACATTATCAGTATCAAAAGATAAGCGTTAAGATGTCTGGACAATAATGGGGGGAACTGGCTGTGAAGCATATATTGAGTAGAATGATAATGTACAGATAGTCGGGTGGGTGGATCTGAAGAGAGAAGATCCCTCACAATTCTGCAGTTTAGACGACAATGGCATGTCAGCAATCCTTAATGCCTTGGTGCTCTTACTTTCACTTGAATTGGAAGATCGGAAGCCAGACGGTGACATCAAACGTTGCTGACTGTGCATATCGGTAGTCAGGGCCACAGAGATTTTCCAGGGGGTACGAAGGTCGATACCGGGCCCCCAAATCTTTTTGGGCCCCCAAGCCTTTTCGGGGCCCATACTGCTAAATCATTTTTTGTCCGATGGGTGTAGATCTTCATTTAAAAGTGAGGGAATAACGATATTCGCAAACTTTTAGGACCTATGAAAAACACAACTAGACATAAAATTGGTTTAAATCCAGCTAGGGGGTTTGGGAAAGCGCTGTGAGCTCCTCCAACGGGGTTTGGGGCGGAGCCCTGAAAGCTTTAGCACTTTTTATGTTTTTCGAGGGTAAAATACAGCATTTGATTAACATCCCAGCACCAAACTTGCTTAAATTGACAAGCAGAAAACGTGATATACATGAAAGAAAGTATGTGAAGTGGAAAATGATGACATTGGTACAATATTATACAATATAATAACTTTAATACTGCAAATCCAAATATTTTAGTGATAAAAGTTTTAAGAAGTCATCTGCAATCATAGACTTCACAAACCCAAATACCTATTTAACTCATACAGATGGAGTGAGTTACTTAATAATGGTAGTATAGTATGTCAACTTTGACTCCGCTCTCTGTGGTTGAAATGCTTTTGGATCTCTTTGAATGTGGGCCCTCGTACATTGTTATACTGTAGAATTAGGGCTCTCAAGTCAGAGAAATGTGACAAAACGTTAAATTCGATGCAAATGTATGGCTTTTGATATATTTTCCTCTTTTTTTAATCAAATCGGCCTCCATTGGATGCCCTAAAGACTGTGTAGCAAAAATAGCCACCAATTAGCAGTACTGAATACGTTGACTGATATTTTTGCTGTAGGCAAGTTTGATTACGGTGTTATGGTGCGATACCAAAAATTAAAATGGAAACCTGAACTCTTCCGGGCCCCCCTAAGCCCGGGTACAATGTAACCCCTGAACCCCCTCTCGCAGGCCCTGCCGGTAGTAGGCCTATCCCTAGAGTGACTCAGCAATGGTGGTAATGGCTCGGTTTGCAGAAAATATTGATGCTTAAATTGCATACACGTACAAAATCTAACTAAAACTCATCCGCTGACTGAAAATTAAAACAGCGATAGGCTAACGGTAATGTGCAGTAACTGACGTAGGCTAGGCTAAATCTCATTTGTCCAATCAAAGTTCGGGGTCACCGGAAATTGTAGGTACCTAAGCCTTAAGTACTTACAACTTTTCCTTTTAGTTTCCTGCCTTCTTTTTTCATGATTCAACAGATTAACAAACTAACTTTACCAGCAAATTCTAACTCTGGAAAACAGAAAACAAGAAGACGTTAGTGTTGCCAATTGTAAATGATAAAATAAATCATTACTGTGTTGCGAATTATGCGGATAATACATCACAATTTACGTATAAGGTAGTGTCGCAGTTCCTGCTTCATCCAATGGCGAAGGAAACTAGCATGGAAGTAACCACAAACGAAAGATAATTTTAACCGATGACTTCTTATATCAACTCATAGGCTTCTTATAACATAGCAGCTCATAGGCTGCGCAGTCGAGCCGGTTAACCGCAATCGGAGCGCGCTCCCTTTTGACCCGCCACAACTGGTGACCCCGACGTGATTGGATGGTCGGCGCTCGAGACGACGTTAGCAGGCCCCTTCCTACCACTGCTTTCAGAAAGGGGGAAGTGTGTCGCAGTTCCTGCTTCATCCAGTGGCGATGTGGAAACTAGCATGGAAGTAACCACAAACGAAAGATAATTCTAACCGATGGCTTCTTATATCAACAGATCATAGCAGCTCATAGGCTGCGCAGTCGAGCCGGTTAACCGCAATCGGAGCGCGTTCCACAAGCAACCCCTCAAGTACACAATCTAAGCACCAGCTGCTCTCCAATCAACAACTCACGCCTGCTCACACAAGGCTGCGCAGTCGAGCCGGTTAACCGCAATCGGAGCGCGCTCCCTTCTCACACGCCGCAGTAGTGTAGTGACCAGGTCACTACACGTAACCATCGGCTTCTTGTTCATTTTTTAGAAGCGATTGCAAGAGCAAGTCAAACAGTCTTTACAATCAAAACTTTTGTAATCTTATTGCTGTATTTTTATTCAATATTTTGCTTTCGCCAGGGAGCAGCGAAGGAACCTTTGCGAATTAAGTAAAGCTGCCATTTGCCCGCCTGTCAACTACACACTGACACTGTGAAGCTTCACATCGTCCCTTTTTCTTGCTGAACGTCAAACAGAATAAATGTGAATGCAAATATTTTTATAGTATTTGGTTTTTCTTTTTCATCTTACAATTTAAATTTAATCACTCATTAAACTGTAATCTTTACCATTTTGCAACAATAAAAAAAAAAAAAATGCACGGGTTATGCTGTATATGCTCTGCGGTATTTGAAGCTCCTTTGCCATTTGGACAGTAAGTGTATGATTGTTAGCAGCGTCACTCATTGAGTAAAGGCGTCGTTTTAATGATAACCCTGGTCGCATGATCATGGATTTTAACCACACCCAGGTCACATTGCTGTATCCATGGATAAGACGCTTTTCGACGATTATTATCTCAGCTTGCTGGCTTCGAACAAGCAGCAAATTTACGTAGGAAAAAGGCAAACGTCAACCGGGAAGCTCGGAAAATGATTAACTCTAAAGCGGGTGCGAATTCATCCAAAGGATAGCTGCTATAGCTATACTATAATACTTGATTACAACAGTGTCAAATCAACTCTTCATTAGGCTATATTAGCGTAATTGCGCCGAAACGTGTAACTAGTTTAGGGGCTCATCTCCGCATCTTTGCGTCGGGGCAACACAACTCCGAACAAGAAATTGCGGTGGCGAGCCGTTGGCAGCACAACTCCGAACAAAGAATTGCGGTGGCGAGCCGTTGGCAACACTATGTCCAATTATACTGGCCAATGATTTGAACCTCAAACCCCTCGCTGCAAAGACGAACGCGATGCCGCTCAACCAACTGGAATAGCTTTTCATATTAGTTCATTAATTTTTATTTTTTATGTTGCACCGAGGTGAAATAAACCACAATATTAAAAAAATTTGAACTGCTTTCTTTCAATTTATTCCTTTAAATAATTCAAAAATTAAATCAACAGCTGATATCGATCACGCTTGAATGCTTGGTTTAATCGAGTTATTGAAGTGTGTAGTGACGTCATTTGTGTGAGTGGCTTTTATATCGTCATGCTCACTTGCTTTCGGATAGCGGCAAGTCACAGAATGTGTTTGCGTGCCGCACTGCCGCAGCTGTAGAAGTCGCTCAGGTTACGATCTAATGCTACGTATGATCAAAAGTTGTTTGCCAACGCTATAAGTATTTGGATAGGTTTGATTTTTTGAGCAGATCTTCTGGGGTTGTCAGAGGAAAAAACAGACGCTCAAACAATATCGTGGTTCGTTTATTAAGTTTTTTGGTTATTTTTTAAAAATTTGGTCAGCCTATTTTTTTACTAGAGAGTTAAGGGGAAAGTTTGAATTAGAGATAAGAAAAAGAAGTTTTATATATTTGGTAGAGAGATTGCACTGTAGAAGAATTTTACAGAAAAGGTGGCGAAACTTGCTCTTTTTGTCTTGAAACTTGCTGAGTTTTGCTACCGAGTAATGGTTTTACTGCTTCTGCACAGACGGAATCATTTTTTAAATTTATTGATTTGCAAAATTAATTTTCATTTTGCGTAATGTGTATATGACATCAAAATTAGCAATTTAACTTGGTTGCATAACTCACTGCACAGTGTATTAAATGAGTTGTAACAACACTTATTCACGAAGTTGTCTTGGTCAGGTGACAGCGAAGAGGCATTTTGGTCTTTCAGGTTTTCAGTTAAGCTGCCACCTGTCTACCATACATGATGGAAGCTTGATAATGTCCCTTTTGTAACCTGGTAACTGAACGTCAAGTAGGGAAGCTGTGAATACCCATTTTTATGGTCTGCCTTTGGTCTGACGCGACCAGGAATTAAACCCTGGTCTGCCTTTTGAGTAGCAGACGCTCTATCCAATGAATGTTGCGCTATCCACAAAGCAGACACAAATTAGTGTTCTAGCCAGTTTACACTACGAGATAGTTGAGCGTCACATCCAAATGCTGTTTTTTTTAAGACTTCGTTGTTTGAGTTCATTAAAACCGGCAAGCGTCAGCAACTAATAAACAAAAAAATCACTCCGCTTCTTGTGTAAATATATCAAGCTTTGAAAAGTTAAGAGGATTGCTTTTCAAAATTATGAATCTCGATTCTTGGGTTCGAATCACAGGACAAGCGCAGTTGGAGGACCCCACGAAAGCCAGCGGAAACGTAACTTTCTTTATTTACCGTAGTTATAATACACTTTGGTAGTGACTATTTCACCGAAAATTTTCAACTTAAAGAGAATAAAACGAGAATGAGAAATATTCATCCGCGCTTTTTTCATTTGCTTTTTTAGGGGTTAAGATTAGGGTTTAGGTTAGCGTTTGGGTTAGGGTTCGATTTGGAAATATTTTTAGAGTAAGCATTTGAGTTTGTGTCAGATTTGAGTCAGAATTAATAAAAAACTAGATAAAAATTACCGGTGAAATAAAGCCTTCCATACACTTTTGACGAAGGCCTTGTCATCAAAAAGTGATGAAGACGTTTTTTAATTGTTTTCACACCCAAATATGTCGGGTGCCTCTCTTCCAAATCGAATTTTATTATACTCGCTGTATTACGCCGAAGCGTGTAACGAGTTTGCGGGGCCCATTTGCCCGTCATTGCGCCCGGGCTACACAGCCTCTTTCGAAGAAGTGTAGCAGCGGTGACGAACCGTTGGCAACACTGCCCAATTTGACCGGCCCAAGATTTGAACCCCAGACCTCCTGCTCCAGAAACGAACGCGCTACCGCTCGACCGACTGGCCGGTATGCCCTTCTTTCGAATGCTGCATTTTTTGTCGGCGTGGCCCATATGTTAGTCACATACAAAGACATGTTTCCAGACAAGCCATATTTCTGGGTAAACGTAAAAGAAGCCATCGTTTCCACAAAAATTAATTTGCTGTGAAAGCATACAAATTGTCAAATTCTAAGCTCACAATCGCTAGTTTTGAAATGCAGTTTGCTGTTGCGGACCGGAAATGACCGAACGAACTACAATAAATCACAACGCTATTGCAGTAGCTAAAGATTCATTTTACTGCTGGTAATATCTGAATGTGTTGAACTTTTGTGACCTTACATTTAGTTGTCGGAACAATTATTAGAGTCAGCTATGGTTTGTAATCGTACCCTGAGGCTTTTTACAGTTTTTTGAACATTCAGTTTGAAGCTTCTTTCTTATTATCGGGAAGATATTCAATTTTCGCACTTGGTTAAGTATCTGATTAATTTTTCTGACTATATTTTTGAACGCTATTTCGAAATTTATTTTGTTAATTGCAAAAGTTTCGTAAAAGCGAGTTTGTAATTATGCGAATACTGGCGGCAATAGCTCAATTGGTAGAGCATGGGGTTGCTGGTCGATCGAAGGTTCGCTGATTCTCAGTTCGATTTTAAAACTGGAAATTCGTGGTTGTGTTATTGCGAAAAACACTTTGCGCTTTTCCCCATTAGGGCCCAGCAGTCAACGCGCTGTGGTGGCCGAGCCTGACGAAAGTCTTGCAAACAAAACCCCAAATAAGGATTTCTGGGTTAGTGTTGTTAGACAGAATGATGTGAAGTGATTGACCCATATTTATGGATTCGTACTCAAGAATGAATGAATGCAAAATAACGCAAGGATCTTCATTTCCCAGTTTTGAAATCATTATGAATGGAATCACCAGATCTACTCTATGCTTCGATTGTTCTACTGTATGTTCGTGCATACATGCTTGTTGCTGGTTCCATCTACCTTGGTTATCTTTATGAGTTTCGGCGGGCTTTCTCAAGGTGCTCGAGCGAGTTTTGACTTTAGCTTGATAATTATTAAGTTTCGGAGCGATTGGCTGTGCTTTGGCCTCTGCTGAATATTTTTTTCGTGAAAATGTCGAGTTTCGACATAAGTGGTATGGGTAGCAATGAGCACACTGTGCAGTGCAGACACTTTAAAGTTTGTACATAATGGTAGAAATGGAACAACATAGTGATACTATACTGTAGTAAAAATGCACGCAAGTTTTTCGCCAACTCCGGACTGTACAAAATGAATTGTTGTTTTATTAGACTTGGTCAATCAGAGTGAGGTTAGTCAACTGCTCTAGTCTGTTTTACGTCACACTTTAATATTACACAATAGAGAGGCGTGAGTTGCGTTTCCGTCCACCCGTCTATTCGACTATTCGTGCTAATGCGTATCAGCACTATTTGTATGTGACTCATGGACTTCACAAAGCCAATCCAGCAGCTACAGTACATTTGTGCCTCATTGGTGTGCAGACACAATGCCATTGTTGTGATTGTAAACTTGTGATTCTTAGATTAGATTTTTAGCCACGGGTGTGAGCAATGCATCGACTTTACCTTGTTTCGTTTACTTCGTGACTTAGAGCAAGCCACAGATAAAAGTACAAACAATAAAAAGTAACAAAGATTACAAGTTAATTTCTAACCGATGGGGACTCGTTAGGCTATGGTCGGATGGATGCGGCCCCGTCGATTTCTTCTCAGAGGAAGAAAAAGATGCATCTAACAATCAATATTATAAACGGCGGCGTAGCTCAGTTGGAAGAACGTAAGGTTTTTGGCTCCCGATTCGATTCCCGAACCGGCGGAGTTGGTGTCCTTGGAAAAGACACTTATCTGGTATTTCTCAATTAGACTGAACAGTCCATTATATTCACCGAGTTGCCGTGGCCAGGCGACAGCAAAGGGCCTTTAAATCTTCGAGTCAAGCTGCCACCTGCCCACCTCACACGGTGGAGGCTTCACACTGTCTCTTTTTGTTGCTGAACGTCAATCAGGGAAGCTGTGAATACCAATTTTTAATCTTTGGTTTGACTCGACCGGAAATCGAATCCGAGTCTACTGTTTGTTTAGCGACGCTCTATCTACTCGACTACTGTTAGGATTCCGAACAGAACTCAAAAATGGTGTTTTGCGTTTGAGTAGTTAAGTAAAGTGTCTGGTTTATTTACACGCGTAAGTGAATGAAAGAATCAAACAATAATGATCAATATTCTCAATTTCCTGCTACTCATGCGCATGCTATACAGTATTTTTTGTTTTTGGTTGTACAATTTGGACATTGCCATGCATTTTGCCATTTCGAGCAAATCATTACTTCCGTATAATATCACCAACATTTCAGGCTGGACTTGAGCGCTCAAACATTTAAATAAAAATAAGGAAAAAGTTTAAAACCTCACTGTTTCTGAAAAAAACATATGTCAAACATATGTACAACAGCTTGATGCAATAAGCAACTGTGCATGATAAGCTCGTGTTCTTTTTAATGGCATAGCACGTGCAGTTTACTCCAACGTTAAAGTTGTAAAGTTGACATCCAGACGCGTAGCCAGGAATTTGCATTGGGGGGGGGGCTGTTTTGGATGCAGGAAAAAACATCAAACGATCTTGATCCAGATTTTAATCGATCTTTGATCAAATTGTGTCGGTTTCTCCGTCCAAAATGAGATGATCTCCAAAAAAAAGGTCTTCATCAAAATTGAAACGGTTTCTCCGAAAAAAAAGCCTTTACCCAAATTCAGTCAGTTTTTCTGACCAACTTTAGGTGAGGTCCGAAAAAAAAATCCAGTTTTCTGGTCCAAACCACAGCAAGTCTTCACTTCTGATTGCAAATCCCAGTGGGGGGGGGCTATTTTCATTTTTAGAGCAAAAATCGGCCTCAAAAGCAATAAAAACGTGGTATTTTGCATACTTTTTAGGCCAATGGGGGGTTACCCCCGCTCTCCCCCCTGGCTACGCTACTGTTGACATCATACGATGAATTAATTTGTCCATTTTCAAATTGCAATGTACAAAGTCAAATCATATCTTTGATGTTATTCGCTGTATTACGCAGAAGCGTGTAACGAGTTGGTGGGGCCCGGGCAGGCAACACAGCTTTTTTCGAAGAAATGTCGCATCAGTAGTGAGCCATTTTAAGCACTATGCTTAATTTGACCTGTCCGAGATTTGAATCTCAGACCTCTCGCTCCAGAGACGAACGCGTTACCGCTTGACCATCTGGCCCGTGATAGCAATATACAATTTGTAGATTGATAGGTAAAAACTGCGTGCAGTGCACTGCAAACCGTTCAATGAGTCAATTATCAACGATTTCTGATTCGTCCCGTTACTCTGTATCAGCATATTCTTATCAAATTGTCGCTGTACGGCCTTTTGCTCAAAGCAAAGTCCGTAGTAATATTATTAAGTTTTATTCTGAAAATGTGGACTGCTCAGCAGCCAGAAATCGGCGATTTTTTCGAACTTTACTCAAATAATTAGCTGAATTTTCTAACTGGTTATGAAAAACGTCGTTTTTCGTGTTTTTGATTTCTGACTCTATCAACAATGCAGCTAAATTTTCTGATTAGAATTAAGTCGACATTGACAGATAGATTTGGATCATATTTTTACGTTTTGTTAACATCATTCTGTCTTCTGAGGTATGCATGGCATTGCATGAGGTAGAATTTAAGTTTGTTTCTAAAAAGCTTTGTGAAAGAAACATCGAAAATTAACCTGCTTTTTAAAGAAAGCGAAATCAAAATACCAGTAGAATTTATCTGGACTTGCATTAATTTTTTTAAGAGCCAGTAAGTTTTGTGTTAAGGTTGCTTACCTGTCTATTTTGACAAATTATCTGCCACGTTTTCATTGTCAAATTTGTTGTTAATTTGTTTTGAAATTTTGTTAAAGAATAAAGTGACGCTGATTCAATCTTACTTGGTTAAAATGTTGTGTTGGGTAATATTTTTGTCCGTTGTCACAGTACATTCCACTGGCCGTATCGGTTAAAACCTGGTTTTATGTCTATGATACGGCAATGCATTACCTTAATTAATTTCTGTTTATACAGTCATGATTAAATTTCGCCTGTTTTTTTTTACGTAGAGGCAGACATTATTTTTAGTTTTTTTCTGAAATTTTAAATAGAAAATGGATCTTGTGTTCTTACAAAATGTTCTTTCAAAAAAGAGGGTAGCTCTTCAACAAATATGATATGATCCTTTTCACGGCGAATTTGTGAGGTCCTTTCTCATACGGAACCAATGTGAACATCAATGCTGAACAACGCAAAAGATTCTTAAAGAGAAAATAAACTGGTCTTTGTCAAGGATGAAATTAAATCTCAAACCCACTATTCCGTAAAGATTTGAAAACAATTTGATATTTTTCAGCTGTTTCTGCTCTTGTTTTGCCAGCAGTTGATTTTATATCGGTGTCTCAACTACAAATATTAAAAGTTGGGAATGTGCTACGACAAAAATCGCATCGCTACCGCTAAAAATTTATCTGTCTCTACTCAATACTCATTTGAATTTCGTTAATCGAATTAACGTACGGCGAATAATGAACATATGCATTAACGTACGACGAATAAATACCAATTTTTAATAGCAGCTACTCGCCCTAAATTGTTGTAATTGTAATTACACTTTATTCACCTAGTTACCTTGGCCAGGAAACAGTGAAGGGACCTTTCGGTCTTCGAGTCAACCTGCCACTTGCCCACATGTTTACCACACTGGGTGGAGGCTTCACACTGTCTCTTTTGATTGCTAAACATCAAGTAGGGAAGCAGCGAATACCAATTGTTTTAGCCTTTGGTTTGACCCGACTGGGAATCGAGCTACGTAGAGTCTATTAGTTTAAATGACAAATGCTATATGATCTATCCACTCTAACACTAAAAACTAGCAGTTGAAATTTGATAAATTGAAAGCAAAAAACGGAAAATTTTCATTTTCCATTAAAATATTTGAATAGTTTTTGGCAGCATGCTTATTCACGTTTGTTTCTGCTGTTTCATTGCGCATCATTCATTTCCTTTCAGATGGTAAGAAGTGAAGAAGCAGTTAATAGGTGATAGTACTGCAGTTGTGATGTCATAATTATAAGAACAAACACCAAGCATTGTCACATTGCACGCAATTGAATTGGATTGATTGATTTTGTTGATGCAACCAACGCAAGACCTGCAAGACAAGAACTAGCAGTAGCAGATTGATCTGTAGTTTAATTCCGTTGGCTTACGGTTTTCAAATAAACTATCAATGTTGATGCTGATGACTATCATCCTTTAGAAGAAGAGAAGTGTGTTTTCTTGGAATATATCAGACAAGAGACTTGCAGAGTAACCCTAACCTTCCAACCTTACCTCAATAACAGCACTTGTTCAAATTAACTGAAAAAAATGTTTAAGTCTTTAACGAAATTGAGGTAAGACCTTCAAGTTTTTATTTTACATTACAAAGATTATTGCAAAATGTTTTCCTGAGTTAAACCAAAACAGAGTGAAATAAAAGCTAAGTTTCTAAATCATGGGACTGTAGGTCTAGCTGATTAATTTTCTTCCTGAGGGCAGATCTAGAAGGCTTCATTTTCCTGAAATTGTAAACCAGATAGACTTTTTATAGATTCAGATTATTCGTTTACAACCTTGTTTCGGGGACCAGCAAATTTTAGACTGCAAGAGCTTCGGGGCTACTTGTAGTGATCTAATCCAAAAAGGTTAAATTACATTGGCTAAAAGAGTCACTAGAAAGCCTAGGCTATACGCACAGTTGCATTTTCCTCAAAATACGTCGTTCTGTCCAAAATTCCAGGATTGTAGACTGCAGAAACATAACTGCCGGAAGAAAATTGGGCGTTGGTGAGCTACTTAAGGATTTGGTTTTTCGCATTAGGATAAATGTTGCAAGCGTAAGCGTTGTGAGGCATCACAATATTCTACATTTCATGGATTGCATTTTTGGTTAAGTGGGAGGGCAAGACTCAAACTTGAAAGGGTGAAGCTTTAGTTTCTTGCCGCCGCCAAATCCTTATGAGCATGTACTATAATTGTACCTGCATGTGTTAAAAATATTGCTTGTTGCTTTTTTTCTGAGTTTATGTTCATCCGTTTATAAAAATGTCTTTCTCAATCTCCGTATTGGAATTGTCGATCAGATAGTTTTTTGAATGGATGGAGTTTGGAAATCGTTTTGTTTTTGTCTCGTTTTTGAATGTGCTCGGGCTTGGTTTTGTTTCTTACCCTATTTCAAAATGTAGGATCAAACCTCGTAAGAAAAAAGGAAAGCCCCTCTCGACAACATCTCTTAATGGTTCAACGCAAGGTTTAAATTATGAAAATGGCGATTCCAATCTAGACACAAGTAAGTTTCTGATTTTAATCGTTTTGCGTGCTTCTGGCCTAAAGGCTACCAGCTCGGAAGCCTAGGGAAGAGCCACCAGAACGGCGACTACTTAAAACAACCAATGCGAAAAATTGTCTTCCCACAGGAATCGAACCTGCAGCCTTTGGATTACCGGTCCACTGCTTTACATCTTAATTGACTTATTATTACAATCATACAACAAGTACGTTGAGAATGACGCGATTTTTTACTTTGCTGCAGCAATCGTGTAAGGCAAATGATTGGACTCATAGGCATCGATTTCGGGGGGGGGGAGGGGCCGGGGGACGGCGCCCTCTCGGGTCTAACACTGAAGGGGGCGAAATATGTCTGGCCCCCTCGGTTTTCTGGCAAGTAATACCCACTTGGCAACAAGAAATCCGAAATTCCGAACTGAGATACACCAGAATGCGGCGAAGGCCTTTTTATACATTTTTTTATTAGTTTTCATCTGAATTTGGGCGCGAAATTCCGGACCGAAATAAGAATTATTAAGTTTAACCAAACTTCGCAAAAACATTTCGCCCCCGCGGAATTTGCTTAATCAGCAAAAATCAACGCCTATGTTTGGACTCTATACTCTTTTAATTCTATAACTGTTTTCAAGCATTGGGTCCTTGGTAACACCACACATACTCCTTGTTCTCCTACATAAATACATATTTTGATTTTTGAACTGTGTTGTATACAGTACAGCTGATGAGCGAAGTTTGAATTTCACTTCGATTAAAGCAATTTATCAGCTGACTTAATTTATGTAATGTTAAAACTAACTTATGAGCAAATTTGAGCCCCAAAAATTTCTTTTCAAAAAATCGAAAAAAACAATGATAGCGTCATTTTTTCCGGTCTCAGTCTTGGTCTCGAACTTTGCCAGTTTCGGTCTCAAAGCTAAAGTGGAGATCGAAACCGGAAAAATTTTGCGGCCTCGGTCTTGGTCTCGGACTTGTCGGTCTCGACTACAGCCTTGTGCTATTGAATGTCTGATCATGGTCTACGCTCTTTCTTAGTTTAGAAACTGTATCTTGGCTCTTTGCCCACAGGCTTGAAACCTTGAAAGTTGACACGCTCTGGCAACTTATCGGCGACTCTGTTTTCGTGAAATGGGTTTATTTCATGGTCTTAGTCATGTTGTTGCGTTTTTGAATAAGATGTTTCTCAGCGATTATTATTACTTGGGGGCTTTGAACAAGCATTTTAGTTGAAAGGGGTCAAATTTCACCACGAAACTCTGAAAATGGTCAATCTTTACGAGGATGCGGAACTGTTGATTCGTCCCATGAATAGTGCCTCTATCTCTTTCTGGTGAGAGGAGGATAAAAATGCAGTCAATCTAACAGTATTCCTGAAATAATTAAGCAATTAATCAATCATAAATGATAAATGCAAATTGGCGTTGACTTTTTTCATGCTTAGTCTGTATTGCCTTTAGAATCCTCTTTTTATGTAAGTTACGTTAGCTTCATGAAACTTCCTAGTTTTTGACAGTTTTTCAATAACTGTCTTATTTGTGGTAAGTCAAGTTTTATTCACTCTCAGCAGCAATACTTCCAGTTATAAGTGTTAGAATACTGCTACTGTTCGAATATTGTTTCCAGCAAAAATAACAAAATTTACAATAAGGTTGAGAATGTTTCGGGGTTTTGTTTTGATTGCCTTTACCTATTTCGGAACATAAGCGGTGGTGTAAAAAGTACTCGAAAAGTGTAAGCAAGTGAAAGTTTCGTTACTTGAACGAAAAACTACTTGAAGTAAAGTACAAAGTATTGGCCAAAAAAAGTACTTGAGTAAAAGTAAAAAAGTAGTCGTTTTAAAAGTACTCAAGTACAAGTGTTTCTGAAAGTATTTAAGCAAAATAAACGAATTATTTTAATCGACAAACTGTAGTGTATGACAACTAGTTGACTACCTTCACATCACTGCCACATAATGCTTGGCTTTTAACCCTCACTTTCTCAAGAGGTTATGAATTATCAATTCAAAGCAAGTTTATGTTAATATATTCAAATCAAAAAGAGCTACTGCAAAGCTTTGAGATTTGAAAATGATGTCACGTAGAATTTTGCTTGAAATCATTTCATAAAATCTTTGCTAACTTTACTTGATTGAACAATTGCCGGTAGAAAACTCAACTTTTCTGACGAATGTGTGGTTCAAATTTAAAACTAGAGTAATTTGTACTCTTCTGAATCAAAATGGCACTTACAAAGGGTTACTTCACACTAAAAGTAAGCAAGTGAAAGCAGAAAGAATCCTAAAATATAATCACTTAAAAAGTGCTCGTTACGGACGAATTCTACTTGAGTGGGCTACTTAAGTAGAGCTACTTTCGTTACTTTACACCTCTGAACATAAGTGGGTACATCTTAGTGCTGGATTTGTTGACCTGAATATTTGTTATTGGTGGCATTATTGCAGTAATGTATGTTAAATTTTCAGGCACTACTGCTAGTTCATCAAAGCTCACTTTTTCTCGAAGCGAGGAAGTTTTAAACAATGGAGATTCTTCTAGTTCTGGAACAGCGACGCTTTCGAAAAGTGAAAGCAATTCAGTACCTGTTGATGTGACGCCTTCGAAGCCCGAGAATACAAGCATTTCTGCTGACAAGTTATTTGACACCTTCACTTTGATGCACGCAGATGAAGATAGGCTTTTTCGTGCACAATTTGAGGTGAGTTGCTTCGCTTGGCTAAATAAAAACTACCCGTACCCAGAAGAGTTGGATCAGAATCAGGAAGAGGTATATTTTTATGGAAGTGGAAGCTGGAAGCGGTATAAGGGTACCGCTTTGACTTTGGCCATTCCTATCAAATGTTGAAAACTTAAATGTGATACAATTTTTTATAAAATACAGTATATATATGACAAAAAGTTACAAAGTTGTAAAATATATATGACCAAAAGTTATGGTTTGATAAGCAGCATTTGCAAAGAAACCTTTTTAAAGGCTTGTGGTTCACTATCAGGGCCAGCCTCTCACCCTTACCATTTCAAAAATGAACCATGCAGTCTACCAACTCATTTTTTATCTAAAAGTATTTAAAAATTCGCTGTTTAGTCCTAAGGTTTTGAGTATTTTCTCAAAAATTCGGGGGCCCTACCCATTAAAAAAAAATCTGTAGGGGCATATACTTAATATTGATATAACACAGCATTCACTAGCATATACAAAGTTTTCAATTCCAACAATTAAATTTTCTCATTGTAACAATAGGCCTATTATATTCTTAAAAAGTAAACAGGGGAGAACATCATACTGTAACCTTCTCTCAAACAAAGTATGATCATGTATAACTTTTGAACATCATGTCTTATAGCAAAATATGCCTTTCGTTGCTATGTTAATAGGGATATTCTAATATGGTCTCTGTAATTGTGTTACCACAAAATTTTCGCAGGGTTTGTTGTTTTGCAGTAATGAAAATACTAGTTTCTTCGTTGAAATTTGGAGCAAAGCCTTATACAAAACCAAATTATCTAAAAAAAAATCTGCGTTTGTTTGGTCTTTGTCCCGGATATCTTAATCACCCAAGTAAAAAGATTAATTACACTTCAGAGCAGATGCGATTGAAACGTTACTATACCGAGCGCTTGGAAATCTGTCCCTATACCCCCCAATAAGTAATCGCTCTTTTTTTCAAATTTTTGGCTGAAGAGCTAGAAAAATTTGTATCAACTGATAAAACAAATGACCATGCGTTCGTCCGTTTCGCTCAGAGTTGTAAACGGGCCGACTAGTTCAGGCCCGAATCCGAAAATATAAACCTGGCCCGAACCTGAAAACTAATTTGAAGCCCAAATCATGCTCTAAAAAACTCGAATAAAGGCTTCATTCAGCAATATTTCTAAGTTATTTTGATTATATTTTTGTGCACCTAAGACAAAAAGCACGTTTCAAGCCCGAATTAAGCCCTAAATTTTGTCGACTTTTGGCCGAACCCGACCCGAAAAGGCCGGCTCAACTAACAGCTCGGGTTTCGCTTTTGGGCCGGTCTTTGCTATGACAAACCAATGACATATTTTGATTCCATATTATGTTTTCAAGATGATGATAGCATAATTTTGACATATCTGGCAAATTTTTTTTGCGAAAAATATCAAGATAAAAACTTAAAAAAAAAATTTTGTCATGATGTGGTGGAAGCGGAAGCGATAAAGGTGGAAGCTGAAGCGATTCAAAAACTGGCACTTCCACATCCCTGTTCAGAACACTTTAATGCAAATAACTATTTGACCGTGACACAGTTTTATTAAGTTCCGGTTGCTTATTTATATAGGTTTTGTATCCTTTCTTTTATCACATTGCTTCGCTATCTCTAAGGCCGGCAATGCTGCCCCAATCCCACTACAAGGTTCACCTGAAAAAGGATAAAGAAAGCAACGCGAATCGAACACGAGCGCGTGAATTGTCCAAACGCGGGCAATACCAATACGTCGCGAGACGACTCTGTCAATTCGTCAAAATGGTGAATTAACGAGAGAGAGAGAGGGTCGCTTGTTATAACGTGGTGTACAAAACCTCAATATGCGATCATGCGTTCGATTTAACGTGCGGCGTTTGGAGGTTTGTTAATTTTCGGAGGCCTCAAGTTTGGGTTGCTAAGAATTCAATGAAAAGGGCTGCAACGTGTGCATGTTATTACTTATTGCCAATCATGGTGGACATCAAATAATGAAGATTATGATTGCAAATAAGAGCGTTACTGGTTGCGATCGAATCTTGTTGGGATTTGCTGATTTTCCCAATGTTTATGTTTGGCTTCAATTTGCATCTTTTAATAAGCAACACGGAGAACTTTTCGATAGGACATTATCGACATTTATTGTGTGCTGAACAGACGTTGCAAATTTAAAAAAAACGTTTAACTAATATGCAAATCAATGTCGTTTTTTTCACTCAAAGCACTAAATTGACGTAGTAGCCTTAATGTGGATTGCCCTCAAGGCTGACATTGGCAAGTAAGTACAATATATGCGTTTTAAATGACCTTTTTGCTCGGAGCATGCATTTGGCATTTTTCCATAACTGGAATGCTTCAGTCTTGACATGATGCAGTTAACTCATTCTGTCGTAGACTTACTACATGGAATCTGCTACTACAATTTAAATATGCTTATAGCAGTCTTGGCAACGACCGAAAAGTTGCTTCAAGTTTCTTTGACAACAATTGTACCAGCCTCAAAAAAACAGTCATACTTTTGAATTGTTTTTCTAATTTTTAGAAAGATAAATTTTTTAAATGTACAAGACGTTTTTTGTCACATATGCTATGCACAATTGCAGAATCAGTAACGGCATGACTTAACCGTCTAGCCACTGCAACATGCCCAAGTTGTGATATTTGTTGACTATTTGTGCAGGAGCGAATTATTTTTGTTTATTTTTTCGCGGCGACAACCAAAGTACATGATTCGCACATTACAGTGTTTAGATCCAGCATTTAGGAACATAACAATAACCCAAAAATTAGCCTTTGAGTGTACAAAAGCGATTAAAAGAGCACAAAACTTGGTTAACTAGAGGAGAATTTAAACATGCAGTATAGACGATAAAAATGGTCTCTGCGAAATGGGATTGGATGGGGTTTTGTTATGCCTTTAGTTTCACTTCAATGGTGAATACATTCTGTTGCATCCGAAGAGATGTTGATTAAACACTTTCGTAAAATTCAGCTATTATCATTTACTATCTTAAAATATCTATTGGTATTCATTTATCTTCATGACTTTTTGTTATAAAAATTAACTGTCGCTTAGAGCAATGATCAATTAGTCACTATGACTGGCGTTATATTTCATAATTCGACCAAAATAAATCGTTGCGAAAAATGCTATTTATTCATTGTGTGGTATATGAAATTTTAAAAAGCGAGTCTTCCAAGACCTCGTTTTGAAATGCTATCTGCTTAACATTTATTGTTTATATTTAACTGATTGGTTTGCATGCCTCCATTTCAGTAGTGTGCTATTTCATGCTTGCCCCTCTTTAAAAAAAAGAAAGAGAAAAATTAGTCTTGTGTGCGTGTGAGTGATTCCCTGAGTAAACATGAATTCCACGGGTTGCATTGCCGATTGCACAGCGTTTTGTCATGTCTGTTAGGTGCAAACTTATACCCGTATACCGGCATTGTGCACTGCAGCATATACGGCATACGCGCAACTTACCTACTCCACCACCAACTACTTTATTAAGCAAGTTGTTAAGCTGACAAAAAAAAATAGCCAACAGGCATTCGCAAAAGTTTCTAAAGTTCGAAGTTCGCAGAAAAAATCAAGTAGAGAGTTATAAGTGATCGCTTATGATGATGCTTCCGCGATCGAAAAAAAAATTCCGATATGTCAATTTTTTTTCGAAACCAAACCAGCATATCTGTTAACATTGATTTGTAGAACCACAACAAACTAAAAATACAGGCTCAAGTACCGAAATCTTGCGCGTTGCAAAGTGGGAAAATTTTGTTGTTCAAACTTTTTTCCTATAATTCCAGCTCATCTTTACAAAGCCAAACCTGTTTCGCCATTATATAGGCTTAAGATTGTTCTTTATTTGAGTACTAATAGGCTAAAACAAATAAAAATGGTTAAAATTTTAAACATTGTATTTTTTCAGGCAATGTCATCGTTTGTGCGTTCACAAAAGAGAAATTTTGAACATGCTCGGGCAGCAGAAAATAAAGATAAAAACCGATACCGCAATGTGATAACATGTAAGTAGATATTGATCGGAATTGCTGTAGTAGTGTTGTGCACGTTTTAGTTCAGCTGCAATATTGTTAACTTGGTGCTTGCTAACCACGTGAAATTTTTTCGCGCCAATTTGGGTATAGAATGGTGCTGGACCTTAGCTGTAATGAACGTGAAATCGCTTGCTAAAAATGGTTGGTTACTTTGCTAGATCGCACAGAAGCGCTTAATGTTTTTCTATTTATAGGGTCGAATGCACCAACGTAGATTAACTTTAATCCGCGGATTAACTTAACTTTAAGGGAAAAGTTTGGACTAATGGCCCCGCAAATTGCTATTTCAGTAAAGTAATTCTCGGATTGCTTCTCTAAACTTAGTCTCTCAATTCGCTTTATTTTATGCTATTAAGTTCAACAGGGTTGTAGAAAACTGATAATCTGCAGATTATGTGCTAATCTTCGTTGGCGAATTCCACCCTTCATAAAGCAAAAATTAACGGTTCTCAGCGGCTTGAGTACAAATGGATGGATGAAAATATGCTTAGCAATATGCTTCCCAATCTAATTTATTCATGGCATGAATGTCAGCGCTGCGGGGCAGAGATCGGCAACCTATAGCCTGATTCACACCGGCGTCGTTATCGTATCAAATGAGCCTTCTGACGCGACAACGACGCGTATAAACGACGGGGTATTCACACCGAGCAATTGCTTCCGATAACGATACGTTTCATACGATCGCCCGACGAAAGATTTTGCTTGATACGACCAAACGACGAAGTAGGATTGGGTTCTACTTTGTCGTTTGGTCGTTAGCTCGTCGTTTCGCCAGTTGGATTCGGTGGAAAAGTTGAAACTAGGCTTTTTAACTTATGCAAGGTTGATTTGCTTGCTAGTAAGCTGTTTTCTTAAATAGGCCTACGGAAAAGAGATGGAAATTAGTGTAAAGGTAGGCCTATTAACAATAGTTGGACATAAGTGCAAAGGTAGGCCTATTAATGATAGTTGGAAATAAGTGCAAAGATAGGCCCATTTAGCTAATGTGCTTTTTACCGTTTATGCAAAACTCTAGCTCTCTGGGAATTACACTTAGCCCCAAGGGCTCTTTCGTCTTTGTCAGCAGGCAATCGAAATACTTTTTCTTTTGAGTTGCTATCATAATTTCCATTGTAGTTTGTCATGCAGCATTTTCTACCCTTGATCAATTAAACTGATTGCACTTACGCTTGCTAGACTGTTCAGAAATGGGAGTAACAAATAGAGTAATTATTATTTAGCTGTTTACTTAAAATTTTTTTTCGAATATTGACTTTTCTTGGGACAAACTTTGAGGCACAAAAACTGAAAATCTTGAAAAAATAACTGGTTTTAGTTGAAAAGTAGCTTTCAGCAGACTATGTTAAGTGCTTAGGGCTGTATGTAGGAGGCTAGGTCTAGTCATGTACCGATACGTTGTAGTAGCCTACTGTATAAGTAGTGTACAGTTGCAGTGATACTGGTACCCGGTACCTAGCCTAGCGGTACTTAAGACTGGATAGTACTTGAAACTAATTGGTACAGGGTAGGCAAGTTAAATCTGAGATGGTTGCTAGCAGCCAGTTGAGAAAGCCCATTCAATTTGGCTTTCCTTGCTCTTGTTTTGGTACAGTTGACCAAAGTTCAATTTTGAACTTCAATTGACTTGACTCTTGAAAGCTGAAATAATAAACTACTGGAAGCAATCGATTTTTATAGTAGAGACCTTTCTCAAGTCTTTTAAATAAAATGGCCACTTTTGACCATTTTGGACCTGGTATCATCAATGGTTATTATCATATACGGTAGTACACCAGTACCGATAGGTCTACTTGTCACGATTATTGCCATTATGCATATAAATACTAACCAGTGATTGCTTAGCTCCCAATACCATAGGTGGGCAAGTTAATGCAAAACGTTAGCTTCGTTAACCACTAGTCCGTTAACAAACTTCACACCTCCGTTAACGTTAATCTGTTATTTTCAGCTTTAATTAACGGAAATTAATAAAGTCCATTAATCCGTTAACATTTTGCGTGCAACTTACATTTCGTTTTATTCACTCGCTTCTAGAACACGTATTGACGCTGTTAAGCTGATTGTAAGGAAATATTTATTGCTATGGTGGTCTTTTTGTGTTTTGAAAGTTTCATTTTACAGTCTAATCTAATTTCAAGATAAAAACAAGTTCAAATGCACAATGAAGCTGCATGATATTAACGATAGAAACCTTAACGGAAGTTAACAGAACTTAACGGAAGTTACTTTAGTCCGTTAACAGCACTTAACGGAAGTTAATTTAGTCCGTTAACATGAAAAAACTTTTTAACAGATTAACGAGTTAGTGAAAAAGTTACCTTCGTTATTAACGGATTAACGATTAACGGACTTGTGCCCACCTATGCCCAATACCATAGGCTCTTAACTTTTGTTTATTTTCAGGAACTCATAAGCCTATCTATTTGTTGATATAATAGTCAGGTAGAAGCTACTGGTAGTTGTTGTATCTGTCTATACTCTGCAGTTTGTTTTGTGTGAACGCTGAACAATCACTGAAATGAAATTGTATGATGTTAGAACGATCTTGTATTCTTAGCAGTGGATCACTAGATGCCGAAAAAATAGCTGTTTTACGTATATACACAGTGTTGGCACAACACACATACAAAGTTGGCTGTGGTTTTGAATTGCATTGAGCTTTATTTGTTTTAAGCTCAATGTGGTTTGGGGTTATAGCTACTTTGAAAAATCAACGAACCGGTACCAGACAATCAAATTGGAATGAAGATAACATACTGCACAGAACAGTACCAAATCAAAAGTTGAGTTGTGATAGTTTCTGTACAGTTCGATTGCCGCTGGCAGTTCACGCATATGCTAGTACTGTACCAGTTTGCAATAGCCTACCAGTACAGTAGACTATCACTTCGCAATATAACAGATGCCGAATACGCGGGGTCCGCGACATCCTGACGCGACTGACCTGATGCGAGAAAATTCACTTCGGTATTGTTGAGGCCAGGGACATCCTGACGCCCTAACTCTCCCTAACCCCAATGTCAGGATGTCCATGGCGTCAGAATTCCCGGGTGAAAAGATCGCGTCAGGTTAATCGCGTCAGGATGTCCTGCTTCGGAATGCGCGAGATCGATTTGTGACAGTGCACATGTACGGTACCTACATGGTGGTACTGAGCCTGGACCACATGGGTTTGGGTTTTTGTGCTGCTGCACTTATGATCCTGTATGTTCTAGTCCTCGTAGTATGCCATATGACAAGTATATGATATCGATTACCGGAACAATTTGCGATATGGTAGCGTACAAGAAAATAGATTTCTTTAAGCACGATAACGATTTCTGATAACGAATGCCGTGATAAACTGCGCATGCTGCATTAGATATCTTTTTTCTCACTTTCTGACCTGCTAACTGTTGTTATCGATGTTAGTCAAAAATTGCAATCACATCAGATATTGAGAGTTGAAACATTTCAAAAAACTCAAACACTGATTTACCGCAATTTTGAGTATGAAAATTTCTAGTTCTGCAGGTTTTACCAAAACTTTTCAATTTTTGAAGTTATTTCTGCCAGTATTTTCAGCTTTTTGAAGTCTTCTACTTCTTACATTACTCACTACTGCAGTACGACTACTGATTAACCAACCAAATTTGCCAAATTCAAATTCCACTACAGTACCAAACTATATCTTATCTACTGATTATTTCTGAAAAACAAAATATAGTGATTAGGCTATTTGAATTCATATCATATTGCTTACAGTAAATTTAAATTTAAGTTCTACACCACCTTAAAATTGTTCATGCAAATCTAATTAAATGATATCTTGTAAATGCAATTAATTAGTAATCACTTTTTTACTTTTGCCGAATAGACTCAAAATCTGTGATCATATCAGTATTTGACTGTTAACAGGTTAAAGAAATTTATTTATTTATTTAATAAAAATTTACAAATATGTAAGCTGTAACTAAATACTCATTACCAAAATACTCATTTAGCAAACAAATAAAATTGTCCATGCTAAGTACCGGTAATTACTGAGATACTTACAGTCTTGATAAACTCGGGGTAAGCCCAAGTGTGCTCTTTTCTAATGCTAACTGCTATCTTTTTGGTTAAATGCTTAGGTTTGTTTTTTTCTTTGTTTTAAAAATGGTGAAAAAATTACCCCCTCAAAAAACTAAGAAACAATTACAATAATTAATTAATTGTAAGGGCAGCTTGACTCGACCCAAAAAAGGTCTTTCGCTGTCCTGTTTGCTTGATAATAAGTAACATAACCTACAGTACTCATATTTTTGGAATAGTTTATTAATTTCCCCGCATTCATCAACAATTACTTCTGTTAAGTGTTATAGTAAATTAGCCCACATTTATTTCCTTGATTGGCATTAATATTCATTCTATTTGTGCGTGTGGGTATTTATTTATTTTTTATTGGTGTTAAGTTTCTGGAAATTGAACTCAAGTGAACTAATAAATTGAATTGAATTGTAATTTAACAAAAAATCTGTTTTTTGAAGAGGTCTATTTGGCTGAATGATTCAGATGAACCTTGTATTCCGCTCAAATTTATAACAACCTAGATAGAATCATTTCTAAACAGAATTTAACTATATGGTTTAAAATTTACAGCTTGGCTATGGCATATGATTGGAGTCAATTTGATTTTTGTTAAGTATAATATTATATAAATCTGTGATTACTCTGCCCTAAATCAAGGTACCGGTACCCAGTGATGATAGTGGATAATCATAAAGGCCATAACACCAAGCAACCTGAATGCTACACTACCAAGACATTTAGGCTACCATTTAATAATGATAATATATAAGTATTATGCTATGGCCCAATGCTAGAGGCCTACCTTTTGCTTTCGGCCCAACTTCCACGTAGGCCTATACCAGTGAATGAGTTCTGCATTGCAATAGAGGTGCAACTGTACAACTAAGTGAAACTAAAGTTAAAACTCATCACTTGTTTCCACAGTTATCACTGATACTAGATATCTGTTTTTAGTAAAGTGTTTGTTGATGATTTTGGCAAGTACTGCTAAATTAGCAAGTTAACCCGACAGGATAAAATGCATTAAATAACTTGTAAATTTATCAGTAGCTCTCAATTTAAGCATAGTTTGATGGTAGGGTGATTACTGATTACAAAACCCAAACTTGAAAGGCCTATTGGTCTATTACCAAACTGCTGTGCAAGCATTACAACCAGTTACAGGTTCTTGGTAATACGTAACGTTTTTTGGATTTACTGATAGGAAAGGAACAATATATGCTAACGTTTTAACATTTACCGATAGCAAAAAGAAGTAGCGTATGGTTTCCCTTGGATACAATCGTACGTCGCGTTTGGTGTGAATTACCACATAAAAAAGCGTCGCATTGTCGTATCAGATGATCATTTCAAAATCAGCTAGAACTAGGGGATTCCCCGAACGTTATCGTATCAGTTTTTGGTGTGAATCCGGCTTATGGCTCGCCAAGAAGTTTCATCCAGTCAGCGACCTTTCAAATCCGGCCTGCAGTCCCATAGATCCTTCCGCCTCGTTCATTTTCTATGATAACTCATACGTGACTTTTGGGAATCGGAAAGCTAAAGCCACCTCAAATTATGGTGAGGATCTTTTATTTTGGTCTTCACCACTATTTTGGTTTCCACCTATATAGTTCGGCCAAAAATTCCCGCAAATTTGGTGTTGACCTCGTTTCAGAGTTTATGGTGGCGTGCTGGGACCTTGTAAGGTTTGGATGAGTCGCGTAGGCGAAAAGTTTGCCGTTTTGCCGTCCCCTGCAATAGGGTATAAGATTCTAGTCCAGTTCTGTCTGATTATTCAGTTGCATACGAAATAGTAATGCGTTTGGTAATGCCACTAGTACATGTTCAAGCTTGGAATTGTCCGTTTTTGTCTTTTTAAAAACCGCAACCAATGCTGGCTTGAATGCCCTCATTTGACCATTTTCCATCAACTAGATTTGACAGTTACAGCCTGGTGAGAAAATCACATCGTTTGTCATGACATTGTTCACTTCCTATTACGTCAAGAATTATATTTGCAGGTGACGAACACAGAGTGATTTTATCAACCGTTGAAGACCAACCTGGATCCGATTATATTAATGCATCTTTCATTGATGTAAGTTCTGCATGTAGCAGTCATTTTAGCGTGATTTGAAACTGGGATATGTTGGAGATTATTTGAGCAACTTAATGACTTGTTGGATTTTGTGGGATGCCGTTTATTAAATGTTTGGAACTGAAATTAACATGGTAAAAATTGGTGAAAAACTACCCAGAAAATAAATCAGTGCCACTGATTTGTTTTTGGTGTGATAGCATAATACTGTAGTAAGTTTTTGGACGCTAGGCACAAATATGGAACTACCCGCAATAGCTTTGTTAAATAACAGACGGAGTTGTTTTTTGCTGCAAAAAATAAAGGATATTAGGCCTTTTGGTGGCTTGGGCGGGATGATTTTGATTGATTAGGTTACAAATTGCTTGATTTGTGACGCAATGTTTGGCTTTGTTTGTTTTAACGTTGAAGTTCGGTGTCTCTGCAAATCGAAAACTGCATTGAATGTCGTAGGCAAAAAACGTTTTGAAAATGCTAAACTTGTTTCCCAGCTTTTATGAAGATAATTTCGGAGAAATGCTCTGCTAAGCTTGGAAAACTTACTGCGACAGCATTTTAAATGTTGTTGCTTTTTTTCGCGTTAGTTATAAGCTTATGCTGTTCCAACTAATGTGATTCAGCAGTGACACCAACCCTGTTAAACATACGAGATTGCTATTGAGCATTTAACAATGAAGACAACAAACAGCTTGTCTATGAAGCTGCTGTTTGTTAAATTGAAACTTTGTTTGTAAATAATAAACATGATATTACAGTCCAACCCAGAATTAGACTGCGTAATTGCAATGCTAGGTTTACCAATTCGAATACTTAGATCATTGTTGGTAAAGTTCCACTTTATTACGATAAATGGGAGTTGAATGAATTCTAGCCGGTTGCAGATTTTTGAAGTGTACCCTTTCTTTTTAGCGCAGTGCTTTGCTATCTCTCACACTCAATGTTGCCAAATCCCTAACTCTTAATGTAAGGTTCTGCAAAAAAGAAATAAAAGTATGCAGCACGAATCGAACTCGATCGAGAAACTAATCAGAAACCTGCCTTAACCACTTCGCCACAGAGACTACGATGTCAAATCGTCTCAGTATCGACATAGTCGAGACAGAAAAAGCAGTAGATTGCAACTATAAGGGTACAGTTTGTAAAAATGCTTTCGGTGTGACCTGGGTCTTCTTTTGCATCAGTTCGAATACATTATTTCTAATGGTTTGCTACCCGTTCTCGAGCAGCCAGATGCAATAATGCGAAAATTAACTGCATCAACTTGTACCATGCTTTGGTGCAATTTTTTTGTACTGTCATACCTAATTGAAAATTGGTCCGATTTTCAAATGGCTGTAAACTTGAAAAGAGCTTAAGATGAATTTTGCGGTACCAGTATTTCGATTTTTATTGTTTGAATGTATGATGTTATAGCAAGTAAGGGTGAGATGTCAACATTCGATTTTTTTAGGGTCACAATCATCCGAACAAATTTATCGCCGCTCAGGGTCCCAAGGAGAACACCGTAAACGATTTCTGGCGAATGATATGGGAACAACGGTGCTACGTCATTGTGATGATTACAGAACTAAGGGAAGTTGGACGGGTAAGTCTGCTCTTACAGATGACTTTGAGTGTCTGTATTTTAAGGTGGATTTGAGTGTCCGCATTTAAAGGTGGATTTGAGTGTCTACACTTAAAGTTGGATTTCAGTGTCTGCATATGAGGGTGGATATGTGTGTCTACTCTTTAAGGTAAATTTGAGTGTCTGTACTTAAAGGTAGATTTGAGTGTCTGCACTTAAGATGGATTTGAGTTGAACTTCAATCTTTAATCTTTACAAACATTTAGCGCGTTCCGTTTCTCTTTTATGGCTAAGCTACATGACTTCAGTCGGACAAATTTTTAACAAATAAAGCACGTTTTCCCTTATATACGCCATAAACCTTAATGAAAACGCGGTAATCACCTTAAATGAGTCTTTATATCATTTGAAATGAAATTCTCATTTCTAGTTGATTTGTTTTTTAGTTGCGACTTGGTACAAACTGAAACATCAGTCTTAACTGTCAAGTTCCATTACAACGTCAAATACTGTTGGATCAAGTTAATTGCTAGAGCACAATAAAATCTTGTACAGTCTAGTCCAGGGCTTCCTAAACTTTTTTGCTCGCGACCCCTTTTAATCTTCTAAAAATTTCCGCGACCCTTCACGGTTAAAATAATATTTGTGGTAATTATTCAATGGAAAAAAACTAATAACAAGGCATTGGTGCCCAATGCGTACAAAACGCAAACACATTTGCAAACACCCTGTTTGCATTTGTCTTTACCGCTGCTTCAACATCATCTGCAGTACGCTTATTGCCGCTACCGTGCGACTTTTTTTAACCTGCAACTCAACGGTTAGAATCTAACCACCAGAAAGAGTATGGTAAATATACCTCTACTCAACTATATACATTACGCTCCAACTCCTCTACTAAACTACCGGTACTACAGTCAAGCGCGTTGCCAGAATTCTGCAATGGGAAAGGGGCAGTTACGGGGGACTGGGGGCGGGGCCCCCAGCGCTCGAAAATTTCGTATCTTTTTTTGAAAAAATAGCCTAATTTTAGGCCTAGTTTGATATAAATTTATGCTGATAAAACGTGGTGTAGAAGTTAGCAGTGCAAAAACATGATTATATTGGTTGCATAAATGGGGTATGTGGGATTGCTAATATTTATTGCTTGAATTTCAGTTCTATTGCTTGAATTTCAGTTCTCTTCTTACAAGCTGGTAAATCATAAAATCTTATACCGGTAGTTCAAGAAAACTTTCAGGGAGTAATCTATTTCGCTTATGTTTTATGGAAAAAGATATATTTAGGAGGGCTGGTGGAAGGAAGTTTAAGAGAAGTGATTGTTAATTAACTAATACTGAATAGCCCCCTTCCCTATCCCTGAGCTTATATATTTTTTGATGAAACCTATGTTAAGCATTTTTCAATATGCGACCAAATTTGAATACCGAAGTTTTGGCTATGTTTCAAAGTTTTTTTGTGGTATATGAGTTTTATTTTTGACCAACTAGTCCCCACCCCTCTAAATAAATGTTTCAAAATATGCTTTGAATCATTTATTGAATCTATTCTAGCATAAAATACAGCTTCAGAAGTGCTAAAACGTGGTATTTTCCTTATTCTGCGTTTTGTTCAGCAGGCCGATAGGGGGGCAATATCCATCGACCCTTTTTGGCTACGCTACTGACCACAGCACTAAACAAGCATTGACTTTGGTTTGCATAGTTCTATTATGTGATAAGCCGAAGTGATAAAACAAGACAAGTTAGGCATCTAGCTGTGCTACCTGATACGAATGGGGGAAAAGTTTATCTGCTGTCATCTTATATAATGCATTGTTCAACAAAGTCTCACTATTTAATAGCGCCTATTTAAGTATAATCTACGGCTATGTTAAGAATAATGTTTTGCGGAATTGCACGAGTTTTTAACAACAGTCAGGGTTTGCTGAAAGTATACCAATTCTACACTTCCTTGTAAAAATTAGTATACACTTTGCGACCCCTGAAGATCGTTACGCGACCCCCAGTTTGGGAAGCCCTGGTCTAGTCCAAATTATTATCAAATTTCATTCGGTCTTTCAAGGCAACTCAAATTAGTGTTGTCAAAAGCTATAATTAGAGTGAGGGGCGCGTAGCAAATGCTCCTTTAGCCCCCCTTAATACGGCCCTGCAAATACTTCTAGTAACGCATATGTATCTTTCTACAGTCTATGACTAATACTTTGCCTTCGCCGTACAGACTTCCTGGCCAGGTACATTTGCAAGGCAATGAAATTTTAGTTACTTTTACGTTGTTTGTGTTTTTATGCACTTTCGCAATGCATATTTCGATTGTTGTGATTTATCATTACTTCGGTAGTTATCCAGAAGTTACGTTTCAAGTTTTTTTTTCGACATTTGAGAATCTCAATGTTTCCAAAGTTGGTGCCTTGAAAAACAGACACCTTTTAAATTACTCCATTTCACTCACTAATCTTGTAATGGTTGTTATTTTTTTGTGTCTAGTTTTTATCCACACTCGCAATAGAGCTTTTCGAAAAGGTTTAAACGGAAGTTTATTGCAATTTTGCGTGTATCACACACAGTCCATTAGCTAGCCGTTGCTTAATGATACTGGAAATGAATGCACAAGCAAAAGCAGAGAATAGGCAAGAACTGCCCTTATTCTCGTTCTTAAGATTAAATTTGACTATTTATTTTTTGCTCAAAAGTGTTGGACTATTACTAATGGTTCACCCCCTCATATTAGCTGGCTTCATCAGATCGTTATGAATCTTAACCAAGTAAGCACAAAAGTAGGCTTATTATTTTTCAGCTTAGCAATGTCCAGGTGAAGCCAGCTTATATGAACTGCCAAAGCGTTGGTGCTAGCCTAACTAATGCTAAACCAGTTGTTAGAATCAGTTAATTTTGAAAAATACTGAAGTTTAGCTTGCTTAAATCTTATTAGTCATAGCAACTCTACATGTCTTGAAAGCATTGTGACGTTTTTGACCTTTCACGTGCGGTATATCAGCACATGTACACTTTGCACAGGTCATTTACGTGCAATAATGCTCCTTTCAGTTCCCAAGCTACTTTCTAGAGTTTATTCGTTGATTCGCTTAGCTTTCTTCGTCATTCTCACTTTTGCTGCTTGTCTGATCTGATTTAAAAAGCACAAAAAAATTACACCTCAATAAATCCATATTCGATCTGAAATTAGATTTTGGTTGCAGATGCATTAGTTTTGTATTTTTTGTTAGTATGCGATTGTTTTGGTCAGGATTTTTGAAATGTAAATTGAAAATTTCTTTTGTGGGTTGCAATTTTGTTCAGATTTTGAAGCTTGAACTGCATTAAAAAAAGCCTTTTCAAAAAATTAGTAATTACTGTACAGTTCAAATTTGGTTTAAGTTTAATTCTGTGGTAGGCTGCTTTCACAAATCTGTCACCAATCTCATTTAATGTTGGTAGTCATCAGCGTTTGATGAGTTTAAATAACTTCATTTTCGAGAACATGCCAATTTTACAAAACTGATACAATTGTGGGAGAGAGCTAACAAAAAAATAAAAACAATAAACATTGTTCGTGGAGAAGATCGTCAAATGACCCATCTCCTTTTTCAGCAAAACAACCTCAAGTTAAATTAAAAAGATCCTTCTTTGGGATTCTGGTTTTTAGAAAAAATGTGAAAAATATTGGCCGGACGAAGGCAGTACGGAGTTTGGAAAAATCACAGTTGAACTGGAATCAACCTTCGACTATGGGGGATTCACCAAGAGGTTACTGAAAGTCAAACACTCAGAAGAAGAGGAAGAGGTAAATGTGATAATATTGTTTCAGGTTTGTACACTACCCTTTTCTATGAGGGAGAAGAGTTTTGGGATATGCGCCAGGTTATAAGCTAAACATTAAATAAGTTTAAGTATGATTTAACGTTCAGACAGATAAAACATTTGCTGCTGAAATGGTAGGCTCTAGTTTAATTTCCAGTCGGGCGAAACCAAAGATTATAAAAAGTTGTCTTCACAGCTTGCCTGCTTGACATTCTGCAATAAAAAGAGACTGTGTAAAGTTTCTACCGCATGTGGTATCGGTACGTGGCATCTTGGCACGGAAAACCGTAAAGTGGCTTCGTTGTCTCTTACCTGGGGAAGCATGGCAGATAAATATTGTACGATGGGTGTGCCAGAAAGATTTTTAATTGACGTCCATTTGGCTCTTAACAATAGTTCGGTTTTTCGACTTTACATTTACATCTGTTAGTGAATTCTAACTGTCCTCTAAGCGATGTGGCAATTGTTGTCCCTGCGTTATTTCAATAAAGTAAAACAGAAGGTACATGCCTCGTTTGCTCGAGCTCGAAATGATTTCTTGTTTAAACAACTACTTGGCTAACTAGAGGCTACCAGAAGCAAAGTAAAAAGCTCAATACGCGTGTTAATTTAATGGCCTTTTCATGAAACACCAGACCACCGTTATATCATACGGTGAATCAGTCTCTTTGATTGCTACGGTTTGAATTGAACAACAAATATGCATACTAGCTGATTTTAAGACTATTTTTTGCAGCATTCTAGAATAGTCTGTCAGTTTCAATATCGAGCTTGGCCTGATCACGGCGTCCCTAAAACGACATCTGAAATATTCCGCTTCCGAATGCGTACTCTGGAGGCCCAATCGCTAGATGTCAATGCTGGCCCTATCGTTGTTCACTGCAGGTATACAATCAAGTTATGCATTAATACCCATGTTTTTTTGTGCTTTACTGGTGAGAAATTACAGAAAGATCTTGAAGTGCAGATTTCTAAGATATTTGGTGCGGCTGCGGAGTCCCCTACCAGTCATTGTAATTGAAATTATATCTGTATTCACTTATCAATGTACGGTAATTTCATCATGTTGCCTAGGCAATTAAACAGCGAAAAGACCTTTTGGTCTTCGAGTCAAGTTGCCACTTGCTCACTTGTCTCCCACACATGGTGGACACTGCCCTTTTTCAATGCTAAGCGTCAAGTAGGAAATTTGTGGATATCAATTTTTATGTCTTTGGTTTGATCCGACCGGGAATCGAAACTCAAGCATTCCGTTATTGTGGAGATAGCCAGCTTGACCACGCTATCCAGATGATCAACTGGCCAGCCGGAGCATCAGTCTACCGTATTTTGAATCCCGATTTAGTACAGTTACACCCCTTGTCCCATGCTTTATTTAGTCATGATCATATAGCTCCAGAAGCTGAATGGGACATTTTTTCATCACTAATTATCGCCATTAGCGTTAATTAAATGCCTTGCACCAGGAAATTTCAAAATTGTGTTTCGACATATGGTATTTCAAATTTATCTTTGTTTTCCTGTTTTCAAATCAAATTGTATCTCCTTTGCATATTAGCTCTGCACCACACATAACTATAGTGTCACAAACCAACGTTCCCTCTAAGAGCTTTGCTATGTGTGCGCTGAATGAAATGCCTTGTGAGCTGCACAAAAAAAACCTTCGTCGCACTTTGGTTGTAGTTTAGCTCGAAATTTCGGAATTTTGCCCCAAACTCAGGTGAAGACCAAAAAAAAAAGAAAGAGGCTTCTCCACAAATCGAGACTGACTTCGACCGAAATTTCGGATCACCTTGATTTTGTATTTCAACTAATTTTCTCAAATCTCAATTATGGGGCTTGCTTTCGATTGAAAGCACGTATTTACCTTGTCTTACCAACACTTATGCAGTGCGCGGCAGAACTGAAGCACTGCGCGGGGGTTCGAGGCTATACGCACAGCTTAGAGGGAACATATTTACTTACATCTCTACCGCCTTAAGTCGCCATAGTGTTGAAATCAATTTGACCTTCGGAGCGAAATAGTTGGAACATGGGCTGAGGGCAGACATTCTATTTCATTGCTGACATTTTGAGATTAATGTAGGCGACTGCTATTGTATTTTAGTTATGTTTGTTATTCAACATTCAATATTAATCCGACGATTTTGTGACGTATTTTCAAATTAGCTTTCTCGTGGTTCCAGTTTTTGCCTAGCTTTAACTAAATAAATTCTCGAAACCTTAGGAATTAATAGAACGTAAAGAGCTTCACTCTAAAGACTTTTTCCTTCAATTTCAGCGCTGGAGTGGGACGAACAGGAACCTATATTGCACTGGACACGTTGCTGGGTCAGTTGAAGGATGAGCAGGAGGTTGACGTTTGCTCCCTCGTTATGGACATGCGAATGAGGAGAACCGAGATGGTGCAGAGTTTGGTAAAGAACTTACAAAGATTTTTATTACCAAGTCTATCATCTAGTTTAGGTAACAAAAAGGGTGCCATAAGCTCGATGATGATGATTTGTAAGTTTAAATTCTTGAAAAATACTCCTTACGTGATAGCTATGCAGTTTTAGTTCTGGGTACCTACATTGCCAAAATTGAAAAAGTTGAAAGTCCGGAAATAAACGGCAGCAATGCGGCTTGCTGGCTGCAATATTGTGTGCCAAAATGTTTTTGCATTGTTTTAAAATAATAAACGTGATTGTCGCTTACCAAAGTTACTTTCAAGGCGTGTTTGGTAAGTGGCCTAGTAGCTTAGTAGCTGGTGCAGTGTGCATGGTAGGTCTAGCTTTGGTAGGAAATAGTTTAAATTGCTTAGCGGATAATTTTTGTAACTCATGTGATACTAGCTCGCTTCTAAAGCTGCAAAGAAGCAGCTATGATCGTCAATATTAAGCTAATGAAGAGTCGTTGGCAAATGGAAAAAGAATGCAGCATTGCACGTTCACAGCGTAGCCTTGGACAACTAAAGTAGAAAATGTTTCGATATTTTTGTAGATTTTTGTGTTTTTTTTAGGATCAATACGTTCTCCTTCATAAACTGGTGAAGGAACATTTCGTCTTCGGCATTACCGACGTACCTGCCGCGAAATTCGATGAGTTATACGAACGCATGCAAACGTAACTTTTATACTCATTTGCATTCGCGTAGTTAGATGATATAGCTTTTCAATGTCTGTCTTTGGCACGTCACTGGTGTAAACTCAATTTTTGAAATCACTTTTTTTTGCATAACCAAAGCACTCTGCGTAAGCATACTACTCATGACCTATTGACCTTGTCCTGTACCTTTTTTCCGTAGGTCAATCGTTTGCCAATACAGTGCAGCCGTATCGGGTGAAGTGCATAGCTTCAGACAAAACCAGCCATGAAAATGGCGTTAAGTGTCTTTTCTCAAACTAAATATTCAAGTATCTCTCCACAAGCTGCAACCAAATGGCTACAAGTGCAATGTTCTGATTGAGCATTTGAGCTAAGCCGACAATTTTTTTAGCAAGTCAGACAATGACAGTTTATCTGAAATTTAGTTAGTGGCTAGAACTTTTGCTACTGAAACTGTAGACACGAGTTTCATTACCGGTAGAGTCAAACCAAAGACTTTGAAATTGGTATTCACAGCCTCCCTGTTTTGACGTTCAGCAATAAAAGGGACATGAGGCAGCTTGCCCCGAAGACTGACAAGTTCCTTTGGTGTCGCTTAGCCAAGGCAACTTGATAAAATGGGCATGCAATTACAACTGCATTTGCAGCAAAGCTAGGTAGCGCTTTTTCAACTGCCTACGGTAGTTCTCATCAATTACTCCCACAACTGCGGAAATAATATTTTCCACACAAATGTTATTAATGATTTTGGATGGTTGGAAAAAACTTAACTTGAGTAACCGGTTAAACGTAGGCGCAGATTTTTCAGATCTTAAATCTCATTTATGTTGCAAGCTATGGTGTGATGCATGAGTTTCCTTATTACTTCATCGACATAAAAGCAAATTACAACTTCACTGTGTGTGAAGGTATTATTTGTATGAGATTACTCTATTCTTATTCTTTTATGGTAGAGGGTCGAGTATACAGAAGGGTGTTTCATTTTTTCACCATTTTTGAAATTGAAAATGCTTGGGGTCGTATCTGATAGAGTTTTTGACGCTGATTTCAAATATGTAATTTTTATTTCGCTATGACGTCATTTTGAGGCTGCAGCACGCGTTCGAAACTCTGGCGGAGCACGATTTCGGGAATTTTCCGTATCTCGGTAACGGTACGAGATACCGCGTCGAGACTGGTGTCAAAATGCGCAGAAGGATCGATTTCCAATACCCTCTCAATACAACTTTTAAGTGTATCTTGAACAGAAAAAGAGTTATTAGCAAATAACACACTTATCATGCAATTTTGATTTTAAATACACAAAGGCATTATGGCATTCGCTGTAATCACTCGCAAAACGTAGTTTGTAAGTTCACACAAGGAAAGAAAAGTCTATCAGACTTGTCTAACTCCATATTACACAAAAATGCGCGCAAGCGCATGTCAGTTTTATTCATTTGTGATGGTTCATCTCCAATTTTATCATTCACTATATTCTTCAGCCCCCCAATTCTGCGTTCGTTTGATCTGTTGTTGTTGTGGATAGTTTTCCAAAACTGTGGAGGAATTCGGCTATACGAAATACAAAGAGCTTTTTTACTTTGAGTAGTGAAAAATGTTTTAGTTGAGTAGTGCTGCCCATCAAGTGTGATTTAATGTCAAGGGTATCAAGAAGCATGCAAACTTTGACGGCCTCCACGCTATAAGGAGGAGTTTCTACGTACACACTTATTAAAGCAACATTTTTTGGGCTTAGCCAGCATGTAGCGTGTTTTAAAAAGTATTTCAGTGCTACATCCGCTATCAGATAGAATAAAACTGACATGCGCTTGCGCGCATTTTTGTGTAATAGCGGATGTAGCACTGAAATACTTTTTAAAACACGCTACATGCTGGCTAAGCCCAAAAAATGTTGCTTTAATAAGTGTGTACGTAGAAACTCCTCCTTATAGCGTGGAGGCCGTCAAAGTTTGCATGCTTCTTGATACCCTTGACATTAAATCACACTTGATGGGCAGCACTACTCAACTAAAACATTTTTCACTACTCAAAGTAAAAAAGCTCTTTGTATTTCGTATAGCCGAATTCCTCCACAGTTTTGGAAAACTATCCACAACAACAACAGATCAAACGAACGCAGAATTGGGGGGCTGAAGAATATAGTGAATGATAAAATTGGAGATGAACCATCACAAATGAATAAAACTGACATGCGCTTGCGCGCATTTTTGTGTAATATGGAGTTAGACAAGTCTGATAGACTTTTCTTTCCTTGTGTGAACTTACAAACTACGTTTTGCGAGTGATTACAGCGAATGCCATAATGCCTTTGTGTATTTAAAATCAAAATTGCATGATAAGTGTGTTATTTGCTAATAACTCTTTTTCTGTTCAAGATACACTTAAAAGTTGTATTGAGAGGGTATTGGAAATCGATCCTTCTGCGCATTTTGACACCAGTCTCGACGCGGTATCTCGTACCGTTACCGAGATACGGAAAATTCCCGAAATCGTGCTCCGCCAGAGTTTCGAACGCGTGCTGCAGCCTCAAAATGACGTCATAGCGAAATAAAAATTACATATTTGAAATCAGCGTCAAAAACTCTATCAGATACGACCCCAAGCATTTTCAATTTCAAAAATGGTGAAAAAATGAAACACCCTAGTATACAGCGTTAGGCTTACTCAGTTGAAGACATTAATCTGTATTTCAATTGGCAAAAATAAATAAAACAGAAACTTATCAGGATTTAAAATTCAAAATCTTGAACTTACAAAGGTTTTAAAATATATTATTGTTGCTGTTGTTACTGTTGTGCATATATGTCCTCCTGTCATTGGACAGCTTCATACGCTACCTGTTGGACGATCCGCTCACTTTTCATGGCGATAACTACTTTGGGCTCGAGGAATCCGCATCTGCTTATAGGTTTCCTGCGATCCAACGTTTCTGTACATGTTTTTTGAATTTGTGTCCACTGAATTTGCTGCTTGTTCGAAGACACCAAGCAGAGATAATCATCGTAAAGCGTTTTATCCAAAAATGCAACAACGTGACCAGGGTGTGGGTTGAACTCTGATCATGCGACCAAGGCCGTCGTAAAAACGTTGCCTTCGCTCTTTCAACCACGTTGCTGACTAGATTTGGTGTTGCTTTTTTTTACATTACGCTAAGCATGAGGGACATGACAATGTATCATTGAAAAAGACATCTTCCGCTTATTTTTCTTCCTGGCCAAAGACCATCTAAGCTAGTGGTTCCCAACCTTTTTCTAACCGTGGCCTATTTTCATTTTGAAAATTGTTTATGCCCACCTCTCTAAGTGTTGCGCCATTTCTGCGTATTTTTAAGCGATCTCAAAAAAAAAAGGTTATGGCACCAAACGCAGCGATTTTCTGCGAGATTTCTGACGATCGGTGGGAAAGAGGACCACATCGCTTTTTTTCAACACCACTTTTTCAAACCAAATAGCTCTGTTGGCTACCGCAAAATGCTCGTATTGCCCACAGGTTGAAAGCCACTGATATAAGCAGTTTGTTGCTGATGAAATAGTTGCAAATAAGAACCGCAAAAGGTTTCTCTGCGTTAGTGTGGTCTGGCATGCTTAAACCGACGCTTTTGTTTAGATTAAGCGAGGAAACGCAAATGAGCGGGTCCGACAGCGAATTTAACCTTTTGTGTATGTCGCATCCGTGCAGTCGTCGTGTCGGATCCGGCTTGTTACCGGCGAACAAAGAAAAGAACAGAGACGAAGACGTCGTTTCCTGTAAGTGCCAATAGGCTGATACGTATGTTTATCGCCATATAATGCATATTGATGACGGCGAAGTTTGGTTTCTGCTATGTTGTTATGTCAGGTACTGCCGTGTTTCCTTCTTAACTAACAGTGCCGGATATGGTTGTTTGGATGGAAGATTAGGAGGTGGGAATCTTGAGCACCCGGGCAGCAAAACACGCAGTTTTATTGGCTTTCACTTGTAGAAAGGGCCTAAAAGCCGCCGAAGACCTTTTTTTTGGGTTTTGCGCTCAGTTTGGGCAAGATTGCTAGAGCAGGTGGGGAATTTCCAAAGGTGACAATGAGAAAAAGAAATGAATCACTGCGTTGTACCTATCTTGTATCTGGTTAGCACTAAGTTATAATTAAGCATGAAAAAATTTGTGCGAAAACTAAAAACTTCGATGTATAGTGGTATGAATTTAAATTAGCTTATAAATTGAGGTTTGTAGATAAAATAATTTGATAGATGATGTTGTTTTCTTCACAGAAATGCATTATCCTAATGCATATAATGGTACTAAAGCTGATGCGATTTGTTTTCGGTTGTATAAAAAATCAATCATTTCAGTAATCGAAAGCCTTTTAAACTGTACCGCGTGATGTATTTGGCACAGTAAAACGAACTAAAGTTGCATAGTATAATACTTTCATGATCGATATTGAAAACAGTTTTTATGTTTTTATATGCTTATGAGAAACAAACGCATTAAAAAGCATGCACTTTACAAACATTTAAGAAAAACACATTAAAAGCACTTATCTGTTTAGAGAGACTCTCAGTTTTGGTAGATGCTTGTTTATTAAAAATTGTTGAAAGAGTTTTTGAATTCGGTTTCTAAGTCTTGCCGTTTTCCAAATATTGCAGTTCAAATTTTATTATTTTGTTTTAGTGTTGTGACAAAGTTTTTGAAATTTACTTCAACTTTTTGCGTTTTCAGTTGTAGAAAATTAATTTTAAAGAAATTGTCATTGTTTACTTACTCTATCTCGTAACGTTATTTTGGTAATAGTGTTATCATCACAAGCCTCTTTTGGCCCCGATAGCTTTTCTGAAACTTTGTTTTTACTTGGCAACACTGACAAATTTCTGGAAAAGAGCGACTGAATAATATTAACCGTTTTAGTCACATAACAATCAAATTTTAATATTCTCTCTCTTTGTTCAAATTGAGGTTGGGGGGGGGGGGGTACCTTCTTAAACCGTAATCTTGGAAAGCAGATGGTCATAACATGTTCAAGTTTAATTAAGTTAGTTTTACATTTGCTGAAATCTATTTAAAAAAAGAGTCTGCATATGTACAATTGTACATTAACCAGTGGTGCCGCTTAAATTTTGCAGGAACCGGGTTCGTAACCGGTTCGCTCGCTAGAAAAGTGTAGGATGTCTAATCATTTATGCCAGCAATTTTTGTCAACCGATTCTCTAAGATAGGAACCGGTTGGCTCAAATCGGCTGAGTAGCACCGCTGTACCTAAACTTTTTCTTGAATGACCTTTTCAATATTGAACGTGACCGCTTTCGTCAGTTTAAGATCTAATAATGCTCACATGATTGACTCCGGCATTTGAGGTACAAAATTTCTACTTTCGGAAATTAGTAATTAACTGCCTCTGATGGTAATAAACTCATTTAAAAAATCTTTATATGTTACTATTTTGAAGAAAAAGTAAAAGTGAGCTCAACCTATGCTGCTTATTTTTCGCATGCTCCGGCGGCAAAGACTCGGTTGGTTGAGCGTCGGGCTAGAGAGCGCAAGGCTACCGACTCCGGGTTCGATTGCCGAGCTGGCAATGGGTCGTTGTTTCTTTGGAAAAGATTCTTTAAGCCTTCTGCCATTGTAGCCAAGCAGACTACCAGTTGGTGGCCAAGAACCCAAAAAAAGGGTGGTCTGGGTTGGTGTGGTTAGACAGGCGCAGAGTGCTCGGCACATACGCATGGATGAAACGAAGCTGAAATAAAAACGAAGTTGATCTCCGCTTGGGTCTGAGTATGTATGGTCTTTCTCTTACAATCAAAAATTGGTAAGGGGTCCAAAACCTCAAATTTGTGGTGATCTGCCCATTTTAGGGGATGGAGCACTGTGACACTTTTAAGGAAAATTCAACAAATGAAACAAAAAAGTAACAAAAATCTGGCTTTCCAAACCATGCAATCCAATTCAACATTTATCGCGTCCAACTCTATAACACAGTGCATGAATTATACAAGTCACATAATGATAAATATACACAAAACTTGCAGTTCTACAAGGGAAAGAACATGTAATCCAAATGGTCGTGCTGGATTGCATGGTACCGAGGAGTTAAGATTTTGGCTATCCTTCTATGGTAGTGGTGGGTTTTCAAATCGTCTCCTATTACTGGATACGATTTTAGCCAGAAGTGTATAGGAGCCCGTCAGGAAAAATACTTCAAACGTCAAATATTACTTAACTCAAAAATGTATATAAAGGTAATGCACGGTTAAGTGCTTTTTCCTCGATTCAAACTTAATCGTTTGAAACCGTGAATGGTTTTGAGATTCGCAAAAATTTGCTAACCAAATCTTTGGAGGTATTTTATTCAGATGCTTTTTCAGATGACCACAGCAAAGTATTTGTTCGCATGAGACCATCGGAACAAACTCCTTTGTATTACAATGCTTCCAACCTAGAAGTAAGTGGGGCCGAAGAATGATTGTGTAATGTATATTCAACTGTTTTATTTTGTTTATCGTACAGTTTTGAGCCTATTAATCAGTGTTGGCGTTTTTCTTGAACAATTGTTATTCTTGGTCGTATTTTTGTATAAATGATGTTGATTTATTTCGAAAATTATCAATATTAATTCATTTCTCAGAGTTTACCAAGATTTTTTTTACCAAAGTAACAATGCACGCCATCTCAAGACCAAGATTACCCTCAACAATTTTTTAATTTTGTGATTTCGGCCATAACCATGTTTTTTTTATATATAAACCCCATTTCTTTACAAAGAAAAAAAAACTTAAGCAGTGCTTTACGTTTCATAAGAGACGTTTCTACCGAAAACTGTAGTAAACGTAAGACGGGACCATTTCCCTTTGTTGGAGATCCATCAGTTGCGTGGAGGAGGTACTGCTATGGAAACACGCCTTTAAGTACTGTCTTCATAGCAGTGTTCCCAGCGAGAGCGCCGTACAATATCAGAATTTTAGAAAAAGAAAACATCAAAACCGGGCCGTTTCAGCAAATTTCAACCAAAACATTTAAAAACGGGTTTTAAATTGGGCTTCTCTTTTGGAGCACACCTCTCTAAAGAATTGGATAAAAGCTTTTTTTTTGAGATCACCTCCCTCTTTTCCAACTGTTTTCTGTTAGTCTAAATGGAATTATGTGAATAAAGAATAGACCTTCTTGTAACTTTTATCCAACCTCTTTTTTATGGACTTGTCTTTTTATTTGCGTAATTTACATCAGATTTTCATTAAAAACATATTAGACATCAGATTGCAAGTCAAAAACATTAGATCTGATGTAATTACATCAACGCTGAGAGCATGGCCGAAAATCAGTTAAAAGTTTTAAAGTTTGTTGGACTTTTAAACTTTTTTCAAATTGCATTCAAACTGAAAGTTTATTATTGTAGGCTTACGACGTGAATAGCAATTTAATTGCTTCTCAAGATCCATTTAAAACCACGATTGAAGATTTCTGGCGTGTTATCATTGATAATTACGTCACTTGTGTCGTCATGCTGACGCCATTGCAAGAAGAAGATCAAGAGGAAAACGAACATGTGAGTTGAATTGAGCGGAATGTCGTACCAATCTCTGCAGACTTGTCTCTGTGTTGTGTATGCTTTTGAATTTACCTTGTTTTTGCCGATTTCAAGATGGTCAAGATAGAAAAAAACTAATTTTTATGATTGTTTCAAGTTTCTCCTATAGTTAGAAATGAAAACTTGTGAAACTAGTTTGTTTGGCTTTTCTCTATAGATTATGCAGTGGTTTTGAAGCTTTTTTTTTTAAGCAACCCAAACTTCTTGAAAAAATCAAATGTATGAAATTTTGTGACCCATGTATATTAGGGCGGTTCAAAAAAAAATTTTTTTCTTGAAAACACGCTATCACCCCCTAAAATCGTGAGGTTGGCTGAAAAAACACCACAGAAAAAAATTCGGTTCAATTCCTCCAACATCCGCCACGGAAATCGAGTTTTTGTTTTTTCTTCAAAATCCGGGGATTCCCCTAATTTAAATAAGTAAATTTCTTAATTTTTATGCTGTTTTAGACAATTTTCTCGAAATTGTTTAAAGGAAGGTTGTTACCAACGATTGAGTTAGGTCACCTTATAGTTGGGTGTTACGTCATCAATGACGTCATCAAGTTTAGGGGGAATTCCCCAGCAATTCTTCACAATTAGAGCATTTTTTACGAAAAATCTGCATTTACTGAACTAAACTCGATTTTGGTTTTGAAAACATTGTATTTCTTCAATAATTGATAAAAAAAAGTTTTGCTCAGTAGTTTCATACTGCATGTGTTAGTTAATTCAACGTCTTGTCGCAATATGAACAGCAATACAGTAAAACAAAGCAGATTTTCTGCGACTTGGAGTTTTCTTTCTAAAATCTGGATACTTCTGCCTTATGCTTTCGACGCAATGCAAGATCATGTTTCGTTGTTCGTTGTCGGTAGTTTGAACGTCTTTATAGTCTTCAAGTATTTTGATGCCCCTTTCAGCTGTGTCATTTGTCACTTTCATGTTAAATACTAATCGTTCAAGCCTTTGGTATGAATCAGACTTGCACCGTTGGCTTTGAGCCCGAAGCAGAAACTGGACATCATCGATGGTGAATCGAAACCGCTGGAGCAAAAGCACAGAACGTCTTCCCGCCAAATCTGAAATCCGTGTTGTCTCTGTGATGTGGGGCAATACTGGTTTTTGTGGTGCGAGCACTGTGTGCTGATTTTCTCGATAGAGTTGGAACATCCTACGAGCTAAAACTTCTTTTTCTTCGCATGCAAGTTGCTTAGAGCACAGAGCAAATGGTATCAGTTCTTCGGTCAAATACCATAAATGGCGTGACGGGGCTTTAGCAGCGTTGTGTGCAATATTGCCAAGTTTTGAAGAACTCTGATATTTCAACATTGTTTTGTAAAACATAAGATCATTGTATGCTGCCTCTGATGCTAAAGGAGACTGAAACCAAAAAGACGAATAAAATATAGCAACAAAGTCTCCAAAACCTTGCAGTTTTTCAAGATTAGTTTCTTCAACTTGGAGTTGTCCTTGGAGCAATAACATTTTTAGAGAATAAATACAACACGACATCCATCTTGCTCGGTGTTGAGCTCCAGGGCGACGAAAAGAAAAATTTGAAAATGATTTTTCATCGATGTAAGTGCCTTACATTGATGAAAAATCATCCTTACATCGATGAAAAATCATTTTCAAATTTTTCTTTTCGTCGCCCTGGAGCTCAACACCGAGCAAGATGGATGTCGTGTTGTATTTATTCTCTAAAAATGTTATTGCTCCAAGGACAACTCCAAGTTGAAGAAACTAATCTTGAAAAACTGCAAGGTTTTGGAGACTTTGTTGCTATATTTTATTCGTCTTTTTGGTTTCAGTCTCCTTTAGCATCAGAGGCAGCATACAATGATCTTATGTTTTACAAAACAATGTTGAAATATCAGAGTTCTTCAAAACTTGGCAATATTGCACACAACGCTGCTAAAGCCCCGTCACGCCATTTATGGTATTTGACCGAAGAACTGATACCATTTGCTCTGTGCTCTAAGCAACTTGCATGCGAAGAAAAAGAAGTTTTAGCTCGTAGGATGTTCCAACTCTATCGAGAAAATCAGCACACAGTGCTCGCACCACAAAAACCAGTATTGCCCCACATCACAGAGACAACACGGATTTCAGATTTGGCGGGAAGACGTTCTGTGCTTTTGCTCCAGCGGTTTCGATTCACCATCAATGATGTCCAGTTTCTGCTTCGGGCTCAAAGCCAACGGTGCAAGTCTGATTCATACCAAAGGCTTGAACGATTAGTATTTAACATGAAAGTGACAAATGACACAGCTGAAAGGGGCATCAAAATACTTGAAGACTATAAAGACGTTCAAACTACCGACAACGAACAACGAAACATGATCTTGCATTGCGTCGAAAGCATAAGGCAGAAGTATCCAGATTTTAGAAAGAAAACTCCAAGTCGCAGAAAATCTGCTTTGTTTTACTGTATTGCTGTTCATATTGCGACAAGACGTTGAATTAACTAACACATGCAGTATGAAACTACTGAGCAAAACTTTTTTTTATCAATTATTGAAGAAATACAATGTTTTCAAAACCAAAATCGAGTTTAGTTCAGTAAATGCAGATTTTTCGTAAAAAATGCTCTAATTGTGAAGAATTGCTGGGGAATTCCCCCTAAACTTGATGACGTCATTGATGACGTAACACCCAACTATAAGGTGACCTAACTCAATCGTTGGTAACAACCTTCCTTTAAACAATTTCGAGAAAATTGTCTAAAACAGCATAAAAATTAAGAAATTTACTTATTTAAATTAGGGGAATCCCCGGATTTTGAAGAAAAAACAAAAACTCGATTTCCGTGGCGGATGTTGGAGGAATTGAACCGAATTTTTTTCTGTGGTGTTTTTTCAGCCAACCTCACGATTTTAGGGGGTGATAGCGTGTTTTCAAGAAAAAAATTTTTTTTGAACCGCCCTAATGTATATTCTAAATGGGCTTTTCATGTTTTTTTGACCGAAAAACGGGACAGCCTTAGACAACCAGAATCTATCCCAAAACAATTTGCGGAATGTCAGGTGAAGACCAAAAAAAGGGGTCTTCACTTTTGGAACCCACGTGTTTTCGCGGGTTTGATCAGACTCGTGTATTACAAAAGTTTGTATACCGCGGGTTTTGAGGTGAGGACCAAAAGAAAAAAAAGTCTTCACTTCTGGAATCCACAAATTTCCGCGGGTATGGTCTTTAATATTTTGTCATTGCTTTCTGCAAATTTCACTCTTTGTACAGAAGATGTCTAGAAACAAAACAAGCGACCCAAAGGAATTGTTAGGCGACCCAACTTCGGGTCACGACCCATAGGTTGAGAACCATGGGATTATAGCATGGTGTGACAAAAAAATGTTGCTCCACAGAACCCAGCATTGTTGAAGAACCCGGTAGAAAAATAGCCGTTTTTTCATCACTACAACGTGTCACCTCCAACACCATACAGGCTGCTAGTGCTGATGGGCATCTCTGTTGGTTGCCTATTACGACCTCATTGGTGGGTGACTTCACTATCAGAACTTGTGTTGTCCGTTACCCAGCAGTTCAATATCACCATAACGCGGAGGCTGAGAAAAGTGATAGGCCAAAATGATCACCAAAGCTTACGTAGAGTGACACGAGGTGTAACTCATGGAGTGGTTTGTTTTTTACTTTTTTTTTTAGTGTTGGGTAATTTTTGTTTACTGTTCGAGGTTACGTAATGAAATCAAAGGCAGAAAGAGCTTAATATTTTTTCAATGATTTCCTAGGAATATTGTCCACAATATTGGCCAAATGAAGGCAACGAAGATTACGGTGAAATTACCGTGAATTTGAATTCTCAAGAAGCAAAAGAGCATTTCGTGGAGTCGCACTTGACTGTTAAAAGCGATCATTTGAAGAGTGAGATAACTCACGTGCGCTATCTTGAGTGGAAAGAAGCTGACGCTCCTCCGCCACAAGTGGGCGACGCACTTCTAACCATTGCAGAATACGTCTTAAAAGAACTGGTGAAAAAACAAAATCATGTCAAGTCCCGTGTTTTAATCCACTGCAGGTGAGATAGATTCACGAAACAACAACAGACTTGCTCTTTCAGCCAGTCTTGAGTTGTTGAATACCCATTTTCTGTGCCTATCTGAATTAGTGAAATTTGTGATGCAATAATTATTTACAATTTAGCTTTATTGATGAAGCTGCCTTAGCCAAGATAAAAGCGAAAAAAGCTAGTGTTTTTCGAATTCAAGTTTCCACCTGGCCAAAATGATCGTCTATCAGCCTAACGTGAAGAATGTTTTTTTTTACCAAACGTTGAGAAATAAAGCTGTGAAGTCCAATTATATAGCTTTGGTTTAAGCTAACTGGGAATAGAATCTACTAAATCAATTATGACAGACGCTCAATTCACTAGAGTAGAGTTTCTTTAGCGAGGCGCGGAAAAAGGCACCTGGAGGTGGAATAGCGCATTGGAACCTTAGCCAGTCAGTATCTGGTTCGAAAGCATTGAATTCCTCTTTACTTATACCTGAAATTATCCCGGAATTTGGCTCAAAAAACACTTAAGATTTTGTTTTGCTTTTTACCCGTTAATTGGCACTGTGTATTCTGGTAACCTATTTTTTTCGAGTGGTGGCCACAAGTTTTGGAAGTTTTGGCAAGGAGACCACTGATAAATGCAGGAGTCGTTTTTTTGTTAACCTTTTGTTAATTGCTAGTAATTAATTAAGCACAGACCCCTTACGGCTTATTTTGTCTTTCTATTTGTCAGGAGGACATTCTTCTGACGATCCTTGTGACGAGTCGGAAGACAACAGGCAGTTTGGAATTTTAGTTAATATTCTTTTTTGTATTTTATATAAGTTTTGTGTTACTGCAAAATTACTGGAATACAGCAGCTACTGTAGCTTTGAGAAGTCATCAGGCACTTCCTGGAAACTTCGACTTGTACTAACAGTGATGATAGTAAGTTTTTTTTAATTTAAGTTTTGTCGTTTTTCTTTTGCAGTGACGGAGCGGGTCGAACGGGTGTACTCTGCTCTCTCGTTAACTTGCTTGATCGATTGAAGCGGGAGGATAGAATTGACGTGTTTCGTTCCGTTAAAGATTTGAGGGATTGTAGACCACTCATGGTTCGATCTAAGGTACGTACTTCGTAAATGTTTGGTTTGTATAAGACGAGATAAATTTATTTCGACGGTCGATAAACAGCACGAAATAAAAATTTTTTCTAAATTAAGATGGCGACAGGAACGCTGCGAATTAAGCTAACGGTTATCGAGCGAAGCAACTACCCTCTGTCAAAAGACGATTTATGCCAGGATATGCTTATAGTTTGCTCTGTAAAAGTGAGTTGAGACATCTTCAAAAATTTGTATTTCATTTTTCTCCAAAAAGCGTAATTTCTTAGTTCTTTCGTTTGAGGGATTATAGTTGCTCCGACTGACTTTCGACAATCTTGAGCAACAAACATGTTTTCGTGCAGTGTTCAGAAACAAAATAACCTGGAACCTTAGCAGAGCGTGGGTCATTAGATGGGGACGTTATACACTTACAGTGTGTAGTTTGGAGTCTGCTTTGCGTCATATTTGCTAGCTGCGTCAGTCACAGTTAAAAATTCAAACTAATGCCAGCGCAAAGGCGATTCAACTGCCAGTGTCTAAAGTCGGAAATAAATGAGTATACTGTAGTCTACTGTAGATGTGTTTTATTTTTCAAATCTTTTCCCATGTTTTGTGGATTCATGTTAAGGCGGTCTTGTGAGTCGGTAGAGCTTGTGCTTTATTGCCGAATCGTTTCCTTGATAGTGGGCGTAGCTAGAAAGCTGACTTTCAATCATTTTGGTTATACAATTGAGCCTAGTCTGCACTCTGCAATCAGCTAGCTAACACCAACGCATGGAGATAAAGTATTAATCTTTAGGATATTTTGGTGATCATTGTGAGGTGTGAAGTCGATTTAGAATCACATAAGGCAGAAAAGATTCAATTTAGTCTTAAAGGATTCGATTTTCGTTTGTTTTTTTTTTGTGCTTTTTAACAAGTTTCTGTTTGGTCAATCTAACTCAAGATCTAACCTTGTTGAAAGAGGCAAAGTTTTAAGTACAGGTAACGGAAAAAGGCTCGTTAACCGCGGAAAAAATGCACTTAAAATTGAGGTTTTATTCTTTTGTCATCATCAATTCCGTTTTAATCCGGAATTTCCCCGTTAACTCTGTTAAAAGAGTTGGCCTGGTTTAGTATGTTCATCGGCTTCACCACATTCTCTTTTACCAGTCTATTTTTTCATTTAATTCTGTACTTGTTTTTTTCCGCGTTTGATTTGGTCGTCCTTTGCAGATACATTGCACTTCAGATTTCAAAAACCTTTTGCAATAACGTTTTTTATCTTCTCAAAATCTTACCGAACCATCGCAGCTTGCTTTAGCCATCCTATCCAAAGATTCCTCTTCATTTTAATAGAGTTTTAATAAAGCAAAACTGGTTTTATCAAGTTTTACAAGGTTTTATCTTTTTATTTGAAGGTTTTATCAAGTTTAACAACTACCTTCATCATGTTAACAAAAACAAGTTAAGCAACGTTTTATTTAGGGTTTTATCTACTTTAACAACCACTTCTTAACCAGACTAGCTATGTTTTTAGGAGCAATACAAGCTTTGTTATGACATAATGCAGTTGCACCTAACCAAACGTGACGAAGCCAACGAAGCATGACGATACATGATGACGTAACAGCTTGATTTTTTTGCTGCCTTACTGTTGCTTGAACTATGCATATCACAAAATGTGTAAAATAGGTAACTGTCATTTGCGAGACTGCTCTTTCATCCAGCTATAATATTATTCTCTCTTAAAAACGCCCTAAACTTAGCTTTAATTATTAAACCACGGTTATGAATTAAAATTTTTCCGTTTAGTTACAATACTTTTTTGTTAAGTATGTTATGTTTTGTTCTAAACAAGGTGAGGCGATCGCATTGCATTAATTTTGATTTTAAAATGCTTTTTAATGCCTTAATTTATCACAAAACCAGAATGGATTAAAGCTCTTTTGTTTTACTCAAATTTAAGTTTAATTTTCTTTTTATCTTTTAAATTTAAAGTTCTTTTTTACATAATTCATTTTAATGTGACCTTTTCCAGAGCATTTACAGTGCAAACTTTCTTTGACTTAATTATCGGTTTTAAAGCTACGAATTTGACCCACTATATTGTTTTACCTAAAACCTGGTTAACAATGTCGCTGAAACATCCTTTAAATGTCGAAGGCCTGACGTGAGCTTATGACTGCTTTTAGTCCTTTAAATGTTTGAAAATGTGATTTGTTGATTGCTTTGAATGTTTTTTAAAGTTATCTTTGTTGTGTTTCTGCAACTATTACCAGTACTCATGGCGCTCTGTTTTTTATTTGTTTTGGTTTAGGGGTGTCCGGAAAGCGATAGATAGCAACTATAAGGATACATTTTGTAAAAATATGTCTCAATAACATCAATCTTTGTAAGAATCACTGCAATTCAAACTTCAAAAAATTTCACTTTTTAGATCTTTTTTTAAAGACGTTGCTCTGATACCATCAATAAACCTGTAAGCATCAATTTCTTTTTTATTCAACATTTCAACCTCGTATCTCTCATGGCAACCCACAGTCTTGTGTCGTTGCTAAAAAGAGTGCATTGTTTTGTTTAATCGTTTGTTAAACAATAGTTGGAACTGAAAAGCGTTGAAAGGCTCTGCCGAATTTTACTCGCCTGCGCAGAAACATACTACATAACATTAGAACATTGGGCATAGAGCACGAAATTGTCAAACGAAGTTTCTCGATATATCTTTTTTGCGGTCCGGACATCTCTTGAAGCTATTTTCATTTTCACGTTTATCTATTAAAAGAAGCTTTTTTAGTTTTCCTATTTATGCTGTACGTTAAATGCGTTGTTGATCTGTATTATCACACTTCCTTTGTAGGTTGGTAAATAGGGCTGAAACGGATGCAGTGCTTTTACATCCAACGTATTGTCAAATTGCACTAGCAGATTGATAAAATTATTTGTCAAATTTTCATTATACTATAGCTACTTAGATTGCATTTTAACTACGAGTTAGCTTTGGGCCCATCTCTTCGTTCTGGCGTTTTGGCAACGTAGCTCCTTTGCAAGAATTTCGGCAGGGGGCCAGTCTTTGGCTACACATTTGACTTACCCAGAAACGAAGCCCAGGCCTCTTGTTCCAGAGCGTGCACGCTAACGCTGTTTAAGTTCTTTGAGATAACAAATAGATGCAAATAAAATTAATTTCAAATTATTTGTTAGATTAACTGAACTTACTGCGGTGTGCTGAAATAGGTTTTATGATAAGTTTTCGGTAAATAAATGAGCAATTTTAAACTGTAGAAGCAAAAGCAGACTTAGCGTCTTTATGGCTGTCAATAACAAGGCTTATTTTTCCCACGTTTCCGTCATACTTACTGATTGACGTCATTGTTTGCAACGGAAAAGGTTGTAGACGTTTGATTTAAGTAAGATACCGGTGACTTTTGTATTTGCAACTGCACTGCCTCAGTGAAGTTTTTTTGTTTTGCAAAAAACACGTCTTTATTATACTCTCCATATATAAAAAGTGTAACGAATTGATTTATCACTTCTCCGTATGATTACGATCGGGCAACACAGCTCCTTGAGAAGAAGTGCGACAGCGGTGGCAAACCGTGGGCAGCACTTCGTTCCATTTTGCTGCCTGGAAACTGAGCCTTCTCGTGTTCCAGAAGCGACGGTGCTAACCAATCGACCAACTAGACCGCCTATGGAAGAATTTACGTGAAAATTTTGTTCTTGCCCTGATGGCTCAACATTCTACAGTCTTTCCCAAATTTCAGACGAAGAAAAAAAAATTAATAAATAACAAAAGTTCTTTTAGTATCTTTAGACGTCGTTTTTCAGCTCACGTATCTGAACTCGTTGCGTTCTATGAAGTTCTTTCAACGGACACATTATATGCAACCTTGAGGCTGTTGTTGCCCACGCCAACTTTCATAAGCCATGAGAGCTCAATATTATACTTCGCTTTTTTCAAATATAAAACTCATTTCGCTGCATTATTCTAAACTAAAACCAACGAAGTCACTCATTTACGCTTCACTTCGATTTTCATATAAATCGGTAACTAATCCCATTAACAGCTTTACTAGGGTCGCGAAATACTATCTGTCCCCTGTGGCGCTGACTGGCTTCATTCAAATAATGCATGTATTTTCATGAAAAATTTAAGTAAAATTTTACTTTTATTTGTCAATAATATTAATTCTATTTACCTTTTGTGGCGCTTGTTTCAATTTTACGCTGGCTATGTTCCATTTAAACAAAAGTCATATTTGTTACGATTTGCCCGACTTTTTGTAAGTGGTTGCATGAAATGGGACTGCTGATTTTTAAAATTTGTGTGTGGTGTGTTTGAAATATTTTTACTTTATATGTAATCTGAATTGAAATGATTTCTATCTCGGTAGGTTTCATTTATGCGTTCATTTTTTATTGCACGTGCTTTCTTTGTTTTTGTTAGCGTCTTCAATTCCACAATATACCAGAGCGTGCAATAATAAAACGAATATTTGTGATCATTTTCTACTTTTCGAAAACGATCGAGTTTTACCCTAGACACGGAGAACTTCGGTATTTACCCTTTTTTAATGTGTGGCGTTCATCGTAAGTACATGATTAGTAACCACAAATGAAACTATTAGTTGAAAAAATCAAGTTGTAATGAGTTTTTAGAAGTGTCAACAATCTTAGATTGTGATTGAGAATACAGACCGCTTCGGAATTGTGATCTATGCATTATTCTAGCTACCTCACAAAAATAGAAGTCATAAAGTGTCAATCTAGATCAGCTTCTAATTGTCAGAAAAAACGACTACAACTTTGAGCAGGTTGACCTACATTCTTCTCAACACGATTTTGACTATCTCGATTATCTCAGAAACTACACCAGCCAAAATGCCGACATTTTTTGCAAAAGACTTTAAAAACAGAATTAAAAAACATATGGTAAAAGTTTCGACGTTTCCTTTTTACAACACAGGGTAGAAGAAACAGGACACGTAAAAAGCACCGGGTTGACCACCCCTGCTTTAAGCAGTCATGTGATGAAGTTTACCCGTGAAAAATTGGAAAAGATTTGGACGCGTTTTGTCAGAATAAAATCACCGAGCTCATTCAGCTCTCCTTCCACTTACATACTCAAGTCCAACACACGTTTAAACGCATATACGAGGTACACTTACGCATGTACGAGGTACTCGTACATTTGGGTTAGATTTCTAAGTAACTTTGCTAAGGCAAAAGCGGTTCCATCCTCCTTAGCCTCTGGTCATAAGTTTTGCCAGGAGGGGTGGCAACTCCTTATCAAAATTCACCTAATGATAAAAATGATGACAACAAAGCTTACTGTTTCTTCAGTTCCAGTTTCGTTTTAGCATTTACGCGTACAAGAGTAGACTACACTCATGCAGCAGTAATTAACAGTAATATTAGTATTGACGACCAGGGGATCCGTGCCGCCTTAACTCAAATTTTTGTCAACCAATTTAAAGATATAAATCGTGAGTATTACAGATTTTTTGACCTAAAAGTAGCGACCTCAGACCTTGGTATCTAATCGTTTTATGAACTTAATGCATTGAATGATTAGTAACCATCTACAGTATATGTACAACTTTAAATAGCGTACTCTTACACCTGGTTATTTTCACGTCAAAACAAAAATCTCGAAGGAAAATCTTAAATGGATTATTATTTACGACTATAATACTGAGAAAATTTAACCCCAAATGCAAAATCATAAACGTATTTTCGGCCAAATTATAAGTAAAAGGAGGATTGAAACAATTTTTTTCAACTGGCTTTCAAATGTTAAAAATCTAGTTCTTTCAAATGGTTCTAAACACATGCGAAATGTGATTCAATGGCATTAAAATAGCTTTTTTCCAAAAAATTACCAAGACATTGCCAAGCAGCTGGGGGTTCGGCCCCAAACCTCCATCTGTGATACGTTTAAGTAAACCAGTTTGCTTTCACACGTCTCCCAATTTACATATTTTCATTTTTAACTTTTAGTTTAAGCGCTCTCCCTTTTGAAAACTCTTAGTTAAGTGACGGCTTCTGATCATACATTCTACGATATCTTTGTCCCACAAAAAGTTCCTCTTTCGAAAATTTCTGATGACGTCATTGTATGACATATTTGGTTTGGCCCTCCCCCCAATCAAAAATCCTGGCTACGCCTATGCCCGGGGGGTTGGGCCGTGCCCCCCCCCCCAAATCACTGCTTGTGCCTCCCAAGCGAGAGTAAAGTTTTGTGCTAGTACAAGAAGACCAGCAAACTTATGCCCAAAAGCAGGTCACTACAAACGCTTTTTTTCTATGAAACTGCAAGACAGATCGAGCGAACGTGATCAAGTAGCCTAAGATTTTGCGATGAAGATCTTTTTTTATTTTTTTGGTCTTCACCTCCAAATTTGAGGGCAAAATCCATACCAAAGGAGGATAACATAGGATTTGGAGCAAAATATTCACCAGATTGCTGAGGCATTCCAAAAGCGTCTGGTCTCGGCTGCGCAAGCGTGCCCCCAAAAGTTTTTTGCCCCCCCCCCCCCCCCCCCGAAACCCACAACTCTGGCTCGGGGCCTGTTACTGTACTGTTCTACTTGCAGTGCACGACTGTACTGTGGTCTGCGACCACATAGCCAACAAATCATCTTCATTTGTTTTAACTAAATGCTAGCATCTTGAGGAAATATCGCGGAAAACCGTCTTTGCGATTAGCAAGTTTTTAGCAATTTATCGAACTGTAATTATCGCATTTTCGTTTAAAGAGATGCTGCTCGAAATCGGCTTTGTTGAAATCGGTTTTATCAGTTCAAATTGACCCGCTACTAGCAACATTATTTGTTCAATTTTGGTTCAGAAAAAATCGGACCACGTACGATAAAACTCGCCTACACATATGCGAGCTACGACAAAACGTCACAAAGGTAATCTTGTATGTTCTACTAAACTAAAATAATGTGGTAACAAGAGCAGAGTAAAAACAAACGGAGAGTAAAGACTCCAAACGGTAACGTGTGAAAATGTGAATCAAAAAAGTCTTGGAAGGAGTTTATTAGGAGTAGCGGCAGCGGCAGAATAATTGCTTAAAAAACAGCGCTGAAGCGCTGCCGCTTTTTCGGTTAAAAAAACAGCGGCGCTGCCACTTGTCGCTGGTGACAAAAAAAAGCAGCGGCGCTGCCACTACCGCTACAGAAAAAGTAGCGCCGCTGGTAGCGCCGCTGGTGAACAGCGCCGCTGTGCCTATCACTGCTTAACCGTTCGAAAAAGTCATTTTTTGGGGTCCATTTGGGAGGGTTTCCGGGGGTGGGATGGTACCCCCAGACTATGTCCAGGCATTTGTCTCTTTATTATCTCTTGATATCAAAAAAAGTAGCATCCTAGCTTAAGCCGTCAAAACATTGATTTTGGTGGGTCCATTTGGGGGTTTTGAGGGTTTGGTATCTCCAAACTATGTCAAAATATTTTTGCCTTTTAAATTTTTACTGATAGCAAAAAAAACTAGCGCGCTAGCTTATGGTGTTAAAAAAATTGATTATTGGGGAGTCTTCACAGAGAACGAACTTGTTACCCTCTGATCATATTTAGTGTCAAAACAAATAACATCAAAAGCGATTTTGTCCTTATCGCAAAAAGTGAATAGGCTATACTAGATTTAATATAATCTTGGTTTGATAAAAGCGATGACTTACTAGATAATTGAACCTATGTCTCATGTTTCAAGCTCTGACGCCTTAAACACGGCAGAACGCGCGGGTATGTGACTAAAATTACTTAATAAACTTCGCTATCACAAGTTTTGGGTGCATCTGCCCGAAACCACGTGACGTAGCGCATCCAAAAATGCAGGCACACAACTTCATATGTAGACTTATCATATCTCCAAATTTCAAGTTTCTAGCATTGGTAGTTTTGGAGTTTTTGTCTCCATAAAGAAATTCGCTTAAATAACTAAATTAATAAACAAATAAAGAAAAAAAAGTGTCGAAATTGTCACAGTTTAATTTTGGGAGCTGAAACTGTGTGCCAAGGTGGTTTTAAATTCGAAACTTTTATTCTACTTCTGCAAATAGTTTTCGAGCCAGAGCTGTTTAAACCTCCGAAATTGGCATTTCAATTTTTGGCTCGGAAACCCGTATCACGTGATCGATTGCCCCCAAAATTTGCACTAAGAATGATTTATATGTGCTTTATATAAGTTCTAAATTTCAAGTTTCTACCTTTAGCCGTTTTAAAGTCACAGCGTTTTCGACCTCTGGTTGCCGAATTCGTAATTTCGCACGAAAAAAACATAGGGACTTCCGATGCGAAGCGTCGCGGATGTCTCCAAAATTTATACATAATTTTATAACGTTTTACCCTTATGTGACATCATGGCAGCTCTATTGCTGATCCTGCTGCAATAACAACAGTTGCTTAAAGTTTGAAATTTACTATAGAGATGATTTGTGAACAATAATAAATGACACAATATTTTAAGCACTCTCACGAAAACGCAATTTTGTAATTTATCAAAGTGGATTATTATCATTAGAGGTTAATTACTCTGTTTTTCACTAAACGTGACGTCATGGTGGTTATCTTATGAGTTGCATTTCCATAACAAAACATGTTTCAAATTCGCAGCCCAATATAAACGTAGAATTTGCACTTAAAAACTTGTTGTATCTCACGTTTTACTGTAATTGCTTATAAAACAAAAGTTGCTCAGAGCAATTTTTTTCCAAATTTTGCTTTTTCGACGTCATGCGGCTATTTTGGATTGCGCAATATTACAAAAATTCTATTGCGTTGTGAAACTGATGTTCAAATACCATTTTCATGATTAAACTTGTTGAAAGTGCTTCAATAAACAGAAAATTTTTATGACCATATAAAATTTGATCATTTAAATATCATAGAACCTTCCTAAAGTGATGTCATGGTAAAATATAACTGTTTATATCACTGCAACAAAAGTTGTTTCAATTTTACACTGCAATGATTGAAATGCTGACGAGCAAAAAGTATTATTTTGCAGCACATTTTGTCCCACTTGCTCTTACAAGATCAAAATCAAACAGAAAAAAACAACTTTTTGTCACAGTTAACGCAATTCAACATAGTGACGTCATGCTTGATGAAGTGATTAAAAAAATCAAAAAATAAAGTGTTTTGTCAATACATGTCCGAAAGCATAAAGATTAATTACTTTTTTCCGATATTCAAAATGATTATGGCACAAAAAAATTAAAACGATTGATTTTGCTGAAAATTAATTCGTTTAAAATGTGTTTGCAATTATGAAAATGTTAACAAAAGTTAACAAAACTTAAGCAGGAAGTATATAAACAATTTAAAAATGCATATCAGTACTACAATTTCGAGCTACTTCATCAGCACACCGAACAAACCAAAAGTTTCAAGAGCTGTATTCCATTGCCCAGATTACAGATACAACTTGGCTTTGGTTTCAAAGTTCAATATCAAATCCAAATGGCACCGCAATCAAAATAAGTAAAACTTATTAAATAAACAAAATTATATAATAATTCGCAAAAATGACATCATTGTGATATGTTGTAACCATAATGTTAAACGCGACTATGCTTTTCTTAAACCACATTAACAAAAATAATGTATCAGTTTTGATCTTTAGCTCTTTTAATTTGCAATTTTATTTGCGTCCAAAAGCAATGTTTTTTCCAAAAAAGCAGTTTTTGCAAAAAATGACGTCACCAACTCAAATATGATATCTCACTTTAAATTTACTATTGTTAGAAATTTCAGTGAACAGAATGACTCTGTGCAAAAAATCATTTTGCGGGCTCTTCCCAAACAGTAGTTTTGTTGTAAGACAGGAATCACACAATCAAGATTTTGCTCAATTTTCTTGCATCAATCGTGTGAAAGGTCGCGCAAGTTTATGGCTCACTATTGCGGGCACCCGTCGGCAATTTTATTGCGAGGAAATAGAACCGAGCTCTATTTTGCCAGCAAGTTTTCTAAAAGCCGCCGTTCTCAATGAAAAAAAAAAGATGTTTTAGCCATGCCTTTGAAAATATTAAGCTGCAGAATACAAAAACAAAAAAAACAAAACCGTCGAAGTCGAGGCAAAAAACGAATGCGTCACAATTATCAAGCAAAAATGTTGTAAGAAATTTTTCCGCTTTTGATTTAATCGAAAATGACGTATTATAACATTGTGCCTGCTCTTTTCTCATTTTTCTTCAAAGACTTAAACGAGGACTAAAGGCAAAATCAATGGGGATTTTTAAAGTTAGGCCAATTGTATTACACTAGATTATCGTTGACCCCTCTCTTTTTGACCCAGCCGTTGCAGAGATACTCTACTTCAAACACGACGTCGGTGACTATAATGTTATAAATTTCAATAATTTTGTTGGCAATCCTGCCGTTAATAAGCTTTAGCGTCCTAGCGACGCCTTCCCAGTTCTAACCTAAAGGAACAATTATTCGGTAACTGCATTGAGTCGTTTAGCTACGCACTAATCAGGTTGATCTTATCAAGCACGACAGATCTGAACTGGTAAAAAGTTTACTTTTTGGTAGCTTAGCGATTTCAATAAAAATCTAGCTGACATAATTATACACTTCAATCTAAATCCTAGCCTAGTCTAGCAATAAGGTTTTTATTGCTAGGATACACAGTACAAACTCATACCTGATAATAAGACTCCCAATACTTGAGTAGGTCCAAGGGCGTACGCAGGGGGGGGGGTGGGGGTTCAAACCCTCCATTGGTCTGTACACTAAAATGCACCGTAAAGAAAATATCACGTTTTTAGCACTTCTGAGCCTGTTTTTTTTGCAATGACACGGACTCTAACATGATTTAAAGCAACTTTTGAAGCATTTAGAATTTCTTAGGGGGGGGTTAATTTGTGAAAGATATGGCTTACAAATCAGTAACAACTTCAAAAAATTGCCAAAATTAGCAAATTTAACCGCTAAAAATGCTTAACATTGGCTTCATCAAAAATATGGAGATGGGGTTTCAGTATTAGTCAGTGATGGGATTCAAAATTTTAAGAACAGGTTCTCTTTTGTATCGTACTTACTAACAACAGGTTCGCTCATTTCCTTCTAAAACTAATTATCTCATCATCTCTACAAAATTGAAAAAAAAACAGTTGATAATATTAATATACGATACAATAACACGATAATAAATAACGTTGAGAAAACAAAATAACTATCTGCCTTATTTGCAAGTTTTTGAAGCGAACCTACTGACTTCTAGGCTAGTTCACTGTCTATGAAGTATTTAGTGTCTTAAATGCTTTGTTCTGCGTACCACACTTCTGTAGAAATTCGGGCTTTGTTTTACGTCACAATGCTGCAAATTACTGAACATGTAGTTTTCAACCAGCTTTGAATTTTATGTTTTATTCCGTAATAACCGATGAGCCTTACAATTCTGCAATTGAGGCGTAAACTGGAATATTTTTGGCGGATAGGCGATTGAGAAACAAAGGTCTCATGTCTGTAAAAAAAACAAGAACGGGTTCGCTGATTATCCTGACATTCCAAGAACGGCTTCGCGCGAACCCGTGCGAACCCCCTGAATCCCATCACTGGTATTAGTTAATTATTAATCCACTCAAATCTCGTTCCATTCGCCCCCTCCACTCTCCTTTCTCCAACTGTCTCACTTTATAAACTGCAGAATATAAATGCTTGTGAGTTTTTTCAAATTATGATTTTATGATTTACCGGCTTGTAAATTAGAGAACTGAAATGTTACCATTAGCCACCGCCCACATAGCTCACTTATGCACAAAGGCGTACATAGGAGGGTGGGGGTTTAAACCATCCTCTCTATTGATCCGACGTATATCATTCGAAATATCGCCTTATTGCGCAAAACAAACAAGCTCCTTCTTTACTCTCATATTAATACGAAATATTTAATTATAGTAAATGATTTTTTTGTATTTAATGCAAAATTGTAAGCCACTTAGTGTAATACTGAAACTCTGGAATGTCGTGTTACGAGTTAGAGTAACTTTCAGTAGCGTAGGCGGGAGCAGGGGGAGTTATAGCCCCCCCCCCATTGGCCTGCCAACCAAAATGCAGAATAAAAAAATACCACGTTTTTAGCACTTCTGAGACTGTTTTTTGTCCTGGAATGGACGATAAAGTGATTTGAAACATCTTGTGAAACATAAATTTAGGGGGGCGCTAATTTGTCAAAAAAAAAAACCACAAATCAATGAAAACTTTGAAAAATGGCCAAAAACAAGTAATCAAATTTGAACGCTAGTTTAAAAATGCTAAGCATAGGTTTCATCAACAAACGTATTATAAACTTAGGAATAGGGGGGGTACTTAGTATTAGTTAATTACCAATCAATTGTCTCAAAAATTTTTTCGTTAGCACTTCCCCTCTATTTATTTTTCTCTATAACGTATAGACGAAATAGATTACTCTGTGTGAGTTTTCTTGAACTATAGGATTTTATGGTTTACCAGCATGTACACGAGAGAGCTAAAATTTTACCATTAGTCACCTTCCACATAGCCCATTTATGCAAACAGTTTAATCAGGTTTGCACTACCAATTTCTATGCCACGTTATAAAAGCATTATGTATAGCCCTAAAATTAAGTTATCTGTGAAAAAAAAAATGCAAAATTTTCAACCGCTGAGGGATCCGCCCCCAGACTCCCAAAACAGCTCCCTCAATTGCGAATTTCTGGCTACATGCCTGCCACGCTTTGCACTGCTTATCATCGTATGGGTTTTTGTAGCTTTTGTTTTGAATAATTTTTTTTTGATCGTTCAGTTGCAAACCTTGTGATGTTAACTATAGATGTATGCTTAATGCTTGATAGTTTTTTGGTTCAAAAGTTTTATTTGCAATACGCACTGTGTGACTTTGACTCCATCTTGTTACATTACGCTAAGTTATTTATTCGCCAAAGTATAGATCGCGAACAAATTTTTGATGTCATTTTTGAACCCCCCCCCCATTGAAAAATCCTGCGTACGCCACTGAGTAGGTCTATTGTATTTGCTTACAGTATTTTGTGACCTTAGAATAAACTTTTTCGTCTAATTTGAAAACAATGGCGTTCTAGCTTACTCTAATCACAAAAAGAGATAATTATTGTATAGCGTCTTATCCAGGGATGCAACAAAGTGACGAGAGTGTCGGTCGAACCTGTAACAGTCAATCAGAGTCGTCGTAAAAGCGCGCCTTTACCTGTGTGGCCACGCTGCCGACTGACGAAATTAATGACATTAATATGGTGTTGTTTTTTCGCTTTAATTCTGTTAGTTTTAAATATTGCTACTTTTTTTGTGTATGAAGCCATGCAATCTAAGTCTATTTAACCACACCAGCACAAATGAGCACAATTTCTTGATTCAATTTACAAGTCTTTCATGTCGTATGTCAAGCAGGGCAACCACAACAGGTTGAATTCTTGAGCCATCGAGGAAAAAGCGTTACATATCTTTTTCAAGGGCAAAGCTTTCTGGCATTTCGCATTCGCATTGTGAACCAGCAACTTTTTTAACAATAGCACCATTTCATACCTTTGCGGTATGTCACTACTATATTGTCCGATCTACGACTTTTAGGCGCGGACGTTTAGGTGCGGAACGTTTAGTGCCGAGACTTTTAGGCTCCAGAGGTAAAAAAAATTTTTTTTCAAAAATAAAAATTTTTTCAAAAAAATTTTTTTTCCAAAATAAAGTTCTTTTTCCAAAAAACATTTTTTTCTACAATAAAACGTTTTTCATCTCAAAAAAATTTTTTTTTCTTTCTAATGACAGCTTTTTTCAAATAAAAACTTTTTTGAAACATAAACTTAATTCCAACAAAACAGTTTTACTTTGATTAAAATGTTAATATTTTTGAAGCTTCATTAGTTGTTTGTCAAGAAGAATCGTCAGAAGAGTGAGCGCAGGAAAAGGAGTGACCATAAGAAAAAGCCGAGCAGTGATTGGCTGGAAAAGGATTGCTGAGAGAGCGTCATTTGTGTACAGCTTTTGGGCTGTACAAGAATTCTTTTTGTCAGCAGAGGGCGAGTCTAGAAGTTTTGATAGAAGTGGCTTCAAAAGCAGATAGATGAAAGCAGAGCGGAAAAAGTTTTACAAAAAATTGATTTCTTATTGCATTTTTTTCAATAACAAAAAATGTTTTTCACTTAATGTTTGCAAAGATTTTTTTACCTAATCCAGACGCATGCGATTTCCAGCCAGCGATCTCAAATTTTGCAGCGCACGGACACGAGTTGCTTGTGCAATATTGGCACACGCAGCAAGCCGTGTGACGTTTCATGGTTATTTCAAGTCTACCTCTACCAAACAATACAGTACAAACTTTTTCAGGAGCTAAGGATTCATCTCTCGGCAGATTTCAATTTATAGTCTTTACATCTTGTTGTAAATATAGTAAAAGCAATGTTTGAATCGATATTTTTAAGCTTAATCTTTACACCTTGTTGTAAATACACTGATAGTAAAAGCAATGTTAAATTCTTGAATTCAACTTCTTCAGAAATCAGCCTCAAAGCGAAGTTTGCGTTTGACTAAAACTCATTTTACTTGTGCTTCAAAATTGATTGCTTTTGCTACTTTTGGAGCAGGACAGATCAGCTCAAATTTTGTCCCGGGATACAGCACAATGACGAGTGTAATTTGTTCACACTCACGCAAGCGACTTTTTTATGTTTTAACTTGTATGTATATTTTTCTCCCGGATGTACGGTAAAGACCAAACGCAATCAAAGAAAAAGGTTTAGTTGTTTTAATTGACTTGGTGTTTCACCAAAGCTCCGCTCTTCAGCACTTTTAAGTACTTGCTTAAGATCAATGTAAAACCGTTCAAATTATCATTTTTCAAGACCTTTCGAGTTGCTGAAATTTTACCCCCTCGCAATGACCTTTTTAGGTTATGCAGGCAAAATTAAAAAAAAAACTAATCTAAGAAATTTTATTTTCAAAAATGAAAAGAAATAAGCGTCCACTTCAAAAGAGCAAAGCACTAAAAAACTCACAACAACACAAGATCTTACAAGTGTAAAGATTAAGCTTAAAAATATCGATTTAAACATTGCTTTTACTATATTTACAACAAGATGTAAAGACTATAAATTGAAATCTGCCGAGAGATGAATCCTTAGCTCCTGAAAAAGTTTGTACTGTATTGTTTGGTAGAGGTAGACTTGAAATAACCATGAAACGTCACACGGCTTGCTGCGTGTGCCAATATTGCACAAGCAACTCGTGTCCGTGCGCTGCAAAATTTGAGATCGCTGGCTGGAAATCGCATGCGTCTGGATTAGGTAAAAAAATCTTTGCAAACATTAGTGAAAAACATTTTTTGTTATTGAAAAAAATGCAATAAGAAATCAATTTTTTGTAAAACTTTTTCCGCTCTGCTTTCATCTATCTGCTTTTGAAGCCACTTCTATCAAAACTTCTAGACCCGCCCTCTGCTGACAAAAAGAATTCTTGTACAGCCCAAAAGCTGTACACAAATGACGCTCTCTCAGCAATCCTTTTCCAGCCAATCACTGCTCGGCTTTTTCTTATGGTCACTCCTTTTCCTGCGCTCACTCTTCTGACGATTCTTCTTGACAAACAACTAATGAAGCTTCAAAAATATTAACATTTTAATCAAAGTAAAACTGTTTTGTTGGAATTAAGTTTATGTTTCAAAAAAGTTTTTATTTGAAAAAAGACTGTCATTTGAACAAAAAAAATTTTTTGAGATGAAAAACGTTTTATTGTAGAAAAAAATGTTTTTTGGAAAAAGAACTTTATTTTGGAAAAAACTTGTTTTTGTGAAAAAAAATATTCTTTCTCGAAAAAACCTTTTCTTGGAAAAAAAATTTTTTTGAAAAAATTTTTATTTTTGAAAAAAATTTTTTTTTACCTCTGGAGCCTAAAAGTAACGGTGCCTAAAAGTCCAGGCGCATAAAAGTCCCGGCGCCTAAACGTCCAGCGCCTAAACGTCCAGCGCCTAAACGTCCCGAGCCTAAACGTCCGCGCCTAATAGTCACGGTCCGTATATCGTCATAGTAAGAAGGTAGACGAAATCATTTGTACGTCTAAAACTACAATATTACATTATAATTAAGCCAACATTCCTGCGCCATCGTCACGAATCGCTGATAGCTATCACTGTAGTCCTATATGGCAAGGCAATAAAGCGAATGATGATTACATCAGTATGTTGCCTCTGAAGCTATCAATCATGTGCCCCAGTCGGCGTACACAAAAATGTGTTTGAAGACCTCCGGAATATTTGGTTAAAAAAAGATAATAGTTAACTCAAAATATAAAGTACAACAGTTTTGAGCAAATTTCAGAAGTCACATTGATTTTTCCTGCTGTCTTCCTAATGCCAATAACCGCATGAGCAACGTCGGCAGCGTGGCCGAGATGGTAAAGGCGTCGTTTTTACAACGACCATGATCGCATCATCTTAGTTAAACCAGCACTCTGGTCACGTTATGTTGCGTCCTTGGATAAGACGTTTTACGATGATTATCTCTGCTTGGAGGCTTCGAACAAGCACCAAATTCAGTGAATAAGAATTCAAGAAATCTACATAAACATTGGATCTCTGGAAATTCCTAAGCAGGTGCGGATTCCTCTAATCACAAAGTAGTTACCACAATAAAAACTGTACGGATCATACAATAGTTAGCGTCTGACGCTGTCCGGTGACAGGAGGATAAATACGCACAACAACAACAACAACTAATTTGCACATCAAATCTTTCATTATACTCGCTGTATTACACCAAAGCGTGCAACGAGTTTTTAGGGCCCATTTCCGCATCATTTCGCCCGGGCAACACTGCTCCTTTGGAAGAAAAGTTGCAGCGGTGGCGAGGCGTTGCCAACGCTGTGTCCGATTTGATCGGCCCAAGATTTGAACTCAGACCTACCACTTCAGAAACGAACGAGTTACTGCTCGACCAACTGGCCCGTAACTAACTTGCAGCAGCCAACTTTTTAATACCGTAGTTAATTGGCGCTGTTACGGCAGCCGTTTGGCTGGAATTGTTGTGGAAAGCAACGAGAAACCGCTATGCAATAATGTAGTAATTCACTTTGATTAAGATCTCACTTGATACTTGGAACAAACAAATGAGCTGAAAAGTTAGCTTCTAGCTTGGTTGTGAGGTCCAGAGTTTGGAACACGATTCAGCTTGAAGAGCTTTATACAATACCTTTAGTTGTTGAAATTGCTTACCTTTTCCGGCTTAGCATCAGCTATAAAACTTTCATACCACTGCATTACTAAAGATTTTCTTTATATTATGCCCAGAACGAAATTTATTTTATGGCAAAAGTACTGTAACTCACTTTTTTACTGTAAAACGTAATAGTGTAATTCACTAATCTACCGTAACCTGGAGACAGCGAACAAACCTTTAATGGGTCTTTGTGTCAAGCTGTCACTTACCAACCATTTTGAATAGGCTTAATCTTTAAATCAAGCTACACTTGTTGTTCTAAACTATTTCAAGATTTGAACTTGTATTTTATTTTAATATGTTAAGTAGAAAAATCGGGAATAAAAAATTCAACACTATAAGCTTAAGTGCAAGTTTTGCTTTGACTTGCAGTATACCGGTAATTGGGATGTGGCCTGTTGCGTCATTAAAAAACCTATGCATTAATCGTGTAAAATATTTTTTTCTTAATTTTTAAGGGTGTGTCTATATTTAGTGCGATACGAAAACTCAATTAAACGCTTTAAACTTCGGGATTGCAATTTTCTCTGTAGATATAGTGCATAAAGCCCGGAAAAATGATGCGAGCAGCAATTCAAACTCTCAGTCAAAAAATATATTAGGCATTAAACAAAAAACAAAGCGAGCATAAAATATCGAAATAAAATTGAATTTACAAGTAAAACTACTCTCGGTAGGAGGTGAAGCAGCAAGAGTGGATTGCAAAAAAATTCTTTCGGTCTTCAAATCACGTACAGTCATCCAGAAATACTGTAAACCGTGTTTTCCAACTGGAGAGATGAACACGGTAGTACTTTTTGAGAAAAACACTTGCCTTTTGATAAAACATAAAACCAGAATTAATCGCATGCTGGTATATCAAGTTGCAAGCGATAGGTTTAAATCATGAATTTTTTTCGGAAGAATTCTTTGTTTTCAACGGCAAATAAAGACTTTTATTTTCCACTTTCATGCAACTTTGATAATCAGCAAACTTCTTTTCTTTGAAATTTTTTCCTCTTATTGCCTAAACTATTTTTTAATAACATACTGATATAGTATATTTTTAAAAGTTTTGTTTTCCGCAATTGTTTTCTTCTCGGCTTTTGAAGAGATGCTTCAGGATCGTCTGCACTTTTCTACCTTTTCATCACGAAAGTTTGGCCACAAATTTTTTTATCAAAGAGTTGTCAATATATTCATGAATATATTAACTATAATTTTCTTTTAATTTGTAATGTCGAGCAATTTTCTGCACTTTTTTTTCAGCATATTTTTTTCCTTTTTAGTCAGTTTTTTAACTTCAAGATTTTTTGCAGATCGAGTTAATTTTCAATCTCTTACAAAATTATAATTTCTTTTCCCCTCCTATATGATAAATCTTCTAATGATTGGATTTTTTTTTTCATCAATATTTCGATTACCTAATCGATTGCATTGTTGTGCTTATGGTATAATCCTTAAAAGTTGCAGCAAAAGGTTTTTCAAACGATTTCAATAGGATTAAGACTACTATTGACACACTAAAAGTCTGTAAAAACCTGACATTTTAAAAGCTGTTTTTTTTTGTTGATTATGTCATTTCCATTTTCGGATGGCTAAATAACACAGAAAAATTATTACTTTTGACAGAATTGATGTTTGTGATGCCCTTTTTTGTGGCTGATGGCCGCTGATTTATTCAGCAATTCCATCTATTCTTGATAAATTTTTAGCTTTAGTTGCACATTTTTTGGACGCGTGCGAAATGAAAATTGTGAATCTTTCAGATCTGTTAGTTGACTTGCTGACTATTCGCTATTTTATTTCAGACGTCTATTTTTTGGCTCAGCTTGTTTCAGTTACCCGAAATTCCATAATATTGAAAAGTATTTTTGCTATTTTACTTATTTCGATTAAAGTCAGCTCGTTGAAGTGATCTGGTACCACTCTTAAAATTTTAATTTACAAGAAAAATTGTCCCCCGCATTATTGTTTTTCTTGGTGGTCTGTCAAGAAATTGACTGAGCTCTATGGCTTAACAAAATACAGTAGTTATGTTTTGAACTTTGCAGGTATATCGTTATCAAATTCTTTTCCGGGTCTAATGCAAATCTAATGCATAGAAACAGCATACATAAATGTGTATCCACAGGAAGATGATGCTGGTGAATGCAAATCTTGTACTTATGATGGCCCATTAATGATCCTCGGTTTGCAATGAAGATTTAGTGGAAATTATAGCCTATCGTTTGGTTGTTTCTGCGATTAAGATTAACACTCTTGCGAATAAACAAGATTACTGCCTCCCTGGTCTTTTTTGATGGAATTGATGTTTGTGATCACCTATTTTGTAGCTGATCTCATCTACAGTCTTCTTGATGGACTTTAGACCTTCACACTAGTTTTTTAACAATTTTACGAAAAAATCAGATCTGACTTTCTGTCAACAACATAGCTTATAAAAAAATGTTTACAGAATAACCTGAGTCCTAGTTCTGAATTTAGGTTGTGCGCGAACAAAAATAAATTAAACAGAACTAATGGGGTTTTGCAAAATATAACAAAACCAAAAAATACAAACCAGAAATAAATAAAAAAATGTTTGTGAAAAAATTTTCAAATAAGTTTGGCACAATTTAGAAAAGATGTGTTAGCAATTATAATTTACTGAAAAAAAAAATTTTTTTTTGAGATTGAAAGTCTGGTTATTAGATAATTAAAACCAGTATTTCTCATAGCATTGCCGGTAGCCTAATAAACTAGATGTTTATTTACCAAGGAAATTTGACGACACCTCAATCCGTTACTTTTTACCGGCATTCTCCCATTGTATAGGTTAAAGTTTACCGACATTCTGATATAGAGAATAAACCTTTGAATGCAATTAAACAAAAACTAAATGAAAACCCTGTTTGCGGCAGTGGTCTGGTATCTCAAACTCCTGCACAACTTTTGCAATGGTTTCTTCTCCAGTACCTTTATTCCAACAAGATCTGGTTGAATGCAAAACCACTGCTGATGATTGTCGGGAGACTAATATTTGATGATCTGACAGGAGAAGATTTTAAAAGAATTTTGATTCACAAAATAATCATGAACAACTGAATTTCAAACTCACGGCAGTGTTTTTCAAGAGCCAAAGCCGAAATGATCAGAGCTCCAGCCACCTCTCTACTTTATTGAGAGTGCAAATGATTTCATGTAAAATTGTTCTTGAAAATTGGGAAATGATTTTTTGGCAATATCTACAAACCCAATATAATGCAAATACCTGCCTCACAAAATTTTGCCAACCAGTGACGCAAATTACGTCCAATATGTTTGCCAAATACACGTAATTTAGCGCCATCAAAATGAAAGAGCACAACTTGCCGAAGAGACTATAGTTATAGCTTTGAATTACAAGTCTTTAGCCTCTGTGGCTCAGAAGTATTGTTACCGACAAAAAAAATTTTGTGATACAAAAAAGGTCAAAACACTCTATGTTTATTATCCGACAAAAATAATACCGGAATTACAACGTCACAATAGAAAAAATTCTAAATGTACAAAGTGAAAAAGAATAATTACTCGTTAAGTATTAAACTCAAAACATTCTTAACAGAATCACGTGATTCAACTTTTAAGTCATTTAACTTTTAAGGCATCATAAAATTCTTGCAATAAGATCAAATAAAATATTATTTAACTGTTACATTTTCATGTAGTAACACCTATCAGTATTGTATGTCTATGCAGCTTTGAAAAAATAATCAAGCTGATATGATTTCCGAGAATAAAACTTGAACGCTTTGACCTCCAGTTTTGCCGAAATTATATAAAACATACAAAAAAAATTGAACAAAAATGTTCATAAAATAATCAATGATGGATTATTAGGTATTGAAACCAGGATATTTTTACCGATTCAAGTGTTTTTAAAGTCAACTCCTCTCCAGATCAGCAAGAACAATAATCAAAGCTTTAAGATTTTGTTTAAAATAAAGGAAATGACTTTTGGGTCGTATCTTGAGATCTTAATGTAGCAGTTTCATAAACTTCTTCTAAGTATTATTACTTTACTGAATATTCCCAATAAGTTCATATCTCATCCAAAACGTCAAGCAAGTTTGACTCAATAAAAACTTGGCCTAATAGGGCCATTTCTCTAAACCACCTAATCTATTGCCACTCCAAGTCAAAAGACACAGTGTCTACCAAAGATCTACTGTAGTCCAAAATTTCAAGTTTCTAGTTCTGGTGCTGGTCTTGGATTTATAGCACGGACAAAAAATCTTAGAATAAAAACTTGACATTGAAGTCAGCTTTTTAGGAGATAAGAAGACGGTCTGAAAGAAAACAGTAGAGAGTAGAGAAGGAAGGAGCTAAAAACAACAAAGAAGCAATTTAAAAGTTTTGGATGTTGAAACTGAAACTACTATCGATTATGCAGTTGTAGAGTTGATATCAAAAACTTGGCTGCTGGTGAAAATGCCAAAACCAAATGTGAAACGAAGATGTATGAAACGATAATCAAAAAATTCGCAAAAAGGAACGTTTTGCAGAGCAAGAAAGCATCAAAACCTAAGAGAAGTAAAAAGCATAACCATGCTCTTTACATGGAAAAATCAATAAGAAAACAGCTCGAAAAAAATTTTATAATTGAGGCTGTAAGTCAAGTGTATTTTATTAGAGTCGTACAAAGCAATAAACACTGGTATCGTTCAGCAATCATTAATTAATGCAGCACAATAAAACCAAAATATTCATAAAGGTAGGAGAACGAAACAACGCTAGAGCAAGCACTACCTGACGCCCGGAAAGGACCAAGGGTCATCGAGTTACAGGGGCCTGTGACGAGCGAACATAGACCCGGATAGCTGTGGTATAAAATTTTGGCAATAGCAATTAATTTAAAAAACAAATTCTTGTTTTAAACGTTTAATATTTAATTCATTGAAATTTCATTGAAGTATAATAAGAGATTAGGCAGAAGATTTCTAGTAGAGTCAACCGTAAATTATGATTTTACGGGCTTACACGCGATTCAAATTTTGGACCTAATAACAATATTAAACCGATAACCGAGCAGGTTAAATAAAGACAGCAGGCGAAACCAAGCAAATCATGAGTAGCATACCAAAAGAATATAACAGCGGACACGTAGCCCTAAAATTGACGGAAACTTGATAATCGACTGTTCATGCATGCACATTCAGTACTGCAAAAAAAAATTAACAAAATTTATTTTATATTTCATTTTCATTAATTAGATGCGTTTTTAATTTAAGCTTATATTTTGAAAAAGGCATTTTTTTTATTTGATTGGGAATAGCATTCCAGATTTAGCTCCTTGAAATTTAAAAGAATGTTGCAATCTATGGGAAGAAAACTGAGGCAGGTGAATTGCATTGGCTGATGCACCACGAGTATTGTACTGTAGGTACTAGAGGAAGTGACATAGGAAAAATAATCTAAAAATGATTCAGAAAGTCGATTGGCATTAAAAAGATACATCATTTTGCCTACTTCATATTTGTACATTTTGCTTACTGTAAGAATTTGATATTTGTTGTACACAACTTCAACACGTGCATTCCAATTTAATCCTTCGATTATTCTCATTGCTTTATTTTGCAAAGTGTTGGTTTTGCAATATAAGTTTTGTATGTAGACCCCCAAGTTAATATGTCAGTTTAACATGGGGATAAAGTATAGTAAAGTATACATCAATTAAGGCTGGCTGAGGTAAATAATAACGAAGTTTGCTCAAAACTCCTATAGCACGAGAAAGTTTTTTAATCAGCAAAAGAATATGGTGATCGAACTTAAGTTGTGAGTCTAGGGTAAGACCTAAATACTTGGTTGTACTACTTAGAGAAACGAGTTGATTGTTTATCGAGACATTTAGAGAACAGAAGCATTTCTTTTGGGAATAGGTAAAATTTGGCATTTGTTGGGTTGATTGTTTACTTATTTGCGGTCATCCATTTTTTTTACTTTTACTAGTTCATTGTTACATATTCCTTCGAGCTTAGCTGGATCACAAGCTTGAATTAAAAGACAAATATCATCAGCGAATAGTGTTGTTGGACAACTTACGGCATTAGGCAAATCGTTTACATAAATCAGAAACAGCATAGGCCCTAGAATCGACCCTTGAGGAACACCGAAAATGATAAGGAGTGTCTTAGAATTATGGTTGCTTATGCAAACAAATTGGGACGTGTCGGTTAAATAGCTTAATAAAAGTTTGTTTGCATTTCCTCGTATCTCATAATGTTCCAATTTTTTGAGAAGAATATCATGATTTACAGTGTCAAATGCCTTGCTAAGGTCAACCATTATCAAGCAGTTCTGCAATTTGTTGTTAGTGTTGCCTAAACATTTAGTGGCTATGTCTAGTAATGCAACAGCGTAGCTAGGGGAGGAGGGGGGCTACAGCTCCCCACCATTGGCTTGTCTACCAAAACGCAGAATAAGGAAAGCACCACATTTTTAGCTCTACTGAGACTGTTTTTTTTTTGCGCTGGAATGGACTAAAACGTGATTTAAAGCAACTTTTGAAGCATATATTCAGGAGAAAGGGGGAGGCTAATTTGTCAAAAATTAAAGTCACAAATCAATGAAAACTTTAAAAAATGCCCAAAACTAAACAATAAAATTAGATCGTTAGTGTAGAAATGCCAAACATAGGTTTTATTAACAAATATATTATAAACTCAAGAATAAAGAGCGGGAGGGGGGCTATTTAGTGTTAGTTAATTACCAATCACTTCTCTCAAATATCTTTTCATTAGCCCCCCCCCACCCAAATCATTTTTCTTAATAAAATATAGATGAAATAGACTACTCCGTATGAGTTTTATTGAATAATAAGATTTTTTGATTTACCAGCATGTAAACAAGAGAACTACAGGGTTATCATTAGCCACCTCCCACATAGCCCATTATTCCAACCAGTTGAATCATGTTGCACTTCCAATTTCTATGCCATGTTTTAAAAGCATTATGTTTTACTAAAATAGCCCTAAACTTAAGTTATTTTCGCAAAAAAATGCAAAATTTTCGAGCGGCCTTCGGCGGCTGGGGGCTTCACCCCCAAACCCCCAAAATAACTCTCCCCATTGCGAATTTCTGGCTACGCGCCTGTAGTAATGCATGGTTGGTGAAATGGTTTTCTCTGAATCCAAACTGGTTACTGAAAAAGACATTGTGCTTTTCAAAAAAGTTTATGAGACGCAATTTTATAGTCTTTTCTAGTACTTTGGATAGATACGACAGCAATGAGATTGGTGTATAGTTAGTTTATTCGCCTTGGTTTCCAGACTTGAAGATGAGTACAACTTTAGCAGCTTTGAAGCATTGCTAAAAAATAACGAACTCAAACATGAAAGCAGTGAGATACTCGTATGCTAAGATAAGCGCAATAACAATAGCGACAAGAAGAAAAAAATAAGCGGATAATTCATTCTATCCTGTACTCTTTTTTAATGTTAAGAGAGTTAATTAGATTACATATTTCACTTGCGCTTGGCGGTTCTAGAAAAATTGATGATGACACTTTATTGGCAAGACAATGATTACTTGTTTCTGACAAAATTTTAGCATGTCGATTTGCAAGTTTTTCGCCTATGCTAAAAAAGTAATTATTGAACTCGTTAGCGATTTCATTCGTCTCAGTCAGCTGGCCAGATGATAAATTTAGCGAAGTGATTGGAGTGTTGTTTTTAAATTTACGGGTTGAGATTTTATCTCCAATTCTTGCCCAAGTTTGTTGTGGATTACTGCGGTTTTCACGAAACATACTGTATGTCGATAACACAATTGCTTAGGCAGGGTTATGACACGAGTCAATAAGTTTGCATACTTTTTGTATTGCAGTTTTTTAAATTTATTGCTGAAGCGGTAGAAAGTTGTATAAAGCCTTTGCTTGTTTATAATAGAAATAAGGATCTCTTTGGTTATCCAGGATTTCGCAATCAATTTTGATTTCCGCCTTGAAAGTTTTCTCATTGGAGCATGCTTTTCTACCGTACATTTTATGTCATGTACAAAGTTGGTTAACGTGTCATCTAGGTTAGCTTTGTCAATAGAAGTTGTAAGATAAGGACACAGAACCTGTGGTAAATCTTCGCTAAATTTAGTAGGATCAAACATTTTTAGACCTCTTCTATAAGTTACATTTTCAATATTTTTTTGTATCAGTTTATCCACTAGCACGAATACTGGTAAGTGATCAGTAATTATTTCATCCAAAATGCCAGGTAGGAATGTTGAAGATGAGTCATTTGTGAGTATATGATCTAATATTGTACTAAACGTAGCCGTTGTTCTAGTAGGCTTATTAATCATTGGTGTAAACAGGTTTCTATGCAATAAATTTATATAATCATCGATTGTAGATTCCGTTACTTTCGTATGGTCCAGGTTAGTAATGCCTAAACCGTAGCATTTTTTCTTAGCTCGGTTTATCGCATAGAGTGTCGCCTCCAACCTTTTCAGAAATTCAGAACATGATTGACAGGGATGTCTAATTGTCTATACACGGCACCTGCTATAAAATGTCTCCTGACAGTTGTGACATTAATCCAAAGGTTTTCGCAATCCTCGCATTCGATATAAAGTTTGTCATTTATTTAAAAGTCAATGAGTTAGTAATGTAGATGCTTACACCACCAGCAATAGTAGGAGTTATAGCATCAGTAAAATTGTAACCTGGTAGGTCGACTTTCATAATAGATTCCGCTTTCAACCGTGTTTCTGAGATACAGATAATGTCTGGCGATTTTGCAAAACTGGAAATGAGCTGGTATAAATCATCAAAGTTCTTTTGCAAGGACCTAACATTAATGTGAATCAGAAACAGTCTGTTGGATTTAAAAACCGTATTAGATAATTTAGAAACATGCCAGCAGTATTCACAAGAGCGCGTCTCAGGTAAGCATCCCTCAGCCTCATCAGAACCTTCAATATCAGGGTCCAATGATAGGTGTTCACCAATACCGTTACCATGATCAAATTTAAACATATTAGCTTATACTCTACAATAACAACAAAAACTCATTACATTTTGTCCAAGTCATTTTCAGTGTTTACATGAATTTTTTCGCTGGTCTCATTTTTGCGAACATAAATTTGGCCGTTGTGGGTCCACGAATATTCGTATTTGAGTTCTTTTACCTTTCTCTTGGTAAGCCAGAATAGTCGTTCCTTCTTTGTGTTAGGTTTTCATTGACACAAAATTTTTCCATACCTTCAACTGGAAACTTTGTGATGTCTTTAGCTTTAAGTCGGTTTGCATAAATTTGGTTTCGCTTTTGGCGACTTACCAGGCGCACCATAATAGTAGGATGGATGTTCGGTTTGTCAATTCGCATCCGGCCTGGACGTTTACGTTGTGGAAGACGATGTGCGATGGATATATCATCTTCCCTAATGTCAACACCAAGGAGTTCAAGGTTTTGCCTACGACCGTACTCTTCAAGATCGTCAATTCTAAAATGATCTGCACAACTTAATTTTTGCAGAGTTTCAGTTTGTCTAGTTAGTTGCTTGATTTCCTGCTTTTGCTTTTTGTTGTTGCGCACGATATCATCGTATTCAACAGCTAAATTGTCACGTTTGTTGCTGATAAACGTTTGGCTGGTACGAAGTAGGTTTATTTCAGTATTCAGCGAAGTAACTTTATCTTTCAAAGGTTTGGTAGCTTAGGAAATCAAAGATTGAATCATATCTTCGAGCTGGCTTTGTGTCAGTTGCACAACTTTGTCAGCTGAAGTGGTCCTCGCTTTATTATTTTCGAATTTTCAAGCATGTTTGGTCTACTTGCTAACTAGCAACTAGCCTAATAGTTAAAATAATTAGCTATCAGATCCTTATTCAAACCTTATTCAAATAGAATGTAAAATGCAAAGGTTTTTAATTGAAACTTCAAGCAATAAAAAACAGAGCTCAATATCTTTTCAAAGAACCACTGCTGGTTTCAAAAGCCCTGTAGTAGAGAAGTCATAACCCTGAAAAAATTGTAGAACTTAAGAGTTAAGACATCTTTTTTTTATTGCTGTTGCGACAACACGGATCAAAAGTTGCTGTCGTCACTATACTGCAGAACGCTGACCATAAATAAGTTATAAGCTTACTTTTTGCAGCTGGCGAAAAAAAAAACAGAAAACGTTGTACGAGCGAGGAATAAATTTCATACAAACAGGAAAAAATAAACTGAAAAAGCTGCTCCCAAACCCAAATGAGTCGAGTGAGAATTTGAACCAACAACTTCAAGAACCAAAGGTAAAGCAAGTCTGCTGCACACTGTGCGTAAAAGTAACTTTTAGGAAGTTTTTTGGTCAACTCCAAACCGGTGCAGGTTTTTGAAAGTCGGAAGGATAGCACCACAGATGCTTTTTCGTAACCAAAGAATAATAACAGCGAAAAATTCAATTTGTTTACAGATCATAAACGAACTCTACTCAATACCAAACCCAGAAACTCCGGAAGTCGTCATCATGATTGAGAAAATAGTGAAAAAGAAGAGGAGCGTCCAAGCTTTGCACCGTTTCTTTGACCACAAAAAGGTGACAAAACTTTGCCACCTACATCCCCTCCCCCTAAAACGTTGTTGAGCATGGACTTAAAGCCGATCGTTTTTATCGAACCAGCTAAACAAACCAATTTGATCTTTAAAAACCGCTTTACGACCAGCTTGCTTCGTTGGAAAAGCTACAAAGCAAAAAACCAATAAACAGAAGTGCATAATTGGCTTTATTTGATACTAATATCAATTTTTTACAGTTCCGTTTCTTAGTATGAAAAAAAAAAAAAATTACGTCGTACTCATAGGCTGAGTCTGCCTCATATTGTTATTAAAATGAGTGCGGTTTTTTCTGAAGACTTGAGGCAGATTCTGACAACTTGAAACAGACTCAACTTTAATTTTCGTAAATGATATCGAAGCTGTAATCGTCTAGTAAAGTGGTAACTCGTTTGGCTGCACAATTTTATGTATTACGGATCTGATACTCGCAACGCTAGTGGGTAGTACCTGAGTTTGCTAGCTTCGGTTTAAAGTTGCGTCAGATGGTCTCCTAGCTGCAACCTCTCAATGATGAAATACTACACTAATACTGTATTTTTAATTTGCATAATATTTGTTTTGTCTTTCTCAACCAAATAAACTGATAATGAGGTGCGATTTCCCTTAAAATCGTGTAAAGAATTGTGACGACTTTTTGTTTGCATAGGAAAACGTAGGAGGCAGCCCTCCCGCCAGCTTGGACATCACACTAGCTGGAATCTTTAAAAAGATTAGCAATCGTCGATTGACCAAACAAGTTGGTTGTCACTGTTTCTATTTAACTTAACACAAGATGCACGTGTTTCGATGTTTAGAATTTTTGAACTTAAGAAAAAATGGTACAAGAAGGTGTTTTAATCAAAGTTTACAATGGTTTACAATAATAGATCAAAATTGGTGTGTATCTTTTTGAATTATTTTGGCTCTAAAACAAAAAGCCATTATTTTGGTCTCGTAACATTTGCTGCTGCAAAGGCAGATCATTACATTAAATTGATGTTGTAATATCAAAAACAACATGAAAGTGATCCTTTGATTGAGTGAATAGTAGCGTCTGATTCTGGTGCGGCTGGAACAAGTTCGATTCTTTGTCGGGCGTCGGCCCTAACCAAACATCGTACAGTATAAGCCTCTACGTCTCCCGGGGGCTGTAGACAAGTAGGCAAGGTGGTGGCTTAACTTAACGACCAAAAGGACATCATCTTGACTCACCTTGACATCTAGGCAACTTCGTAAATCGAAAATCAGACCAATTTTGAACAAACACTTGCACATTTTAGAGAAGATGCTGTTAACTTTAACGCAGCACTAAAAAATATTTAAACTCAAAGCATCAAAACTATTACAAATCTGATGCTTTAGCATCAGTTTAATTTTTTCATAAAACATCGAAAACAAGTTTATATGTCGATATGGCTTTGGTAGCAAAAGTTTAGTATTGATTTCAAAATTTAATGAAAAAGTCATTTTTTGCAAGAAGCTTCAGAATTGCACGAATTCAAGCGTGACCATCCACATCACAGGATCAGTTCTCGAATAAACGGTTTAGAAGTAGAATTCTTCAGGGAGTACGTGAAGAAAATCTTGAAGAAGTTAGACGGTGATAAAGGTTAGATTCCATCTATTTGCCTATCGCATTGTCACTAATATTGCTATCTTTCGCTTTCCCCAATCGCACGTTTCAAAAAATGAGTTCATTGCAAAATGCACAACTATTAAGCGCCGATTGGAAAAAAAAAACGATTTAAAATTTTCACCGATGCTTTTTCGTGCACTTTAGTGACCAAATTTGACGATGTAATTTAACACGAAGCAGTCGCGTTGTCCTGCACTGTACAAGTGTACATAAATTGTGGCCATCGTTCATTCTCAGATCTGCATATTGTTTGCTTCACCATTGAAAGAGACGATTTTGTGTTGTTGTTTTTCAATCTTAGTCGATCTAAGGTTATCGTTGTTTGGTTACTGACTGGTTCACGAACATATAGATATACAGGGTGTTCCAAAAGTCTTGGGCACATTTTGACATTTGAATATCTCGGAAACTATTAAGAATATAAAACCCATCTCGTAAATTCAGAAGCTTGTAATTTCAATTTTACATGGAATGTTCAAAGATGTTCAATGTGAGCACCACTGGTCACACGACACGCATCAAGCCGATAGTCAAATTTTTGCCAAACGCGTACCTGCATTGCATTGTCAATGGTTGCAACAGCTTCTGTTATTTGTGCTTTCAGATCATCCATGTCTCTAAAAGTAGGGGTCACATAGACCAATCCTTTCATAAATCTCCACAACAAGAAATGGCATGGTGTGAGATCTGGGTGGCCAGCACATGAGATCGTGGTCATTCTGCCCAGACCGTCCAATCCATCTGTCTGACAGTGTTGTGTTCAGAAACTGTCTAACCCTGAGGCTGTATTGTGGTGGCGCCCCATCCTGTTGGAAAATGAAGTCATCAGACTCATTCTCACTCAATTTACCCATTTACCAGTTTTCCAGCACGTCGAGGTACGTCTCAGCATTGACTGTTGCTCTCTCAAAGAAAAATGATCCTCAGACAGCTTTCTTCGACATAGCAAAAAACACGGCCACCGTTGGGGAATCTCGCTGATACTCAAGAAGATCATGTGGGTTCTCAATACCCCATATGCGAGTGTCATAAATCAAAAAAATGAAAAAATCAATAGCCTAACAAAAAACTTAGTGTAATTAGCTTCCCTCTTAGTGCTATGCACAGTTAAGCATATATGGGGACTTCAAATGTGCCCAAGACTTTTGGAACGTATAACTATGATATATAACTCATTGAAATGGTTTCCAGACCCGGTGAGGTGTCATTTTCATGGTGGTTTTTCTTTCCTCACCTTGCTCCGTTGAGCTAAGCATAGTTTTTTGAGCCGGTTGCGCCACCCATTGACCGCCTACGTAACCGTGCTTGGCCTTGCACTGATCTCTGCCCCTCTCTTTCCTCTTCATCAATTATTTGATCTACTACTCCAGCCGTTAGTTTTACTTACTTCGTGTGTGGCTCATGTGTATGTTGATGAGTGTGATTGATTAGGCCAACATTGTACATAAAACTGGTGTGACAGGTGTAACAACCAGGCAAATAAAAATCGCTTTTTTATCTTCAATATCCTCTGCATGTATTAACGTCTGACGTTGTGTAGCTACTTCCTTTTCCTGACTCGACGTGTTATTGTTGTATTACCGTTCGTTCGCTATTGTTGTGGTGGTCAAGAATAAAAAGAATGAATGAATGAATGAATAACTTATGATTAGATTTTTTTCAGCAATATTTCGATTAACTATATTCAAGTGCATTGTTGTGCTTATGGTATAACTCTCAAAAATTGCAACGAAAGATTTTTCAAACAATTTTAATAGGATTAAGACTACTATTGACACACTAAAATCTGAAAACTCTGACATTTCAAAAGCTGCTTTTTCGTTGATGATATCATTCCCATTTTCGGATGGCTAAATAACCCAGAAAAATTACTATTTTTTGACGGAATTGATGTTAGTGATGCCCTTTTTTGTGGCTGATGTTCACTGATTTACTAAGTGATCCCATCTATTCTTGATAAATTGAAGCTTTAGTTACATATTTTGTGAACGCGTGCGAAATGAAAATGTTGAATGTTTCAGATCTATTAGTGGACTTTGATGACTATTCGCTGTTTTATTTCGGCCTTCTATTTTTCTGATTGGGCCTGTTTCAACTACATGAAATTCCATAATAGTCAAAAGTTTTTTTGCTATTTTACTCATTTCGAATTATGCCAGCTCGCTGAAATGATCTGGTACCGTAATGGAGATAATCCAGCATTACAAAATGGGTTGTAATACTCTTCATAATTCTAATTTACAAGAAAAAAAATTTCCCCTGCATAATTGTTTTTCTTGGTGGTCGGTCAAGAAATCGACTGAGCTCTATGACTTAACAAAATACTGTAGTTATGCTTTGGACTTTGCTGGTCTATCGTTATCAAACAATTTTCCTAGTTTAATGCAAATTTTGATCTTATGACGTCTTACTAATGATCCTCGGTTTGCAGTGAAGTTTTGGTGGAGTTTCTAGCCTATATCATTTGGGTTGTTTCTGCGATTAAAATTTACACTTGCAAATAAGTAAGATTACTGCCGCCCCGGTCTTTTTTGACAGAATTGATGTTTGTGATCCCCTATATATTGTGACTGATCCCATCTTCATGGTTCTGGATGAATTTCAGACCTTCACACTAATTTGTTCTAAGGTTTTACAAAAAATCGGGTTTGACATTGTTTCATCAGCGTTGCTTATTAAAAAATGTTTACAGAACAACTTGTGTCCTAGTTTTGAATCTAGGTTGCTGCGCAAGCAAAATCAAATTGAACAGAAACTGATGGGGTTTTGCAAAATTTAACAAAACAAAAAAATACAAGCCAGAAATAAATGAAATAAAGTTTGTGAAAAAATTTTCAAATAAGTTCGGCACAATTTAAAAAAGATGTAATAAAGATTAAAAGCTGCTGAAAAATTTGGTTGTTTTTTCGGAGATTGAACGTCTGCTTACTTGATAATTCAAACCGAAATTACTATAGCATTTCCGCTAATAAACTAAATGTTTTGCTGTACTTTCAGCGATTAGTTTTTACCGGCGTTCTCTCATTGTATAGATTAAAGTTTACCGATAATCTGATATAGAGAATAAAATTTTGAATCGAGTTAAGCAAAGAATAGATTAAAAAACACTTATTGCGACTGTGGTCTGGTATCCCAAACCACTGCACAACTTTCGCAATGTTTTCTTTTTCAGTACTTTATTTAACAAGATCTGGTTGAATGCAAAACCACGGCTGATGATTGCGGAAAATACTCAATTTGATGATCCGACAGAAGCAGATTTTAAAAGAATTTTGGTTTAGAAAATAATCATGAACAACTGAATTTCAAACCCACGGTAGTTTTTTTTCTAGAGCCAATGCCGAAATGATCTGGGCTTTAACCACCTCTACACTTTATCGAGAGTGCAAATAATATCATGTAAAATTGTTCTTGAAAACTGGAAATGATTTTTTAGCAATATTTACAAACCTAATACACTGCAATTACTAGCCTCACAAAAGTTTGCCAAACAGTAGCCTAATACATATTACATCCAATATCTTTGCCAAGTCTAAGTTTGATATGAACAAAACTACTTCGAAGTAGCCCAATTACAATTGAAAAATTAATAGTTATGTTTTTGGCGGCCCGTTCGAATAAACCACGTAATTTAGCGCCATTAAAGATGAAAGGACACAATTTGCCGAAGAGACTATAGCTATAGCTTTGAATTTCAAGTTTTTAGCCTTTGTGGCTCAGAAGTATTTTTACCGACAAGAAAAACTTTGTGATACAAAAAAGGTCGAAAAAAACTCAATGTATATTTTCCGAGAAAAATAATATGGAAATTACAACGTCAAAATAGAAAAATTTCAAATGTACAAACTGAAAAAGAATAATGATTCGCTAAGTATCAAACTCAAAACACTCTTAATAGAAACATGTGATTCAAGTTCTGAGCCAAATCCTTGCAATAAGATCAAATAAAATGATATTTAACTTTTACTTTTTCATACAGTAACGCCTATTAGAATCGTATCTCTAAGCAGCTTTGAAAAAATGCTAGAGCTAATGTCATTCCCGACAATACATCGCTCTGATCGAGAGTTGTGCCGGAATTAAACAAAACAAATATAAAAAAAATTGAACAAAAAAGTTCATGAAATATGTAATGAGGTATTACTTTGTATCGAACCCAGGATATCTTTGTCGATTCAAGTGTTTTTAAAAACAACTTTTCTCCAGATCAGCAAGAACAATAGTTATAACTTTTAAATTTTGCTTAAAAAGAGGGAAATGATTTTTGGACCGTGTAGTGTATTTACTTCACAATTTGTATCATTTTCTCCTTGCCGTCCGAAATACTAGTCATTCGAATGTTAGTCATGTTCAGGGGTAAACATCATTGTATTCATGACGGAGAAAACCCTAGAGATTTCTGGTGACGTAATCATACTTGGCGTAAACATTGTTGTAGTTTCTTATAACGTAGATATTAGATATCGGTGGAAGTAATTCTGCGTGGTTATAAATTGAGCGATTAAGTGTAAACAAGTTATTTCACAATTGTACTATTCGGAGTATACAAGTTTAGTTGCATTCATTGCTAATAAAACTGTACATAGCACTAACTCGTATGTTGGTGGATCGTTATTGCCTGAGTTAAGGATAAGAACCAAGAACACTACAGGCCGCATCTTGAGACTTTAATGTAGCAGCTTTATAAACTTTTTTCTAAGCATTAGGACTTTACTACATTATTCTCAATAAATTCACTACATCTCATCCAAAACGTCAAGTAATTTTGACTGAAAAAAGAAGTGGTCTTGGATTAATAGCACCGACAAGAAATCTCAGAATAGAAACTCGAAATTGTAGTGAGATTGCGAGGAGATAGGACGACGGTCTGAAAGAAGAGAGTACTGTAAAGAGGAGAAAAGAAAAGAGCTAAAAATAAACGAAGAAACAATTCAAAAAGTTTTGAATGTTGGAACTGAAACTATATTATCGATTGTGCAGTTTTGGAATTGATATCCAAAAACTTGGCTGCTGATGACAGTGCCAAAAGCAAATGTGCTCAAAATAAAGATCCAGAAACAAAGATGCATCAAAACGGCAATAATCAAACGATTCTCAAAAAGTACGTTTTGCAGAACAGCAAAGCGTCAAGCTTTCAGCGCCAAAACATAAGAGAAGTGAAAAAGATAAGCATGCTCTTTACATGTAAAGGTCATTGAGAAAACAGCTCGAAAAAATATTCATAAATGAGACTATAAAATGAAAAGTTTTTTAAAAAAACTTCAAGCGGTAAAAGATAGAGCTAAAGAACTTTTCAAGGAACCACTGAGGGTTTCAAAAGCTCTGTTTTAGAGAAGTCATTACCCTTAAAAAAGTTGCACAACTTAAAAGACATCTTTTTTGTTGCTGTTACGACAACACTGATCAAAAGTTGCAGCCGTCACTATACAGCAGAACGGTGAAAATAAGCTTTAAGCATTACTTTTTGCGGCTGGAGAAAAATCAGAAGACGTTGTACGAGCGAGGAATAAATTTCATACCGACAGGAAAAGATAAATTGAAAAAGCTGCAACCAAAACCAGACGAGTCGAGTGAGATTTGAGCCAACAACTTCAAGAATCAAAAGTAAGGCAGGTCTACTGTACATTGTGCGTAAAATCATGAGCGTACGATTGTATCCTTAGTTAATTTGAACCAGCTAACAGCGTGTACGCTGGTAAGTCGGCATTCAAGGCGCAGAAAACCAGTCTCACAATTCAAAGCCACATTTTTTATTGGGTATAATCCTGGACGAAAAATACTTAGAAGATTTCAAAAGCATATCCAAAAGAAAATGAACAAAATGCTCGTTTATTTATTTTTCTGGGGACAAATAAAACAGAAATCAAAACAAGTTGTATGCTTTGTACGTACAAACTAACCCCAACCCAGCGCGAATTGACCGGTTGAGACGCTGCCATTCCCCTAACTTATCTAAAGATACAACGGAACTCCAGTTACTTGACCACCAACGCGATCACAATCAAGCAGTCGCGTTATCAGATTTTGCTTACAAGCATTTTGTTTGTATCAGCTATTCCGTTGGACTCGCTTCTTCTAATTAAAAACTAGTTGTGATTTCCATTTCAAACAAAATACTAACGTGCAGGCATTTTAATTATTACTGCTGCACAAAAAAGTTGCAAATAAATGTTTGTTTAATGCACCTGTTGGCATTTCACACAGTCCTTTATAAACTTTGTAGAGAGGTGTTTGAAGGTTAGAAAGTATAGGCTGCTTTGACTAAAGGTAATTATTGAGAACATGAGTGAATATTATTGAGAGGTAAAAAAACAAACGCAATTCATTGCCACAATAAATTATTTGGGGCAGCGTGGGGCGCACCAAAGTGTGGTCTGGTTGTTGCAATAATTTTGTATGGTCAAACAAATTCTCAAAGAGTTGAGACTGGAAGTTGGGTGTTGTAGAACAACAATTTTTATTCAGATAACAGTATAATGCAACATTTTGTTGAGCAAATGTTTTGTTGGGTATTAAAATAGTTGGTATTTAGAATCAAAAGCGGAGGAATTAAACGATACATTAATGAATGAAAGAGAAAGGAAAGAAAAATGCCGTTGTGGTTTTTGGTGATCAGCTGATCAAAAAGTTAACCTAAAACGTAAAAAAGAAAACAAAAAATTACTCGCCCACGCCGAAGTTTGGTGTTGCAAAAGAAGGTTAGGAATTATGGAACAGTAGTTTTTTTTGTTTCAGATAACAATAGGCTATAGTGCGAAATTTATTGAGTAAATGTTTTGTTCAATATTCAAATCCTTGTTACTTTTTGTTATTTTCCCTCTTTCTTTCTTTTTCTCTTCATTTCCCACTTTTTCATGAGGGTTGCGGGGGCAGCAACTCGAGATTAAGCCGCCACACTTCACGATCTTCCATCAACTACAACATTTCGCTTCAGTGAAGTCCCAAGCGATTTCATCCAATATCTTCAATGTAATTAATCCATCTAGTCCTGAGTCATCCAACCTTGTCTTTTCCCAAATGCTTCGACAAGTAAATTTTGTTAATCATATTCCTCATAATCTACTGAAACTTATCTCTCCTAACCGACTTTTTGTCTTAGACCCCAATGCTTGAAAAACGAACAAACATGTTTTTGTGTTTTGTAAGGTTTCGAACCAATATTATTACATAACTGTTAAAAACAATTAATATTTCTATTATGCCACCCTGGTTATTGGTGATCAAATCAAATCTTTCCTTATACTCGCTGTCTTACACCGAAGCGTGAAACAAGCTTGCGGGGCCCATCTCCACGTCATCGCACCCGAGCAACACAGCTTTTTTCGAAGAAATGTCGCAGCCTTGGCGAGCCGTTAGCAACACTGTGCTTGATTTGACCGGCCCGAGATTTGTATCTCAGACCTCCCGCTCCAGAGACGAACGCATTACTGCTCGACTAACTGGTCGGTTAGAAGCTGATCAAAAAGATAACCTAAAACGTAAAAAAGAAAAATTTGTGAAAAAATACTTGCTGACGCCAAATCTTAATCGCAAAATTAAAGCATATTTTTCAGGATCAGGCTTTTACAGACTTTTAGTGTGTCATTTCGTTGAGCTAATCTTATTCAATCTGTCAAGAAATTTTTGTAACAATTTTTGGGGGTGAGGTACTCTATGTTTGTTTTCTTGTATGTACGCATTCGATTATGCAGGTTTCTGTTTGAAATCAATCTCTCTTTTTTTTGTTCTCAATCCAAAACCCATCTTCCTGTTAGTCTGTGTTTTGCATTTTTGTTTTGATAATTGCTTAGTAAACATTTCTACCCTTTTCATTTCATGCTCATTTGTTTCAAATTTTGCCCGATTTCGCTTCTGTTTCTTGATATTTATATATCTAGCAGCAGCAACAAAAAAATTTCAAAAACCGTCTCTTTGCTGCTTTTCTTTCTTTCTCTTGCAGTTGCTCATTTAGTTGCGCCAGCTTTTTTTGTTCCTCTGAAAGTACGTTTACTAGTTTTTCTTTCTCTTCTCTTTCAATATTTACTTTATGCTTTAATTGCTCAATTTTAAATTCTGCCAGGAAAATGTCATGCATTCTTTTATTGTGTCTTTTGTTTAAGTTTTCTAATTGTGTACATAAGTCTAAAACTTCTTCTTCTAAAACCTGTTTCTCGGTAGCTGCTGCTTTCCGAAGTTCGTTTTCAAGATCTTTGGCTGTGTCTTTTTGTTCTTGAAGTTTTTTTTCCAATTCGTTTTCAAGATCTTTGGCTGTGTTTTTTTGTTCTTGAAGTTTTTTTTCCAGTTCGTTTTCACGATCTTTAGCTGTGTTTCTTTGTTCTTGAAGTTTTATTTCCAGTTCGTTGCATTTTAAAGCCTCGTTTATTAGTTGCTTTTCGAGCCGATGTCTTATTAATTTTTCCATGTAGAGAGCAAGCTCTTTACTTTTTTTGCTTTTTTTTGCTGAAAACTTAACTTTTTGTTTCTCAGAACGTTTTTTCTGCAAATTCTTTCTTCTCGCTTGCGCATTTTCATTAATGCTAGTATTAATTTCCTTCTCTATTGCGTCTTTCGAGTCCTCCATTTTGCCAGAAAATTCATTTTTAGCCTCAATGCTGTTTCTTGCTTTTTCTAACAAACCTTGCAAATGCTTAATTTTAATCTCAGCTAATTTTCTCTGTTCTTCTTCTTTGCCAACTTTGTTTTTTAATTCCTCAACTTCGTTACTTCTCTGACACAATTTACTCTCAAGATCTCTTTGCGTCTTCTCTTTCTCTAGCAACTTGGTTTTCCGTATTTCCGCCAAATTTTCCAAATCTTTCTTTCTTTTATTTGGTTTCTCTAACTCTATTGTCACTTCTTCAACTTGAATCTTCTCATTCACAAACTTCTGTTGAGTACGTTTGAAAATTGTGCTTTTTTCTCCGATCAGCCTTTTTAATTGTTCTAAATATTTCTCACTTGCTTTTTGTTGTTTGGTGTCATCTACAATCTCTAGCTTGTCGTCTTCAACCGACTCAAAAAAATTATCTTTTTCAATCTACAAAATAATAATAAAATACTGTAGTGTATCCGTGGTGAACAATTCGGAATTCATTTCAAGTCATTTCAAGACTCAACAGTTTTGTTCCCTTATTCAAGTTGTTATTAAACTTTTTCTACTGTTTGATTAACGTTTTCCCTATGGTATTTTAGATGTGGCCAACATGGTTACTTGTCATTGAGCTTTTGAGTAATTACAACGATTACTGTAAGTTAGAAAACATCACTCGTCAATGTTTGTGCCGCGTGCTGGAACTACACAAGTCTTTCCAAGGGTAGGGTTTCGGGAATCCGAAAAATTCCCAACGTGATTAACCAATAGCCAAATTCTAAACGATGGTCAAAGATTGAGAAAGAAGATCCAGAGGCCAGAGAAAAAAAGAAAGAAGAGTTAGCTACGTGTATCTCCCTGTCAAAGTTCACAGACAAGACAAATTGAGAATGAGGTAAAGACCTGTAGATGGTTACATCAGGGTTGTTCTTTAGTTTAGTGGACAGAGAATTTCTGAAGAATAAAGACAGCACTCAACCTGAGTTCAATTTTGAAACAAGTATACAAGGAAGACAAGAACCAAGCATAACTTCTTGAAAAACAACAGTTCTATTATGAAAAAAGAGTCTCAAGAATCTTTTGCACTGAACTTGAAGTTTTCTCTCGGAAAGAAACGACCATACTCTAAAGTAGGAAACAGAGTAAGAAATTTTTTTGAAGAAAATGGTGAGCCCGGTCGAATGTAAAGCATTGTAGAAGTGAATCATGTAAATGCCAAAAGTTTACCGCTTCGAGTTTAATCAGTTTGAAGGCTGTACCAAATAAATGTTTCGCAGATTGGCTTTCAAAAATAAGCACAAATGTTTAGCAATGCACTACTTTTTGTAAACAGAGATTATTTCAAAAATTATTGTACGAAATGACGGAACACACACCCCAACCATGTCATTACTTCGTGTAAACTGAAAATATTTCATCACAAGATGTTGAAACTCATGTAAACAAATCGTTTTCTATAAACTGTTCAAACGCAATTGCATTCAACGCAACAAAAATTTTCCAAAGCATTTTAACTGGATAAGTATAATGCCCGGCGACGAACTCTTCACGGACAGGTGATTGCCGACCACTGGGTTAGAAGAAAAAAAATTGAACATAATTAATTAGGGTAGGCTTTGGCTTTAATTAAAATCTGAGTTACTTACAGCATAGTAACTACAGTAGCAAAAGTTTCAAATTTTAAAATTATCTTCAAAGGTACTTTAAAACTAGTAATTTTACGCCGCAGCAGGTTTCATTGCAATTTAGCGCGAGCAAAATACAGTTATGTCTGTATTAAACTATATCTTGTTTGCACAATACGTATGAGTTGTCCCAATACTGTATTTCTGGTACTGAATTTAAAGTACACTAGAAACGTTAGTACCTCTTGCTTTATTTCAAATTTTTCAACAATTTTTGTTTCTGCAAATCCTTCCTCAATAACTTTTTCCAATATTTTGCAAAACTTCTCCGCCCACTCTTCAGATTTCTGTGTGAAGATGAAAATAAAATGACAATTTTGATGTAGTTTTGGAGCAAAAACATGATCATGATTAGCGTTGAGCTTGATCAGAAAAATTAAACCAAAAATTATATTAAATTAGAAAATTAATTTAGCCACTTTTTTCTTTCCTTCAATTTTAAAAATATTTGTTGTTTAAACTTTATTGTGTTTAATTTATTTGTAGATTTGGAGTTTCAGATCAATATGTTTTCAATTCATTGATTGCATCTTGAATTTTTCAGTCAAGGTACAGCGACCTTTATTAAAGTTAAGAGCAGTAGAATATCGGTTTATACACAGTGTAGTCGAACACCAATCCTAGAATCAACTATAAGATTTGCAGTGAATTTAAAGCAGATCCTCAAATCAAATCATACGCTGATGGCTTTTAAAACTACCAGAAAAGATTTAAAACTGTTAACTGAGTGAATAATTCAGATTGAACAAAATTTGTCAATATTACGGAACAATATTTATTGCACCAACTTTCAGTTTTTGTTGCATCTCTTCCTTCTCTTTCGACAGGTTTCTAACCTGGCTTTTCAGTGAACCGTTTTCACTTTCATAAAACGCAATCCATTCCTGGAAAACAATTTTAAAGTCAACAGTTAGTGTACGTCTTTGCAGAATAAAAAACACACCATGGTCATTACTGACTTTAAACTGTATTGTATTGTATTTGGGCGCAATAAACAAATTAAAAAAAACATAAGACCAGGTAATAATAAATTATAAATCATTGCTCCCAGGAATCTTGTGAAGCCGAACGATGGCTTTTGGCCTGATGCAAAAGCATTGCAGTGATTCAAGAGCCCTGAAAGAAAAAAGAAAAACTAACCTACATCAAAACTGTGAAACAAAAAAAGCGAACCAAGAATTCATATCGTCAATAATCAGTTAGTAAAAGCTAAATTACTATGTGATGATTCAGGTTTGTTCTAAGTAAAAATTTTTTAATGTGATTTTGAATTTTGTGAAGCTTTTTAAGCTTCTGGTCGTTTGGGGTAGAACATTCTAAATTTTAACTCCAAAAAAATGAGATAGTTGTTGGCAAACAGATTTTTGCATAGGGGCAGATATAAGTTGTTGAATTGTCTGGTTTGATGAGATCTACTATTGCGAGTTTTAAGAAAAACATTTTCGAAACAAGGAGGCAACTGATTATTAACATGTTTATGCACGAAACACGCTACATAAAATTTAAACAAATCATAAACTTGAAGCATACCATAATTTCTATAAACATCATCTACTTTAGAAAAATCGTCGAGATAAAAAATGCTTTGAATAAAATTATTGCACTGCTTTAGGATTCGTTTAAACAATACAGCATTTCCAGCGTGCCAAGTAGTAATACAATAATTCATATAATTTGTTGCAAGTGCATGGTATAGTGCAAGCAGACAGGAAACATTAGTAGAAAATCAAATTCTATACATTATGCCACAACAAATACGTTATTTTGAACGTCTTAGTTGAATAATGTACTTTAATTTTCGAGACAAAGTAGCCGACGCGTATGTCTGTATTGCCTCTATTCTTTGTATTCAAAGTTAGTAATAATCCCTTTGAACCATAAAGTGATCTGAATTTTTACTTCATCATAGGTGTTCAAAATGTAATATTTCTCGAGTCCATTTAGGTTTGTTGTACAGTTTCAAGCGACTTAAATTTCCACGAATGTGCATTCGTTTTTCTTTAAATTTCAATTTTTACCCACTTAAAGCAACTGGTCAAATCTCACTATCAAACACAGTTTCTCACTTGGTCAGCGCTTTCCCCCAAACACCACGTTTTAAGTTATTAGCTAAAAAGAGAATTGATAATGTAGCTATGTCACAAAAACGAAACTGCAAATGGGGAAAAAGTTTTGAGCTTTAACGACGTCCAAACATTTTAAAGTAGTGGTAAGGACGGTAGAGAAAAAAGATTCGGGCTCTTACTTCAAAGGTTTTGGTTTGATTCTTTGTGTTGCTAACGACTTGGCCAAGTTCAATGACAGGCTTTATTGTAGGTTCCAAAACTGTTTAATTTTAAACTGTGTTTGTCCAATGTCTAGCGTATTAAAACGAAAACGGAAAAAGTTTAGAAGCATTTTGGTAGTTCCGTCCTTCAAGCAAAACATCAAATTGAAGAAATTCTATGTTTCGAGTTCATTCTGACAACGAACAATTTATTCTACTACAGACAATTGTTTTTTCTTCGCAAGTTTTAGCGAAATAATCCGAAATGTATGAAATAAGTTGAAATTTTTGTTCTTAAAGCAAAACTGCATGTGAGCACCGCTTGAATTTGAGATAACACGTCTATAGGTCAATTTCGTTGAAATATACATTTGACAAATTTTCAAAATCGCCACTTACTTCAAGGTTATCTGAGATCTGGACTTCTCTCTTGAAAACGGTTTTTTTCTCTGCAGGGTCCGGTTTAGAAAATGCTAAAAAAAATAATTCTTTGACAAATTATGCCCAAAAATAACTTAAATTTTCAAGTAATCTTCACAATCTTTCTTGACAATACGCTAAAGCAACAATACACGCAACTAACACGTTTGCGCGAATTCAAATCTTTTATGCGCATCAAAAAGAATTCCTAAAAAAGAGAAGGATACAGCTTTGTCATATACTAACAATTACGCATGTGTTCAAAAAGTTAAAGTTACTGTGACTGACTGTACCGCACTTCAACGTAGGCAAATTGTAACCACCCATTTCAGATTTTTGCTGTTTTGCAAAAATTGTCACATTACGGAGCTACGTCAAAGACCCTGCTGCCTCAATCGGCCAGTATAAGGTCAATATAAAAATTTTATTGCCCTAAAAGCTCGTGTACTAAAGCATTAAATTTGCACATCAATAAAGTGCTGAGGGGCAATTAATTCACAGCTGTGTGAAAGTTGTTAAGTTCTAAAAATATACATTACGCAAATTATTGAAATATCAATAAATGGCCAGCTGTCAGCCGCTAAGTTCGAGTTTGATTTAAGTTCGATTTCGATTAGAGCTAACTAGTGGACGAACCGCACACTTTTCATTTGCGGTAACTACTTCGTGATTGGTGGAATCCGCACCTGATTAGGAACTTTCAGTGATCCAATCCACTAAATTTGCTGCTTGTTGAAAGCCACCAAGCAGAGATAATAAACGTAATAAGCGCCTTATCCAAAGACACTCTAACGTGAACAGGGTCGTCGTATAAACGATGCCTTTACCCTTTCGGCCACGCCGCCGACATTGCTCGGTGACAGAAAAAGCTGAACTAGTTAGAAATGATAAAAATACAATGCTGATAACCAGAGGTGGAGTCGAGGATACAAGGCTCGAGGCCAAAGCCAAGGACAGCCCTTCCGAGGACAGACCCTCTCGAGCCCAAGGACAGGAATGCTCGAGGCCAAGGCAAGGACCAACGACACAGGCGCAAGTTTTCTCCAAGTAAAAAAAGATCTTCCAAAAATTTTTTTCAGGCCATTTCCAAATGACGAAATCAAAAAAGGTCTTCGCAAATTTTCCGCCAAGTTTCTGGCGTTTTCCTACATAATTTAAAAAATGAACAAATCTCTACTATTGTAGGAACTGATGCAAATCACATCACACTGCATGGGAATCCTCCGATATAAACCGTCGAGTAGAGGATCTGCTAGCGTTATTGTGTTGGTGCACACCTAAATTTCTGTAATGTAGGTAATAAACCAACATTCAGAATTAAAACGTGAGAAGAGGTTCGAGACCTAACCTTAGTAAACCGGTGTGCGTGGGACCGAGTAGTTGACTGGCATGTTAGCAACATGCTATCATTCTCGGATCACATGTATATTAAATTCCAGGTTAAAAGCAGAATTTAAAACCTAGTAAAAGTGTTTCGAAATGTTTGTCGCACGTGCTGGAACAAGTATGTAGACCAACTCGAACAAAACTGAAATGAAAGAATTTTACCACCAGTACCAGCAGTACCTTCCTCAAAAGAAAACATTGATGTGCTGGCAAACAAGGTTCATTCAGTAATAACTAAATCATATGAAGCTGGTTGCCCTACGCGAAAGCCGCTTCGTAAGAAAAATAACATTTGGTGGAATTCTGAGATAGCCAGCCTTCAAAAAGAGGCTCGCCGAGCTTGGAGAAAAGCCATTAAAACAAAACAAGAAGAAGATTGGGAGGCTCAAAAGCTCGCCCTATCCTACTTCAAAAATGCTGTCAAAAAAGCAAAGCGCGATTCATGGCATAGCTTTGTACAGAGCATGAATAGGCAAACACCAACGGCTCGGCTGGTTAAGATTATTCGAAGGAATGAAACGGTGCTTGTTAGCAACGTAATTAAACACAACGAAGAATTCACGAAGTCTCCTCTAGAAACTTTGAACTATCTGCTCGATATGATTATTACCGGGTAGCCAGCAGACAAAAAATCATGCAAGTGAGTACGATTTAGTGGACAATCTATTCATGAGACGTGAAGACACTGAATGATTGCAAACATATGTTCATTCGAGCGTATGGAAGCAGCTATTAACGAATTTCAACCATTCAAAGCTCCAGGGCTAGACGGGCTTTATCCTGTGCTATTACAGAAAGCTTGGAATCAACTGAAAGGATATTACCATGTCATTTTTCAAGCATGCTTGAGACACAGCTATGTGCCATCGGCATGGAAAAAAGGCGCAGGTATATTTCTCCTCAAACCCGGAAAGGCAATCGTTTTAGGCATATTGCAGAAAAATGTAGAGGCAAAGAACGGTATGCAAAATGTGGCAAAGAACACTACAGATCTTCTTGGCGTATCAAATATGTAATTGCAATGAAATGCGCTGATTGCAATGGCAACTACAGTGCTGCAAGTAAAATCTGCCCAAAGTATTTACGAGACACTCAAGTACTTAAATATCATACCGCAAAAAAAATTAGCGTATGCTGAGGCATGTAGAAAATACAACCGGGGTACCAGCAGCCCAAGAAACGCGGATGGTAGACAGTATCAATCACTTTTTAACATTAGAGAATTTCCTCCTCACCAGCATTGAATGGGGCTAGCATCATCAACGTAAGGATTTACTTGCAACTGATCCAAAAAAAAAACCTGCAGAAAATGACATCAACTCAAATCTGCATTTAACTTAATGAAAACAGCTGCGATACTTTGTTTGCAACAAAAACTAACAAAGAAATTGATATCTATCTAATTATTTCTGTCTCTGCAGGAAAACAAATGGGAATTCCCATTGACGTTGAACAGCTGAAATCCTTGACCTAATGGCGATCCATAATTTACAGTGGAATTGCAGATCTATTCGTAACAAAATTTTAGATCTACTAAGTTATTTGTCCACTTTTGCAAATTTAGCAGACATTTTATGTTTGCAGGAGACCCACTTAAACAAATAAACTATTTTTTCTTTAACAGGCTACCTAGTGATAAGCAACGATCGAAGTAATGGAAAAAAAGAAGGAGCTATTTGCATATGCGTTAAAAACACTATTTCTTTTTCAGAAATTAGACTACCAGAGTGCAGTAACAGGCAAGAAATTATGGGGATCAATGTAGGCAACATTGCAATTTTCAATGTGTACAATCTTCCATCTAATTCAATAGACAAAACGTGTCTGTCATTCATTACCAAATTTCCTAATGTTATTATCTGTGGTGATTTTAACGCCGACCACAAGATGTGGGACTCTGGTACCCCAAATCAAAATGGAGTCAGCTTGTTAGCCTTTATCGAAGAAAATGACTATTCATTACAAAATACTTCGAAACCAACTCACATAGTTTTTAAATCAGGATAAAAATGCTCTCCAATTGATCTAACTATTACTTCTCCAAGCATTTCATACAAATGCATCTTGGAGAAGACCAATAGCTTTATGAGAAGCGTTCACTATGTCACTGACACTAAAATCAACATTAATGTTTCACATTCTTCACAACATTTGCCTCTGTGGGCCTTTAATCGGGCAAACTGGGATGCATTTTACCATTTATGCAATTTGGAAATTAATCAGTTTCATTTCGACTGAAGTTCATGATTTTCACAACAATCTTACTTCCATTATCATTGACATAGCTAGGAGAACAATTCCCACAACAAAGCCATTCAATAAGGTGGCGGTTCTGAGGTGGAGCAAAGCTTGTGAAATAGCGATTTATAACAAAAAACATGCTTTTAATCGAATGAAACGAACTAGCGACCCTCCAGATTCCGTAATTTCTAAACGTGTTTGAGCCAAAGCTAAGTCAATTTTAAACGAAGCTAAAAAATCGTCTTGGCAGAATTACTACTCTTCACTTTCCTCAAACACCAAACTGAGACAAGTTTGGTCAACACTAAAAAGGTTCAACAGGCAACAAACCGGTACGCACATTCCTACGTTACACCAAAATGATGTGACAGGCACCAGTAATCAGCACAAAGCCAATATGCTTGCTAACTAATTTCGTACTGTTAGCAGCAATGACAATTATTCGAATGAAATTAAAAGCAATTCACCTAATATTTCCTTTCAGCTAGCTCACAAATTATCGCTACAGAAACACAAATACAAGGAGTTTAACGCTTTTTTTTGTATGACAAAACTTAAGGATTCTTTAAAACTTCCAACAATACTGCGGTTGGTGCTGATAACATTAGCACAGAAATCATCAAGCACATGCCCGAGCATTGTTTACAGACGGTTTTGCTTCACTTCAACAAAATTTGGTTTACAGGTGAATTACCAAGCTTGTCCATAGGACGTATTTCTCTGTCCCATCCCATATTATAGCCGTTCATGCCTATTCCATCCCATTCCATCCCGTGAAATTCCCATCAAAATTCAATTCAACAAAAGTTAATAAATTTATGGAAATTCAAGTATAATGTATACTACACAGGACCACACGTACAAAGTGAGATACAAAACGACAAAATTTATTGACTTTGTTCACTTTAAAGTTCAGAAGAGTTTACAATCCATTATCATTGTGGCACTCATATTTCAAGTCATTGTACTCATTTAGCAAACTTTCACCTGCACATCAACTGTTTCCAATAGTGATAATTCAGTTAGTTCTATCACATGGCTATTGTCCCATAGGTCCCATGGGACATGGATTGCGCGCTGTCCCATCCCACCCCATCCCAGGGGACATTTCCCATGGGATTTTCATGGGAATTCCATTCCCAAGGACAAGTCTGTGAATTATCGATGGGCTGGCTCCATTTCATAATTGTTCCATTCCACAAGCCTAACAAACCTACTGATTTACCATGCATTTACTAATATATCTCTAACAAGTCATTATCTATATATATCTCTAACAAGTCATTTAAGCAAACTAATGGAAAGCATGGTTGATGGTATCTGGAGAGCAATAATTTTCTTAACCAATATCAGTCAGTCTTTCGTAAACGCAGAAGGCCTCTCGATCATCAGATGCGTTTACAAGGCACAGTGCATTAAACACTGGCCAACCAAAGATCGATTTTGGCTGTGTTTGTTGACATCGAAAAGGCATACGATTTAGTTTGTGAAGATATTTTATAATTAAAACTATTAAATTTGGGTGTCAATGGATTTATGCTAAATTTTATTACAGCTTTTTTTACCTACAGATCTTTTCAAATTAGAATCTCTTCGGCTCATTCACAGGTTAAGCACTTGCGCAATGGCATTCTGCAAGGAAGTGCGCTAAGCCCTTTGTTGTTTGCTGTCATGATTAATGACTTGCCGACCTGCTTAAATTTTGAAGTTGCACTTTTTGCAGATAATGTGTATTTTTGGGAAACTGATACTGATATCGAAATTTTGAACAAACTAGCTCAATCCTCGCTCAACAAAATTAATGCGTGATGTAATATCAAAGGTTTTAAGATGTCAATTAACCAATCTGCAGCGCTTCTATTTACAAAGAAGAGTTAGAACACACAAGTTTCTTTAATATTAAACAATCAAACAATTGAAGTTGAACATCAATTTAAACATTTGGGCATTATTGTTCTGGAAAATGGTTTGTATAATGCCCATGTTACTTACGTGCATGACAAATGTCTTCAACGCATTAACTTGCTTCGAATGTTAAAAGGAACAAATTGCGGAGAGTCAAAAGACCCTCTTTATTGCATTTACAGGGCATTAATCGTCCTATAAATTGAATACGGAATAGAGGTTTACTTTAACCCTTCGGATTCAACTTTAAAACAAATCGAAAAAATTAAAATTGAGTGCTTGAGAATATGCGCTGACGCAGCGCATAGCACTCCTACAAATCGTTTGCAAGTTCACTGCAACGAGATGCCGTAACTAAAATTTGAACAGCTATGTTTGAATTTCAAAGCTTACCTGGGGACATTTGAAGATCACCCTAGCTCATCTGTCGTTCAGGACAGATGGCAGGAGAGGTTTCAAGATAATCCTGGTTTGTGCTCTTTTAATATGAGAACGAACGGTTTTTTTAATAAACCTAATATGAACTTAAATGCTATCGTCTTGCCCGACATTCCTATTTGGCTAATTGACAAACCGGTTATTAATCGAAACATGTTTTTTCTTTGCGGGAAAAATGATAATAGTAATTTAATTAGATCTTGCTTTTCACTTGTAATTAATACTGATTATGCGGATCTCACTCTTTTATTTTCTGACGGTTCCAAAAGTTAGCATGGCACCAGTTCTGCTTTCTTTGTACCGAAAACAAATACAAAAAAATCAATCCGCAAACAAATACAAAAAAACCTTGGATCTGCTTTCTCTGCCGAGCTTTATGCTATTGTATCGGCTTTACATTGAACAGCTATAAATAGACCCTGGAAAAGCCTCATTGTAACCGATTTTATTCTGTTTTACAGGCTCTAAATTCAAAGTGGGTAAGCATCATATTTTAAATAAAATTTCATTATTGAATCGCTATCCAAGTAATTCTGATTTGAAAGTTACTTTTCTTGGGTTTCTAGTCATTCCGGGATTTTTGGAAACGAAATTGCTGATAACTTAATCAAACATGTTTTCAGATATGTCGTACAATGCTCATCAAATGACGTTCAAATTGAGCGAGCCGAAAGTAAATTATCTTATTCAGAAGTCAAATTATTCATTCGGGATCATATTTGCGCGAAGTGAAACCGTCATTACATCGCTTATCCTGCCGGTGGCAACTACAAATTTTTATTCCTAAATGTCCAAATTGTACCTTCGTTTCAATCAAACGAAATTCTTAGACTTCAAACGGATCATTGCTGCTTAAATCAGCATCTTTTTAGGATAAATTGCCATGACACTGGCTTATGTTCCAATTGCAAAGTTCCAAAACTGTCCGACATTTTCTTTTTGTTTGCCCAAATTTTTCAACAGGTTGAAATATTCTAAAAAGTGCTGTGAAAAAATTAAGCCTCAACTATGATTTGAAATCTATATTATCAAACAAGGTTGTGTATTCCCATCTTATTCGATTTGCTCCTCCAATTGGCTATCGTTTAATCTTATACTCACTACCATTTTGTGTAACAAAGAAATATGTATATGTAATTACTTGAAAATACTCGTAAGAGCTTATTCATTCTTTCTCAGTATAAGTTTGCTTTGGTGAGGCAAAGCCAAGCAGGCATTATTGTACATTATTACAAAACGTTGTCTTTTACTTTAGGGCTTGATTTTTCTCCACCGCAACCCATCTCTGACTGTGTTTCTTCTTTAAAGGCGGTGAATCATCTAGCCAATTCCGATGGTTTACAATAGCTAAAATTGAACTATAATTTTTTATATTTTTTATTTTAATCTTAGGGCTGCAGTTGCAAAGATATTCAACAAATACGAAAAGATAACCCCCGAAAAAAGTTTTTGAAACTCTGAGTTTCCAAAAACTTTTTTCGGGGGTTATCTTTTTGTATTTGTTGAATATCTTTGCAACCGCAGTCCCAAGATTAAACCAAAAAATATTAAAAATTACAGCTCAATTTTAGCTATTGCAAACCACCGGAATTGACTGGATGATTCATCGTCTTTAACAATACTGTATATCGTGATTTGGTAGTACATAGTAGCAAAGTTATAGTTGATCATGAAAACATCATCGAAATTACCTTTTGTCGAAGAATGTGTGCCTAACAAACTCATTTTGTTTATTTCCTCCTTACTGTACAGTAAATTACAGTAATATTTTGTTGTATTTGAAAGTAAATTACTCTGGTAGATCTGTGCTGTTATATGAAATGCTAAAATTTTATTAGTGTTTCTGTAGGGTTACTTTTCGAGCGCTTCTGTAGTGATGCCAGGCGCCTGCTGTCGCTTCAGAAGTACTGGCTTTTTTAAAATTTCAACCAAAAATTTTAAAAACCACAGCATTTCATAACTCTATTTGTGTTTTTTAGTCAATTTTGTTATAGTGCAAATAAACCACCACTGTTATAAAGCATCACTATTCACGATAATAAATCAAATCAAAAATCACCATTCAGTTGACCGTCTGCAGTAAGCAGAGATAATTTTTGTTACTAAATTTAAAGGTTGAGTCAGCAAGAACTACAATTTGAAATTTGAGATATCGCTGCCTTTGAAGCTCGTATTGAAGACAGCTAGTCTTTTATTAGATTTGTTCCGAGTGCCAATTGCCTTAGTTTCTACCAGATAGTTCGCTGACTTAATCCTACCAAATATTTTCCAACCCTTCCTTTTTCTTAGTGAACATTAACTGCTACCAGTTTAACAACAGTAAGGGTTCAGTTTGAATATTCGACATCTACGTATTTGGAATCCATAAACGAAATTCTCCGTCTGCATTGAAAAATTCATCAAAACCGCTTAGGTTTACGCAAACGCCCACAAATAAAGGACGAAATTTGAAACAAGAATAGCTTATTACGAATTTTCGAAGCAGACTGTAGACCAAATCAAATTCGTTACACCAAGTACGAAATTTTAATCAACAGACGATATAGAACGACGAGCATTGGGTATGTAGTGCGCAGGGTTTAATGATTACTACTTTGCATCCACACCAACTATACAATTTGGCATAACCAAACTGCCAAGAACATTTACGGTAATAGAAATACCAAGCCAAGCTTAAACTATGGGGCACCGTTTGGAAAAAAATCATTTATTTTGTAACACCTCGCGACAAATACACTTTAAGTTAAAAACAAAAAAGCGTACAAAATAAGTCGGAACTTTACGATTACGCTTTTTTTGTTCCAACTTAGAGTGCATTTTGTCGTATTTATATATATATATATATATGTGAATTTTGAGAAAGGCTAAAACAATGGTCATAGTCAAGAGGTTCCTAAACCGAGAGTGCTCAAACCACTAACATGGTGAGCATAAATCAAATTCAGTTAAGGGGGGTTCAGGATAAGAACACTTAAGTACATTGTTTCACAAAATGAATAATGATTTAATGACAATATGACAATAAATGGATTTGAGCCGTCGCGACGCGTTTCGTCCTTGCTCAAAGGACTCTTCAGGCGACAAAGGTCAATTTTGTTTTATTAGCCAAAAAAAATTAATTAAAAAAAAATATATATATATCGGAAACTTCCGACATATATCAGAAATTTACAATATGTTTTCAATGGTTTTTTGTTCCAACTTTAGAGTGTATTTTGTCGTATATGTATGCATCGGAAAAATTTCAATGTAAATAAGCTCAAAAAAGCAGTGTTACAAAACAAATACTATTTTTCCAAACGGCGCTCCGTATTACACACTAAGAATAATTAAAATAAACTCAATTGAGAATCAAATCGAAAATAAAAGAATTTTCTTGACGATGGAAAAAAAATTATAACTTGGCAAATTGTTAATCCCGAAACGAAAATTCAACTGAAACCTATCAAAGCCGTCAGCTGCTGCATCGATACTGCAAATTGTCGTGTCCTTACTATGATGCAATACGTAGCCGGTACACTGTTGACGCAATACACGCAACCGAAGTACCGCGATTTGTTACCAAATAATTGAATAAATGTTAAGGAATTTTGTGAGAATATTATTGATCACTATTCCTAGATCTTTTTCTGTAAGTACCATGATCGAAATCTAGTATGGAATTGGTATTGAAGTATGGAAGATTTGTCTTCCATTCCATTAGTGAAGTTTCGATTCCATTCCATTCTGGCATCTTTTATAATAGAACTCACACTCTTTCTCATGTATTTTTTATTACCTCTGTTTGAAGCATGTTGTTACAAAAGTTGATAAATGACATTTTTCAAAAAATGAGTTTTTTATAGATGTTAAGTTATTTGCTAAAACTAAATTTCCTAAGAAAAAAATTGCTTTAATTTTCAATCAACTTTTGGTAATAAATAGCTTAATGTCTTGCACTTGACAACAAGGCCAAATGAAAATTTAAAACTTTAAACGCGATTTTTTCGAAACAGCGAAATGCGACTTATTAACTTTTGCCAAAACATACTTCATTTATTATCAAAAATTATGATATGTTGGCATCTTGATGGCTGCTTGACTCGATGCAGAGTTGTAAACGGGCACGCTAGTTCAGGCCCGAACCTGAAAACTAATTTGAAGCCCGAATCTTGCCTGAAATAACCCGAAAGTTAAACTAGGTCTGAAAAATTTAGCAATGTTGTAAAGTTATTTCGACTATATTTTTGTGCACCTAAGCCAAAAAGCACATCTCCGGCCCGAATTAAACCCGAAGTTTTTGTCAACTTTAGGCCCAAACCCTACCCGAAAAGCCCGGCCCGATTTACAACTCTGAGTCGATGACCTATGAGGTCTTTTTGCAGCCTCCTTGTCGTGAAAACTGATTCTTAAGAGGCACATGAGCCTCGTATACTAATATCGCATATTGTTGAGTGTGTGATTTCTGTTACCGTAACATTTTAGTTACAGACAAAAATTAAAAAATGACTTGACTTCCATATTCCATATCAAAATTTCCGTTCCATTCCATTATACTATGCCCTGCCTTTTATTCTCTTCTAATCATGGGTTCAGAAAAGCAAACTAGTCGCAAAAAGCAACGGCATAATAAATCCCATCCAAAGAAAACTATATGTTCTATCACCCACACTTTGGTATTTTTTGATTTACTACTGTAGCATTTTAGCTACGAATTCGCTAAGATAAGGAAAGATTTTGAGCATATACATACCTTCGCCGCTCCCTTCGACTTTGCAACCCTTCTCTTTGGTATTTTTATCTCCTTCCTTCTCAATCCTTTGAACTTTTTCAGACTTTCGACTTACCGGTATCTCTTCAAAACTTGACCCTAAAGGTACCTCACACCATTGCGAGGTATCAGGAACTTTTTCAAATGACATTTTCAATAATTGACAAAAATGAATTGACAATCACCTGAAAAGACAGAAATTAATTATCATTACTTCACTCGCCAAAAAACAGAAGCTAGGAAAGGAGTCATTTGTAGTTGCGCAGGTCCAATTGCGCGAAGGAGTTCAACTGTATCCTATCTTTTCTCCATCTTATTGAAAGTTAATGCTGCGTAACACGCAAAACGTTGCGAACACGGGCCTATCAATTCGTTACACACGCTTCAGCGTAATACTGCCAATGTAAACAAAACTTTCATTATTTTGTATTACTTGCTTACACGAACCATAATAATCAACTTTGTTTGAATTGGAGTCATGGAAATCAGTCTAAAAAGATTTGAATAAATGGCTAACTATTCAAGAAAATGATTTCATAGTCCATGATTGCTAAAATTTTTTTTTTTTGTAAGTTATCGCAGACGGAAATGCTTTATTTTTATCATATACCATGACAGTGAGTTGTTTTTTAGTCTGAAAATCGTCTGGCCTTTGAATGCTGAGTTCTGAATTTTAGAAGCACGGATGAGGGATGAATGTTGTAACTCAAAACCCAAAGCACAAGCCTGCGGATGAAAACTATTGTTTAAATATTAAAATATATAAAAAACAAAGACCTGTTCATTAGCTTTCTTTAGTTGCATGCAATTCACTATTTAATAGTGCACTCACCTCAAATGAAAATATGTCCAATCTCTCTGAAATATCAGAATAATATCACTCGTTATCCAAAACAAATTTCCAAATGAAAAAATTTTGTATAGTTATCTTTAACTTTTATTACGTCATAAGCAGTGGTTTGAGTTTACTAATTGTGCTTTCTTACAAATCACGGATCAAACCAGAACCGCCTAAGAGTGTGTTACTTGGGCGTTTCAGCCGCCCCACAAATTTGAAAAAAATTTTGAGACAAGATTTATCTTAGCTCAAGTTGTAGGCTTCGCACAAAACCCTGTTGGTCAAGTTTCATAAAAATTAGTCAATATTTAAGGCCTCTTTACAGTGTGCGTACAAAATTACAAAATCTCTTACACACGTACGTTGAAGGTGTCTACACTATACAAGACGGCGCTTACGAGCTTAACGGCTTAACAGCGTATTCTGTGAGTGGCCGTAATATTGTGCTGAATTGGATTACGGAAATCACAAATTTATTACAATTCCTTGTTGTGTAGATTAGTTTTGGGTCAGATTATGCATCACGGAAAGTAGTATTGTCGTTTTGATAATTTAAAAGTGAATTTTGTTTACCTTCCTCACAAAAAACATAACGTATGGCCAATCAAGTGTATTAGGTAGCAAAGATTTTGTCGGATAAAGAAAAAATTATTTTTGCACCGATCAGTAATCGACCGTCTGTTACAGAAACCTAGATCTGGATACGATTCCTTGCTTGGCGTTCAGCAATAAACAGGGACAGTGTGAAGACTACGCAATGTATGATAGATAAATGGACAAGACGTGGCAGCTTAACTCGAAGACCTAAGGTTCTTTTGCTGTCTCCTGGCCAAAGCAACTTGGTGAATACAACGGAATTACAAAAACTATAGGCCACCGATGGGCACTAGAGGCTAGTTTCAAAGGTCCGGTTTTTCCTCATTTAAATTTCTCTTCGCGGAGGGTGACTCGGTGGAAAGATCTGGTCGCAATTTTTTGCAAGGTACATTTTGTTTTCAGCTTTCAACTGCTTTTCAGTTCTTTATTCAAATGCCACATTCGGTTTAAGCGAAATTTTGAGCCTCTTTCGCCTCTCTCCCATAGCAACTTTTATGTAAACTTAATCCAGTCCACCCCTAGAAATACAACAGATGGTGCATGATGCGTAGCATGCAGGTATAAGTTATCCTCTAATTGTCAAAGGGTTTGACTGCGTATAATGCATAAGTAAGTGATGCAATATCGTATTAAACTACAATCTTCTACGCATTTGATCCCTTCTGCAAAAACAACGCACATTTTATCATCATTATGTTGACTCCTTCCCCCAGCGGTGTGTTTTAACTCCTTGTAATCAATAACATTCGATTGCATTATAACTCTTGATTTCATAGCTAAAATTTCTGTTGACATGCTTATTGCAGTATTCATCTTTTTTTTTTCACACAAACGTTTCTACTGAACGCGTTTTTTTCAACCACTCTGGTGGTTTTCTATCAGAGCAAAGCACATGAATTTGATAATGGAAGTTTTGGATTCAATCCCGCACCAGCTAAACCTAAACTTATTGGAAGAAATGCTTACCCTAGCTTTAGCCGAAGATTGAGAGAAATCTTACAGATGTCCAGCTAATTGCACTTTCATAAAACATAAAACGAAATTAGGGCGAACTATGGTAGCTAAAAAATTTCAATTACCCTATACTGCAGAAATATTATTACCTCTGAAATTGTAGAAAATTGATTGTGCGACTGGAGCATTAAATACATTCATTGTACTCTGAGGAGGAACTTTTGTATTTTCTCAATAAGACAGATATTGCAACTTCTGTAATACAACTGTATACAATATTTTCAAAAACTCAATGAACTAAATTCGTTGAAGCGAAAGAACAAATGTCTAAGCGCAAAGATGTTAATATTTCAGAAAGTAATACAGTATATCGTGCATCTCTTACAATAGTAATGCTTCGGAGGGAGTGAGGGACCCTTTATCTGCTTGTCGCTACCCGTAGATATCAGCGCACGTTAGACAAGCACATATCACTATTAATGTATAAATAAGTGTAAAGCAAAAGCTACCTCGGAGGTTTAATCAAAACTTGTAGGAAAGTTCATCACCAGAGTTTTGCTTGAAGCAAAAGCTGTCCCGCAGATTTGATCAAAACTTGTACAAAAGTTCACGTTAAGAGTTTTGCTAACAATAAAAACGACAAAAAAAGGTTGCAACACACCAAGGTATTAAGTTATAATAAAAATGAACAATTCATATGCCCTTGAACTCACACCAACAAATGTTGATGAATGTGATTGGTGGGCCATAGCAACATGCAAAACAAAACAGCTTTACAGAAATAAACTTAATGACTGACACACAACAGACGTATAAAGACTACAATTATAAGATTCAAATTAAGGAATCATACAGTGGCACCATCCTCAAAGGCTAAATTAAAATAATAAGTATATGCTCTCATACATTTCTTAAAAAGAAACAAACTTTTAATTTCATATTTCATGCGAAGTAGTCGCAACGAATTTCATACGTTGAATAATGCATACGAACGCATGGTTGTAGTGTATTACATGTTGAAAAAATACAGAACAAGCATTAATGGAATTTCACTCTTGCTGTTCCAATAATCTTCCAATTATCTTCTACACATTGGAGGACCTACAGTAAAACAGATAATAAATACCAGTACTGCAACCAGAAAACGTTAACAATTCTACAAATTGGCAAAACCGTAATTAGCAGTTGACAAATCAAAAAATCTACCATATATGCATAAAACACTTACACTCAGAGAAAGGTTCACGATTTTTGAAGCAACCAGTTGATGCGAGAAGTTTAACTTGGTTAGTTTTAGTCTTAACCCAAACCCAACCCGAAAGATGGTTGACACAAAACCCTAGCCATATCACAGCAGCGTCAAATCTTTTTGCATCAAACTAATCACATTAAAATCATTAAAATTTCATTCAATGATTGTCAACCTAAAACTATAGGTTTTCGTGTTTCGACCAGTAACTTAGGCCATCTTCACGGCTAGCATTTAGAAGCATAAGTTATTCATCTATACAATTTATTACTGTAACATACAGTGCGATTGAGCTATCGCGACGCGTTTCGACCTTGCTCAAGGGTCTCATTAAAATCTGACGAAAGTGCTACATTACAGAACAAAGCCATCGCATCAAAAATAAGCTTAAATTCGGGTAAAAATAACTTTCAGCATATGAATCCAACAAAATTAATTCAATTTAAGCTATTGCTGCAGTATTTTTCAGTCCAGAAGGTGCAACAAACTTGAACATATTATAACTGTTATTAAGTGAACTGCCGTAGTATCAATAATTGGCATCTACAACTGTTATTTTCAAGCATAACGTGCATCAAATAAATGTTTTTTCTAGCTTTTGTTTTTAACCATGAAGTGCTCCAAACTATAAGGTGCGTTACACTACATCCAACTAATTGAACTTTTAAAAAATAACAAAAAAATCTAAATGCTGCAACTTCAGTTGAAATCATGCAGCATGTAGGAAATCAATTCAAATTTATCATTATCCTTGCAGCAGTATATCGAAACATGTAACGAGTTGGCCGGGGCCCATCTCCACATCATTACGCCTGAGCAACACAACCCCTTTCGAAGAAATGTTGCAGTAGTGGCGAGCCGTTGGCAACACTGTGTTCGATTGACCAGCCCAAGATTTGAACCTCAGAGCTCTTACTCCAGAAACAAATACATTACTCCTCCACCAACTGACTGTAAAGAGAGCATAACTAGACGCATAAAATAAATGTATCAAAGTAGAAAGCACAAGTTGGATTTTTTAAAAACTTTTAAGCATTTTAGTGAGCTTTATGATCCAAAAATACGGCACTTTAAAATCTTAGTTGCATCTAAAAAAAAACAAGCAATGCTACTCATATGTTACAAGAAACTTAAAACTGTGAATTTAAGTAGCACTGATGTGATGAATAGGGCAAGTTTTTGTTGCTATAAAAAACTTGAAAAAATTGCATTTATTTTTAACGAAAGTTGCAAAAAGTTGCATTTATGCACAAACATTAAAAACGATAGTGATTTACTCAAACGATTTGTTTATATATATAATGCCAAATGCTTGCAAACATTACTTAGGGAGAAATGGCGATTTTTTGCCGACAGTTTGCTTAGCATGCTAAAACTTCGCTTTACAGTGAACGAAGTTGTAAGCAAACCGTTGCGTCATAGATAACATTGAGACGCAATAATCCGTCACGTAGCCATTAGTTATGCACATGATAAACTGTGCTGAAATAATTTTATAGCATACTTTTTAAATCACATTAACATTTCGCGCCATTCTTATTGAAACTTGCTTTAAAAAGTAGCATGCAAAAACAAAAAAAGTTGCAAAAAGTTGCAATATAAAATTTCTAAAAGCAGCTAAGAACATTGTACTAGAAAAATTCTTAGTATTTAGGAAGCTATCAAAAGCTGGAAAAAAGTTGCAAAAACTTGCCCTAGTGATGACTGTCTTGTCACGTGATCACAATGGAAAAAACTTAAAAAGTAAAAAATAATTTTTGGCACACTGCTAAATTCAGATGATTATTTTAAATGAAAGTAAATGATTTAGATAAAACAAGAAAGCAAAGTTTTTTTTTTCTTCATGAAAATGCCCCAATCTTTTTTCCTAAAAATAAAAGCTCAGAAAAACTGGTATTGGTAAAGATTGTCAACCTAGAAATATAAACATAATTAGAAAAAACGACTAACCTTTGAAATTGGTTATTATTCAAAAAACCTTTACAGCAAGCATTAAAGATCAATATTTCTGCAAAGGTTCATCAACTAATCAATATACGTCTCTTTGGGCATGCATCAAAAGTACATGTCATTGATAAATTTCATACACTACAATTCTTAAAGAACCCAAAATTAATATTTGGTCGCAACTCAAATAATCGATTGTTGGTAGATTTCAACGGTAATTCATAATTCTGAAAAGCCATTGTAAAATATAAAATTTTTGATCTCACTAGGCTATCACATTAGCAGTAAACTATTGGCTTGACACTGTCTGTCATTTAACTCAATTGTACAGTATATAAAAGTTTAAAACCTACTGGTAGCTGAAAAATAAAGTGTGGATCTCTTTAAATAGAATCAATTTTACTTGCCTTACAGCTGTTTCCAGCACAGCCTATCACTTCAAAAGCCCCAGGTTATTGCATTTCAATTTAGCTTTTATTAACTGGTATGTTAGGCCCTACAAGTTTTAAGTTTTATTATTTGACATAAAAAATCATAGCCTAGACTTTTTTGGCAGACTAATTCTTAATCCTATGTTACTCAATCTTTTTCAGGGCATTGATTCTTCAACGGCAGGGCTTCTGAAGCCCTCCATGGTTTTTCGAAAATAACTTGAAAACTACTCAAGCTAGAAATTTCAAAGTTTTACTGCATAATAGAGCATTTATTCATCTTTCAATATAGCAAAAACAACCGTGGAATTGATTCCCGAAAGTTAACGAAATTTGCATTTTATTTAAGGTGGTCAAGTTTCTGATCTTAAGCGCGTACTTAATAAGCGCTAAAAGGGATTACAATGGTTGTGCGGAATTACAGTCAAGCATGAAATGAGATTATGATTACTTCGTCATGAGAAGCGGTAACGGTATGTAGATAAAGATAATGACGTACACAATTTGCTTATTGTGGGTCGACAAAACTAGTCAAGCCTCACAAAAAATTCGGACAATTTTAATTATTTGAACTGATATAGTGATGTAACATAGTTAGATGACATATGATAAAGCTTTATTCATGCGTTGAATGAATTGATACATATTCAAAATTGTATTGAACTCTCCATGATTGTGGAAAAAAACTGTACGATAAATTAATGCCCTACTGTATAATAAATTAATTGAATTATATTTTGGGTAAAATACTGCACATACAATGTTAACCCCGTAAACTTGAAGACAACGTACGTACAACATAGTTGTCGCAAAATCAAGCACACTACTTTTTCATAAACGTGCAATTTCGATGTCTATAAGAATACAGCGATAAGCTGCAAGCTGACCTTATTTACTTCAATTTTGGCGTATTGTCATATCGCATTTGATTCTAATCAATTCTGTCATTATACTCGCTACATTACGCTGAAGCGTGTTACGAGTTGCAGGGGCCCATTTCCGCGTCATTGCGCTAGGGCAACACAGCTTCATTCGAAAAAATGTCGCAGTGGTAGTGAGCCGTTGGCAACAATGTGCCCAATTTGACCGGTCCAAGATTTAATCCTCAGACCTCCCGTTCCAGAAACGAACACGATTTTATTAACATTTGAAACTTTTGAAACAAAAGGTTTGCAGCAACAAACTAACATAGTATTTGGCTAGTAACGGCTATTCGGTTTAATTTACAGTATTTTATTGTGCTGTTACTTTGTAAAAAAATTTTAGTAATACGGTTAAAGTTTTTCTGGCTATAAGTTGGAAACTTCAAGCTTTTTTGCTGATTTTTTTTGGTTTTGCTAGAATAATTTATACTAATGAAGAATTTATTCTATCTTTCTATCCAATTAGATGCTGCTGAATTGCTCATATTATACAAAACTATGATTCTTTTGGATTCTAAAGTCTCAAATTTATTGTGATCTACGTTTTCGGGAATCAAGCACGAAATTACTCCCAAACGTAATCAAACAAATGAAAACATTTTCATGTGAAACAAGTAGGATTCGTTTACAAAACTGTCTGATAATGGTTTGACCAATAGAGATACTAATTAAAGTCAAACCACATCAGACAAGAACTATAATTAAAACAAGCGTTAAATAAATAATACGTAGTTGCATTTAAGCGTTGGTTTCTATATTCAACCGAGTATTTATCAGTTTTGCTTATCTATCTACATAACGTATAGCACGTTACAATAATAATAATGAATATTACTGTCCTATTGACGATTTCTAGTTTGTCTAACAAAATTTCCATATAACAATAATTACGTAATTTATTTGCTATAGCTTGCAAAAAAAACAAACGAGTGTTTGTTCAATAAAAAGTAAAATGCCTTACAAAATGATCGGCATTCCTATTAGTTTTTATGCTTTTCCAACCATTTGAAACACTTTCTGTGCAATGTAAAAATACGATTAAAATGTAAAAAAACTTTTGATCATTCTTGGGGCTTAGTCTTCAGAAATCCTGAGGTTTGGGGGTCACCAGGTAGGCCCGCGAGAGGGGGTCTACGGGGTACATCGTACCCGGGGCCCGGGAAGAGCTAGAAGTTCACACGCACTCAATTCGTAGTAGCTCGGTGTGCATGCATACAAAAGCCGGTAGCATTTCTGGTAGAGATCTTTTTTGGGTCTTCACGCAATTTCTAACAAAAACTGGACGATTTTGCGATAAAGAGTTTTTTGTCTTTACCCAAATAAAAAGCTGTTGGCCTTTACCCAATTACCCTCCCTGGTCTTGGCAAAAGAGCTCGATATCAGTCTTCGTACCCCCTGATAAAATTTCTCTCTGAGGCTTTTTCACAGGCAAGGCCTAATAAAAGCAAGTTTGAGAGCAGTTTAGAACGTAATAAGGTATTATTGCGATACGAAATACAAACACGTTGAACCTAAAAACTTGTCTGATGATTATTATTCACGCTTGAGCAGCAATATACTTTGATTATTATAATCTAACTATAGCAATAACGCTTTTGTCTCTAGAGCGGGAGGTCTGAGGTTCAAATCTCGAGCCCGTCAAATCGGGCAGAGCGTTGCAAACGGCTCGCCATCGCTGTAACATTTCTTCGGAAAGAGCTGTTTTGCCCGGGAGCAATGACGCGGAGATGGGCCCTGCAAACTCGCTACACGCTTTGTAGTAATACAGCGAGTTTAGTAAAGACTCAACTGATTTGATTTGAATTCTTCGCCACGTAAAATTAATTATAGAAACATTGTATTTGTAATATAAATAAAAATCAATAAATAATAAAAAACATCAAGTTCGGGGCGTGTAACTGAACTAGTTGATGGCTTTATGTGTAGGCAAAAAAGAAGATTTTTAACTTCAACTTTTCGCAATTTTTGTAAATCGGATGTAGGGCATTAAAACTAATGGTAGACTATGTTGGACATTAGTTTATGTTTTGCTTTTTGTGGCCAGTTGGTTGAACAGTTGCACGATTGCAAATGGAACGGGAAGTTAAAAGTCAATTCCCGGGCGGGTCAAATCCGACACAATTTGGTTACATCCCGCCACCGCAGCTACAGTTATTCAAAAGGAACTGTGCTGCCCATTGGCTATGACTCGGAGCTTGGCACCGTAATCTCGTCACGCATTTCAACATGATTTTGCTAATATAGTGGAATGAGGAAAAGGTTTTGATTTTTTGTATTGGCGTATAGCTAAAGCAACCTGTGATTGTAGATAGAATCATTATTCATTTTCAGCTATAATATGGTTCGATTGTAGTTTTGGAGGAATCATTGCATTGTAAAACAATGATAACTCTTATCAATCGAAATCAGCGTAAAAACAAAGAAATAGGAACCTAATTTTCGTTTATTGCCTTGGGCGTAGTAGCTTTTCATTCGCAAAGCACTCTCATCTAACCTTGGACACCAATTTACCCTAATCCTCTTAATCTTTACCAGAAATATTAAGCGTAAAATTAAAATTTTACACCCAAAACCAAAAATAGGCAAAATTTCAAAAACTTTGTCCAAAACCCCCATTTTACTCTTGAATCTTTTACGTTGTATAGGCAAAAACAGTATCATCATAATTGGCAAAAACAAACCAGAGAAGTCAGAACAATTCAAGTTTTTATTGCAAACCAGATTTAAATAATTACTGTTTGTAACGAGTGTGGGCTTCAAAACCCCTGACTTTGAGTAATATAGGGTTAAACTTTGTTTATCATCTTACTAAGTTACTAGCTTAAACTAGGCTATTTGTTGCAGCAGATAGGCTACAACGCTACTGCACCAGTTAGGTAAACTTTTTAAAGTAAACTAGCCTACTGTTGCGCAGCCGTCTTATTGAGTGGTTTGGGTGCACTTGGGATGCCAACAACGGTGATTGGCTAACAACGAAAAGCGCTCGTAACTTGGATCTTGATTCGGCTCTTTAACTCCTGCCGGATTTTCCACCAAACGCATAATTCAAATCCTTGTTTATTACACGGCCAGGATAAAACAAAGAACGGGTAAATAAGCGAGCGAGCGGTTTCTGTTAAAAACAATCAGAAAAATAAACACTAGCGCAGAGGCAAAACTTCATAAAGCACATAACACAATTATTACAAAAAAGGCTTACTTATGGAAAACAATAAAAAACATCCTACTCGAAGATATTTAGGAGAAAATCTTTTCAACTATGCGAATTTATTAACCAACATTTACTAAACAGTCATTAACAATTGAATTCGGTAGTTTCAATCATTTAACGTTCCAAATTGTTTCGCCCAAACAATGTTACAGTGACGAAGAGAAAAGGTATCACGGTGCGGACAACAGCTGACAGTGCCGCACGGTATCGTGGCGATTTCGTGGTTGGCTCTACAATTTAAATTCCAAGCGTAAATTGAAGGGTAAAGGATAAGCTAATATAATTGAATTAGAGACATTAAGTGAAAACGTAACGAGTGAGAGGTGCAAACTAGCATAATTGCATTCAGGACGTGAGTTATCAAGATTTACATAGGTTAATACTTGATATCTCAGCATCATTAAAGTGAAAACACTACACGAATTTATATAACGTGCAGAAAGGCAGCAGAGCAAGCCAAGTTTTACTATTCCCAAACAAGATCAAAGTTGTTAGCAATAAATTTTTATCCGTTAAAATTATCATGGTCATAATCATAATGAAAACGTACGCACCTTGAAGATTTTCAATTATGCCGTTTTCGAATTCAACAACTTACTCGCCTAGTCGGTTTAAACAACAAAAATAATTAACGTTACGTTGACTAGACTCAATTGCTAACTGATTGATTTAACTCGAACGCATAAACGTTACAAAGAGGATGTGCAACAAACGCAAAACAGAAAATTAGGTCAGTTTGGACGATTCTTCGCCGCTTAATGCAGTAGCTGTGAGAAATACTGATTTGCATACTGCATTACGTTTAAGTCTGGTGTGTACTAATTCCTGGGTTCGAATCTCTTCGCGGCAAAATAGAAATCAAAGTAGAGGCGTGCAATATTTTACACCTGCTACAACCCTCAGGTTAGGTTTACCAGTCTACTTTTATTTTAAGCAATGAAGTGTAATACATGCTGGGTACCCGAACCACCAGGCATAGGCCTACTTGCTACTGGAATACAGGTTATTTCAGGTCTAGTCCCCCTGGATTTTGATCTGCATTGCTACATTACAGATCGGGTTTAATTTTCAAATTTCTTTGCTTGGATAGGGCTAAACCAATGTTATATTACAACAAACAACTTAGAAGCATTATAATTTACTTTTACGTCTATCGACCTAGGCCTCTTTTTTCTAATTTTTTGCATTGAGCCGCAAATTGATCATTTTCATGTTTAATTAGGCTATTTCAAACCAACAGGCATACTTTTACGTTTGAAAATCAACTTTATTTCAAAAAAACTTATGAATCGACATTAATCTACCTCGAGACCTGGCAAACCTGTGACGAAAAAGTCTTGTTTCTTCAGTTTCCGTTTCTGTTTATAGCAATTTCGCGTGAACAGTGCACGCGTACAACAGTAATTAACAATAATATTGAGAACCTTTTCAATTTTGAAAACTAAATTCAATATTGAGAACCTTTTCAATAATATTGAAAACTAAATTCAATTTTTGCCAACCAATTTAAACGTAAAACCCGGTTGAAATTAAGCGGTTTTGTCTTTTAAGTTGCTACCCCAGGCCCTCATCTAACCTTTTTATGAACGTATTGCAAACGCTACAGCCGGATTTACCGTATGGCACAGTGCCAAGGACCCTGCGCTCAGATAGTAAGATTTTTTTTGATCTTTTCCAATATTTGGTTGCAAAAAGTTGCAAAAATCCCCGAAGTACCAGGGTTTTGCTATTTTTCAACAACAATTCAACTCCACCTCGCCAATTTCAACGCGAAAAAATACTTTTGAAAAAATAAGCTAGGGGAAATGCACATTGAACAAATTACTGATTTGAGCTGAGTGGACCTGGGCCCCCTTGCCGTATATGAACTCCTCTAAATGATCATTTTCATGACAAAACAAAAATCTCTAAGGAAGATCTTCGAGTGGTTTAATACTTACTGCTAAAATATTGCAGGAGGCAGTGCACCTTACCTACCCCTACCTGGGCTAAATCACTTACACTTACTAAATCACTCAAGATTTTTAATGTGTTTTGGACATAAATTGCAAGTGAAAGGAGGATTGAACAATTTAATTTTTCAACTGGCTTTCAAACGTTAAAATTTTGTTCTTTCAAGTGGCTCTGAACACCTGCGAAATGTGATCCAATGCCGTTAACATAGCTTTTTTTTCCAAAAACTTACTAAAAATTGCCTAGCGGCTTGGGGTTCCACCCCCAGACCCCCGTCTGTGATGCGTTTGAGTCACACTAATTTACCCTACACGTTTTCCAAACTTTTCATTTTATCTTCTTTCTTTAGCAAAATCCTGCTTAAGTGCCCAACCAGGCCACGACTTCTAATCTTCCATTCGACGATATCATTTGCCCCAAACAAAGTTTCTCTTTTTGAAAATTTCTGATGACTTCATTGCACGTGATTTGTGATTTGGGCCCTCCTCCTCCCAATCAAAAATCTTGTCTACACCTATGTTAGTGCTAATTATGATTAAAGTACGTGCTCAGCTTAGTTTATAAATAGTACGATTACCCAATCTCTAAAACTACTGTAGGCCTAACTCCTACGTTTTGGTATCATCTATCTTAGTGAATAATAAAGTGATTGTAAATGAAAATAGGCAGAAAAATTTTCAAGTAAATGAAAATAGGCAGAAAAATTTTCAATTACAATTATCGACTTTTGAAAATTTTCAATTATAGTTACAATTACAGCAAAATCGTGTAATTAATTACAATTTTGTCAATTAAAATTACAGATTTTCCAAGCCTGTTCTGGAATTTGTTGATTGCTGTCGATGTCATATTTCTGCCTGGGTTTCGTATTCCTAGCTTGACCTGGAAAAGTCATCTTTCGTTGTAAAAATTTTTGCGGAATTTTAGACTTTTTCTTACTCGCCAGCCATACCATTGATATCTGGAGTTGTTTAGTTGCTTGAATATGTGCTGGGAAATTCAATTATGCAAAACAGCTGACAAAGGAGTTGGCTTCATGGTCATTAGTACTGTTTCTATTCGATATTCTTTTTTCAAGTCTGCATCTACTATTAGCATATCATAGTCTTTTCCATACAGGAGCACACTATTAACTGTAGACTGACTTAGTATGCTATTAATACTTGTCTGTTGCAGATTTTTTTGATTAGTTACAAAGCTATTTTTGTATAGTTTTTGTAGAAGTTTTGTCCGAGTTTGAGTTTTCATCTTCAGTTTGAAATCACGTTCTTTGTATGAAAGTGTACTATCAAGGGCAGCAACTAGGTATTCGGTAAAAGAATGTCAAGTGAGCTCATTGCTATTACACTTGAATTTTATCTTCTTTTTAATTTATTGTTGTTCGAATCAAGGTTGGAAAAAATACTTGTATTTGCTTTAACTACAATTACAAATGAAATTACAACCCAAATTTTTAATTACAATTAATCAAGTTCAAGTAATTGTAATTCAATTACAGTGGAAAATTTTTCAAAACATTGCGACCAATTCATTTACATACAAAGCCTCGAGTTTTGCTTATTTGTGGATTTATTGTGGATTTTTTTTGTATTTCTATTCTAGATTATCGTATTTACTCGTTTTGTAGCCCGGGCCCTTATTTTTTTCAACCTTACTCACTGCCGGGCCCCTATTCAAACGGGCGTTTATTTAAGCACGGGCGCTTGTTATTTTCAAAGTAAAATTACCACAAAAATTATCGTTGAAGACAAATATTTCACGACATTTAATCTTTCTCCATATGATTTAATCATCACATAGGGTTCAATATTCTGAATGAATGAGCAGTAGACAAATGGGAGCCGTAATCAATACTACCTGTTACGTAATCAATGCTATTTGTTATGCAATTGGACGTCTAAGGCGTGACTGTTGTCTACTAGCGCTTAAAATTCAACAGCGTTGTGACACAAGCGTTTCTTAGCAGCTTCTTATTTTCTATTGTTCTCTACCACTGAAAAATCAGCTTTTGCACCGGGCGGGTATTAAAGCACGGGCCCTTATTTATTTTTTTGTTCTGCTCACACGGGCGGCTATTCAAACGGGCCCTTAATCAAGATCGGGCGGTAGAACGAGTAAATACGGTATATTTCTATACTAGCCCTATTTCTTTCCCTCTTTGTTCTTTCATTAATCTTTGTTTAACTTTAATTTTTGCAATACATAATTTTGTTAGTAAGCAATTGTCAAGTATGTTATTGAATTCATATCGCTTCCAGCAACATTATGGTTTTAGCTAAACCATGGTATCATACCGCAACTATTTGTGCACAAGAAAGTAAGTTTTAACCCAATTAAAAATTGTAAAAAAGTTGAAATTGTGTGCGGTATAACTTCAAGTTGCAACTACCATTTAACACTATTTTAATTTTTACCAGCTATATGACATATTTACCATGATTATAGAAAATAGAACCTTAGTGTCGCTTTGTCATGCACACAAGGGTAATCCCGCAAAAAAAAGCACACAAAATCTTAATATCACAAATAGCATTGAAGTTACAATCACAGGCATAGCCATGGGAGGAGGGCAGGGAACCCGAATCGAAATGCCACCAATAATAAAAATGTGACAAAAAAGCCATGTTTCTTCATTGTCAGTTTTTTTTTCCATCCAATAGTACACGCATATTACAGTAATAACCAATAATATTGACAAACAGGAGGTCTGGGCCCCATCAGTTTGATTTTGCCAATCAACTGAAATGCATAACCCGAGTAAAATTTAGTGATTTTGTCTTGAAAGTTGCTACCTCAGATACTCATCTAATCCTTTTATCAGCGTAATGCAATAACTAGGGCCAGGTTGACCATATGGCAGAGTGCCAGGGCCCCACGCATATATGGTACAACTTTTCTTTGGTCTTCACCTACATTTGGCAGAAACTTTTTGCGAAAATCCGTAAGTACTAGCGGCAACGCGCAATGTAAATCCGGTCCTGGAATAACATGGTTAGTAAGCGGAACAATCTGTTGTGCCATTTTTCAATAACAGTTCATCTCCACCTTGCCAGTTTTTACGCATAAAATACTTTTAAAAAATTAGCTAGGGGAAATGCTCATTCAACAAAGTATTGAATTTAAATTGAGGGAGCCTGGGTCCCTTGGCAGTACATGCACTCCTACAACTGGTTAATTTCATGACAAAACAAAAATCTCTAAGAAAAATCTTCGAATTGATTATTTTTTATTAATATTTACTGCTAAAATATTGCAGGAGGCAATTTACTTAGTTCCCCCTATCTGGGCCAAATAAATCACTTACAATTAAAATTCAACAACAAATTGCAAGACTTTTAACGTATTTTGGTCTTAAATTTCAAGTAAAAGGAGAATTGAACAATCCAATTTTTTCGATTGGCTTTCAAATGTTAAAAATCTAATTCTTTCAAATGGCTTTGAACACGTGTGAAATGTGATCCAATGGTATTAAAATAGCTTTTTATTTCAAAAAATTACCAATCAATGGTTAAAATACTCGAATTGCTGATGTTAATTTGTCAGAAAAAACACATCTTCAGTTTTATTCAAATACATTCCAGCTAAACCCAGTGCCATCGCCAGAACAAGTGGTGTGACGTGGCACAATGTCAAAGTGAGTAGCAGAGATATCTATTACAACTGGAGCAAAGTTTGCTGATCAGTTCTTGACTGATCGGACGACTTTATGTTACTGTAATTAGGCAATAAAACTTGTTTTTAAGGTCGTACTTTTGGCGGAAATATAACATCACCAATTCTTACCAAACGGCATCACCGATTTTTAATTCCAATCGTTTGAATGGCGAAAATTTAATAAAGTGATTTGAGGGTGCAGGCTATGCTATGCACATTCTTCCCTTTCTGGTTGTGGACTGATGCATCATTTCCTCATTTCCTTCTCTTTTTGGACAGGGTGGCGCTGGAGTGTATGCTATATGCTCCAATTGCAATATCTCTCCGTTTTCCTTCTCTGCTCGTTCAATTGCCTCTAGTTTCACAGCTGAAACCATTACTTTGGAACATGGTCTTATTTGATGAAATAACCACAAGACGTACAACATGCCACTTCCAGTCAGTCCAATTTTTCACGTATTCACAGTCTGACTGTAAGGTCTGAATTAGAATTAGAACTAGAACTGGCTGTGGAAACACCTCACATTAATTTGAAACGCGCTCATACAAGCGTTGACTAAAGATGATTTCGATTGGGTAGTAGATACAAAAAAAAAAAGAAACAACGTTGTAATGATTCCGAGATTGCCAGAGTCGACGTCAATTCCATGTGGTCGAACAAGAGAGCAAGTGAGCAAGCGGTGGGGAGCGGGTAGCGGCTTCTAAAATAAACATAAAACCGGCTGTAGGAGCGAAAGGGCCACGAAATATAAAACTAAAGGGTATGACGGTTCTAACTACTACCAACTACTGATGAATAAGAACAAAAGACTATTACAAAATCAAAGGGGCCTGAGATGCTAACAAACTCATTATAAATTTAAACTATGAAGGGTAGGAAACTAGTTACTTTACGTTCAAGTAAATGTCTAAATCGTTAGTATACAAAGAGCAAAAATGATAAATAAATGCTTATACCTACCAAAGTAATTATCCAGCCAGTTGCAAGAAATCTAAGAAGTATAGAAAATAGTTCCAGTTGGAAAGAAGCTCTGAAGTAGCAGTATACTAGACCTTGGTCCAAAAAGAATGAGTGCAGATTGAAATTTTAGCAGGAAGCCGGCAAAAAACGCTGAGTAGAGAAGTATGCAAAATAGCAATTATAAAAGGCAAAAGAGCAAACTGGCTGGTAATTGTGAGGTGAAACGTCACGCGTTGGCAACAATACAAAGAGCAGCGATACCCGGCTAGACAAAGGCAGTCAAGGCCAGGTTCGATACCAGCTGCAGCTGAAGCGACGTAACATGACGTATTTTACGTCATGCTGAAGTCCCCGGAAATGAGCTCCCTAACTTCCTTTCCAAAGCTGGAGCCTTTCTGTCTATTGTGATAGTTCCTTGTCCCCTTTTTCCAGCCATTGCGAAAACCCGGTACACTTAGTATCACAAAACAATGGAGACGCCATATTTCTCATTCCCATCTCAACTGTTAAGTCCCCTCAGTCTCTCCGGAGGAACTGGTCCTCCCACGCCTAATACGCTGTAAGCTCTCCTGACATCTCTGCCATGGTCAAAACCTCTTACTTTCACGCTATCTCCACAAGATCAGCAACAAGGATAACTTTTTCTGTAACGCTTGTGGAAACCCTCTACAGGGCCTCAATTATCTTCTTCTTGACTGTTCTGTCTCTGAACCTCTACGTAAATATATTTTTGGTTCTAAGCTCTCTTTTTTGATCTTTGGTTAGAGCCTTGGAGTGTCGCCTTATTGTCGGGTCACCGCGGAGTTCTTCTGCGCCCCCATCCCTTGGAAGGGGTCTGGAAGGGTAGCACAATCACCACCACCACCTTAACAGTAAAAGCAAAGAAAACTTTGTAGAAAAAATGGAGTTGTAATGAGTTATTATCAATAGCAACAATCTTGGATTGTAATTGAGAATAATATAGACCGATTCGGAACGTGTAGTAAGATTTTTCGTTTTGGTCAGCATCAAATGCTATCTTGTCGCTCCAAAACTTGACCGTCGCATTGCATGGCTGTAGGTTTGCTTCTTCGTATTGTGGTCGAAGAAATGCAGCCCCTGTTGGCTTGTTAGGGGATTTGAGTCACAGTTTTCAAATATCCGCAGCAGGGCAGTCTCTAGAAGAGCTGATCCCCCCCATCATTCGCCCAAGTTTCATTTAACCTTCATTTGTTCTTTCTTAGTGAGAATGAAACATGAAGTTATAGTAAAGTGAAGCATAGAAAATTGCCTTCTATTTCATTCTCAAGTTTTTCACTTTGGCGTCTTTCATATTTCAATTTGGTTGCAAATCAAAACCAAATCAAATCTTTCATTATAGTCGCTGTATTATACGCAGAAGTGTGTTACAAGTTTGCGAGACCATCTCAGCGTAGTTTCGCCCCACAAGTTTGCGAGACCATCTCCGCGTAATTTCGCTGCGGGCAACACAGCTTCTTTCAAACAAATGTCCCAGCGGAGGCGAGCCGTTGATAACACGGTACCCGATTTGACCGGCCCAAGATTTGAACCTACATCTCCCGCTCCAGAGTCGAATGCGTTACCGCTCAACCAACTGGTTGCATTCCCTACAATGCTCATCTGTTTGTTTATGGTTTTGGTAGTTCCGTTTTCTGTATTTTTCGTGCAACGCATTTTCCTAAATTTGAAAAATTCTATAACTTACACAAAGCCAATAAAAATAACAATTGCTTTTAGGCGCTATTTTGCAACAGCATTTAAATCAGTATATTATCACGCTTATTGTAGGGAAAAACTCGTTTCTGTTTTAATAGAAAGCAATCGTCAACGACAACGATATTGTTGTATTTTACGTTCAGCATTGTTTTGTAAATTATAGATCAATGGTGCACAATTTGAGGTTGTTAATGGAAAATCTTAGGTCGTACTGGGGTACATCAATATTGTAATTAGATTTTATTCACCAAGTTGCCTTAACCAGGACTAAGCAAAGGGACTTTTCGGTCTTCGAGTCAAGCTGCCACCTGCCCACCTGTCTACCACACACGGCGGAGGCTTCACACTCTCCCTTTAATTGCTGAACTTCAAGCAGGGAAGCGGTGAATACCAATTTTTATAGTCTTTGGTTTGACGCGATAGGCAATCGAATCCGAGTCTACCGCTTCAATAGTAAACGCTTTATCCACTCGGCCACTGATCGGTTAAATCAAAGCAACACGGAATAAAAGAAAAACGTGATAATCAAAACCTATAGACACGAGTACAGTATACTTCCCCTTAGCAAGTGACTTGGAAAAATTAAGTCGAATATGTTTAAACGAGTTTTGGATTTGACCAGTAAGTAGAAAGAAAAACCGAAGGGACTGAGCAGTTTGTTATCTTTGAAGTGGCTTCCAAACTTTAGCAATCCTGTTTTTTCAAATGGAGTAGAAAAGCTGTTTAATTACCCAAAAAATCACAAAATTTGCAGACCCCATGGCCTCCGCCTGCTGGACATTCTAATCCAAAAATATCATTCTACTCAACGGCGGTCGTAATTAATAGAAATATTAGTATAGGGGCCGGCAAAAGTGAAAGGTTGCACCTCCTTGGCATTGGTGGACTAGTTAACGCAAAGCGTTAGCTTTGATAACCACTAAAGTCCGTTCACAAACTTCATGCCTCCCTTAAAGTTAATTCGTTATTTTCAGCTTTGATTAACGGAAGTTAATAAAGTTCGTTAATTCGTTAACATTTAGAGTGTAATTTACATTTCTTTTTATTCACTCACTTCTAGAACACGTAATGATAATGTTGGGCTGATTGTAAGGAAAAAATTTAATGCTCATGTGGTCTTTTTGTGTTTTGGAAGTTACATTTTTACAGTCCTACCCAATTTCAAAATAAAAGTAGGTTCATATGCACCAACGAAGCTGCGATCGGAAAATCTTTAAAAGTCGCGAACAGCAGTAGTTTAATAGACCTATGAGGGGAAGCTTATTATTTACAACAAAAAAGCGCTCCTTTCTTCACTTTTTCTTTTATAAAACTCCTGCTAATATGCAACAAGTGTTATCACTGCAAACTGGTTTGTACCGGTACGGTAAATGAATAGTGCAAGAAATTAACGATGAAAATCTTAACGTAAGTTGACGAAACTTAACGCAAGTTAATTTAGTCCTTTAAGAGAAAAAGACTTTTTAACAAATTAACTAGTCAATGAAAAAGTTAGCTTCGTTACTAAAGGATTAACGATTAACGAATTAGTGCCCACCTATGCTCCTTGGATTGATTATCACTTATAGACGTATAGGAAGGCTTGTTTATTTCACATTTCACGATAAATGCAATTAAAGCACAAAAAACAAACAAGCATGCAATATATTTCTTCAAAAAGCAGTGATTTAATTGTATACTGGAGGCAGCGAGAGGATCTCACAGTCATCGAGTCGAGCAGTAACCTATAAGTTAGCATTCTTTGATTTCAAGGCGTACCTACTGGTTTAAGAATCAAACCAAATCTTTCATTGTACTCGCTGTATTAAGGCGAAGAGTGTAACGGGTTTGCTAGCCTCATCTCCGCGTCATTGCGCCCAAGCAGCACAGCTCTTTTGAAGAAATGTTGCAGCGCCAGCGAGCCGTTGGCAACACTGAGTTCGATTTCTCTGGCCCAAGACCATTGTCACTAAATATTACATAATGACTATGTTTCACAAAAGCAAAGTATAACAAGCTGAAACTGTTGGGTAGTTTTTGCGGCAGTATCTAAGCATTATTTTAGCTACCTCGCGAAAATAGAAGAAATAAAGTGTCAATCTAGATCAGCTTCTAGTTGTCAGAAAAAACGACTACAACTTTGAAGATGTTGATCTACATTCTTCTCGGCGCGATTTTTGCTGTCTCGTATGTAGATAAATCTTTTAACTTTAGCGTTTTTCATTGTTCGTAATAAGGTGTAACATGGTCTAGCTACTGGCCACCCGAAATTATTTTAACCCCTCTAGCATAATAGGCTTCGTTTCCTGCTTTTGCCCAAATTGAAAAAATGTGGCCAGAATTTTCTTCATTGGATATCGGTAAACTCTTTATTGTTTTTTATTTGGTTTTCTTTAAGCAGTCATGTGATGCCAAAATAATTGATTTCTTTTCCTGTTTTTGCTGCAATTCGAAAAGTGCGGTCAGAGTTTTCGTTATTGGATTTGGTAAACTCTTTATCTTTTTTTATTATTATTTTTCTTTAAACCAGGGATGGCCAACCAGTCAGAGACCAAGAGCCATATTTCTTACTTTGTCAGAGCAAAGAGCCATTACGATATCATATTCAAACGTGAACTTGAACATTCCTCGAAATCCTCGTGTATTCAAATATTATCACAGCTCACAAAATTAAGCTATCTACACTGCGCTGCAAAAGGCTCTTTGGGTTACTTTTACCATTTCGAGAAAATTAAGTTTTTGGCCTCAATTGTTATATCAATTAATCCTGTGACGTAATAGATAACTTGTTTGGACCAAGTAATTATGGGTGACAATCGATCTTTTTTGATTGTAGTCATTTCAATTTTGTTACATGGCAATGATCAATGTTGCTTCTTCGCAGCATATTATGCAATTTTAAACGCGATTATCTCAGAGACTACAACAGCTGGAATGCCGACATTCTTCGCAAAAGACTTGAAAAACATAAAATTAAAAAAAAATATTATACAAGTTTCGACATTTTCTTTTTGCAACACAGGGCTAATGAAACAATACCTGGAAAAAGCGCTGGTTTCACCAACTCTGCTTTGAGCAGTCATGCGATAGAGTTTTATCCGTGAAAAAGTAGCCAAGATTTGGACGCTCTTTGACAGAATAAAATTACTGCGCTCATTTAGCTCTCATTCCACTTTTAAACTCAAGTCCAAAACACGTTTAAACGGATGTATTTTGGGGTTAGATTTCTAAGTGGCTTGGCTAAGGGGAAAGCGGTTCCAACCCCTTAGCCTCCTAGGTCATAAGCGTAGCCAGGAGGGGTGGCGACCCCTAATCAAAATACCGTTAATGATAAAAATGATGACAACAAAGCTAACTTAATGCATTGAATGATTAGTAACCATCTGCAGTATTTGAACAACTTTAAATGGCAATTCACCTAACCAGTTCCTACGTGACAAGCTACTTTTGAAAGAATTACTTAGCTAAGAGAAAATCTCATTAGATCTTATTCATTATCACGTGAACGATAGCGGATTTAGGAGCGATCCGCTGTAACATGTCCCTTCCTTTTCGGCCGTGGTACAATGATAACTAAAACACGCAAAACCCGTTAAAATCAGAGCAATTGGGTCAGATTTCAGACTATTTTTAGCCCAGAAAGACAAAATATTTGTTGCCTTAAAATCGTCCAACCTAATATCACAAATTTAAAAAAAGAGCTAGCTATATTTAATATCCAATAAGTTTAGGGGAGTGTCATGTCTATTCCATCTTGTTGATGTCATAAAAACCTAAAAAATCTGTAACACACTATTGAAATATTATTAACTCCCCCCAACAAGTTTTTAAATGGCTTTAAACAATATTTTGTGGATTCTACAGTGTATTGTGCAAAAGTTTAACTGAAAGCATTTTAAACAGGGTATTGTTCATTATTGTACATTCTAATACCTATTTTGCTAATACGTTGTGCTTGTGTTTGCTTTAGAGTTTATTTTCATCTTGCTCGATGTTAAAAGAAAAAATGCAACCAACCAACCAATCAGCGATCAATATACACCATATAAGTACACCAGACTTTAATCTATCCATCATTTTCGCTCTGAGTTGATCCAAACATGCAGCTTTTTCGTTTCTCGTAGTTTTGTAATAAAAAAAAACACAGCATAAACAGCTTGCAATATCATTTGAATCAAGCTAAGCTTATAAAGATACATACTTAAGTCACATGGTAGCCAGAGCTGTAAGTCGGGCCGGGCTTTTGGGGTCGGGTTCGGCCGTTCGTGCCTAAAGTTGACAAAAATTTCGAACCAGCGACGTGCCTTTTATCTTAGGTGCACAAAAATATAATCAAAATTAACTTGGCAACATTGCTAAATTTTTCAGACCTAACTTAACTTTCGAGTTTTTTCGGGCATGACTTGGGCTTCAAATTAGTTTTCGGGTTCGGGCTTATATCTTTGGGTTTGGGCTTAAACTAGTCTGGTTTAAGTTTAAGCCCAGTTTTGGGCTTAAACTAGTTCACAACTCTGATCGTTGCAAACCAATTCAAAAACACCTCGTAACAAGCGATTTGTGTTCGGTTTTCTAGAGCAGTACTGTTTTTTTTTGAGAAAAGTTTAGTTATGAGTAGAATGGTTTGTCTATTATTTGCTTGCTTTTTTTATCATTCTATTCTATTTTTAGCGTTTTAGTTATTTTTAACTTTTTAGTAATTTAATTTTAATCAATGTATTTTTATTCGTTAAAGTTTTATGCATAGCTATTTTTCCAGTTTGTGATTAGCTAATAGTTTTTATGTTGATCATTTTTATGTTGTTGTTTTTCTTGCAACAAACCCAAACCCAGCAATCAAGCTACAGAGATGATTTTAGTCGTCACAATAATAGAGGTATAAGTTTATTTTTACTCAGCTGCAACGACATATTTTATGGAAAAACAAATATTATTTAAATAATTGTTATATTAATGTCGTATAATTAAGAAGTTGAAATACTTTTAAATCTTTTTATGTGGCCAAATTTTTTCCTAAATTTATGCTCAAAATAACAGAATTTAGAAATCTTCAAAGCAAATAAAAAAGCAAAGCAAATCGTGTGTGGTAAACAGACAAGTAGGTAGCAACTCGACAGTCTTGAAGACCCAAAATTAGTGCCGTTGCTGCGGTGGGGTCAGGGGAGCCATGCCCCCCTAACGACTGCTTGTGCCCCCCATTTCGCCTTACTAGAAATACTTTTTTGGAGCATCACGTAGCGACAAGGCAACAGGCAATCATGGAAAAAGGAATAATGGTGTTCATAGATCATTCTCGTTTGAAGTTTTCTCGATGCTTTGCAAAATTGCTGGCCACCAACTGCTGTTCATAAATGTGACGCAATAATCCGTCTTATTATCACGCCTTTACGGATATGTCGCTGAATAGGGATGTATACCAATAGAATCGTTACCGGTACTTCGTTAGTGATTAGGACCTGAAACAACACGTGAAAACATACCTTTTAAAAGACCAGCTGTTTTTATTTCTTTAAAGCACACTCAACTTTTTTCTACGTTGCACTTTGTCGCAAAAGCAGGGGAAAGGGGCTTAGAGGTATCAGCCCTCTTTACCCAAGTCATTTAGAAAATATAATCCAAAAAAACAATCGTTTAAACGTGTTTTTGACTTGACCTTTAGTATAAGAAGGGACTCAAGGGGCAACGCAATTTAATTATTTTAATGACTTCTGAATTTTTGCCGTTTACTGTAATTATTCATGTGACTCGAAAACGTGCGAAATGAGATTGAAATGGGGGTTATAATCGCTATATTTGCCGCAAAATCTCAAAAATCACCCAACGGCTGGGGACTCTGCTTCTAGGCCCCCTCTGTGATACACTTGAGTTGCATCGGTTTGTTCAGCACGAGGCCTAAATTAGACAATTTTCGGGAAAAAAAATTTACTTGTGGTTTAATCCTCTCCTTCTTAGCAAAATCCTAATTGCGCTTTTGGTCGCATTCACTGCTGCAGACAGATGTTTCAAGCGATTATACGGGCCGCACTAGAAGCGAGTTAATAAACGCTGCCAGGATTATACGTCTCTTTTTGCAAACATGTATACAAAATTTTTAAAATAGCGCATAATTTGTTGCCGTAAATAATCAGTTTTTATGAGCAAAAGTTCAGTCTGAAATTTAGTGGTGATGTTTTGACGTTTGCTGGCCAGAGCTTTTAACATTTAATCGCGGCTGGGTTTAAATAGCTGAAATTAAGCATGCGAGGAGACGTCTTCTCTAGTTCAAGTGATTGAGCAGTGGACCGTGATCCAACGGCTGCAGGTTCGATTCCTGCGGGAAGACAGCTTTTTCGCATTGCTTGTTTTTAAGTAGTCGCCGTTCTGGTTACTCTTTCCTAGGCTTCCGCGCTGGTAACTTTTAGGCCAGATGGTACGTAAACGATTAAATAGTTCAGTCTGTGTTAGCGCAGCCACACTTTTGGCTTGTGCCCCCTCACTTCGCTTGCTCGGGCGACGGCACTTCTCAAGGTTCATTTTCTGTTTCTTTGCCAGGCAACTAACTTGTCGAATAAAAATGTAATTATTACAGTCTTCGAAGTTTTTGACTTCCAGAGTTTTTTTTCGAGCAATGTAAAACGGCTATAAAGAAGCTTAATATGACCAGTGGTGTAAAAAGTACTCGAAAATTGTACTCAAGTAAAAGTTTCGTAACTGACAAAAAAACTACTTGAAGTAAAGTACAAAGTACTGACCAAAAAAAGTACTTGAGTAAAAGTAAAAAAGTAGTCATTTTAAAACTACTCAAGTAGAAGTATTTCTGAAAGTATTCACGCAAAATAAACAAACTATTCAATTGACCAATGACAACTGGTCGACTACCTTCACATCACTGCCACAAGCGCTTGATTTTCTAACCCCTCACTATCTTAAAAAGTCATGAAATATTAATTGTGCAGGATTTTTGTTACTATATTCAAGGAATCAATTCATAAAATATTTGATCAAATACTCATTCACTGCCATTGTTAAATTTTTATGCTAAAAAGTAAAAACAACGCGGAAGTGCCATATTAGAGTTTCGGCAGCGTGGCCAAGAGGGTAAAGACGTCGTTTTTACGACGACCCTGGTCGCATGAACATAGGTTCAACCCGCACCCTGGTCACGTTGTTGCGTCCTTGGATAAGACGCTTTACGATGATTATCTCTGCTTAGTGGCTTTGAACAAGCAGCAAATTTATGTGGAAAGAAGTCAAAGGTCAATTGGAAAACTTGGAAATTGCTAACTCCTAAGCGGGTGCGGATTCGACCAAAGGATAGCGCCACCGTCACTTTCTCGTGAAAGGAGGATAAAGATGCATCAATCAATCAAGCCTACTGTATCCACAGGGTACGCCAAAAGTCACGCACCAAAGACAATTCAATAGTCTGCGATAAACTTTTTTTGGATTAAAGAAGAATTATCGTAAATTTTTTTTGATTGATTTTATTTCACGACATGTGAAGGCAGATAGAAACCGGTAGAAGCATAACTAAAACTGTGAGTGAAGCACAGTCATTTATGATTGATAGTGATACCAGTGTTCTGTCACAGCATTAGTAGGTTAGACCGCAGCTTAATTTAATTCCAATTCAATTTACTTCCTGCACTTTAGAAAACCTGCTGCCTGCTTAGACGAAGTTTATCATGCAATTCCTGAATTCCACCATGTTTGTTTTCAGTTTTACTGATTTATTCACCGTGTTGCCTTGACCAGGAAACCGCAGAGTGATATTAGGGTCGTTGAGGCAAGCTGCCACCTCTCTACCATACAAAGGTGTAAGCACTGAGCAGCACATTATCACCTTCAATGCAGAATGTCAAGCAGGAAGATGTGAATACAGTTTGCAGTAGGCAACCTATTTTCAAGTCTTTGGCTTGACTGGACCAGATTTGAACCCAAATTTTCAGCCTGATATACAGATGCTCTAACCACTAGGCTATACAATCTTGTCGGCATATTTATCAGTTCAACCCCAGGCTCTGAAACTGCAAGACACTGTTCTCAAGAACAGAGAAACTAAACATTTCATCAGTTTATTACTCAATGATGAAGTTTTACTGCTACAGTGCTACTCAGCAGAGGTGGAGTCCTTGAGGACGTCGTTGGTCTCGAGGACACATTTTGAAGTCATTGGCCTCGAAGCCTCAAGTCCTCGAAAAATGCCAGTCCTCGGCTTGAGGACAGCAGTATTTTTTGAATTGTTGAAATTTTGTAGTTTGCCAAAAACAAAATTTGAAGACCTTTGTTTTTGGAGATCGCCTAAATTTGAACTGTAAAACCGACTCAATCTGCGTGAAAACCGATCAAAATCTGGGATAAGATCGTTTGATGTAGTTCCCAGCCTCTGAATTAGCCTTCCCCCATTGCAAATTTTTGGCTATGCGCCTGCCAGGATCTCATATCTCCACTCATCAATAAATTTCTGCAATTGCGTAATCCTCCAGTCCTACAAAACAGCAAAACGGGAATGGATCTTTCACCCTAATTACGAACAGCCCGATTGTAAATGCACCCTAACCTGCTAACTCTACTCGTGACTTCAGGAAAACTGACGATTCGTTTGCATTTTATTGGTGTTAAAATGGTAAGGTTAAAATGGTATTCAAAGTTCAGTTAAACAAATTCAAAGTTCAGTTAACGCATGCGATTTCCAGCCAGCGATCTCAAATTTTGCGGCGCACGGACACGAGTTGCTTGTGCAATATTGGCACACGCAGCAAGCCGTGTGACGTTTCATGGTTATTTCAAGTCTACCTCTACCAAACAATACAGTACAAACTTTTTCAGGAGCTAAGGATTCATCTCTCGGCAGATTCCTATTTATAGTCTTTACATCTTGTTGTAAATATAGTAAAAGCAATGTTTAAATCGATATTTTTAAGCTTAATCTTTACACCTTGTTGTAAATACACTGATAGTAAAAGCAATGTTAAATTCTTGAATTCAACTTCTTCAGAAATCAGCCTCAAAGCGAAGTTTGCGTTTGACTAAAACTCATTTTACTTGTGCTTCAAAATTGATTGCTTTTGCTACTTTTGGAGCAGGACAGATCAGCTCAAATTTTGTCCCGGGATACAGCACAATGACGAGTGTAATTTGTTCACACTCACGCAGCGACTTTTTTATGTTTTAACTTGTATGTATATTTTTCTCCCGGATGTACGGTAAAGACCAAAAGCAATCAAAGAAAAAGGTTTAGTTGTTTTAATTGACTTGGTGTTTCACCAAAGCTCCGCTCTTCAGCACTTTTAAGTACTTGCTTAAGATCAATGTAAAACCGTTCAAATTATCAATTTTCAAGACCTTTCGAGTTGCTGAAATTTTACCCCCTCGCAATGACCTTTTTAGGTTATGCAGGCAAAATTAAAAAAAAACTAATCTAAGAAATTTTATTTTCAAAAATGAAAAGAAATAAGCGTCTACTTCAAAAGAGCAAAGCACCAAAAAACTCACAACAACACAAGATCTTACAAGTGTAAAGATTAAGCTTAAAAATATCGATTTAAACATTGCTTTTACTATATTTACAACAAGATGTAAAGACTATAAATTGAAATCTGCCGAGAGATGAATCCTTAGCTCCTGAAAAAGTTTGTACTGTATTGTTTGGTAGAGGTTGACTTGAAATAACCATGAAACGTCACACGGCTTGCTGCGTGTGCCAATATTGCACAAGCAACTCGTGTCCGTGCGCTGCAAAATTTGAGATCGCTGGCTGGAAATCGCATGCGTCTGGATTAGGTAAAAAAATCTTTGCAAACATTAAGTGAAAAACATTTTTTGTTATTGAAAAAAATGCAATAAGAAATCAATTTTTTGTAAAACTTTTTCCGCTCTGCTTTCATCTATCTGCTTTTGAAGCCACTTCTATCAAAACTTCTAGACCCGCCCTCTGCTGACAAAAAGAATTCTTGTACAGCCCAAAAGCTGTACACAAATGACGCTCTCTCAGCAATCCTTTTCCAGCCAATCACTGCTCGGCTTTTTCCTACGGTCACTCCTTTTCCTGCGCTCACTATTCTGACGATTCTTCTTGACAAACAACTAATGAAGCTTCAAAAATATTAACATTTTAATCAAAGTAAAACTGTTTTGTTGGAATTAAGTTAATGTTTCAAAAAAGTTTTTATTTGAAAAAAAACTGTCATTTGAAAGAAGAAAAAAATTTTTGAGATGAAAAACGTTTTATTGTAGAAAAAAATGTTTTTTGGAAAAGGAACTTTATTTTGGAAAAAACTTGTTTTTGTGAAAAAAAATTTTTTTTCTCGAAAAAACCTTTTCTTGGAAAAAAAAATTTTTTTTTTTAATTTTTTTGGAAAAATTTTTATTTTTGAAAAAAATTTTTTTTTACCTCTGGAGCCTAAAAGTAACGGTGCCTAAAAGTCCAGGCGCTTAAAGTCCCGGCGCATAAACGTCCCGAGCCTAAACGTCCCGTGCCTAAACGTCCCGTGCCTAAACGTCCCGTGCCTAAACGTCCGCGCCTAATAGTCACGGTCCGTATATCGTCATAGTAAGAAGGTAGACGAAATCATTTGTACGTCTAAAACTACAATATTACATTATAATTAAGCCAACCTTCTTGCGCCATCGTCACGAATCGCTGATAGCTATCAATGTAGTCCTATATGGCAAGGCAATAAAGCGAATGATGATTACATCAGTATGTTGCCTCTGAAGCTATCAATCATGTGCCCCAGTCGGCGTACACAAAAATGTGTTTGAAGACCTCCGGAATATTTGGTTAAAAAAAGATAATAGTTAACTCAAAATATAAAGTACAACAGTTTTGAGCAAATTTCAGAAGTCACATTGATTTTTCCTGCTGTCTTCCTAATGCCAATAACCGCATGAGCAACGTCGGCAGCGTGGCCGAGATGGTAAAGGCGTCGTTTTTACAACGACCATGATCGCATCATCTTAGTTAAACCAGCACTCTGGTCACGTTATGTTGCGTCCTTGGATAAGACGTTTTACGATGATTATCTCTGCTTGGAGGCTTCGAACAAGCACCAAATTCAGTGAATAAGAATTCAAGAAATCTACATAAACATTGGATCTCTGGAAATTCCTAAGCAGGTGCGGATTCCTCTAATCACAAAGTAGTTACCACAATAAAAACTGTACGGATCATACAATAGTTAGCGTCTGACGCTGTCCGGTGACAGGAGGATAAATACGCACAACAACAACAACAACTAATTTGCACATCAAATCTTTCATTATACTCGCTGTATTACGCCAAAGCGTGCAATGAGTTTTCAGGACCCATTTCCGCATCATTTCGCCCGGGCAACACTGCTCCTTTGGAAGAAAAGTTGCAGCGGTGGCGAGGCGTTGCCAACGCTGTGTCCGATTTGATTGGCCCAAGATTTGAACTCAGACCTCCCACTTCAGAAACGAACGAGTTACTTCTCGACCAACTGGCCCGTAACTAACTTGCAGTAGCCAACTTTCTAATACCGTAGTTAATTGGCGCTGTTACGGCAGCCGTTTGGCTGGAATTGTGGAAAGCAACAAGAAACCGCTATGCAGTAATGTAGTAATTTGCTTTGATTAAGATCTCACTTGATACTTGGAACAAACAAATGAGCTGAAAAGTTAGCTTCTAGCTTGGTTGTGAGGTCCAGAGTTCGGAACACGATTCAGCTTGAAGAGCTTTATAAAATACCTCTGGTTGTTGAAATTGCTTACCTTTTCCGGCTTAGTTAGCATCAGCTATAAAACTTTCATACCACTGCATAACTAAAGATTTTCTTTATATTATGCCCAGAACGAAATTTATTTTATGGCAAAAGTAACTCACTTTTTTACTGTAAAACGTAATAGTGTAATTCACTAATCTACCGTAACCTGGAGACAGCGAACAAACCTTTAATGGGTCTTTGTGTCAAGCGGTCACTTACCAACCATTTTGAATAGGCTTAATCTTTAAATCAAGCTACACTTGTTGTTCTAAACTATTTCAAGATTTGAACTTGTATTTTATTTTAATATGTTAAGTAGAAAAATCGGGAATAAAAAATTCAGCACTATAAGCTTAAGTGCAAGTTTTGCTTTGACTTGCAGTATACCGGTAATTGGGATGTGGCCTGTTGCGTCATTAAAAAACCTATGCATTAATCGTGTAAAATATTTTTCATTAATTTTTAAGGGTGTGTCTATATTTAGCGCGATACGAAAACTCAATTAAACGCTTTAAACTTCGGGATTGCAATTTTCTCTGTAGATATAGTGCATAAAGCCCGGAAAAATGATGCGAGCAGCAATTCAAACTCTCAGTCAAAAAATATATTAGGCATTAAACAAAAAACAAAGCGAGCATAAAATATCGAAATAAAAATGAATTTACAAGTAGGCCTACAACTACTCTCGGTAGGAGGTGAAGCAGCAAGGGTGGATTGCAAAAAATTCTTTCGGTCTTCAAATCACGTACAGTCATCCAGAACTACTGTAAACCGTGTTTTCCAACTGGAGAGATGAACACGGTAGTACTTTTTGAGAAAAACACTTGCCTTTTGATAAAACATAAAACCAGAATTAATCGCATGCTGGTATATCAAGTTGCAAGCGATAGGTTTAAATCATGAATTTTTTTCGGAAGAATTCTTTGTTTTCAACGGCAAATAAAGACTTTTATTTTCCACTTTCATGCAAGTTTGATAATCAGCAAACTTCTTTTCTCTGAAATTTTTTCCTCTTATTGCCTAAACTATTTTTTAATAACATACTGATATAGTATATTTTTAAAAGTTTTGTTTTCCGCAATAGTTTTCTTCTCGACTTTTGAAGAGATGCTTCAGGATCGTCTGCACTTTTCTACCTTTTCATCACGAAAGTTTGGCCACAAATTTTTTTATCTAAGCGTTGTCAATACATTCATGAATATATTAACTACATTTTTCTTTTAATTTGTAATGTCGAGCAATTTTCTGCACTTTTTTTTTCAACATTTTTTTTCCTTTTTAGTCAGTTTTTTAACTTCAAGATTTTTTGCGGATCGAGTTAATTTTCAATCTCTTACGAAATTGTAATTTCTTTTCCCCTCCTATATAATAAATCTTCTAATGATTGGGTTTTTTTTTTCAGCAATATTTCGATTACCTAATCGACTGCATTGTTGTGCTTATGGTATAATCCTTAAAAGTTGCAACAAAAGGTTTTTCAAACGATTTCAATAGGATTAAGACTACTATTGACACACTAAAAGTCTGTAAAAACCTGACATTTTAAAAGCTGTTTTTTTTTGTTGATTATGTCATTTCCATTTTCGGATGGCTAAATAACACAGAAAAATTATTACTTTTGACAGAATTGATGTTTGTGATGCCCTTTTTTGTGGCTGATGGCCGCTGATTTATTCAGCAATTCCATCTATTCTTGATAAATTTTTAGCTTTAGTTGCACATTTTTTGGACGATTGCGAAATGAAAATTGTGAATCTTTCAGATCTATTAGTTGACTTGCTGACTATTCGCTATTTTATTTCAGACGTCTATTTTTTGGCTCAGCTTGTTTCAGTTACCCGAAATTCCATAATATTGAAAAGTATTTTTGCTATTTTACTTATTTCGATTAAAGTCAGCTCGTTGAAGTGATCTGGTACCACTCTTAAAATTTTAATTTACAAGAAAAATTGTCCCCCGCATTATTGTTTTTCTTGGTGGTCTGTCAAGAAATTGACTGAGCTCTATGGCTTAACAAAATACAGTAGTTATGTTTTGAACTTTGCAGGTATATCGTTATCAAATTCTTTTCCGGGTCTAATGCAAATCTAATGCATAGAAACAGCATACATAAATGTGTATCCACAGGAAGATGATGATGGTGAATGCAAATCTTGTACTTATGATGGCCTATTAATGATCCTCGGTTTGCAATGAAGATTTAGTGGAAATTATAGTCTATCGTTTGGTTGTTTCTGCGATTAAGATTAACACTCTTGCGAATAAGCAAGATTACTGTCTCCCTGGTCTTTTTTGATGGAATTGATGTTTGCGATCCCCTATTTTGTAGCTGATCTCATCTACAGTCTTCTTGATGGACTTTAGACCTTCACACTAGTTTTTTAACTATTTTACGAAAAATCAGATTTGACTTTCTGTCAACAACATAGCTTATAAAAAAATGTTTACAGAATAACCTGAGTCCTAGTTCTGAATTTAGGTTGTGCGCGAACAAAAATAAATTAAACAGAACTAATGGGGTTTTGCAAAATATAACAAAACCAAAAAATACAAACCAGAAATAAATAAAAAAATGTTCGTGAAAAAATTTTCAAATAAGTTTGGCACAATTTAGAAAAGATGTGTTAACAATCATAATTTACTGAAAAATTTGTTTTTTTCGGAGATTGAAAGTCTGGTTATTAGATAATTAAAACCAGTATTTCTCATAGCATTGCCGGTAGCCTAATAAACTAGATGTTTATTTACCAAGAAAATTTGACGACACCTCAATCCGGTACTTTTTACCGGCATTCTCCCATTGTATAGGTTAAAGTTTACCAACATTCTGATATAGAGAATAAACCTTTGAATGCAATTAAACAAAAACTAAATGAAAACCCTGTTTGCGGCCGTGATCTGGTATCTCAAACTCCTGCACAACTTTTGCAATGGTTTCTTCTCCAGTACCTTTATTCCAACAAGATCTGGTTGAATGCAAAACCACTGCTGATGATTGTCGGGAGACTAATATTTGATGATCTGACAGGAGAAGATTTTAAAAGAATTTTGATTCACAAAATAATCATGAACAACTGAATTTCAAACTCACGGCAGTGTTTTTCAAGAGCCAAAGCCGAAATGATCAGAGCTCCAGCCACCTCTCTACTTTATTGAGAGTGCAAATGATTTCATGTAAAATTGTTCTTGAAAATTGGGAAATGATTTTTTGGCGATATCTACAAACCCAATATAATGCAAATACCTGCCTTACAAAATTTTGCCAACCAGTGACGCAAATTACGTCCAATATGTTTGCCAAATCCACGTAATTTAGCGCCATCAAAATGATAGAGCATAACTTGCCGAAGAGACTATAGTTATAGCTTTGAATTACAAGTTTTTAGCCTCTGTGGCTCAGAAGTATTGTTACCGACAAAAAAAATTTTGTGATACAAAAAAGGTCAAAACACTCTATGTTTATTTTCCGACAAAAATAATACCGGAATTACAACGTCACAATAGAAAAAATTCTAAATGTACAAACTGAAAAAGAATAATTACTCGTTAAGTATTAAACTCAAAACATTCTTAACAGAATCACGTGATTCAACTTTTAAGTCATTTAACTTTTAAGTCATCATAAAATTCTTGCAATAAGATTAAATAAAATATTATTTAACTGTTACATTTTCAAATAGTAACACCTATCAGTATTGTATGTCTATGCAGCTTTGAAAAAATAATCAAGCTGATATGATTTCCGAGAATAAAACTTGAACGCTTTGACCTCCAGTTTTGCCGAAATTATATAAAACATACAAAAAAAATTGAACAAAAATGTTCATAAAATAATCAATGATGGATTATTAGGTATTGAAACCAGGATATTTTTGCCGATTCAAGTGTTTTTAAAGTCAACTCCTCTCCAGATCAGCAAGAACAATAATCAAAGCTTTAAGATTTTGTTTAAAATAAAGGAAATGACTTTTGGGTCGTATCTTGAGATCTTAATGTAGCAGTTTCATAAACTTCTTCTAAGTATTATTACTTTACTGAATATTCCCAATAAGTTCATATCTCATCCAAAACGTCAAGCAAGTTTGACTCAATAAAAACTTGGCCTAATAGGGCCATTTCTCTAAACCACCTAATCTATTGCCACTCCAAGTCAAAAGACACAGTGTCTACCAAAGATCTACTGTAGTCCAAAATTTCAAGTTTCTAGTTCTGGTGCTGGTCTTGGATTTATAGCACGGACAAAAAATCTTAGAATAAAAACTTGACATTGAAGTCAGCTTTTTAGGAGATAAGAAGACGGTCTGAAAGAAAACAGTAGAGAGTAGAGAAGGAAGGAGCTAAAAACAACAAAGAAGCAATTTAAAAGTTTTGGATGTTGAAACTGAAACTACTATCGATTATGCAGTTATAGAGTTGATATCCAAAAACTTGGCTGCTGGTGAAAATGCCAAAACCAAATGTGAAACGAAGATGTATGAAACGATAATCAAAAAATTTGCAAAAAGAAACGTTTTGCAGAGCAAGAAAGCGTCAATCCTTCAGCATCAAAACCTAAGAGAAGCAAAAAGCATAACCATGCTCTTTACATGGAAAAATCATTAAGAAAACAGCTCGAAAAAAATTTTATAATTGAGGCTGTAAGTCAAGTGTATTTTATTAGAGTCGTACAAAGCAATAAACACTGGTATCGTTCAGCAATCATTAATTAATGCAGCACAATAAAACCAAAATATTCATAAAGGTAGGAGAACGAAACAACGCTAGAGCAAGCACTACCTGACGCCCGGAAAGGACCAAGGGTCATCGAGTTACAGGGGCCTGTGACGAGCGAACATAGACCCGGATAGCTGTGGTATAAAATTTTGGCAATAGCAATTAATTTAAAAAACAAATTCTTGTTTTGAACGTTTAATATTTAATTTATCGAAATTTCATTGAAGTGTCATAAGAGATTAGGCAGAAGATTTCTAGTAGAGTCAACCGTAAATTATGATTTTACGGGCTTACACGCGATTCAAATTTTGGACCTAATAACAATATTAAACCGATAACCGAGCAGGTTAAATAAAGACAGCTGGCGAAACCAAGCAAATCATGAGTAGCATACCAAAAGAATATAACAGCGGACACGTAGCCCTAAAATTGACGGAAACTTGATAATCGACTGTTCATGCATGCACATTCAGTACTGCAAAAAAAAATTAACAAAATTTATTTTATATTTCATTTTCATTAATTAGATGCATTTTTAATTTAAGCTTATATTTTGAAAAAGGCATTTTTTTTTATTTGATTGGGAATAGCATTCCAGATTTAGCACCTTGAAATTTAAAAGAATGTTGCAATCTATGGGAAGAAAACTGAGGCAGGTGAATTGCATTGGCTGATGCACCACGAGTATTGTACTGTAGGTACTAGAGGAAGTGACATAGGAAAAATAATCTAAAAATGATTCAGAAAGTCGATTGGCATTAAAAAGATACATCATTTTGCCTACTTCATATTTGTACATTTTGCTTACTGTAAGAATTTGATATTTGTTGTACACAACTTCAACACGTGCATTCCAATTTAATCCTTCGATTATTCTCATTGCTTTATTTTGCAAAGTCTTGATTTTGTAATATAAGTTTTGTATGTAAACCCCCAAGTTAATATGTCAGTTTAATATGGGAACAAAGTATAGCAAAGTATACATCAATTAAGGCTGGCTGAGGTAAATAATAACGAAGTTTGCTCAAAACTCCTATAGAACGAGAAAGTTTTTTAATCAGCAAAAGAATATGGTGATCGAACTTAAGTTGTGAGTCTAGGGTAAGACCTAAATACTTGGTTGTACCACTTAGAGAAACGAGTTGATTGTTTATCAAGACATTTAGAGAACAGAAGCATTTCTTTTGGGAATAGGTAAAATTTGGCATTTGTTGGGGTTGATTGTTAACTTATTTGCGGTCATCCATTTTTTTACTTTTACTAGTTCATTGTTACATATTCCTTCGAGCTTAGTTGGATCACAAGCTTGAATTAAAAGACAAGTATCATCAGCGAATAGTGTTGTTGGACAACTTACGGCATTAGGCAAATCGTTTACATAAATCAGAAACAGCATAGGCCCTAGAATCGACCCTTGAGGAACACCGAAAATGATAGGGAGTGTCTTAGAATTATGGTTGCTTATGCGAACAAATTGGGACGTGTCAGTTAAATAGCTTAATAAAAGTTTGTTTGCATTTCCTCGTATCTCATAATGTTCCAATTTTTTGAGAAGAATATCATGATTTACAGTGTCAAATGCCTTGCTAAGGTCAACCATTATCAAGCAGCTCTGCAATTTGTTGTTAGTGTTGCCTAAACATTTAGTGGCTATGTCTAGTAATGCAACAGCGTAGCTAGGGGAGGAGGGGGGCTACAGCTCCCCACCATTGGCTTGTCTACCAAAACGCAGAATAAGGAAAGCACCACATTTTTAGCTCTACTGAGACTGTTTTTTTTTTTGCGCTGGAATGGACTAAAACATGATTTAAAGCAACTTTTGAAGCATATATTCAGGAGAGAGGGGGAGGCTAATTTGTCAAAAATTAAAGTCACAAATCAATGAAAACTTTAAAAAATGCCCAAAACTAAACAATAAAATTAGATCGTTAGTGTAGAAATGCCAAACATAGGTTTTATTAACAAATATATTATAAACTCAAGACTAAAGAGCGGGAGGGGGGGCTATTTAGTGTTAGTTAATTACCAATCACTTCTATCTAATATCTTTTCATTAGCCCCCCCCCATCCAAATCATTTTTCTTAATAAAATATAGATGAAATAGACTACTCCGTATGAGTTTTATTGAATAATAAGATTTTTTGATTTACCAGCATGTAAACAAGAGAACTACAGGGTTATCATTAGCCACCTCCCACATAGCCCATTATTCCAACCAGTTGAATCATGTTGCACTTCCAATTTCTATGCCACGTTTTAAAAGCATTATGTTTTACTAAAATAGCCCTAAACTTAAGTTATTTTCGCAAAAAAATGCAAAATTTTCGAGCGGCCTTCGGCGGCTGGGGGCTTCACCCCCAAACTAGCCCCCCCCATTGCGAATTTCTGGCTACGCGCCTGTAGTAATGCATGGTTGGTGACATGGTTTTCCCTGAATCCAAACTGGTTACTGAAAAAGACATTGTGCTTTTCAAAAAAGTTCATGAGACGTAATTTTATAGTCTTTTCTAGTACTTTGGATAGATACGACAGCAATGAGATTGGTGTATAGTTAGTTTATTCGCCTTGGTTTCCAGACTTGAAGATGAGTACAACTTTAGCAGTTTTGAAGCATTGCTAAAAAATAACGAACTCAAACATGAAAGCAGTGAGATAGGCTAAGATAAGCGCAATAACAATAGCGACAAGAAGAAAAAAATAAGCGGATAATTCATTCTATCCTGTACTCTTTTTAATGTTAAGAGAGTTAATTAGATTACATATTTCACTTGCGCTTGGCGGTTCTAGAAAAATTGATGATGACACTTTATTGGCAAGACAATGATTACTTGTTTCGGACAAAATTTTAGCATGTCGATTTGCAAGTTTTTCGCCTATGCTAAAAAAGTAATTATTGAACTAGTTAGCGATTTCATTCGTCTCAGTCAGCTGGCCAGATGATAAATTTAGCGAAGTGATTGGAGTGTTGTTTTTAAATTTACGGGTTGAGATTTTATCTCCAATTCTTGCCCAAGTTTGTTGTGGATTACTGCGGTTTTCACGAAACATACTGTATGTCGATAACACAATTGCTTAGGCAGGGTTATGACACGAGTCAATAAGTTTGCATACTTTTTGTATTGCAGTTTTTTAAATTTATTGCTGAAGCGGTAGAAAGTTGTATAAAGCCTTTGCTTGTTTATAATAAAAATAAGGATCTCTTTGGTTATCCAGGATTTCGCAATCAATTTTGATTTCCGCCTTGAAAGTTTTCTCATTGGAGCATGCTTTTCTACCGTACATTTTATGTCATTTACAAAGTTGGTTAACGTGTCATCTAGGTTAGCTTTGTCAATAGAAGTTGTAAGATAAGGACACAGAACCTGTTGTAAATCTTCGCTAAATTTAGTAGGATCAAACATTTTTAGACCTCTTCTATAAGTTACATTTTCAATATTTTTTTGTATCAGTTTATCCACTAGCACGAATACTGGTAAGTGATCAGTAATTATTTCATCCAAAATGCCAGGTAGGAATGCTGAAGATGAGTCATTTGTGAGTATATGATCTAATATTGTACTAAACGTAGCCGTTGTTCTAGTAGGCTTATTAATCATTGGTGTAAACAGGTTTCTATGCAATAAATTTATATAATCATCGATTGTAGATTCCGTTACTTTCGTATGGTCCAGGTTAGTAATGCCTAAACCGTAGCATTTTTTCTTAGCTCGGTTTATCGCATAGAGTGTCGCCTCCAACCTTTCCAGAAATTCAGAACATGGTTGACGGGGATGTCTAATTGTCTATTCACGGCACCTGCTATAAAATGTCTCCTGACAGTTGTGACATTAATCCAAAGGTTTTCGCAATCCTCGCATTCGATATAAAGTTTGTCATTTAATTAAAAGTCAATGAGTTAGTAATGTAGATGCTTACACCACCAGCATTAGTAGGAGTTATAGCATCAGTAAAATTGTAACCTGGTAGGTCGACTTTCATAATAGATTCCGCTTTCAACCGTGTTTCTGAGATACAGAAAATGTCTGGCGATTTTGCAAAACTGGAAATGAGCTGGTATAAATCATCAAAGTTCTTTTGCAAGGACCTAACATTAATGTGAATCAGAAACAGTCTGTTGGATTTAAAAACCGTATTAGATAATTTAGAAACATGCCAGTATTCACAAGAGCGCGTCTCAGGTAAGTATCCCTCAGCCTCATCAGAACCTTCAATATCAGGGTCCAATGATAGGTGTTCACCAATACCGTTACCACGATCAAATTTAAACATATTAGCTTATACTCTACAATAACAACAAAAACTCATTACATTTTGTCCAAGTCATTTTCAGTGTTTACATGAATTTTTTCGCTGGTCTCATTTTTGCGAACATAAATTTGGTCGTTGTGGGTCCACAAATATTCGTACTTGAGTTCTTTTACCTTTCTCTTGGTAAGCCAGAATAGTCGTTCCTTCTTTGTGTTAGGTTTTCATTGACATAAAATTTTTCCATACCTTCAACTGGAAACTTTGTAATGTTTTTAGCTTTAAGTCGGTTTGCATAAATTTGGTTTCGCTTTTGGCGACTTACCAGGCGCACCATAATAGTTGGATGGATGTTCGGTTTGTCAGTTCGCATCCGGCCTGGACGTTTACGTTGTGGAAGACGATGAGCGATGGATTTATTATCTTCCCTAATGTCAACACCAAGGAGTTCAAGGTTTTGCCTACGACCGTACTCTTCAAGATCGTCAATTCTAAACTGATCTGCACAACTTAATTTTTGCAGAGTTTCAGTTTGTCTAGTTAGTTGCTTGATTTCCTGCTTTTGCTTTTTGTTGTTGCGCACGATATCATCGTATTCAACAGCTAAATTGTCACGTTTGTTGCTGATAAACGTTTGACTGGTACGAAGTAGGTTTATTTCAGTATTCAGCGAAGTAACTTTATCTTCCAAAGGTTTGGTAGCTTAGGAAATCAGAGATTGAATCATATCTTCGAGCTGGCTTTGTGTCAGTTGCACAACTTTGTCAGCTGAAGTGGTCCTCGCTTTATTATTTTCGAATTTTCAAGCATGTTTGGTCTACTTGCTAACTAGCAACTAGCCTAATAGTTAAAATAATTAGCTATCAGATCCTTATTCAAACCTTATTCAAATAGAATGTAAAATGCAAAGGTTTTTAATTGAAACTTCAAGCAATAAAAAACAGAGCTCAATATCTTTTCAAAGAACCACTGCTGGTTTCAAAAGCCCTGTAGTAGAGAAGTCATAACCCTGAAAAAATTGTAGAACTTAAGAGTTAAGACATCTTTTTTTTATTGCTGTTGCGACAACACGGATCAAAAGTTGCTGTCGTCACTATACTGCAGAACGCTGACCATAAATAAGTTATAAGCTTACTTTTTACGGCTGGCGAAAAAAAAAAAAACAGAAAACGTTGTACGAGCGAGGAATAAATTTCATACAAACAGGAAAAAATAAACTGAAAAAGCTGCTCCCAAACCCAAATGAGTCGAGTGAGAATTTGAACCAACAACTTCAAGAATCAAAGGTAAAGCAAGTCTGCTGCACACTGTGCGTAAAAGTAACTTTTAGGAAGTTTTTTGGTCAACTCCAAACCGGTGCAGGTTTTGAAAGTCGGAAGGATAGCACCACAGATGCTTTTTCGTAACCGAAGAATAAAAACAGCGAAAAATTCAATTTGTTTACAGATCATAAACGAACTCTACTCGATACCAAACCCAGAAACTCCGGAAGTCGTCAATATGATTGAGAAAATAGTGAAAAAGAAGAGGAGCGTCCAAGCTTTGCACCGTTTCTTTGACCACAAAAAGGTGACAAAACTTTGCCACCTACATCCCCTCCCCTAAAACGTTGTTGAGCATGGACTTAAAGCCGATCGTTTTTATCGAACCAGCTAAACAAACCAACTTGATCTTTAAAAACCGCTTTACGACTAGCTTGCTTCGTTGGAAAAGCTACAAAGCAAAAAACCAATAAACAGAAGTGCATAATTGGCTTTGTTTGATACTAATATCAATTTTTTACAGTTTCATTTCTTAGTATGAAAAAAAAAAAAAAATTACGTCGTACTCATAGGCTGAGTCTGCCTCATATTGTTATTAAAATGAGTGCGGTTTTTTCTGAAGACTTGAGGCAGATTCTGACAACTTGAAACAGACTCAACTTTAATTTTCGTAAATGATATCGAAGCTGTAATCGTCTAGTAAAGTGGTAACTCGTTTGGCTGCACAATTTTATGTATTACGGATCTGATACTCGCAACGCTAGTGGGTAGTACCTGAGTTTGTTAGCTTCAGTTTAAAGTTGCGTCAGATGGTCTCCTAGCTGCAACCTCTCAATGATGAAATACTACACTAATACTGTATTTTTAATTTGCATAATATTTGTTTTGTCTTTCTAAACCAAATAAACTGATAGTGAGGTGCGATTTCCCTTAAAATCGTGTAAAGAATTGTGACGACTTTTTGTTTGCATAGGAAAACGTAGGTGGCAGCCCTCCCGCCAGCTTGGACATCACACTAGCTGGAATCTTTAAAAAGATTAGCAATCGTCAATTGACCAAACAAGTTGGTTGTCACTGTTTCTATTTAACTTAACACAAGATGCACGTGTTTCGATGTTTAGAATTTTTGAACTTAAGAAAAAATGGTACAAGAAGGTGTTTTAATCAAAGTTTACAATGGTTTACAATAATAGATCAAAATTGTTGTGTATCTTTTTGAATTACTGTATTTTGGCTCTAAAACAAAAAGCCATTATTTTGGTCTCGTAACATTTGCTGCTGCAAAGGCAGATCATTACATTAAATTGATGTTGTAATATCAAAAACAACATGAAAGTGATCGTTTGATTGAGTGAATAGTAGCGTCTGACTCTGGTGCGGCTGGTACGGGTTCGATTCTTTGTCGCGCGTCGGCCCTAACCAAACATCATATAGTATAAGCCTCTACGTCTCCCGGGGGCTGTAGACAAGTAAGCAAGGTGGTGGCTTAACTTAATGACCAAAAGGACATCATCTTGACTCACCTTGACATCTAGGCAACTTCGTAAATCGAAAATCAGACCAATTTTGAACAAACACTTGCATATTTTAGAGAAGATGCTGTTAACTTTAACGCAGCACTAAAAAATATTTAAACTCAAAGCATCAAAACTATTACAAATCTGATGCTTTAGCATCAGTTTAATTTTTTCATAAAACATCGAAAACAAGTTTATATGTCGATATGGCTTTGGTAGCAAAAGTTTAGTATTGATTTCAAAATTTAATGAAAAAGTCATTTTTTGCAAGAAACTTTAGAATGGCACGATATCAAGCGTGACCATCCACATTACAGGATCAGTTCTCGAATAAACGGTTTAGAAGTAGAATTCTTCAGGGAGTACGTGAAGAAAATCTTGAAGAAGTTAGACGGTGATAAAGGTTAGATTCCATCTATTTGCCTATCGCGTTGTCACTATATTGCTATCTTTCGCTTTCCCCAATCGCACGTTTCAAAAAATGAGTTCATTGCACAATGCACAACTATTAAGCGCCGATTGAAAAAAAAAACGATTTAAAATTTTCACCGATGCTTTTTCGTGCACTTTAGTGACCAAATTTGACGATGTAATTTAACACGAAGCAGTCGCGTTGTCCTACACTGTACAAGTGTACATAAATTGTGGCCATCGTTCATTCTCAGATCTGCATATTGTTCGCTTCACCATTGAAAGAGACGATTTTGTGCTGTTGTTTTTCAATCTTAATCGATCTAAGGTTATCGTTGTTTGGTTACTGACTGGTTCACGAACATATAGATATACAGGGTGTTCCAAAAGTCTTGGGCACATTTTGACATTTGAATATCTCGGAAACTATTAAGAATATAAAACCCATCTCGTAAATTCAGAAGCTTGTAATTTCAATTTTACATGGAATGTTCAAAGATGTTCAATGTGAGCACCACCGGTCACACGACACGCATCAAGCCGATAGTCAAATTTTTGCCAAACGCGTACCTGCATTGCATTGTCAATGGTCGCAACAGCTTCTGTTATTTGTGTTTTCAACTCATCCACGTCTGTAGGGTTAGGAGTCACATAGACCAATACTTTCATAAATCTCCACAACAAGAAATGGCATGGTGTGAGATCTGGGTGGCCAGCACATGAGATCGTGGTCATTCTGCCCAGACCGTCCAATCCATCTGTCTGGCAGTGTTGTGTTCAGAAACTGTCTAACCCTGAGGCTGTATTGTGGTGGCGCCCCATCCTGTTGGAAAATGAAGTCACCAGACTCATTCTCACTCAATTTACCCATTTACCAATTTTCCAGCACGTCGAGGTACGTCTCAGCATTGACTGTTGCTCTCTCAAAGAAAAATGATCCTCAGACAGCTTTCTTCGACATAGCAAAAAACACGGTCACCATTGGGGAATCTCGCTGATACTCAAGAAGATCATGTGGGTTCTCAATACCCCATATGCGAGTGTCTTAAATCAAACAAATGAAAAAATCAATAGCCTAACAAAAAACTTAATGTAATTAGCTTCCCTCTTAGTGCCATGCACAGTTAAGCATATATGGGGACTTCAAATGTGCCCAAGACTTTTGGAACGTATAACTATGATATATAACTTATTGAAATGGTTTCCAGACCCGGTGCGGTTTCATTTTCAGGGTGGTTTTTCTTTCCTTACGTTGCTCCGTTGAGCTAAGCATAGTTTTTTGAGCTGGTTGCGCCACCCATTGACCGCCTACGTAACCGTGCTAGGCCTTGCACTGATCTCTGCCCCTCTCTTTCCTCTTCATCAATTATTTGATCTACTACTCCAGCCGTTAGTTTTACTTACTTCGTGTGTGGCTCATGTGTATGTTGATGAGTGTGATTGATTAGGCCAACATTGTACATAAAACTGGTGTGACAGGTGTAACAACCAGGCAAATAAAAATCGCTTTTTTATCTTCAATATCCTCTGCATGTATTAACGTCTGACGTTGTGTAGCTACTTCCTTTTCCTGACTTTACGTGTTATTGTTGTATTACCGTTCGTTTGCTATTGTTGTGGTGGTCAAGAATAAAAAGAATGAATGAATGAATGAATAACTTATGATTAGATTTTTTTCAGCAATATTTCGATTAACTATATTCAAGTGCATTGTTGTGCTTATGGTATAACTCTCAAAAATTGCAACGAAAGATTTTTCAAACAATTTCAATAGGATTAAGACTACTATTGACACACTAAAATTTGAAAACTCTGACATTTCAAAAGCTGCTTTTTCGTTGATGATATCATTTCCATTTTCGGATGGCTAAATAACCCAGAAAAATTACTATTTTTTGACGGAATTGATGTTAGTGATGCCCTTTTTTGTGGCTGATGTTCACTGATTTAATTAGTGATCCCATCTATTCTTGATAAATTGTAGCTTTAGTTACATATTTTGTGAACGCGTGCGAAATGAAAATGTTGAATCTTTCAGATCTATTAGTTGGCTTTGCTGACTATTCGCTGTTTTATTTCGGCCTTCTATTTTTCTGATTGGGCCTGTTTCAACTACATGAAATTCCATAAGAGTCAAAAGGTTTTTTGCTATTTTACTCATTTCGAATTATGCCAGCTCGCTGAAATGATCTGGTACCGCAATGGAGATAACCCAGCATTACGAAATGGGTTGTAATACTCTTCATAATCCTAATTTACAAAAAAAATTGTTTCCCCTGCATAATTGTTTTTCTTGGTGGTCGGTCAAGAAATCGACTGAGCTCTATGGCTTAACAAAATACTGTAGTTATGCTTTGGACTTTGCTGGTCTATCGTTATCAAACAATTTTCCTAGTTTAATGCAAATTTTGATCTTATGACGTCTTATTAATGATCCTCGGTTTGCAGTGAAGTTTTGGTGGAGTTTCTAGCCTATATCATTTGGGTTGTTTCTGCGATTAAAATTAACACTTGCAAATAAGTAAGATTACTGCCGCCCCGGTCTTTTTTGACAGAATTGATGTTTGTGATCCCCTATATATTGTGACTGATCCCATCTTCATGGTTCTGGATGAATTTCAGACCTTCACACTAATTTGTTCTAAGGTTTTACAAAAAATCGGGTTTGACATTGTTTCATCAGCGTTGCTTATTAAAAAATGTTTACAGAACAACTTGTGCCCTAGTTTTGAATCTAGGTTGCTGCGCAAGCAAAATCGAATTGAACAGAAACTGATGGGGTTTTGCAAAATTTAACAAAACCAAAAAATACAAGCCAGAAATAAATGAAATAAAGTTTGTGAAAAAATTTTCAAATAAGTTCGGCACAATTTAAAAAAGATGTAATAAAGATTAAAAGCTGCTGAAAAATTTGGTTGTTTTTTCGGAGATTGAATGTCTGCTTATTTGATAATTCAAACCGAAATTACTATAGCATTTCCGCTAATAAACTAAATGTTTTGCGGTACTTTCAGCGATTAGTTTTTACCGGCGTTCTCTCATTGTATAGATTAAAGTTTACCGATAATCTGATATAGAGAATAAAATTTTGAATCGAGTTAAGCAAAGAATAGATTAAAAAACACTTATTGCGACTGTGGTCTGGTATCCCAAACCACTGCACAACTTTCGCAATGTTTTCTTTTTCAGTACTTTATTTAACAAGATCTGGTTGAATGCAAAACCACGGCTGATGATTGCGGAAAAAACTCAATTTGATGATCCGACAGAAGCAGATTTTAAAAGAATTTTGGTTTAGAAAATAATCATGAACAACTGAATTTCAAACCCACGGTAGTTTTTTTCTAGAGCCAATGCCGAAATGATCTGGGCTTTAACCACCTCTACACTTTATCGAGAGTGCAAATAATATCATGTAAAATTGTTCTTGAAAACTGGAAATGATTTTTTAGCAATATTTACAAACCTAATACACTGCAATTACTAGCCTCACAAAAGTTTGCCAAACAGTAGCCTAATACATATTATATTCAATATCTTTGCCAAGTCTAAGTTTGATATTAACAAAACTACTTCGAAGTAGCCCAATTACAATTGAAAAATTAATAGTTATGTTTTTGGCGGTCCGTTCGAATAAACCTCGTAATTTAGCGCCATTAAACATGAAAGGACACAATTTGCCGAAGAGACTATAGCTTTAGCTTTGAATTTCAAGTTTTTAGCCTTTGTGGCTCAGAAGTATTTTTACCGACAAGAAAAACTTTGTGATACAAAAAAGGTCGAAAAAAACTCAATGTATATTTTCCGAGAAAAATAATATGGAAATTACAACGTCAAAATAGAAAAATTTCAAATGTACAAACTGAAAAAGAATAATGATTCGCTAAGTATCAAACTCAAAACACTCTTAATAGAATCATGTGATTCAAGTTCTGAGCCAAATCCTTGCGATAAGATCAAATAAAATGATATTTAACTTTTACTTTTTCATACAGTAACGCCTATTAGAATTGTATCTCTAAGCAGCTTTGAAAAAATGCTAAAGCTAATGTCATTCCCGACAATACATCGCTCTGATCGAGAGTTGTGCCGGAATTAAACAAAACAAATATAAAAAAAATTGAACAAAAAAGTTCATGAAATATATAATGAGGTATTACTTTGTATCGAACCCAGGATATTTTTGTCGATTCAAGTGTTTTTACAGACAACTTTTCTCCAGATCAGCAAGAACAATAGTTATAACTTTTAAATTTTGCTTAAAAAGAGGGAAATGATTTTTGGACCGTGTAGTGTATTTACTTCACAATTTGTATCATTTTCTCCTTGCCGTCCGAAATACTAGTCATTCGAATGTTAGTCATGTTCAGGGGTAAACATCATTGTATTCATGACGGAGAAAACCCTAGAGATTTCCGGTGACGTAATCATACTTGGCGTAAACATTGTTGTAGTTTCTTATAACGTAGATATTAGATATCGGTGGAAGTAGTTCTGCGTGGTTATAAATTGAGCGATAAAGTGTAAACAAGTTATTTCACAATTGTACTATTCGGAGTATACAAGTTTAGTTGCATTCATTGCTAATAAAACTGTACATAGCACTAACTCGTATGTTGGTGGATCGTTATTGCCTGAGTTAAGGATAAGAACCAAGAACACTACAGGCCGCATCTTGAGACTTTAATGTAGCAGCTTTATAGACTTTTTTCTAAGCATTAGGACTTTACTACATTATTCTCAATAAATTCACTACATCTCATTAAAAACGTCGAGTAATTTTGACTGAAAAAAGAATTGGTCCTGGATTTATAGCACCGACAAGAAATCTCAGAATAGAAACTCGAAATTGTAGTGAGATTGCGAGGAGATAGGACGACGGTCTGAAAGAAGAGAGTACTGTAAAGAGGAGAAAAGAAAAGAGCTAAAAATAAACGAAGAAACAATTCAAAAAGTTTTGAATGTTGGAACTGAAACTATATTATCGATTGTGTAGTTTTGGAGTTGATATCCAAAAACTTGGCTGCTGATGACAGTGCCAAAAGCAAATGTGCTCAAAATAAAGATCCAGAAACAAAGATGCATCAAAACGACAATAATCAAACGATTCTCAAAAAGTACGTTTTGCAGAACAGCAAAGCGTCAAGCTTTCAGCGCCAAAACATAAGAGAAGTGAAAAAGATAAGCATGCTCTTTACATGTAAAGGTCATTGAGAAAACAGCTCGAAAAAATATTCATAAATGAGACTATAAAATGAAAAGTTTTTTAAAAAAACTTCAAGCGGTAAAAGATAGAGCTAAAGAACTTTTCAAGGAACCACTGAAGGTTTCAAAAGCTCTGTTGTAGAGAAGTCATTACCCTTAAAAAAGTTGCACAACTTAAAAGACATCTTTTTTATTGCTGTTACGACAACACTGATCAAAAGTTGCAGCCGTCACTATACAGCAGAACGGTGAAAATAAGCTTTAAGCATTACTTTTTGCGGCTGGAGAAAAATCAGAAGACGTTGTACGAGCGAGGAATAAATTTCATACCGACAGGAAAAGATAAATTGAAAAAGCTGCAACCAAAACCAGACGAGTCGAGTAAGAATTTGAGCCAACAACTTCAAGAATCAAAAGTAAGGCAGGTCTACTGTACATTGTGCGTAAAATCATGAGCGTACGATTGTATCCTTAGTTAATTTGAACCAACTAACAGCGTGTACGCTGGTAAGTCGGCATTCAAGGCGCAGAAAACCAGTCTCACAATTCAAAGCCACATTTTTTATTGGGTATAATCCTGGACGAAAAATACTTAGAAGATTTCAAAAGCATATCCAAAAGAAAATGAACAAAATGCTCGTTTATTTATTTTTCTGGGGACAAATAAAACAGAAATCAAAACAAGTTGTATGCTTTGTACGTACAAACTAACCCCAACCCAGCGCGAATTGACCGGTTGAGACGCTGCCATTCCCCTAACTTATCTAAAGATACAACGGAACTCCAGTTACTTGACCACCAACGCGATCACAATCAAGCAGTCGCGTTATCAGATTTTGCTTACAAGCATTTTGTTTGTATCAGCTATTCCGTTGGACTCGCTTCTTCTAATTAAAAACTAGTTGTGATTTCCATTTCAAACAAAATACTAACGTGCAGGCATTTTAATTATTACTGCTGCACAAAAACGTTGCAAATAAATGTTTGTTTAATGCACCTGTTGGCATTTCACACAGTCCGTTATAAACTTTTGTAGAGAGATGTTTGAAGGTTAGAAAGTATAGGCTGCTTTGACTAAAGGTAATTATTGAGAACATGAGTGAATATTATTGAGAGGTAAAAAAACAAACGCAATGCATTACCACAATAAATTATTTGGGGCAGCGTGGGGCGCACCAAAGTGTGGTCTGGTTGTTGCAATAATTTTGTGTGGTCAAACAAATTCTCAAAGAGTTGAGACTTGAAGTTGGGTGTTGTAGAACAACAATTTTTATTCAGATAACAGTATAATGCAACATTTTGTTGAGCAAATGTTTTGTTGGGTATTAAAATAGTTGGTATTTAGAATCAAAAGCGGAGGAATTAAACGATACATTAATGAATGAAAGAGAAAGGAAAGAAAAATGCCGTTGTGGTTTTTGGTGATCAGCTGATCAAAAAGTTAACCTAAAACGTAAAAAAGAAAACAAAAAATTACTCGCCCACGCCGAAGTTTGGTGTTGCAAAAGAAGGTTAGGAATTGTGGAACAGTAGTTTTTTTTGTTTCAGATAACAATAGGCTATAGTGCGAAATTTATTGAGTAAATGTTTTGTTCAATATTCAAATCCTTGTTACTTTTTGTTATTTTCCCTCTTTCTTTCTTTTTCTCTTCATTTCCCACTTTTTCATGAGGGTTGCGGGGGCAGCAACTCGAGATTAAGCCGCCACACTTCACGATCTTCCATCAACTACAACATTTCGCTTCAGTGAAGTCCCAAGCGATTTCATCCAATATCTTCAATGTAATTAATCCATCTAGTTCTGAGTCATCCAACTTTGTCTTTTCCCAAATGCTTCGACAAGTAAATTTTGTTAATCATATTCCTCATAATCTACTGAAACTTATCTCTCCTAACCGACTTTTTGTCTTAGACCCCAATGCTTGAAAAACGAACAAACATGTTTTTGTGTTTTGTAAGGTTTCGAACCAATATTATTACATAACTGTTAAAAACAATTAATATTTCTATTATGCCACCCTGGTTATTGGTGATCAAATCAAATCTTTCCTTATACTCGCTGTCTTACACCGAAGCGTGAAACAAGCTTGCGGGGCCCATCTCCACGTCATCGCACCCGGGCAACACAGCTTTTTTCGAAGAAATGTCGCAGCCTTGGCGAGCCGTTAGCAACACTGTGCTTGATTTGACCGGCCCGAGATTTGTATCTCAGACCTCCCGCTCCAGAGACGAACGCATTACTGCTCGACTAACTGGTCGGTTAGAAGCTGATCAAAAAGATAACCTAAAACGTAAAAAAGAAAAATTTGTGAAAAAATAGTTGCTGACGCCAAATCTTAATCGCAAAATTAAAGCATATTTTTCAGGATCAGGCTTTTACAGACTTTTAGTGTGTCATTTCGTTGAGCTAATCTTATTCAATCTGTCAAGAAATTTTTGTAACAATTTTTGGGGGTGAGGTACTCTATGTTTGTTTTCTTGTATGTACGCATTCGATTATGCAGGTTTCTGTTTGAAATCAATCTCTCTTTTTTTTTGTTCTCAATCCAAAACCCATCTTCCTGTTAGTCTGTGTTTTGCATTTTTGTTTTGATAATTGCTTAGTAAACATTTCTACCCTTTTCATTTTATGCTCATTTGTTTCAAATTTTGCCCGATTTTGCTTCTGTTTCTTGATATTTATCTCTAGCAGCAGCAGCAAAAAAATTTCAAAAACCGTCTCTTTGCTGCTTTTCTTTCTTTCTCTTGCAGTTGCTCGTTAAGTTGCGCCAGCTTTTTTTGTTCCTCTGAAAGTACGTTTACTAGTTTTTCTTTCTCTTCTCTTTCAATATTTACTTTATGCTTTAATTGCTCAATTTTAAATTCTGCCAGGAAAATGTCATGCATTCTTTTATTGTGTCTTTTGTTTAAGTTTTCTAATTGTGTACATAAGTCTAAAACTTCTTCTTCTAAAACCTGTTTCTCGGTAGCTGCTGCTTTCCGAAGTTCGTTTTCAAGATCTTTGGCTGTGTCTTTTTGTTCTTGAAGTTTTTTTTCCAATTCGTTTTCAAGATCTTTGGCTGTGTTTTTTTGTTCTTGAAGTTTTTTTTCCAGTTCGTTTTCACGATCTTTAGCTGTGTTTCTTTGTTCTTGAAGTTTTATTTCCAGTTCGTTGCATTTTAAAGCCTCGTTTATTAGTTGCTTTTCGAGCCGGTGTCTTATTAATTTTTCCATGTAGAGAGCAAGCTCTTTACTTTTTTTGCTTTTTTTTGCTGAAAACTTAACTTTTTGTTTCTCAGAACGTTTTTTCTGCAAATTCTTTCTTCTCGCTTGCGCATTTTCATTAATGCTAGTATTAATTTCCTTCTCTATTACGTCTTTCGAGTCCTCCATTTTGCCAGAAAATTCATTTTTAGCCTCAATGCTGTTTCTTGCTTCTTCTAACAAACCTTGCAAATGCTTAATTTTAATCTCAGCTAATTTTCTCTGTTCTTCTTCTTTGCCAACTTTGATTTTTAATTCCTCAACTTCGTTACTTCTCTGACACAATTTACTCTCAAGATCTCTTTGCGTCTTCTCTTTCTCTAGCAACTTGGTTTTCCGTATTTCCACCAAATTTTCCAAATCTTTCTTTCTTTTATTTGCTTTCTCTAACTCTATTGTAACTTCTTTAACTTGAATCTTCTCATTCACAAACTTCTGTTGAGTACGTTTGAAAATTGTGCTTTTTTCTCCGATCAGCCTTTTTAATTGTTCTAAATATTTCTCACTTGCTTTTTGTTGTCTGGTGTCATCTACAATCTCTTGCTTGTCGTCTTCAACCGAATCAAAAAAATTATCTTTTTCAATCTACAAAATAATAATAAAATACTGTAGTGTATCCGTGGTGAACAATTCGGAATTCATTTCAAGTCATTTCAAGACTCAACAGTTTTGTTCCCTTATTCAAGTTGTTATTAAACTTTTTCTACTGTTTGATTAACGTTTTCCCTATGGTATTTTAGATGTGGCCAACATGGTTACTTGTCATTGAGCTTTTGAGTAATTACAACGATTACTGTAAGTTAGAAAACATCACTCGTCAATGTTTGTGCCGCGGTGCTGGAACTACACAAGTCTTTCCAAGGGTAGGGTTTCGGGAATCCGAAAAATTCCAAACGTGATTAACCAATAGCCGAATTCTAAACGATGGTCAAAGATTGAGAAAGAAGAACCAGAGGCCAGAGAAAAAAAGAAAGAAGAGTTAGCTACGTGTATCTCCCTGTCAAAGTTCACAGACAAGACAAATTGAGAATGAGGTAAAGACCTGTAGATGGTTACATCAGGGTTGTTCTTTAGTTTAGTGGACAGAGAATTTCTGAAGAATAAAGATAGCACTCAACCTGAGTTCAATTTTGAAACAAGTATACAAGGAAGACAAGAACCAAGCATAACTTCTTGAAAAACAACAGTTCTATTATGAAAAAAGAGTCTCAAGAATCTTTTGCACTGAACTTGAAGTTTTCTCTCGGAAAGAAACGACCATACTCTAAAGTAGGAAACAGAGTAAGAAATTTTTTTGAAGAAAATGGTGAGCCCGGTCGAATGTAAAGCATTGTAGAAGTGAATCATGTAAATGCCAAAAGTTTACCGCTTCGAGTTTAATCAGTTTGAAGGCTGTACCAAATAAATGTTTCGCAGATTGGCTTTCAAAAATAAGCACAAATGTTTAGCAATGCACTACTTTTTGTAAACAGAGATTATTTCAAAAATTATTGTACGAAATGACGGAACACACACCCCAACCATGTCATTACTTCGTGTAAACTGAAAATATTTCATCACAAGATGTTGAAACTCATGTAAACAAATCGTTTTCTATAAACTGTTCAAACGCAATTGCATTCAACGCAACAAAAATTTTCCAAAGCATTTTAACTGGATAAGTATAATGCCCGGCGACGAACTCTTCACGGACAGGTGATTGCCGACCACTGGGTTAGAAGAAAAAAAATTGAACATAATTAATTAGGGTAGGCTTTGGCTTTAATTAAAATCTGAGTTACTTACAGCATAGTAACTACAGTAGCAAAAGTTTCAAATTTTAAAATTATCTTCAAAGGTACTTTAAAACTAGTAATTTTACGCCGCAGCAGGTTTCATTGCAATTTAGCGCGAGCAAAATACAGTTATGTCTGTATTAAACTATATCTTGTTTGCACAATACGTATGAGTTGTCCCAATACTGTATTTCTGGTACTGAATTTAAAGTACACTAGAAACGTTAGTACCTCTTGCTTTATTTCAAATTTTTCAACAATTTTTGTTTCTGCAAATCCTTCCTCAATAACTTTTTCCAATATTTTGCAAAACTTCTCCGCCCACTCTTCAGATTTCTGTGTGAAGATGAAAATAAAATGACAATTTTGATGTAGTTTTGGAGCAAAAACATGATCATGATTAGCGTTGAGCTTGATCAGAAAAATTAAACCAAAAATAATATTAAATTAGAAAATTAATTTAGCCACTTTTTTCTTTCCTTCAATTTTAAAAATATTTGTTGTTTAAACTTTATTGTGTTTAATTTATTTGTAGATTTGGAGTTTCAGATCAATATGTTTTCAATTCATTGATTGCATCTTGAATTTTTCAGTCAAGGTACAGCGACCTTTATTAAAGTTAAGAGCAGTAGAATATCGGTTTATACACAGTGTAGTCGAACACCAATCCTAGAATCAACTATAAGATTTGCAGTGAATTTAAAGCAGATCCTCAAATCAAATCATGCGCTGATGGCTTTTAAAACTACCAGAAAAGATTTAAAACTGTTAACTGAATGAATAATTCAGATTGAACAAAATTTGTCAATATTATAGAACAATATTTATTGCACCAACTTTCAGTTTTTGTTGCATCTCTTCCTTCTCTTTCGACAGGTTTCTAACCTGGCTTTTCAGTGAACCGTTTTCACTTTCATAAAACGCAATCCATTCCTGGAAAACAATTTTAAAGTCAACAGTTAGTGTACGTCTTTGCAGAATAAAAAACACACCATGGTCATCACTGACTTTAAACTGTATTGTATTGTATTTGGGCGCAATAAACAAATTAAAAAAAACATAAGACCAGGTAATAATAAATTATAAATCATTGCTCCCAGGAATCTTGTGAAGCCGAACGATGGCTTTTGGCCTGATGCAAAAGCATTGCAGTGATTCAAGAGCCCTGAAAGAAAAAAGAAAAACTAACCTACATCAAAACAGTGAAACAAAAAAAGCGAACCAAGAATTCATATCGTCAATAATCAGTTAGTAAAAGCTAAATTACTATGTGATGATTCAGGTTTGTTCTAAGTAAAAATTTTTTAATGTGATTTTGAATTTTGTGAAGCTTTTTAAGCTTCTGGTCGTTTGGGGTAGAACATTCTAAATTTTAACTCCAAAAAAATGAGATAGTTGTTGGCAAACAGATTTTTGCATAGGGGCAGATATAAGTTGTTGAATTGTCTGGTTTGATGAGATCTACTATTGCGAGTTTTAAGAAAAATATTTTCGAAACAAGGAGGCAACTGATTATTAACATGTTTATGCACAAAACACGCTACATAAAATTTAAACAAATCATAAACTTGAAGTATACCATAATTTCTATAAACATCATCTACTTTAGAAAAATCGTCGGGATAAAAAATGCTTTGAATAAAATTATTGCACTGCTTTAGGATTCGTTTAAACAATACAGCATTTCCAGCGTGCCAAGTAGTAATACAATAATTCATATAATTTGTTGCAAGTGCATGGTATAGTGCAAGCAGACAGGAAACATTAGTAGAAAATCAAATTCTATACATTATGCCACAACAAATACGTTATTTTGAACGTCTTAGTTAAACAATGTACAGTACTTTAATTTTCGAGACAAAGTAGCCGACGCGTATGTCTGTATTGCCTCTATTCTTTGTATTCAAAGTTAGTAATAATCCCTTTGAACCATAAAGTGATCTGAATTTTTACTTCATCATCGGTGTTCAAAATGTTATATTTCTCGAGTCCATTTAGGTTTGTTGTACAGTTTCAAGCGACTTAAATTTCCACGAATGTGCATTCGTTTTTCTTTAAATTTCAATTTTTACCCACTTAAAGCAACTGGTCAAATCTCACTATCAAACACAGTTTCTCACTTGGTCAGCGCTTTCCCCCAAACACCACGTTTTAAGTTATTAGCTAAAAAGAGAATTGATAATGTAGCTATGTCACAAAAACGAAACTGCAAATGGGGAAAAAGTTTTGAGCTTTAACGACGTCCAAATATTTTAAAGTAGTGGTAAGGACGGTAGAGAAAAAAGATTCGGGCTCTTACTTCAAAGGTTTTGGTTTGATTCTTTGTGTTGCTAACGACTTGGCCAAGTTCAATGACAGGCTTTATTGTAGGTTCCAAAACTGTTTAATTTTAAACTGTGTTTGTCCAATGTCTAGCGTATTAAAACGAAAACGGAAAAAGTTTAGAAGCATTTTGGTAGTTCCGTCCTTCAAGCAAAACATCAAATTGAAGAAATTCTATGTTTCGAGTTCATTCTGACGACGAACAATTTATTCTACTACAGACAATTGTTTTTTCTTCGCAAGTTTTAGCGAAATAATCCGAAATGTATGAAATAAGTTGAAATTTTTGTTCTTAAAGCAAAGCTGGATGTAAGCACCGCTTGCATTTGAGATAACACGTCTATAGGTCAATTTCGTTGAAATATACATTTGACAAATTTTCAAAATCGCCACTTACTTCAAGGTTATCTGAGATCTGGACTTCTCTCTTGAAAACGGTTTTTTTCTCTGCAGGGTCCGGTTTAGAAAATGCTAAAAAAAATAATTCTTTGACAAATTATGTCCAAAAATAACTTAAATTTTCAACTAATCTTCACAATCTTTCTTGACAATACGCTAAAGCAACAATACACGCAACTAACACGTTTGCGCGAATTCAAATCTTTTATGCGCATCAAAAAGAATTCCTAAAAAAGAGAAGGATACAGCTTTGTCATGTACTAACAATTACGCATGTGTTCAAAAAGTTAAAGTTACTGTGACTGACTGTACCGCACTTCAACGTAGGCAAATTGTAACCACCCATTTCAGATTTTTGCTGTGTTGCAAAAATTGTCACATTACGGAGCTACGTCAAAGACCCTGCTGCCTCAATCGGCCAGTATAAGGTCAATATAAAAATTTTATTGCCCTAAAAGCTCGTGTACTAAAGCATTAAATTTGCACATCAATAAAGTGCCGAGGGGCAATTAATTCACAGCTGTGTGAAAGTTGTTAAGTTCTAAAAATATACATTACGCAAATTATTGAAATATCAATAAATGGCCAGCTGTCAGCCGCTAAGTTCGAGTTTGATTTAAGTTCGATTTCGATTAGAGCTAACTAGTGGACGAACCGCACACTTTTCATTTGCGGTAACTACTTCGTGATTGGTGGAATCCGCACCTGCTTAGGAACTTTCAGTGATCCAATCCACTAAATTTGCTGCTTATTGAAAGCCACCAAGCAGAGATAATAAACCTAATCAGCGCCTTATCCAAAGACACTCTAACGTGACTGTTCAAGACAACCGTGTCTTGAACTGGCTGCGTTATTACCGTATAACACAACCTTAACTCTCGCGAGAAACTAACTTCGTAGATTTCTCGATCCGCGCCGTCCGATCTTTGAAGCAAAACTACACACTGATTTTTCCCAAAAAGTCTTTATTGACAAACTGCATCAGCTCCGGAATACAGCGCTCGTGGTAGATCACTTCCAAAGTGGATAAGGCTTGGATTAAAAAGCGAAATCGCTCTGGGGTTAAACTCAGCCGCTCGCTGACTGCACAAAACACTACAATAATTTGGACATGTGGGTCTCCGATATATAAAGCCAAATTGATAAAGCATAACAACAGCAAAAACAAATTATTCATCACGTTGTTTTCCGAATAGCTGGTCACTCAATTTCCGATGCGGGGCAGGTATTTGCTATGAAAAAACAACGGGGGTTAAAGAGAATCGAATACTTCAATCAAGTTAACGCACTTATGTCATCCCAAACGTAGTACTATTCTTTTTACAGTCCCAAAACATATTTTTTTCTCCCAAGGGTTAGTCATGTTTCGTAAACATATTGCTTCTAGCAATTTCAGTGAATACGTCATAAAAAAGGTTTGTGCTTTGATTTTGTACACTTCTTAAACAAAAACAATACAATAACTCAACGTTGAGCCCGTTATTTTCCGGTTTCCAGAATGTCACTTATTTATCTATGCACGCTAACTCGGTCGCATTAACAGTAAACAAGAAAAATTGAGCGTTAATATTTAGCATGCACGATGAGCGGTTCGGTTCACATTTTGACTTCTACTATTTTCGATAATACGGGCACAATTTATGGAACAGTGACCAGGGTCGTATAAACGTATAAACGACGCTTTTACCCTTTCGGCCACGCTGCCGTCATTGCTTGGTGACAGAAAAAGCTGAACTAGTTAGAAATGATAAAAATACAATGCTGATAACCAGAGGTGGAGTCGAGGACACAAGGCTCGAGGCCAAAGCCAAGGACAGCCCTTCCGAGGATAGACCCTCTCGAGCCCAAGGACAGGAATGCTCGAGGCCAAGGCAAGGACCAACGACACAGGCGCAAGTTTTCTCCAAGTAAAAAAAGATCTTCCAAAAATTTTTTTCAGGCCATTTCCAAATGACGAAATCAAAAAAGGTCTTCGCAAATTTTCCGCCAAGTTTCTGGCGTTTTCCTACATAATTTAAAAAATGAACAAATCCCTACTATTGTAGGAACTGATGCAAATCACATCACACTATATGGGAATCCTGCAACATAAACCGTCGAGTAGAGGATCTGCCAGCGTTATTGTGTTGGTGCACACCTAAATTTCTGTAATGTAGGTAATAAACCAACATTCAGAACTAAAACGTGAGAAGAGGTTCGAGACCTAACCTTAGTAAACCGGTGTGCGTGGGACCGAGTAGTTGACTGGCATGTTAGCAACAAGCTATCATTCTCGGATCACATGTATATTAAATTCCAGGTTAAAAGCAGAATTTAAAACCAAGTAAAAGTGTTTCGAAATGTTTGTCGCACGTGCTGAAACAAGTATGTAGACAAACTCGAACAAAACTGAAATGAACAAATTTTACCACCAGTACCAGCAGTACCTTCCTCAAAAGAAAACATTGATGTGCTGGCGAACAAGGTTCATTCAGTAATAACTAAATCATATGAAGCTGATTGCCCTACGCGAAAGTCGCTTTGTAAGAAAAATAACATTTGGTGGAATTCTGAGATAGCCAGCCTTCAAAAAGAGGCTCGCCGAGCTTGGAGAAAAGCCATTAAAACAAGAAGAAGATTGGGAGGCTCAAAACTTGCCCTATCCTACTTCAAAAAAGCAAAGCGCGATTCATGGCATAGCTTTGTACAGAGCATGAATAGGCAAACACCAACGGCTCGGCTGGTTAAGATTATTCGAAGGAATGAAACGGTGCTTGTTAGCAACGTAATTAAACACAACGAAGAATTCACGAAGTCTCCACTAGAAACTTTGAACTATCTGCTCGATATGATTATTACCGGGTAGCCAGCAGACAAAAAATCATGCAACTGGGTACGATTTAGTGGACAATCCATTCATGAGACGTGAAGACACTGAATGATTGCAAACATATGTTCATTCGAGCGTATGGAAGCACTGCTATTAACGAATTTCAACCATTCAAAGCTCCAGGGCTAGACGGGCTTTATCCTGTGCTATTACAGAAAGCTTGGAATCAACTGAAAGGATATTACCATGTCATTTTTCAAGCATGCTTGAGACACAGCTATGTGCCATCGGCATGGAAAGAAGGCGCAGGTATATTTCTCCTCAAACCCGGAAAGGAAAGCTATTTCGAAGCTAAGTCCTTCCCTATGATTGATATTTAACTTCTTTCCAACTGAAATGGTTGGAAAGACTAATTCCATATCATATTAATGAAGATAATAAACATGCAGGCAAAGCTTTCTGCATCGCAGTACGGATTTCGCGCAGGTGTTGACTTCTTAGAAAAAAACGACCCTGCTGCAAATGCCAGCTGACCGAATAAAGAAAACTAAGGTATTTGAAAGAAATTTCGAATGTCAAATCATGGATAAAAAAGAATGCTATCAGATCTGAAAGCGTTCTAAATCAGAACACTGTTAACGTTTACACTGATGGTCGAAACTAGATGGGAGAGTAGGTCCGGGTTTTTATGCAGAATACCCAACAACTCCCCAAAACAAGCATTTTTCCACCTTGGAATACACAGCACTGTGTTCCAGGCAGAAGTCCTAGCTATTTCAGAAGTGGCAAAGAACCTGCTTTTAGAAAAAATGCCAATCAAAGTATTGTGGTATTGCTGTGCTGGTAGATAGTAAGGCAGCAATCGAATCACTCTTAAAGTGCAATTTAACATCAATTACAGTGCTCCACTGCACTACAAAACTAAATCAGTTAGGAAAACAAAACCACGTCAGTATTGCCTGGATTCCTGATCATGCAGGGGTACATGGTAACGAAGTGGCAGACTATCTAGCCTAATCAGGATTTAAATAAAAAATGCATGGTCCTTAACCTTATGTTACAGCCCCGTATGCCAATTGTTTTAGCACGGTTAAGAACTGGTCCACAGATAGATGGAAATCTATGTGAATAAACGGAAGGACTGCTTGAGGATGAAGAAGTTTGTAGGTTGGACGTCCTCACGACTATCACTCCGTCTCCTTAACCTTCACAGACTTCAATCAAATAAAGTAGTGCAAGTTTTAACTGGGCAGTGCAATCTACAGCGGCACAAAAAAACTACAGGTCGTGCTGAGTCGATCTACGACATAAGGGTGCAGACAAAAGGGCGAAGGACATAAGGGCGCAGGTGCATATGGGCGCAGGAGCATATGGGCGCAAGGACATAAGGGCGAAGGGACACAAGGGAGCAGAGACGTAAATCTGTAATCTGCGCTAACATTTTCGTGCTTCGGAAAATAATTATATAAGCAAAGAAACGAACTTGACTAATGAGTATTTTATTTAAGTTTTGAACGTCAAGTTTTAAAAAAAGTCTTTTGAATTCGCTTCCTTTTATCAGTTCTCAATTATCGCCAAAAGCACTGCCCTTAAACAGTTTTTAAGTTGCCGTACACTTATCTTGAACAAACCTTTAAAAAGATATGTTTATTTTCAATGACTATATTTGCTTTACGTAAGTAGTATATACTGCTCCGAATGCTTAGGGATTGCAGGATGGGGAGGGGTTTGCGGGATGCGGGATTATCAAATTGCGGGATTTTCGAAATGCGGGATTAAATCCTGCATTGTATCAATGCAGGATTGTGGTACTCTTAACTCTAACCGTAGCTAGTTGTTTGAAACTTGGTCCTGCCTGAGTACCGAACCACCGCAGGTGCCTGGCTTCAAGTGTAAAGATCTTTAGTATCTTACCTGAGTACCGAACCACCGCAGGTGGTTTGTCAAACCACCGCAGGTGCCTGGCTTCAAGTTCAAAGTAACAGGTTAAAAGCGAATAACCCGGTAGTTTCTAAAAAAGATTATCTAGTTAATGCTATGAAGTCTATTTTGTACGTTTGGGAATAAGCTTCGCGTAACTTGAAACGATTCCTGTCGCGCTGAATTTTCGCTGCCGTGTCGAAATCGTGACAGCTGTTTACATGAGGTAATCTATCTAAGGTTTAGCTGTGAATCACTACCTTTTTGTTAATTTTTTTAATCTTCGAATATGGAGCGAGCATGGCGCAACAGAACTTGTGTCTTAAATTCCAACCCAAATAGTAATTACCAACGCAATAGTAGGACTCGCCTGAAAGTCGAATGCAAATAGTCTTCAAAACTACTTGTATTTTAACGTTTTTTCTAAGTTCGAATCCAAATATCCTTAACATTTAGTTTTGCCTAAGATTCAAACCCAGTGTTAAATCTCTTTTGCTTAAAACCCAAGTGTCTTTTTTTGCCTTTTCCAAGATTCGAAATTCTCAAAGAGATCTACCTCACACTTTTCCGCTTTAACTCGGTTGGTATTTTAAGTTATCTGATGGTATGCAATCTACGAAAACTGTCTTTTGTTATTTTCCCAAAGAGGATACCCAAACCTAGGCGCAAATTTTTCACACAGTTGTTTGAAAAGAGCTTAGTGATCTTTGGCTAGTTTCAAAGTATGTTACAAACATAGGTTATTCTTGAAAATCTCACCAAAACTCACAAGCATTTTCATCTTCGACTTACCTGAGGTTTGAACCACTGCAAGGTGTTTTTTCAAAGGAAAATCTAAAGTTCAATCATTCAATGAATATCTTGTGCTAGAGTCGAACCCAGATTATCAACGAGAGTAGAGCGTGGCTCACCTGAAAATCAGTTTTCAGAAAAAAATTTATAGATTACTCGTATTTCAAGTTAGGGTTTGACCCGAGTACCAACGAAGTCGTTATATTTTGGAAATTTTAAAGTTTTATAAGCTGCGTAGCTTTTATTATATTTGGGACTTCTTTTCAGCAAAAAGTTTATATTGCGTCTGTCTTGAAGGTATGGCTTGCAAGCGAAATATAAAACACAAGGGACGTTACGTGTTTCCTTGACGCTTGTATAACCTGAAATTAAATCTACTAGACCGAGGTTAAAAACTTAAATCGCCGCAGAATAATTTTAATTTTTCCGGTGTTATTGTACCTTGAATCGTTGCATCGTAATTATAGGTAACTTGCTTCTCACACGTCTGGGTTTCTTTATTTCTTCCACAATCCTTGTACAAAAAAATTTTGATCTTTGAAACCTTAAACTTTTGAGGTTAGAAGCTTGACGTACCTCAGACATCTCTGATTTCACCCCGAAGGAGTAAAGCTACAGTATATTTGACCGGGGTTAAAAACTTTTACCATTACAGATATCTATTCAATTTCATCCAAAAAATAAATCTATTAAGATTAAAAATTTCCATTGCCGCAGAAGTTTTACAGGACTCGATGCATAGCAGACACCTTCAATTTTTACCTGAGATTGAAAGCTGAAATCGCAGTACGTCTTTCAATTGTTCCCGAAGAAAAAAATCTAGTGTTGTTTTTAAACAATTTGATCGATATGATTTTACACCACTCCAAAACGAAGTCCCTACATTTTAATTGATACAATAATTTTACAAAATTTTTAATTTTTATGTTGAAGTTGGAAGGTTTCGAATGTCTCTGATTGAATCATTTCTACAAAGACCAGCAAATTTCTCAAAAATTTTTAAGGTAAAAGCAGTATTCAGAATAAACAGACGATTTTCAATATTTTGATTAAATCACTCTGACATAAAGACAAAGTTTATAAAAAGTTAAAGTATCAAACGAGTTTTTTGGATTAGTTTTTGTTGTACATTATAAAAAAATAAGAATTTTTAGTTAAAAGTTATCAAATTTTTGATTTGTTTGTATGAACCAGGCACGGTATTTGTCTAACCACACCAAGACAGAGCACCGCTTCTTGAGTTCTTATCGCAAGATCAAGCTGGGCCACCGCAACGGGTAGACTGCCTGGTCGCAATGAGAAATTAGCGTAAAGTGTCTTTCCCAAGGACACAACAGCGCATTATCAGTTCGAGCCAGGGGTTAGCAACCTTTCGATCACTAGCCCGACGCTCTACCACTGAGCTATTGCCATCACCTTATCGAATAATACGGCAAAATCATCGTTAAAAAATTGTAATACTTCAATTATTTACACAAAACTGTAAGAATATTTCAAACTTGTGAGATTTTAAGTGAGTTTTCGGTTTTTTTAGATAAAATTTTTTATTCAAGTCAAAGAAATTGAACTTTAAATGTCTTTTTTGATCAAACTATTCTTATGTAAACAAGAAACTTATAAAAATTTAAGATTCTAGACCAACACTTTTCATTGTTACGTTACAGTTTTTGCTCACGACAGAGAAATTACAAGGACTGAAGAGAATTTATTGAATTTGTTCCCATAAAAAAACAATATTAATCGATAAAAAACAAAATTTTAGAGAATTATGAATTAATTGAATCATATTCATTTTTTAGTATACGATTACTTTTTTTCACAAATTTACTTCTATGTAAACACGATTACTCAAAAAACTCGCAAAATGTTGTTTAATACAAACAAATTGTATAACGTTGAAATATCTTTTAAACAAATTACCACAACCAAGAAAATCGTTACAATATTTAAGAATTTAGAAAATATTTGATTCAAAGTACATGTTTCAGGTAAATTTATAACCGAGATTATCAAAAGAGGTTTAATTTTGAACGATTCTCCGGAATAACCATAAAAAATATCGCTTTCAAATAAGACTTCAAGGTAAATTTTTTGAAATATTTTACAAAATTATCAACATGTTGAATATTCCAATAAAATATATGATGAGTGGAGTTTGAATTCAACCGATTCGAAAAAAAGTCTTTGACAGCGTAGCTCAGAGTGAATATCATAACATAGTACTTGTCAAAAATTAAAGATTTAAGACCCTGCAGTCTGTTTCACCCGTAATCGTGATCATCAAGATGTCTTAATTTTAGGCGAATTTTCGTTTTTTTTTTTTTTAACAAAAACGCTTATTCAAATCAAGAAAATGCAAGTATTTGAATTTCTTTGATCGAACATTTCTCATAAAAACATGAAAACAGTTAAAAATTTTACTATATTAGGTAAAAAGTAATAACCATCATGAAGAAACCCAAGACTTCGACCAAATTATCGGCACACAATGAAAAAAATTAATGAAAAGTTTAGGTTTTAGGCAAGCTTTTCAATTATGTCTGTTAAAATTTAAACTTAGGACAAATAAAGCGCTAAGTTTTAAAATATTTTAATGAATTTATTCCTGTAAAACAAGATTAAGTAATAAAAAACTCAACTTTGTGTAGACATTTAGATTAAAAATTCGTCAAACAGTATTCGGTTTAAGATTGAATTGTCGCTTGAATAAAAAAATTGTAAGATTTTGAGATATTTCCGCACAAAACATTTTGACGCAAACAAGAAAATTGCAAAAACTGACGTGAATTTGAGACTACAAGACAAGGTTCGATAGCGAATAACACCAAAAAAAAAAATAGCAAAAGATCTTGTTTTAACTCAAGATAGAGTGTAGTTGTATAAAATTTTACGGTATTTTACTAAAAAGGTCAGTGTAAAACTAAAAAATTGTTAAAAAATTTTAGGATGTTAGGTAAACGTTTTAGTTTCAAAGTGCAAAAAAGCTCATTTTTACTGAAACTTTCAATTTAAAATGATGAAATGTAAGATTTTTTACAAAACTATTGCTACAACAACAAAAAAAAGTTGTGGTTTATTGACTAAAATTAATAAGCATTATCTATTTTGGTTAAATTTTATGGTTTTTTAGTAAAAAGATCAGTGTAAAACCAAAAAAAATTTAAAATGTTAGGTAAACGTTTTAGTTTCAAAGTACAAAAAATATTATTTTTACTGAAACTTCGATTTAAAATGACAAAACGTAACTTTTTTTACAAAATTATCGCTACCACAACAAAAAAGTTGAAATTTATTACCTAAAATTAATAAGCATTATCTATTTTGGTTAAATTTTATGGCATTTTAGTAAAAAATCAGTGTAAAACTAAAAAATTGTTAAAAAATTTAAGGATGTTAGGTAAACGTTTTAGTTTCAAAGTACAAAAAAGCTCATTTTTACTGAAACTTTCAATTTAAAATGACGAAATGTAAGATTTTTTACAAAACTATTGCTACAACAACAAAAAAAAGTTGTGGTTTATTGACTAAAATTAATAAACATTATCTATTTTGGTTAAATTTTATGGCATTTTAGTAAAAAATCAGTGTAAAACTAAAAAATTATTAAAAAATTTGAAATGTTAGGTAAACGTTTTTTGTTTCAAGGTAGAAAAAATATTATTTTTAATTAAAGTTTCAATTTAAAATGAAGAAATGCAAGATTTTGAGTGTTTTTTGCAAAACTATGGCTACGAAAACAAAGAAGTTTAGACTTTTTGATTAAAAATAATAAACATTATCTTTTTTAACTAAGCGATTACTAGACATTTTAATATTTTGGAACATTTTCTATCAAATTTAAGGTCTGAGAAAATTGCTTGAGTAAAAATTGTTAAAAATTACCGTTTTTAAGGAAAACATGCAATTCAAAACAAATAAAACCGAAAGAATTTAAGTTATTTTTTCACAAAAAGACTTACTTTAAAACGTGGAAATCAGTAAAAAGTTGCTATGTTAAACAGATTTAATGCTATTTACGGTAAAAACTTCGTTTAAGACAAAGGAATCATACAATTTTAAAATAGCTTTGACAAAATTATTCTTCACAAATGCAAGAAAGTTAATCAAAGGTTACGATTTATTAGAATGCTTTTGTTTAAAGTAGAAAAAAAAGCTGCTTTTTACGTTAAAACAATTATACAAGTCTCAGAAACTTGAACTGAAACAATAACAACAATAATTATCTCTTTAGATTTTGCATATTTGTGTGTCGAACGTCTAAAATACCGATACTTTGAAACTTACAGAAGGATCAGCATGTTGCTTTTTAATATCTTTGAACTTCGACTTTGTTTAACACGTTATCAAGCAAAAAATCAAATTTGAGCGACACATCCTTGCGGTCAAAACACATGATTTGCTTTAATATGTCCGTATTTTCCAAGCTATAGACGCTTGTTACTTGAAATTTCGTATCGTAAAATTTGCAAGAAGAACTCATTCTCGCATTTCTTTGCATTTGAGTAGTATTTAAACGAGACTGCTGTTAGACGTTTGAGTTTCTGTGTCGCAATCATATAGTGGCGTAATTTTTTCCTAAGTCGAAGCTACGCCACTGTACAATTTGAGGTTTTATGAAATCTTTCACCGCTTTGATTTGAAAATGTTTAATTGGAAGCACTAATTTTAATAATAAGGTTGGGTGTTTACCTTGTTGATAGTAGAATCTAAAGTCAAAAACACGCCGATTATTGGATAACAAAAAAAACTTTGAGACATTTTTGTTGAGTCATGATCAAATACACCCGGGACAAGACAGGAAGTCGTTTATAAATTTAATTCAATAATTTTATTCTAAATAAATTAATAATTTTAACAAGTTTCAATTCAAAAAATTTAATTCAATTTATTAATTTTAACAATTTTCAATTTAAAAAATTTAATTTCAATAATTTTATTTTAAACAAATTATTAATTTTAACAATTTTTAATTCAACAATTTTAATTTATTAATTTTAACAATTTTCAATTAAAAAATTTTAATTTCAATAATTTGAATTTAAACAATTTAAATTTTTTAATTTTATAAACGACTTCCTGTCTTGTCCCGGATGTATTTGATCATGATTCAACAAAAATGTCTCAAAGTTTTTTTTGTTATCCAATAATCGGCGTGTTTTTGACTTTAGATTCTACTATCAACAAGGTAAACACCCAACCTTATTATTAAAATTAGTGCTTCCAATTAAACATTTTCAAATCAAAGCGGTGAAAGATTTCATAAAACCTCAAATTGTACAGTGGCGTAGCTTCGACTTAGGAAAAAATTACGCCACTATATGATTGCGACACAGAAACTCAAACGTCTAACAGCAGTCTCGTTTAAATACTACTCAAATGCAAAGAAATGCGAGAATGAGTTCTTCTTGCAAATTTTACGATACGAAATTTCAAGTAACAAGCGTCTATAGCTTGGAAAATACGGACATATTAAAGCAAATCATGTGTTTTGACCGCAAGGATGTGTCGCTCAAATTTGATTTTTTGCTTGATAACGTGTTAAACAAAGTCGAAGTTCAAAGATATTAAAAAGCAACATGCTGATCCTTCTGTAAGTTTCAAAGTATCGGTATTTTAGACGTTCGACACACAAATATGCAAAATCTAAAGAGATAATTATTGTTGTTATTGTTTCAGTTCAAGTTTCTGAGACTTGTATAATTGTTTTAACGTAAAAAGCAGCTTTTTTTTCTACTTTAAACAAAAGCATTCTAATAAATCGTAACCTTTGATTAACTTTCTTGCATTTGTGAAGAATAATTTTGTCAAAGCTATTTTAAAATTGTATGATTCCTTTGTCTTAAACGAAGTTTTTACCGTAAATAGCATTAAATCTGTTTAACATAGCAACTTTTTACTGATTTCCACGTTTTAAAGTAAGTCTTTTTGTGAAAAAATAACTTAAATTCTTTCGGTTTTATTTGTTTTGAATTGCATGTTTTCCTTAAAAACGGTAATTTTTAACAATTTTTACTCAAGCAATTTTCTCAGACCTTAAATTTGATAGAAAATGTTCCAAAATATTAAAATGTCTAGTAATCGCTTAGTTAAAAAAGATAATGTTTATTATTTTTAATCAAAAAGTCTAAACTTCTTTGTTTTCGTAGCCATAGTTTTGCAAAAAACACTCAAAATCTTGCATTTCTTCATTTTAAATTGAAACTTTAATTAAAAATAATATTTTTTCTACCTTGAAACAAAAAACGTTTACCTAACATTTCAAATTTTTTAATAATTTTTTAGTTTTACACTGATTTTTTACTAAAATGCCATAAAATTTAACCAAAATAGATAATGTTTATTAATTTTAGTCAATAAACCACAACTTTTTTTTGTTGTTGTAGCAATAGTTTTGTAAAAAATCTTACATTTCGTCATTTTAAATTGAAAGTTTCAGTAAAAATGAGCTTTTTTGTACTTTGAAACTAAAACGTTTACCTAACATCCTTAAATTTTTTAACAATTTTTTAGTTTTACACTGATTTTTTACTAAAATGCCATAAAATTTAACCAAAATAGATAATGCTTATTAATTTTAGGTAATAAATTTCAACTTTTTTGTTGTGGTAGCGATAATTTTGTAAAAAAAGTTACGTTTTGTCATTTTAAATCGAAGTTTCAGTAAAAATAATATTTTTTGTACTTTGAAACTAAAACGTTTACCTAACATTTTAAATTTTTTTTGGTTTTACACTGATCTTTTTACTAAAAAACCATAAAATTTAACCAAAATAGATAATGCTTATTAATTTTAGTCAATAAACCACAACTTTTTTTTGTTGTTGTAGCAATAGTTTTGTAAAAAATCTTACATTTCATCATTTTAAATTGAAAGTTTCAGTAAAAATGAGCTTTTTTGTACTTTGAAACTAAAACGTTTACCTAACATCCTAAAATTTTTTAACAATTTTTTAGTTTTACACTGACCTTTTTAGTAAAATACCGTAAAATTTTATACAACTACACTCTATCTTGAGTTAAAACAAGATCTTTTGCTATTTTTTTTTTTGGTGTTATTCGCTATCGAACCTTGTCTTGTAGTCTCAAATTCACGTCAGTTTTTGCAATTTTCTTGTTTGCGTCAAAATGTTTTGTGCGGAAATATCTCAAAATCTTACAATTTTTTTATTCAAGCGACAATTCAATCTTAAACCGAATACTGTTTGACGAATTTTTAATCTAAATGTCTACACAAAGTTGAGTTTTTTATTACTTAATCTTGTTTTACAGGAATAAATTCATTAAAATATTTTAAAACTTAGCGCTTTATTTGTCCTAAGTTTAAATTTTAACAGACATAATTGAAAAGCTTGCCTAAAACCTAAACTTTTCATTAATTTTTTTCATTGTGTGCCGATAATTTGGTCGAAGTCTTGGGTTTCTTCATGATGGTTATTACTTTTTACCTAATATAGTAAAATTTTTAACTGTTTTCATGTTTTTATGAGAAATGTTCGATCAAAGAAATTCAAATACTTGCATTTTCTTGATTTGAATAAGCGTTTTTGTTAAAAAAAAAAAAAACGAAAATTCGCCTAAAATTAAGACATCTTGATGATCACGATTACGGGTGAAACAGACTGCAGGGTCTTAAATCTTTAATTTTTGACAAGTACTATGTTATGATATTCACTCTGAGCTACGCTGTCAAAGACTTTTTTTCGAATCGGTTGAATTCAAACTCCACTCATCATATATTTTATTGGAATATTCAACATGTTGATAATTTTGTAAAATATTTCAAAAAATTTACCTTGAAGTCTTATTTGAAAGCGATATTTTTTATGGTTATTCCGGAGAATCGTTCAAAATTAAACCTCTTTTGATAATCTCGGTTATAAATTTACCTGAAACATGTACTTTGAATCAAATATTTTCTAAATTCTTAAATATTGTAACGATTTTCTTGGTTGTGGTAATTTGTTTAAAAGATATTTCAACGTTATACAATTTGTTTGTATTAAACAACATTTTGCGAGTTTTTTGAGTAATCGTGTTTACATAGAAGTAAATTTGTGAAAAAAAGTAATCGTATACTAAAAAATGAATATGATTCAATTAATTCATAATTCTCTAAAATTTTGTTTTTTATCGATTAATATTGTTTTTTTATGGGAACAAATTCAATAAATTCTCTTCAGTCCTTGTAATTTCTCTGTCGTGAGCAAAAACTGTAACGTAACAATGAAAAGTGTTGGTCTAGAATCTTAAATTTTTATAAGTTTCTTGTTTACATAAGAATAGTTTGATCAAAAAAGACATTTAAAGTTCAATTTCTTTGACTTGAATAAAAAATTTTATCTAAAAAAACCGAAAACTCACTTAAAATCTCACAAGTTTGAAATATTCTTACAGTTTTGTGTAAATAATTGAAGTATTACAATTTTTTAACGATGATTTTGCCGTATTATTCGATAAGGTGATGGCAATAGCTCAGTGGTAGAGCGTCGGGCTAGTGATCGAAAGGTTGCTAACCCCTGGCTCGAACTGATAATGCGCTGTTGTGTCCTTGGGAAAGACACTTTACGCTAATTTCTCATTGCGACCAGGCAGTCTACCCGTTGCGGTGGCCCAGCTTGATCTTGCGATAAGAACTCAAGAAGCGGTGCTCTGTCTTGGTGTGGTTAGACAAATACCGTGCCTGGTTCATACAAACAAATCAAAAATTTGATAACTTTTAACTAAAAATTCTTATTTTTTTATAATGTACAACAAAAACTAATCCAAAAAACTCGTTTGATACTTTAACTTTTTATAAACTTTGTCTTTATGTCAGAGTGATTTAATCAAAATATTGAAAATCGTCTGTTTATTCTGAATACTGCTTTTACCTTAAAAATTTTTGAGAAATTTGCTGGTCTTTGTAGAAATGATTCAATCAGAGACATTCGAAACCTTCCAACTTCAACATAAAAATTAAAAATTTTGTAAAATTATTGTATCAATTAAAATGTAGGGACTTCGTTTTGGAGTGGTGTAAAATCATATCGATCAAATTGTTTAAAAACAACACTAGATTTTTTTCTTCGGGAACAATTGAAAGACGTACTGCGATTTCAGCTTTCAATCTCAGGCAAAAATTGAAGGTGTCTGCTATGCATCGAGTCCTGTAAAACTTCTGCGGCAATGGAAATTTTTAATCTTAATAGATTTATTTTTTGGATGAAATTGAATAGATATCTGTAATGGTAAAAGTTTTTAACCCCGGTCAAATATACTGTAGCTTTACTCCTTCGGGGTGAAATCAGAGATGTCTGAGGTACGTCAAGCTTCTAACCTCAAAAGTTTAAGGTTTCAAAGATCAAAATTTTTTTGTACAAGGATTGTGGAAGAAATAAAGAAACCCAGACGTGTGAGAAGCAAGTTACCTATAATTACGATGCAACGATTCAAGGTACAATAACACCGGAAAAATTAAAATTATTCTGCGGCGATTTAAGTTTTTAACCTCGGTCTAGTAGATTTAATTTCAGGTTATACAAGCGTCAAGGAAACACGTAACGTCCCTTGTGTTTTATATTTCGCTTGCAAGCCATACCTTCAAGACAGACGCAATATAAACTTTTTGCTGAAAAGAAGTCCCAAATATAATAAAAGCTACGCAGCTTATAAAACTTTAAAATTTCCAAAATATAACGACTTCGTTGGTACTCGGGTCAAACCCTAACTTGAAATACGAGTAATCTATAAATTTTTTTCTGAAAACTGATTTTCAGGTGAGCCACGCTCTACTCTCGTTGATAATCTGGGTTCGACTCTAGCACAAGATATTCATTGAATGATTGAACTTTAGATTTTCCTTTGAAAAAACACCTTGCAGTGGTTCAAACCTCAGGTAAGTCGAAGATGAAAATGCTTGTGAGTTTTGGTGAGATTTTCAAGAATAACCTATGTTTGTAACATACTTTGAAACTAGCCAAAGATCACTAAGCTCTTTTCAAACAACTGTGTGAAAAATTTGCGCCTAGGTTTGGGTATCCTCTTTGGGAAAATAACAAAAGACAGTTTTCGTAGATTGCATACCATCAGATAACTTAAAATACCAACCGAGTTAAAGCGGAAAAGTGTGAGGTAGATCTCTTTGAGAATTTCGAATCTTGGAAAAGGCAAAAAAAGACACTTGGGTTTTAAGCAAAAGAGATTTAACACTGGGTTTGAATCTTAGGCAAAACTAAATGTTAAGGATATTTGGATTCGAACTTAGAAAAAACGTTAAAATACAAGTAGTTTTGAAGACTATTTGCATTCGACTTTCAGGCGAGTCCTACTATTGCGTTGGTAATTACTATTTGGGTTGGAATTTAAGACACAAGTTCTGTTGCGCCATGCTCGCTCCATATTCGAAGATTAAAAAAATTAACAAAAAGGTAGTGATTCACAGCTAAACCTTAGATAGATTACCTCATGTAAACAGCTGTCACGATTTCGACACGGCAGCGAAAATTCAGCGCGACAGGAATCGTTTCAAGTTACGCGAAGCTTATTCCCAAACGTACAAAATAGACTTCATAGCATTAACTAGATAATCTTTTTTAGAAACTATCGGGTTATTCGCTTTTAACCTGTTACTTTGAACTTGAAGCCAGGCACCTGCGGTGGTTTGACAAATCACCTGCGGTGGTTCGGTACTCAGGTAAGATACTAAAGATCTTTACACTTGAAGCCAGGCACCTGCGGTGGTTCGGTACTCAGGTCAAGACTAAGTTTCCATTCTTTTAACTACACTAAACTTAGAGTTAAGACTAGGGTTGGATCTTGGGTTATTCACTTTTAACCGGCTACTACTTTGAACTTGAAGCCGGCAAACCACCTGCGGTGGTTTGACAAATCACCTGCGGTGGTTCGGTACTCAGGTAAGATACTAAAGATCTTTACACTTGAAGCCAGGCACCTGCGGTGGTTCGGTACTCAGGCAGGACCAAGTTTCAAACAACTAGCTACGGTTAGAGTTAAGAGTACCACAATCCTGCATTGAGACAATGCAGGATTTAATCCCGCATTTCGAAAATCCCGCAATTTGATAATCCCGCATCCCGCAAACCCCTCCCCATCCTGCAATCCCTAAGCATTCGGAGCAGTATATACTACTTACGTAACCACGTCAGCGGTTGTTTTCTAACGCAGTCATTTAACGGTTGTCCTTAATCCGTTAAGCAAACAATCATTATTAGTCTTTTGTACCCGTGTGAAGCCAAATCAAACCACTCATTTTCTCGCTTTATGCCGCCGAATTCATGTGAGGAGTTGGCGGAGCCCATAAGGCAAGAAGTGAATTCAATAAACTTCTTTTTAAAACTTGGCTTTCAAAAATTAAATCAAATACTCATTAGTCAAGTTCGTTTCTTTGATTATATAATTATTTTCCGAAGCACGAAAATGTTAGCGCAGATTGCAGATTTACGTCTCTGCGCTCTTATATCCCTGCGCCCTTATGTCCTTAAGCCCTTATGTTCTTGTGCCCTTATGTCCTTGCGGCCTTATGTCCCTAAGCCCTTATGTCAGGTTTCGTGCTGAGTCTACTCCGCGTCCAAAATGTAACCTAGAGGATAAAACACCACATTATCATGTTGGCAATTTCAAGCTTTACCGAGATATTTGTGTTGAACATTTTGAAATCACCAAAACCACTGTTCACGATGTGGTAACGAAATGCAACATTAACAAACTGGCTATGTACTTAAAGGAAGCTGGAAGGCTTTCTGAGTTCGACCAGTAACCAAACAAAACTACAGCAGCTTAGCAGCTACAGTTACAATTAACCCGAATGAAGCCTACCCAACGTGTAGGTGGACTTTACGTAAAGGTAGCAGATCCACTAGAACCGCTGCCCATTATTAATAATAATAATCATACATGATTTTAATGGTTCAAAAAATAGTGCTTTTCTCGAACCGAAGACAGAGCAATTTTCGAGGACTTGAGAATTCGAGACCAAGACCAAGGCCAAGGACTTGACCTTCGAAGCCAAGGACTTCAAACTGTGTCCTCGAGGACGTCCTTGAGGCCAAGTACATCCTCGGGACTCCACCTCTGCTGATAATAAAGAATTTCATTTTCTGCTTTGTTTCAAAAATAGAACAAGATATGATTCGTTTTTCAATTCAAAATTAAAGCGCGTTGATCAGATTCCTACTGTTCTGCAGATCCATAGAAAGCGCATTCATATGAGAAAACCAAATCTTGGAAAAATAAAAAATCCTAAGCGCTAGCAAATTTTGTGTCTTGAAAATACCTAGCAACAATGCGTTTAAAGTTGCATCGATTTTCAAGTATATTTTCGGTTTATCGATAAATCGATTAGCGAAAATCGATACTCGCATATTAGCTTGATTGAAAATATTTCAATCTTTTTTCGATGTTGAATCTAAAATGCAGAAAATTTGAACTAAATCGCAATGTCATCTGATATAATTTGAATAATCAAGTAACAAAATAACTTCAGTGTATCAATTAACAGTATATCTAACATATCTCAAGTGTTAAGACCACTTAAGAAACAATAATTGCGCAACTATTTTTAGGGGATTTTGTTTTTATAGTCTGAGAAGCTTTTAACCATGCGTAGTACCGTTTTGTCTTGTTTACTTTGAGCGAATTTCAAACTCGGTTTTATTAGTTACGTTAATTTGTATTTGTAGGCCACGGCTCGTTTCTCAAAACCAATATCTAATTCATTGAACCACCTCAAACGCTGAAATCTGTTAAATCTGGTTGCTATGAAGATATTCTTGTTTCCTTTTATATGACGTAAGTTACAAATTTTTGCGTTGACCTTTAAATTTGCAAGCTGGATCCAGAAATTAGTTTCACTGTATTGACTATTGGTCAGATCTGCGCGGAGTGAGCAGTGACAATTTTGGTGGTGTACTCAGTAACGTTGAAAGTGTAATAAGCAAAAAATTAATATACACTACTGTAGATACCGTTATCTTTTAGATTATAATAATATTAAACCATATTAGCGTGAGTAATAGCGCAGCCTTACGCAACAACTACTTTCAGTTGTGGTCACGCTACGGCTTTGGCAGCATGCCACTGTCTAGTGCCTCTGAAAATGAGTACATTGATGCCGAAGGTTTTTCGGTTGTCACTAACAAAAAGGGTTTGAAACGTAAATCGCAAAAGCACAGGTTATAACCGAACAGCTCTAGTGACAAACTTTCGAACTCTAAAAAAAGGCAGCTACTACCCAGCTACTGCCTGTTATGTTGCTAGCAAATTTAGGTGACAAAGGAAGTAGACCTTTTGCCCTTGTAACCCTATTACAATCGATGGGTGTTTAGGAAATGCATTGGGCAATATGAATCTTGCAAACCAAGTTGAAACGGCAATTTGTTAATAATTTGCAAGACTAAAAATCAGGTTAAGACACTGTTAGATATGGACTCTTTATCTGATTCTGCAGGTAATTTTACCCTATAATATTGTATCTACAACCAAACCTCGTGGTGCAAGAGGGTTTATTTATAATGTAGCTCTTGACAACACGAATGATGAGTTGCTAGAATATCTAAACCAGTTCCAGGTGAATCAGAGTTGTAAACGGGCCGCCTAGTTCAGGCCCGAACCTGGCCCGAACCCGAAAATATAAGCCCGAACACGAAAACTAATTTGGAGCACAAATCATGCCCGAAAAAACTCGAAAGTTAAAATAGGTCTGAAAAACTTAGAAATGTTGCCAAGTTATTTTGATTACATTTTTTGTGCACCTAAGACAAACAATACGTCTCACCCCCGCATCAAGCCCGAAATTTTTGTCAGCTTTAGGCCAGAACTCGTCCCGAACCCGACCCGAAAAGCCCGGCTCGACTTACAACTCTGAGGTGAATAATATCAAGCGATTTAAATTCAAAGACGCGGAAGGCAAAATGACTGATACTAAAACAGTTTTGTTGTATTTTGATTGTTCCACCTTGCCCCCGCAGATTCAATTGGGGTATTTAAAATTTAATGTTAAGCAGTCCATCTCGATGCCGTTGTGTTGTTTTAAATGCAATCGTTTTAGGCATATTGCAGAAAAATGTAGAGGCAAAGAACGGTATGCAAAATGTGGCAAAGAACACAACAGATCTTCTTGGCGTATCAAATATGTAATTGCAATGAAATGTGCTGATTGCAATGGCAACCAGAGTGCTGCAAGTAAAATCTGCCCAAAGTATTTACGAGACACCCAAGTACTTAAATATCATACCGCAAAAAAAATTAGCGTATGCTGAGGCATGTAGAAAATACAACCGGGGTACCAATAGCCCAAGAAACGCGGATGCTAGACAGTATCAATCACTTTTTAACATTAGAGAATTTCCTCCTCACCAGCATCGAATGGGGCTAGCATCATCAACGTAAGGATTTACTTGCAACTGATCCAAAAAAAAAAAACCTGCAGAAAATGACATCAACTCAAATCTGCATTTAACTTAATGAAAACAGCTGCGATACTTTGTTTGCAACAAAAACTAACAAAGAAATTGATATCTATCTAATTATTTCTGTTTCTGCAGGAAAACAAATGGGAATTCCCATTGACGTTGAACAGCTGAAATCCTTGACCTAATGGCGATCCATAATTTACAGTGGAATTGCAGATCTATTCGTAACAAAATTTTAGATCCACTAAGTTATTTGTCCACTTTTGCAAATTTAGCAGACATTTTATGTTTGCAGGAGACCCACTTAAACAAATAAACTATTTTTTCTTTAACAGGCTACCTAGTGATAAGAAACGATCGAAGTAATGGAAAAAAAGAAGGAGCTATTTGCTTATGCGTTAAAAACACTATTCCTTTTTCAGAAATTAGACTACCTGAGTGCAGTAACAGTCAAGAAATTATGGGGATCAATGTAGGCAACATTGCAATTTTCAATGTGTACAATCTTCCATCTAATTCAATAGACAAAACGTGTCTGTCATTCATTACCAAATTTCCTAATGTTATTATCTGTGGTGATTTTAACGCCCACCACAAGATGTGGGACTCTGGTACCCCAAATCAAAATGGAGTCAGCTTGTTAGCCTTTATCGAAGAAAATGACTATTCATTACAAAATACTTCGAAACCAACTCACATAGTTTTTAAATCAGGATAAAAATGCTCTCCAATTGATCTAACTATTACTTCTCCAAGCATTTCCCACAAATGCATCTTGGAGAAGACCAATAGCTTTATGAGAAACGTTCATTATGTCACTGACACTAAAATCAACATTAATGTTTCACATTCTTCACAACATTTGCCTCTGTGGGCCTTTAATCGGGCAAACTGGGATGCATTTTACCATTTATGCAATTTGGAAATTAATCAGTTTCATTTCGACTGAAGTTCATGATTTTCACAACAATCTTACTTCCATTATCATTGACATAGCTAGGAGAACAATTCCCACAACAAAGCCATTCAATAAGGTGGCGGTTCTGAGGTGGAGCAAAGCTTGTGAAATAGCGGTTTATAACAAAAAACATGCTTTTAATCGAATGAAACGAACTAGCGACCCTCCAGATTCCGTAATTTCTAAACGTGTTTGAGCCAAAGCTAAGTCAATTTTAAACGAAGCTAAAAAATCGTCTTGGCAGAATTACTACTCTTTACTTTCCTCAAACACCAAACTGGGACAAGTTTGGTCAACACTAAAAAGGTTCAACAGGCAACAAACCGGTACGCACATTCCTACGTTACACCAAAATGATGTGACAGGCACCAGTGATCAGCACAAAGCCAATATGCTTGCTAACTAATTTCGTACTGTTAGCAGCAATGACAATTATTCGAATGAAATTAAAAGCAATTCACCTAATATTTCCTTTCAGCTAGCTCACAAATTATCACTACAGGAATACAAATACAAGGAGTTTAACGCTCCTTTTTGTATGACAAAACTTAAGGATTCTTTAAAACTTCCAACAATACTGCGTTTGGTGCTGATAACATTAGCACAGAAATCATCAAGCACATGCCCGAGCATTGTTTACAGACGGTTTTGCTTCACTTCAACAAAATTTGGTTTACAGGTGAATTACCAGGCTTGTCCATAGGACGTATTTCTCTGTCCCATCCCATATTATAGCCGTTCATGCCTATTCCATCCCATTCCATCCCGTGAAATTCCCATCAAAATTCACTTCAACAAAAGTTAATAAATTTATGGAAATTCAAGTATAATGTATACTACACAGGACCACACGTACAAAGTGAGATACAAAACGACAAAATTTATTGACTTTGTTCACTTTAAAGTTCAGAAGAGTTTACAATCCATTATCATTGTGGCACTCATATTTCAGGTCATTGTGCTCATTCAGCAAACTTTCACCTGCACATCAACTGTTTCCGATAGTAATAATTCAGTTAGTTCTATCACATGGCTACTGTCCCATAGGTCCCATGGGACATGGATTGCGCGCTGTCCCATCCCATCTCAGGGGACATTTCCCAAGGGATTCTCATGGGAATTCCATTCCTATGGACAAGTCTGTGAATTACCGATGGGCTGGCTCCATTTCATAATTGTTCCATTCCACAAGCCTAACAAACCTACTGATCTACCATGCTTTTACAGACCAATATATCTCTAACAAGTCATTTATGCAAACTAATGGAAAGCATGGTTGATGGTATCTGGAGAGCAATAATTTTCTTAACCAGTATCAGTCAGTCTTTCGTGAACGCAGAAGACCTCTCGATCATCAGATGCGTTTACGAGGCACAGTGCATTAAACACTGGCCAACCAAAGATCGGTTTTGGCTGTGTTTGTTGACATCGAAAAAGCATACGATTTAGTTTATGAAGATATTTTATAATTAAAACTATTAAATTTGGGTGTCAATGGATTTATGCTAAATTTTATTACAGCTTTTTTTACCTACAGATCTTTTCAAATTAGAATCTCTTCGGCTCATTCACAGGTTAAGCACTTGCGCAATGGCATTCTGCAAGGAAGTGTGATAAGCCCTTTGTTGTTTGCTGTCATGATTAATGACTTGCCGACCTGCTTAAATTCCGAAGTTGCACTTTTTGCAGATAATGCGTATTTTTGGGAAACTGATACTGATATCGAAATTTTGAACAAACTAGCTCAATCCTCGCTCAACAAAATTAATGCGTGATGTAATATCAAAGGTTTTAAGATGTCAATTAACCAATCTGCAGCGCTTCTATTTATAACGAAGAGTTAAAACACACAAGTTTCTTTAATATTAAACAATCAAACAATTGAAGTTGAACATCAATTTAAACATTTGGGCAACATTGTTCTGGAAAATGGTTTGTATAATGCCCATGTTACTTACGTGCATGACAAATGTCTTCAACGCATTAACTTGCTTCGAATGTTAAAAGGAACAAATTGCGGAGAGTCAAAAAACCCTCTTTTATGCATTTACAGGGCATTAATCGTCCTATAAATTGAAAACGGAATAGAGGTTTACTTTAACCCTTCGGATTCAACTTTAAAACAAATCGAAAAAATTAAAATTGAGTGCTTGAGAATATGCGCTGACGCAGCGCATCGCACTCCTACAAATTGTTTGCAAGTTCACTGCAACGAGATGCCGTAACTAAAATTTGAACAGCTATGTTTGAATTTCAAAGCTTACCTGGGGACATTTGAAGATCACCCAAGCTCATCTGTCGTTCAGGACAGATGGCAGGAGAGGTTTCAAGATAATCCTGGTTTGTGCTCTTTTAATATGAGAACGAACGGTTTTTTTAATAAACCTAATATGAACTTAAATGCTATCGTCTTGCCCGACATTCCTATTTGGCTAATTGACAAACCGGGTATTAATCGAAACATGTTTTTTCTTTGCGGGAAAAATGATAATAGTAATTTAATTAGATCTTGCTTTTCACTTGTAATTAATACTGATTATGCGGATCTCACTCTTTTATTTTCTGACGGTTCCAAAAGTTAGCATGGCACCAGTTCTGCTTTCTTTGTACCGAAAACAAATACAAAAAAATCAATCCGCAAACAAATACAAAAAAACCTTGGATCTGCTTTCTCTGCCGAGCTTTATGCTATTCTATCGGCTTTACATTGGACAGCTATAAATAGACCCTGGAAAAGCTTCATTGTAACCGATTTTATTCTGTTTTACAGGCTCTAAATTCAAAGTGGGTAAGCATCATATTTTAAATAAAATTTCATTATTGAATCGCTATCCAAGTAATTCTGATTTGAAAGTTACTTTTCTCTGGGTTTCTAGTCTTTCCGGGATTTTTGGAAACGAAATTGCTGATAACTTAATCAAACATGTTTTCAGATATGTCGTACAATGCTCATCAAATGACGTTCAAATTGAGCGAGCCGAAAGTAAATTATCTTATTCAGAAGTCAAATTATTCATTCGGGATCATATTTGCGCGAAGTGAAACCGTCATTACATCGCTTATCCTGCCGGTGGCAACTACAAATTTTTATTCCTAAATGTCCAAATTGTACCTTCGTTTCAATCAAACGAAATTCTTAGACTTCAAACGGCTCATTGCTGCTTAAACCAGCATCTTTTTAGAATAAATTGCCATGACACTGGCTTATGTTCCAATTGCAAAGTTCCAAAACTGTTCGATATTTTCTTTTTGTTTGCCCAAATTTTTCAACAGGTTGTAATATTCTAAAAAGTGCTGTGAAAAAATTAAGCCTCAACTATGATTTGAAATCTATATTATCAAACAAGGTTGTGTATTCCCATCTTATTCGATTTGCTCCTCCAATTGGCTATCGTTTAATCTTATACTCACTACCATTTTGTGTAACAAAGAAATATGTATATGTAATTACTTGAAAATACTCGTAAGAGCTTATTCATTCTTTCTCAGTATAAGTTTGCTTTGGTGAGGCAAAGCCAAGCAGGCATTATTGTACATTATTACAAAACGTTGTCTTTTACTTTAGGGCTTGATTTTTCTCCACCGCAACCCATCTCTGATTGTGTTTCTTCTTTAAAGGCGGTGAATCATCTAGCCAATTCCGGTGGTTTACAATAGCTAAAATTGAACTATAATTTTTTATATTTTTTGTTTTAATCCTAGGGCTGCAGTTGCAAAGATATTAAACAAATACAAAAAGATAACCCCCGAAAAAAGTTTTTGGAAACTCTGAGTTTTGTTCTATATCTTTTTGTATTTGTTGAATATCTTTGCAACCGCAGTCCCAAGATCAAAACAAAAAATATTAAAAATTACAGCTCAATTTTAGCTATTGCAAACCACCGGCATTGACTGGTTGATTCATCGTCTTTAACAATACTGTATATCGTAATTTGGTAGTACATAGTAGCAAAGTTATAGTTGATCATGAAAACATCATCGAAATTACGTTTTGTCGAAGAATGTATGCCTAACAAACTCATTTCGTTTATTTCCTCCTTGCAGTAAATTATAGTAATATTTTGTTGTATTTTTAAGTAAATTACTCTGGTAGATCTGTGCTGTTATATGAAATGCTAAAATCGCTTCAGAAGTACTGGCTTTTTTAAAATTTCAACCAAAAATTTTAAAAACCACAGCATTTTATAACTCTATTTGTGTTTTTTAGTCAATTTTGTTATAGTGCAAATAAACCACCACTGTTATAAAGCACCACTATTCACGATAATAAATCAAATCAAAAATCACCATTCAGTTGACCGTCTGCAGTAAGCAGAGATAATTTTTGTTACTAAATTTAAAAGTTGAGTCAGCAAGAACTACAATTTGAAATTTGAGATATCGCTGCCTTTGCAGCTCGTATTGAAGACAGCTAGTCTTTTATTAGATTTGTTCCGAGTGCCAATTGCCTCAGTTTCTATCAGATAGTTCGCTGACTTAATCCCACCAAATATTTTCCAATCCTTCCTTTTTCTTAAGGTGAATTTACACAGTATCCGTTTTTCGTACGTTTTCGTCCGTTTTTTTACGTTTTTGCTTCTTCTTGAAAAAGTATGCGCTTTTTCATCCGCATTTTTATAAGTCCATATCCGCACTAACCAAACAGTCACATACTGAGCAAAAATTTTCCGAAAAAACTTTTTGTAAAAGGGTACAGCTCTATTTTGAAATATCGCTCTTATCATTCATACACAAAATTTTTGAACAAAATTTTTACCTACATACAACAGCCTACTTAGTGCGGATATGGACTTATAAAAATGCGGATGAAAAAGCGCATACTTTTTCAAGAAGAAGCAAAAACGTAAAAAAACGGACGAAAACGTACGAAAAACGGATACTGTGTAAATTCACCTTTAGTGAACATTAACTGCAACCAGTTTAACAACAGTAAGGGTTCAGTTTGAATATTCGACATCTACGTATTTGGAATCCATAAACGAAATTCTCCGTCTGCATTGAAAAATTCATCAAAACCGCTTAGGTTTACGCAAACGACCACAAATTAAGGACGAAATTTGAAACAAGAATAGCGTATTACGAATTTTCGAAGCAGACTGTAGACCAAATCGAATTCGTTACACCAAGTACGAAATTTTAATCAACAGACGATATAGAGCGACGGGCATTGGGTATGTAGTGCGCAGGGTTTAATGATTACTACTTTGCACCCACACCAACTATACAATTTGGCACAACCAAACTGCCAAGAACATTTACGGTAATAGAAATACCAAGCCAAGCTTAAACTATGGGGCACCGTTTGGAAAAAAATCATTTATTTTGTAACACCTCGCGATAAATACACTTTAAGTTGGAACAACAAAGCGTACAAAATAAGTCGGAACTTTACGATTACGCTTTTTTTGTTCCAACTTAGAGTGCATTTTGTCGTATTTATATACATATATATATGAATTTTGAGAAAGACTAAAACAATGGTCATAATCAAGAGGTTCCTAAACCGAGAGTGCTCAAACCACTAACATGGTGAGCGTAAATCAAATTCAGTTAAGGGGGGTTCAGGACTAGAACATTTAAGGACATTGTTTCACAAAACGAATAATGATTTAATGACAAAATGACAATAAGTGGATTTGAGCCGTCGCGACGCGTTTCGTCCTTGCTCAAAGGACTCTTCAGGCGACAAAGATCAATTTTGTTTTATTAGCCAAAAAAAAAAAAAAAATTAATTAAAAAAAAAATATATATATATCGGAAACTTCCGACATATATCAGAAATTTACAATATGTTTTCAATAATTTTTAGTTCCAACTTTAGAGTGTATTTTGTCGAATATGTATGCATCGGAAAAATTTCAATGTAAATAAGCTCAAAAAAGCAGTGTTACAAAAAAAATACTATTTTTCCAAACGGCGCTCCATATTACACACTAAAATTATTAAAATACACTCAATTAAGAATCAAATAGAAAATAAAAGAATTTTCGTGACGATGGAAGAAAAAAAATTATAACTCGGCAAATTGTTTATCCCGAAATGAAAATTCAACTGAAACCTATCAAAACCGTCAGCTACAGCATCGATACTGCAAATTGCCGTGTCCTTACTATGATGCAATACGTACCCGGTACACTGTTGACGCAATACACGCAACCGAAGTACCGCGATTCCATTCTGGCATCTTAAATAATAGAACTCACACTCTTTCTCATGTATTTTTTATTACCTCTGTTTGAAGCATGTTGTTGCAAAAGTTGATAAATGACATTTTTCAAAAAATGAGTTTTTTATGGGTGTTAAGTTATTTGCCAAAACTAATTTTCCCCAAAAAAATTGCTTAAATTTTCGATCAACTTTTGGTAATAAATAGCTTAATATCTTGCACTTGACAACAAGGCCTAATGGAAATTTAAAACTTTAAACGCGATTTACTCGAAACAGCGAAATGCGACTTATTAACTTTTGCCAAAACATGCTTCATTTATTATCAAAAATTATGCTACGTTGGCATCTTGGTGGCTGCTTGACTCGATGCAGAGTTGTAAACGGGAACGCTACTTCAGGCCCGAACCCGAAAACTAATTTGAAGCCCGAATCTTGCCTGAAATAACCCGAAAGTTAAGTTAGGTCTGAAAAATTTAGCAATATTGTTAAGTTATTTTGATTATATTTTTGTGCACCTAAGCCAAAAAGCACGTCTCAGGCCCGAATTAAACCCGAAGTTTTTGTCAACTTTAGGCCCAAACCCTACCCGAAAAGCCCGGCCCGATTTACAACTCTGAGTCGATGACCTATAAGGTCTTTTTGAAGCCTCTTCGTCGTGAAAACTGATTCTTAAGAGGCACATGAGCCTCGTATACTAATGTCGCATATTGTTGAGTGTGTGATTTTTGTTACCGTAACATTTTAGTTACAATCAAAAATAAAAAATGACTTGACTTCCATACTTCATATCGAAATTTCCGTTCCATTCCATTATACTATGCCCTGCCTTTTATTCTCTTCTAATCATGGGTTCAGAAAAGCAAACTAGTCGCAAAAAGCAACGGCATAATAAATCCCATCCAAAGAAAACTATATGTTCTATCACCCACACTTTGGTATTTTTTGATTTACTACTGTAGCATTTTAGCTACGAATTCGCTAAGATAAGGAAAGATTTTGAGCATATACATACCTTCGCCGCTCCCTTCGACTTTGCAACCCTTCTCTTTGGTATTTTTATCTCCTTCCTTCTCAATCCTTTGAACTTTTTCAGACTTTTGTCTTACCGGTATTTCCTCCAAACTTGACCCTAAAGGTACCTCACACCATTGCGAGGTATCAGGAACTTTTTCAAATGACATTTTCAATAATTGACAAAGTTGAATTGACAATCACCTGAAAAGACAGATATTAAATATCATTACTTCACTCGCCAAAAAACAGAAGCTAGGAAGGAGTCATTGGTAGTTGCGCAGGTCCAATTGCGCGAAGGAGTTCAACTGTATCCTATCTTTTCACCATCTTATTGAAAGTTAATGCAGCCTAACACGCAAAACGTTGCGAACACGGGCCTATCAATTCTTTACACACGCTTCAGCGTAATACTGCCAATGTAAACAAAACTTTTATTATTTTGTATTACTTTCTTACACGAACTATAATAATCAACTTTTTTTGAATTGCAGTCATGGAGATCAGTCTAAAAGGATTTGAATAAATCGCTAACTATCCAAGAAAATGATTTTATAGTCCATGATTGCAAAAAATTTCTTTTTTAAGTTATCGCAGACGGAAATGCTTTATTTTTATCATACCATGACAGTGAGTTCTTGTTTAGTCTAAAAATCGCCTGGCCTTTGAATGCTGAGTTTTGAATATTTTAGCAGCACGGATGCGGGATGATGTAACTCAAAACCCAAAGCACAAGCCTTCGGATGAAAACTATTATTTAATTATTAAAATAAATAAAAGAAAACCAGTTCATTAGCTTTATTTAGTTGTATGCAATACACTATTTAATAGTACACTTACCTCAAATGAAAATATGTTCAATCTCTCTGAAATATCAGAGTAATATCACTCGTTATCCAAAACAAATTTCCAAATGAAAAAAAATTGTATTGTTATCTTCAACTTTTATTACGTCATAAACAGCTGTGGTTTGAGTTCAATAATTTTTTTTTCTTATGAACTACGGATCAAACCAGAACTGCGAAAGAGTGTGTTATGTGGGCGTTGCAGCCGCCCCATAAATTTGAAAAATTTTTTGTGACAAGATTTACCTTAGCTCAAGTTGTAGGTTTCGCACAAAACCTTATAGGTCAAGTTTCCAAAAATTTGCCAATATTTAGGGCCTCTCTACCCAGCGCGTACAAAATTACAAAATGTTTTACGCAAGTACGTCGAAGGTGTCTACACTATACAAAACGGCGCTTAAAAGCGTAACGGCTTAAAAGCGTATTCTGTGGGTGGCCATAACATTGTGTTGAATTGAATGATGGAAATCACAAATTTATTACAATTCTTTGTTGTATCGGTTAAATTTGGGGCAGATTATGCATCACCAGAAATAGTATTGTCGTTTTGATAATTTAAAAGTGAACTTTTTCTACCTTCCTCACAAAAAAACATAACGTATGGCCAATCAAGAGTGTTGTGGTGACTATTAGATGGCGAAGATTTTGTTTCATGGAGAAAACAATATTTTTGCATCGATCAGTGCTCGAGCGTCTGTTACAGAAACTTTAGATTTGAGTTTGATTCCTTGCTTGGCGTTCAACAATAAAAAGGGACCGTGTGAAGACTCCGCAGTGTGTGGTAGACAGGTGGACAAGACGTGGCAGCTTAACTCGAAGACCGAAAGGTTCCTTTGCTGTCTCCTGGCCAAAGCAACTTGGTGAACACAACGGAATTACAAAAACTATAGGCCACTGATGGGCACCAAAGGCAGGTTTCAAAGGTTTGGTTCTTCCTCTTTTGAATTCCTTTTAGCGGAGGGTGATTCGGTAAAAAGATTTGGTCGCAATTTTTCGCAGGGTACATTTTGTTTTCAGCTTTCAACCTTCAAGTTCAACTTCAACAACTTTCAGTTCTTTATTCAAATGCCACATTCTGTTTAAGCCAAATGTTGAGGCTCTTTCGCTTCTCTCCCGCATCAACTTTTATATAAACTTTATCCAGTCCACCCCTATGAAACACAATAGACGGTGCATGTTGCGTAGCATGCAGGTTTAAGTTATCCTCTCGAATTGTCAAACGGTTTGACTGCGTATAACGCATAAATAAGTGATGCAATATCATATTAAACTACAATTATTTCCACATTTGATCCCTTCTGCAAAACCAACACGCATTTTATCATTATTATGTTGACTCTTTGCCCCAAGCGGTTTGTGTTCACTCCTTGTAATCAATAACATTCGATTGCATCATAACTCCTGAATTCATAACTGAAATTTTTGTTCTAAGCTTATTGCAGTATTTATCTTTTTTTTCACACAAAAGCTTCTACTGAACGCTTTTTTTCTACCACTTTGGTGGTTTCGTACCACAGCAAAGCACATGAATTTGATAATAAAGGTTTGGATTCAATCCCACACCCGCTAAACCTAAACTTATTCGGAGAATAGCTTACCCTAGCTTTAGCCGAAGATTGATAGAAATCTTACAGATGTCCAGCTAATTGCATTTTCATAAAATATAAAACGAAAATAGGGCGAACAATGGTAGCAAAAAAACTTCAATTAACCTATACTGCAGTAATATTATTACCACTGAAATTGCTGAAAATTGATTGTGCGACTAGAACATTCAATACGTTCATTGTACTCCGAGGAGGAACTTTTGTATTCTCTCAATAAGACAGACATTGCAACTTCTGTAATACAACTGTATTCAATATTTTCAAAAACTCAAAAAACTAGATGCATTGAAGCAGAAGAGCAAATGCCTAAGTGCAAAGCAGTTAATATTTCAGAAAGTAAAACATTGGGCATCTCTTACAATAGTAATGCTTCGGAGGGAGTGAGGGACCTTATCTGCATGTTGCTTCACGTAGATATTAGCGCAAGTTAGACAAACACATATTGCTATTGATGTATAAATAAGTGTAAACCAAAAACTACCTCATAGGTTTAATCAAAACTTGTAGGAGAGTTCATCTTAAGAGTTTTGCTAGCAATAAAAACGGCAAAAATAGGCTGCAGCACACCAAGGTATATTAAGTCGTAACAAAAATGAACAATTCATATTCCCCTTGAACTAACACCAACACAAGTCGATGAATCTGACTAGTAGGCCCTAGCAACATGCAAAACAAAACAGCTTTACAGAAATAAACTCAATACTCGGTGACACACAACAGACGTATAAAGACTACAGTAATAAGCTTCAAATTAAGGAATCAAATAGTGGCAACATCCTCAAAGGCTAGATTAAAATAATAAGTACAGTAAATGCTCTCATACATTTCTTAACCCTTGAGCGCCCAGAAGCACCTCTAGGTGCCAGCAAATAAAACAGCTGTTACAACACAATTGAGAAAAAGTTTTCAAATTTTTTACAACATAACCACTCTATAAGGTTTATATTTTAGATACAACTAGGTTAGATCAATTTGAATTGCTTATTGTTAGAGCTTAGAGCTCGTGAAGTCAGCGATTTTTCAGTTTGAGCTAAAGAAGCATAGTGGTATTTTCTAAATGGATAGACTACAAAGTACAAGGTAAGTAACTGCAACAAATATACTTTATGAGACTATTGAATAGTTATATTTAGACATCCTAATTCAAGTTTTCATGAATATGTAATGTAATTAGCAGAAATAAACTTCCAACTTAAAATTGCACCTGTAGGTGCCTCTGGGCACTAGAACACTCGAACTAGCAAAATCCGCGCCAAATGGTAAATTAGAAAATAACTACAGCACGAGGTAAATATGCCTTTTTTTTCTATCATTTAGATACCTAAATTTGCCGATTGTAGTCGAAAAGTAAAATAGCTCAGCGTATCTTTTACAAATTTTAATTTTGGCTGTTGGGGTTCGATTCTCAGGAAGGTACCGTTTTTTAGAATGAATTAAAGGTGCATTTTAGTTAATTCAAGCTTTTATTCTCTTTTTTTTTTCAAGCAACGCTATTGAAGAAAGATAATGTTAACCACTTTTGCATTGCAAGCGTATTCAATGATTTTAGATTTTACATCCAAAAGCGCTGATATTGTATCAGGTATTTACAGTATATTTTCTTATACCTATTTACATGAAAGTTTTCTATTTTAGTGTTCCGCTGGAGAAAGTTTTGGAAATATTAGAAACAGTGGATGATGAAGACAATTTTTCTGATGAAGACAATTTTTCTGATGAAGATGGCGATATCCCCAGAGCAGCTGACATTTCATCCATTATTCTTTTCCCACCTAAAGATGGGGATATAACAGATGAGGATTCTGACGATAATGATGAGGCAAATCTCAACCATCTTACTCCAGCGCAACTTATTGCTGATGTAGAAGTGGTTCACACAGATAGAGCTAATGAAGCAACTGCGTCTGTACGTCCAAATAAAATTACTCTAGTTACTACCGGTAATAAAAAAAGAAAACTGAGACAGTGGCAATCATCCAAAGAATTTTCTAAAGATGTCCCAGAACCAGTTGAAAAGGAAATTATCGTCGAGCGCAGTTGGTCTGCAGTCGAAACTTGGGAATCTGTATTTTCGAATGACATCTTTACCTTGTTAGTGGAAATGTCTAACAATTACGCTTTGCAAAGAAATCACCATCTGAATGTTACCCTAGAGGAAATGAAGGTATATGTGGCAATCTTATTGCTGACTGGATATATGACCCCGAAAAACATAAGGATGTACTGGGAAATAAAGCAAGATGTTCATAATCAAGCGGTTGCTGATGCTATGAGACGAAATCGTTTTTTGGAAATTCACCAATATTTGCACACTTGCGATAATTTACATCTTTTACCAAATGACAAATTTGCCAAACTTGAATCATATTTCAGTCGACTAAATAAATCTTTTCTTAAAAATTTCGAAAAAGTTTTTTCTACAGAAATAGCAATTGACGAAACGATGGTGCCGTATTACGGAAGACACAGTTCTAAACAGCATATTCATGGAAAGCCTATCAGGTTCGGCTATAAACTGTGGTCAGCTTGCACTCGTGCTGGATATTTGGTACAATTTATTCCATACCAAGGGAGCAAAGCTGCTCAACTTCCTGATCAACCAAACTACGGACTCGGTGCTGCTGTTGTTTTGCAACTTCTATCAACTTTCCCCCAAGAAAAACCCTACAACTTGTTTTTTGATAATTTCTTTACAGGCTTACCGCTACTGGATAGACTTACGGAATTAGGTCACTTTGGGACAGGCACAGTACGGGAGAACCGTACAGAAAAATGCCCACTGGATGAACAAAAGGCAATGAAAAAAATGGGGCGTGGAGCAATGTGCATGAGAGTGACATCGGATATCGCAATTGTGAGATGGAACGACAATAGCATTGTGACATTAGCGTCGAATGCGTATGGAATTGATCCACAGACGTCAGTTATTCGCGTGGCTTCTGTGAATAAAAAGCGCATGAAGATATCTGTACAAAGTCCAAATGTTGTGGCAAAGTACAACACGTTTATGGGAGGAGTGGATAGATTTGACCAAAATGTTGAGAGTGAAAGAATCGCATTCAGGGGGAAAAAATGGTGGTATCCACTGTTTGCATTTGGTGTTGATGCTGCTTGTCAAAATGCTTGGAAATTATATCAAGCTATAAATCAAGAAACAACTTCTTACTGTGGATTTCGCCGCAGCATTGTTCAAGCTTATCTTGGAAAGTATAAGACGCCCCCTAAGAGGTCAACGGCTTGTGGATCAGCTTCAAGTTCACGTGTACATGACTTCGTCCGAACCGATAATTGTGTCAACGAGCATGTCAAAGAACAATGCAGTCATGCCCATTGTGCCCACTGCCAAAAGAGGACGAGGATACAATGCAAAAAGTGTCAAGTTCCTCTTCACGTAAAGTGTTGGTATGCATTTCACAATAAGTGAAAGAATGCAGTGTGTTACGTCATATCAACAAATATGCGTAACCGCAAATGAACTATTAGTCTGAAGATACTGACATTCCATGAACAATCCCTAACCGCAAGACTTTTATTTCGACCGAGAATGACGTTTTCATACTCTGTGTGCCCAGAGGCACCTATAGGTGCCGGCCTTTTATTTTTGAAACCGATTAAAACTTTAATAAAATTTTTTCAACCATGTGTTCAGTACTGTCTCAAAGGTAAAAAATATAAGTGAGAGTAAATTTGCTCGAAAAACGAAGACATGGGATTTGGAGGGTTAAAAAGAAACAAACTTTTAATTTCATATTTCATGCAAGATAGTGGCAACGAATTCTTTACGTTGAGTGATGCATACGAGCACGCGATTGTAGTACTAGTAAATCTACTAGCAAAGCTAAAGCTTGTTACATTTTGAACCCAATTATTATCAGCATTGACAAGAAAGTTATATCTAGCGCTTGCCAAATCAGAACTAGAGCTGATTCAACCTTTCAAATACGTTAGAGCAAAATAATTTGTCAGTACGTAAAGCAATTTTGAATTGAATACAAAATTTAATTGCAGGAAAGTTCAAATGTTATGCTAAAAGTTTTAACTTATAGTGTGTTATAAAAGCAATTCTACACAAATTTGCTTTAAAATTTAATAAATGTGCCTTAAAAGTTGAAAACGAAATGAAAATAAGAAAAAAATTACCAAAAGATTAAAAATGATCTTAATGTCAAATCAGTCTCAGAAAAAAGGTATTGTTCTACGCATCACCAACATTTTGATTATGAAACTTGGAAATGAGTAATGCTTGATCCGGAAAAGTCAAGCAGCAACTCTATGAAGCATTAATAATCACCAACATCTTGGTTGATTTTATGGTGGGAAAAGAAGAAAACGTAACAAGCTTAGCGAACAGCACTTAACCCAAACCATGAGCAATTTTCACTAGGGTGTGTTGACCATGAGGCATGTTAAAGAAATACAGAACAAACATTGATGGAACTGGATGGCTTTATTTTTGCTTTTCACTCTTATGGTTCCAATAATCTTCCTATTATCTTCTACACATTGGAGGAGGACCTACAATAAAACAGATAATAAATACCAGTACCGCAACCAGAAAAAGTTAAGAGTTCTACGAATTAACAAAACCGTAATTAGCAGTTGACAAATCAAAAAATCTACCATATACAAGTAATGCATAAAACACTTACACTCAGAGAAAGGTTCATGACTTTTGAAGCAACCAGTTGACATGAGAGGTCTAACTTGGCCAGTTTTAATCTTAACCCAAACTCAACCCGAAAGATGTTTGACACAAAACCCTAGCCATATCACAGCCCTTTCTTTTTGCTTCAAACTGATCACATCAAGATCTCATGAAAGTACTACCCTACAGAACAAAGCTATCGCAACAAAAATAAGCATAAATCATGGTAAAAATAACTTTAACGTATGAGTCCAACAAAATTAATTCAATTTAAGATATTATTACAGTTTTTTAGACCATAATGTGCAACTAACTAGAACACATTATAACTGTTATTAAGTGCACTGGTGTAGTATCAATAATTGGCATCTGTAACTGTTATATTCAAGCATAAGGTGCATCAATCAAATAGTTTTTCTAGCTTTTATTTTTATCCATAAAGTACACCAAGCTGTAAGATGCATTACACTACATCCAACTAATTATGCTCTAAAAAAATAACAAAAAAATCTAAATGCTGCAACTTTTGATGAAATCATGCAACATGAAGGAAATCAATTCAAATTTATCATTATACTTGTCGCAATATATCGAAGCATGTAACGAGTTGGCGGGGCCCATCTCTACATCACTGCGCCTGAGCAACACAACCCTTTTGAAGAAATGTTGCAGTGGTGGAGAGCAGTTGGCAACACCGTGTTCGATTGACCAGCCCAAGATTTGAACCTCAGATTTTTCTGGTCAATTTTTGAAATTCAGATTTTTCTGGTCGAAGCTGGTCGATTTTTGATAATTTTTTGAAAAAGAAGCTGTTTTAACGCCATTGGATCACATTTCGCATATTCAGAATCCCATTTGAAAGTACTAGATTTTTAACATTTGAAAGCCAATTGAAGAAATTAATTTGTTCAGTCCTTCTTTTGCTTGTAATTTAAGTCCAAAACACGTTTAAAATCTTGCATTTTGGGGTTAATTTTTGTAAGTGACTTGGTCCAGGTAGGGGGAAGTAAAGTACATTGCCTCCTGCAATATTTTAGCCGCGAATAGCAATCCACTCAAAATTTTTCTTTAGAGATTATTGTTTTGTCATGAAAACAACCAGTTATAGGAGTACATATACGGCCAGTGAGCCCAGGCTCTCTCAATTCAAAATTTGTACAATGAGCATTCCCATTACCGTAGCTAATTTTTTTCAAACGTATTTTGTTACATAAAAACTGGCTAGGTAGAGGTGAATTGTTATTGCAAAATGTACAATAGATGGTTACGCCTACTACCCATGTTATTGCCCGGGCCAGATTTACATTGAGTTGGACCCCCGGCACTTTGGGATTTTCGCAATATTTTTCTGCCAATTACAGGTGAAGATCAAAAAGAAGCCTTAAATGAGCGCGGGGGCCCTACCACTGCGCCATCTGTTAAATCCCTTCTGGTTATTGCATTACGTTCATAAAAAGGTTATATGAGGGCCTGAGTTAGCAACTTTTAGGACAAAAACCATTAATTTTACTCGAATTATACATTTAAATTGGTTGGAAGACATTAAATTGAGGGGCCGGAGCCCCCTGGATCAATATTATTGTTGGGGGCCAATTAGAATGGGGGCCATTTAGATATTATTGTAGAGCGCCGGTTTAAATTGGTTGGCAAAAATTAAAGTGAAGGGCCCAATCCCCTTGGATCAATATTACGTCAGGGAGCCATTTAAATATTATTGTAGGGGGCCCATTTAAATTGGTTGACAAACATTAAATTGAGGGGTCCGGAGCCCCTGGATCAATACTATTGTTGGAGGCCTATTTAAATTGGGGGTCATTTAAATATTTTTGTAAGGGGCCCATATGAACTGGTTGGTAAAAATTAAGTTGAAGAATCCTCGGCTCCCTGGATCAATGTTGCTGTTAATTACTGTTGTATGCGTGTACTGTTGTACGCGAAGATGCTAAAAGAAACTGAAACAGAAGAAACAATAGTCTTTTTTGTGACATTTTTATCAGTGGTAGAATTTCAATTCGGGGCCCGGGCCTCCTGGCTACGCCGATGAGTTAGATGACGTATAATAAGCTTTATTCTTGCGTTGAATGAATTGATAAATATTCAAAATTGTATTAAACTCTCCATGATTGTGGAAAAAACTGTACGATAAATTAATGCCCCAATGTATAATAAATTAATTGAAATATATTTCGGATAAAATACTGCTCATACAATGTTAACCCCGTAAACTTGAAAACAACGTACGTACAACAGAGTTGTCACGAAATCAAGCACACTACTTTTGCATAAACGCGCAATTTCGTTCGCTACAAGAATACAGCAATAAGCTGCAAGTTGATCTTATTTACTTCAATTTTGGCCTTTCGTCATATCGCATTTGATTCAAATCAATTCTCTCATTATACTCGCTGCATTACGCTGAACCGTGTCACGAGTTGACGGGGCCCATCTCCGCGTCATTGCGCTAGGGCAACACAGCTTCATTCGAAGAAATGTCGCAGTGGTGGCGAGCCGTTGGCAGTACTGATTCCAATTTGACCGGTCCAAGATTTAAACCTCAGACCTCCCGTTCCAGAAACGAACGCGATTTTATTAAGATTTAAAACTTTTGAAATAAAAAGGTTTGCAGCAACAAGCTAACATAGTATTTGGCTAATAACGGCTATTCGGTTTAATTTACAGTATTTTATTGTGCTTTTACTTTGTAAAAAATTTTTAATAATACGCCTAGAGTTTTTTTGGTTAGAAGTTGGAAACTTCAAGCTTTTTTGCTAATTTTTTAAAATTTTGCTAGAATAATTTATATTAATAAAGAATTTATTCTATCATTCAATCAAATTAAATGCTGCTGAATTTCTCATATTATTCAAAAGTATGATTCTTTTGGATTCTAAAGTCTCAAATTTATTGTGATCTCTGTTTTAGGAAATCAAGCACGAAATTACTCCCAAACGTAATCAAACAAACACATTTTCACGTAAAACAAGTAGGATTCGTTTACAAAACTGTCTGATAATGGTTTTAACAATAGAGATACTATTTAAAGTCAAACCACAGACAAGAACTATACTTAGAATAAGCGCTAAATAAACAATCAGGCGTAGCAATCAGGCGTAGCAATCAGGCGTTGGTTTTTATACTCCACTGTGTGTTTATCAGTAGGCCTTATTGCTTATCGAGCTATATAAAGTAAAGCGCGTTACAATAATGAATAATATTGTCCTGTTGACGATTTCTAATTTGTCTCACAAAATTGCAACATAACAATAATTACGTAATTTATTTGCTATTGCTTGCAAAAAAAAAAAAAGAACAAACTGAGGGTTTGTTCAATATAAAGTAGAATGCCTTACAAAATAATCGGCATTCCTATTAGTTTTTATGCTTTTCCATAATTTGAAACACTTTCTGTGCAAGGTAAAAATAGGATTAAAATGTAAAAAAACTTTTGATCGTTCTTGGGGCTTAGTCTTCAGAAATCCTGAGGTTTGGGGGTCACCAGGTAGGCCCGCGAGAGGGGGTCTAAGGGGCCCGGGAAGATCTAAAAGTTTACACGCACTCATTGTGGTTTGGTGTGCATGCATGCAAAAGCCGGCCGCATTTGCGGTAAAGATCTTTTTTTGGTCTTCTAGCAATTTCTAACAAAAGTTGGTCGAGTTTGCGATAAAGAGTTTTTTTTTTGGTCTTTACCCAAATAAAAAGCTCTTGGTCTTTTCCCAATTACCAGCCCAGGTCTTGGCAAAAGAGCTCGATATCAGTCTTTGTTCCCCCTGATAAGATTTCTCTCTGAAGCTCTTTCACAGGCAAGGCCTCACAAAAGCAAGTTTGAGAGCAGTTTAGAAGGTAATAAGATATTATTGCAATACAAAATACAAACACGTAGAAACTGAAAACTTGTCTGATGATTATTATTTACGCTTGAGTAGCGATATACTTCGATTATTATTATCTAACTGGCGATAACGCTTTTGTCTCTAGAGCGGGAGGTCTGAGGTTCAAATCTCGAGCCTGTCAAATAGGGCAGAGCGTTGCCAACGGCTCGCCACCGCTGCAACATTTCTTCGGAAGGAGCTGTGTTGCCCTGGCGCAATGACCGGAGATGGGCCCCACAAACTCGCGACACGCTTCGTAGTAATACAGCGAGTTTAGTAAAGATTCAATTGATTTGATTTAAATCCTTTGCCACGTAAAACTAATTACAGAAACATTGTATTTGTAATACAAATAAAACCCAATAAAAAACAAAAAACACCAACTTCGGGGCGTGTAACTGAACTAGTTGATGGCTTTATGAGTAGGCTAAAAACAAGCTTTTCAACTTCAACTTTTTGCAATTTTTTAAACCGGTTTAGGGCATTAAAACTAAGGGTCGACTACACTGAGCATTAGGTTATAGTTTGCTTTTAGTGGCCAGTTGGTTGAACAGTTTCGCAATTGCTTATGAAACGGTAAGCTAAAAGTCAATTCCCGGCCTAGTCGGATTCAACACTATTTGGTTACGGCTCGTCACCGCTGCTACATTTATTCAATAGGAACTTACTGTGCTGCCCGGTGGCTATGACTCGGAACTGAGCACCGTAATCTCATCATGCATTTCGACATGATTTTGCTGATATAGTGCAATGAGGAAATGGTTTTGACTTTTTGTATTGGTGTATAGCTAAAGCTACCTGTGATTGTATATAGAATCATATTTTTTGCTATAATATTGTTTTGTTTGATTGTAGTTGTGGAGGAATCATTGCATTGTAAAACAATGATAACTCTATTTGATCGAAATTAGCTTGAAAACAAAGACATAGGAACCTAATTTTTGTTTATTGCCTTAGGCGTAGTAGCTTTTTATTCGCAACGCACTCACGCTAATCATTGTAATCCATCTAATCTCGCACACCAATTTACTCTAATCCTTTTATTTCCTACCAGAAATATTAAGCGGAAAATTAAAATTTTTCACCCAAAACCAAAAATAGGCAAAATTTCAAAAAATTTTCAAAATCTCCATTTTACTCCTGAATCCCTTACGTGGTATAAACAAAAACAGTATCATCATAATTGGCAAAAACAAACCAAAGAAGTCAGGAAAATTCAAGTTTTTATTGCAAACCAGATTTAAATAATTATAATTACTGTTTGTAACAAGTGTGGGCTTCAAAACCCCTACCGTTGAGTAATATAGGGTTAAACTTTGTTTATCATCTTACTAAGTTACTTGCTTACTAGGCTATTTGTTATAGCAGATAGACTACAACGCCACTGCACCGATTGGGTAAACTTTTCAAAGTAAACTAGCCAACTGCAACTCTCAGGCTAGGTTTACCAGTCGACTTTTATTTTAAGTAATGAGGTATAATACATGCTGGGTAACCGTACCACCAGACGTAGGCCTACTTGCTACCGGGGTACTGGTTAGTTCAGGTTTAGTCCCCATGTATTTTTATCTGCCTTGCTACATCACAGCTCGGTTTTAATTTTCAAATTTCTTTGCTTGGATTGGGCTAAGCCAATGTTACATTACTACAAACAATTTACAATCATCATAATTCACTTTCAGGTCTATCAACCTAGGCCTCTTTTTTCTAATTTTTTTACATTGCGCCGCAAATTGATCATTTTCATGTTTAATTAGGCTATTAGAACAGGTGATCTCCAAAAAAAAGAAAAAACAGGTCTTCATTCCAAAAATGTCATGAAATCCGGTGTCAGTCCTCAAAAATTACGAAAATACCGCTGGCAAAGACCAATGATTATTTGGGCCTCAATTTGCACTCCAATAGCCCCGAGCGTGTTAATTTCTTCGGGGCACAGTCATCGCTTGGAGGGGCACAATTTTCGTTTGGGGGGGCACAAGCAGTCATTTGCTTGCGCACGGCTCAGGAATGCCCCCCGTGGCGCCGGACCTGGCAGACCTGTAACAAAAAAGGCTTGTTTCTTTAGTTTTCGTTTCTGTTTATAGCATCTTCGCGCAAACAGTGCACGCGTACAACAGTAATTAACAATAATAGTGACGACCAGGAGCCTGGGCTCCCTAAATTCGATTTTTGCCAACCAATTTAAATGTATAACTCTGGTGAAGCTAAGCGTTTTGGCCTTTAAATTGCTACCCCAGGCCCTCATCTAACCTTTTTATGAACGTAATGCAATAACTAGAGCCGGATTTACCATATGGCACAGTGTCAGGGGCCCTGAGCTCAGATGGTAAGATTTTTTTGGTCTTCACTTATATTTGGTCGCGAAAAGTTGCAAAAATTCCCAAGGTACCAGGGGCCCTGCGCAATGTAAATCCGGTCCAAGCAACAACATGGGTTAGTCGGTGTAACCATCTATTGTGGCATTTTTCAACAACAATTCACCTCCAACTCGCCAGTTTCAACACGAAAAAATACTTTTGAAAAAAAAGCTAGAAGAAATGCTCATTGAACAAATTACTGAATTTATTTATGTTTCGAGTCTCGATTTTTTGGTGTTCTGTCGTTACACAAAAATTTGCTCTCATTTTTGCTTTGATTTTTTTAATAAAGAATTAAACGAAATGCACCGAGGCAGCTTAGCAACTTGTCAAACATTACGGTAAAACACCATGTCACAGGCGACAGGCCAACAGGATGGATATCGTAAGTGGAGCACTTTCATCCGGACCATACGTTTGACGAAGTTGACGTGTAGTGTTGAGCTAAGTATCTCCACCATTCTACCACTTGATTTTGAATTTCGTTGCTTCTTTTTATTTCCTGCGTTAATTGATGCAAACTTTCATTAGTTTTTTTCAATTTTTCACGTATTCCACGTACTTTGCTGCAGATCTGCTGTTCAATTTCCATGAGATCGTCATTTTATTGCTGTCGTGAAGCACAACGTTTTCTTTTGCGTGGGTTTGATGACTGTGCACCAGTAGAGCTAACATCATTGCAGGCTGCAAGTTCGCACGGTGCTGATTGAGGACCGGTGTTATATTGGAGAATTTCCTCTAAGGAGGCCGGGGAGTTGTTCAAAAACTCGCGTTCCACAATCGCCATTGCAGAAGGTTGGCCACCGACGGTGGTACTGTTTCAGATAAGTTTGAACTTTCGGACTGACCTGCTACATCGCAATGATTGGTTCTTGCAATACCTTCGGTATTCACCCAGCCTGCAAAAGCAGCAATTCGGATCTGAGTTTCTGAGGGTTGCAGCGCTTCATTTGTCTCTTCTCCAGTGCGTTTTACTTCTGCGTTCCAGCGTGCCACTGCTCTTTTTGAAAGCGATTTTAAGTCCGCCTATTTTTTCTTAACCTGCTTCACACTCAAAGCTGGTGAAGAAGCGTCCAGACCGTTTATTTGCAAAACTATTTCACTCCATCTTTTCTCCACCATTTGCTTGCTTTTCAGCGGAGTTAGGCCTTCAAAAAGGTACTTATAATAAATTTAATTTTATTGAATCGATCAGCTTAGAATTTTCTTCCTCTGCCCATTGTCTTGATGAAGCCATTTTTATTGGGCAGCTAGTTGTGCACTATCCAGTGACCGGTTTTTAACATTGCAAGGTAAATAGAAGCAATGCTGTGTATTGCTGTTGCAACACCTTATGTTTTGATCTTTTTCCATTATTACGTCAGAAAGCTTTCTCTGATAGCTACGCTATTTGAACACCTCGAATGGCCAAGAACGCCGCACAGAATAGCACCTACGAATTTTCTTGTTCGGGAGCGTTCGTAGCACCGTTCGGGCGAACGCTCCCGAACAAGAATCTACGGGCTTCGCAAGAAGAGCATGGAATAACCCCCCTGGGCCTCCTGGCCGTACATGTACTCCTATTAATGATCATTTTCATGATAAAACAAAAATCTTTAAGGAAAATCTTCGAGTGGATGAATATTTACTACTAAAATATTGCAGGAGGCAGTGCACCTTACTTCCAACTATCTGGGCTAAATCACTTACAAAGTTTAATATCAAAACTAAAGATTTTAAATGTGTTTTGGACTTAAATTGCAAGCAAAACCAGGATTGAACAATTCAATTTTTTCAACTGGCTTTCATATGTTAAAAATCTAGTTCTTTCAAATGGTTCTGAACACCTGCGAATTGTGATCCAATGCCATTAACATAGCTTTTTTTTCCAAAAAGTTACTAAAAATTGCCTTGCGGCTTGGGGTTCCGCCTCCAGACCCCCGTCTGTGATGCGTTTGAGTTACACTAATTTACCCTATAGGTCTTCCAACCTTTTCATTTTACTTTCTTTCTTTAGCAAAATCCTGCTTAAGTGCCAAACCAGGCCACGGCTTCTAATCTTTCATTCGACGATATCATTTGCCCCAGAAAAAGTTTCTCTTTTGAAAATTTCTGATGACGTCTTTGCATGTGACTTGCGGTTTGGGCCCTCCTCCCCCCTAATCAAAAATCTTGGCTACACCTATGTTAGTGCTAGTTACGATTAAAGTAGGTGCCAAGTTTACGTTATGAATATGATTACCCAATCTCTAAAACTAACGGCAACAATCCCTAACCTTCTTTGATGTTCGGTTTGTGACGTCAGATGTGATTGCAACCGGTCGAAAATATCGATAGCGATTTGCAACCGAAAAAACTGATATTGTTAAAACGCATTTTGCTATCATTTATCTTAGTGAATAATAAAGTAGTTGTTAATGAAAATAAGCAGAAAAATTTTCAATTACAATTACAATTATCGAATTAAAAAAATTTTCAATTACAATTACAGCAAAATCGTGAAATTAATTACATTTTTGTTATTTAAAATTATAAATTATAAATTTTCCAAGCCTGTTCTGGACGGTGTTGGTTGCTGTCGGTGTCATAATTCTGCCTTGGTTTCATATTCCCAGCTTGATCTGAAAATGTCATCTTTTGTAGTAGAAATTTTTGCCGAATTTTAGGCTTATGCTTACTCGCCAGCAATCATAGGCGTAGCCAGGGGGGACCCAGGGGGCCCGGCCCCCCCCCCCAATCAAAATACCACTAACGACAAAAAGTTATGACAACATAGCCTGGCGATGTTTAGTTGCAGTTTTTTTTTCAGTAATTACGCACATAACAGTAATTAACAATAATAATAATGACAACAAGTGAGTCCCGGGGCCCCCAACTAACAACCACGGGGCCCTTACTAACAACTAGGGGGCCCTAGAATCCTTAACCGACAACCAGGGGGTCCGGGACCCCTAACTGAAAACTAGGGGGCCCATAACTGACGACCAGGGGCCCCAGGGCCTCTAACTAACAACCAAGGGACCCTTAACCAACAACCAGGGGGCCCCTTAACTGACAACCAGGGGGGCCCAGGCCCCTAACCGACAACCAGGGGGCCCTTAAACGACAACCAGGGGACTCCAGGGCCCCTAACCAAGAACCAGGGGGTCTCGGAGTGCCTAACTGACGACCAGGGGGCTTCGGGGTCCCTAACTCACAACCAGGGAGCCCCAGGGCCCCTAACTAACAACCAGGGAACCCCTAACCAACAACCAGGGGGCCAGGATCCCCCTAACTGACAACGAGGGGCCCCGGGGTCCTCCTAACTGACGACCAGGGGCCCCAGGGCCCCTAACCAACAACCAAGGGGTCCTGGAGTCCCTAACTGACGACCAGGGGACCCCGGAGCCCCTAACTCACGACCAGGGACCCCTATTTAACAACCAGGGGGCCTGGGCTCCTAACCGACAACCAAGGGGCTACGGGGCCTCTAACTGGAAACCAGGGAGCCCAAGGGCCCCTGACTGACGACCAAGCTTCCCGGGCCAGGGGCCCCTTAATGCAAATTTTTAACAATTTATATGCAAAACCTCTGAGAAATCTAAGAGTTTTGACCTAAAAGTTGCCACCCCAGGCCCTCGTTTAACGTTATTATGAACTGAATTATTTACTGCTAAAGTATTGCAGGAGGCAATGTTCGTTACTTCCCCCTATAGACCAAATCACTTACAATTAAAATTTTACACCATAATGCAAGATTTTAAGCGTGTTTTGGGATTTAATTGCAAAAAGAGGATTGAACAACTAAATTTTTTTGGTTGGCTTTGAAAGGTTAAAAATCTAGTTCTTTGAAATGGCTCTGAACTCGTGCGAAATGTGATCCAATGGGATTTAAATAGCTTTTTTTTCCAAAAACTTACAAAAATCGCCCAGCGGCTGGGGGCTTTGCCCCAGACCCCCATAGCCACCGGCTGCTGGGAGCTCTGCCCCCAGACCCCCGTCTCTGATACGTTTGAGTACACTAGCTTACTCAACACGTCTTCCAAGTTAGACTTTTACACTTTTCAACAATTAGTTTTGGCCCTCTCCCTTTACCAAAATCCTGGCAAAGTGCCATCAGGCTACAGTTTCAGATCTTCTATTCTACGATATCTTTGCCCCACAAAAAATTACTTTTTCGAAAATTTCTGATGACGTCATTGCGTGTGATTTGTGGTTTGCCCCCCCCCCCCCAATCAAAAATCCTGGCTACGCCTATGCCAGCAATGCAATTGATATCTGGAGTAGTTTAGTTGCTTTTATGTGCATGCTGGGGAATTCAATTAAGCGATATAGCTGACAAAGGAGTAGGCTACATGGTCATTAGTCCTTTTTCTATTCGATATTCTTTTTTCAAGTCTTCATCTACTATTGACATATCACAGACTTCTTCATTGCAGGAGCACGCTATTTAGCTGTAGACTGACTCAGTATGCTATTAATAGTTGTCTGTTGCAGATTTTTTTAATTAGTTGTAAGGCTAATGTTGTGTAGTTTTCGTAAGAGGTTTTCCCCTGTTTGAGTTTTCATTTTCGGTTTGAAATCACGTTCTTTGTATGAAAGTGTATTATCAAGGGCAGCAACTAGGTATTCGGTAAAAGAATGTCAAGTGAGCTCATTACTATCACACTTGAATTTTAGCTTCTTGTTAATTTATCATTTGTTCGAATCAGGGTTGGAAAAAATACTTGCTTTTGCTTTAATTACAATTACAAATACAATTACAACCTAAATTTTTCAATTACAATTACAATTATTCAAGTTCAAGTAATTGTAATTTAATTACAATGAAAAAAATTCTGAAAACATTGGAACGAATTCACATGCATACCAAGCCTCGAGTTTTGCTGATTTCAACACTGTGGATTTGTTTTGTATTTGTATACCAGACTATATTTCTAAACTAGCCCTATTTCTCTCCAACCTTGTTCTTCCATTAATCTTTGTTTAACTTTAATTTTTGCAATGCATAATTTTGTTTGTAAGCAATTGTCAAGTATGTTATTGAATTCACATCGCTTACAGCAACATTACGGTTTTAACTAAACCGTGGTACCATACCGCAATTATTTGCGCAAAAAAGAGAAGTTTTAACACAATTAAAAAGTGCAAAAAAGTTAAAATTGTGTGCTTTATAACTTCAAGTTCAACTACTATTTAAACAACATTTTAATTTTTACCAATAATATCACATATTTAACATGATCATAGAAAATAGAACCATTAGCGTCGCTTTGACATGCACACAAGGGCAAACTAGCAAAAAAAACTTCATAAAATCTTAATATCACAGATAGCATTGAAGTTACAATCATAGGCACAGTTAGGGGAAGAGTGGGGAGCGGGGAACCCGAATCGAAATGTCACCAATGAGAAAAATGTGACAAAAAGCCATGTTTCTTCATTTTCAGTTCTTTTTCCCCAGCATTCTTGTTGTTCTTGGTGGTCGGTCAAGAAATTGACTGAGCTCTATGGCTAAACAAAAACTGTAGTTATACTTTGGGCTTTGCCGGTATATTGTTTCCAAATACTTTTACGCAGAGCTGGGCGAGTCTGCAAGTTAGTCCGCAAATCCGCAATTGCGGACTAACAAAAAAAGTTGCGGACATGCGGACCTTGGCAGTTTAAATTGCGGACTTGCGGTTGCGGACTATTTTTAATTTTAGTCCGCAATTCCGCAAGTTTTATACAAATATTGAAATTCCTTTCTGTTTTCGTAAAAAATATTCATGTTTTTACCCAATTAAACATGAGAAATCAATTTAAATTTTTCGAGTTCAAGTTCGGCAAAAACATAAAGTTTTTCGAGTTCAGGCTGACAAAAATACTAAGTCTGCTTTTCGACTTAATCGCTTTCTTTTTATTGACATGCTGTTTTTTCGAGTTCAGCAAAACAACCGACTTTTTTCAAGTTTAAGTTCAACTTTGCAGTCCTGGTTCAAACTATTGCTTGGTTGCTTTTTACCGTGAGTTCACAAAATTAGCCACTGGTGTATCATTTTTTGTACTGGTAGCCAGTGCCGTCGCTACGGTGAGGCCAGGGGCGCTGTACCCTCCTAACGACTGCTTGTGCCCCCCATTTCGATTAATTCAGAATGGTTTTTTGAAGCATCACGTAACGACAGGGCAACAGGCAATAATGGAAAAATGAATAATAATTTTCAAACATAATTCTAGTTTGAAATTTTCTCAATTGTTAGCAAAATTGCTGGCCACCAGCTGCTGCACATAAATGTAACCGAATAATCCGTATTATTAACACGCCTTTACGGATGAATCGTGGAATAGGGATGTATGCCTACAGAAGCGTTACCGGTATTTCGTTAGTGATTATGACCTGAAACAATACGAGAAAACATTTTTTTAAAAGACTAGCTGTTTTTTTTTACAGCACACTCAAGATTTATTTTAGGTCACAGGCAGTGGCGCAACCAGGGGAAAGGGTAAGGGGGCATCAGCCCCCTTTAGCCAAGTCATTTAGAAAATATAACCAAAAAAAGAATAAGCGCTTAAACATGTTTTGGACTTGACCTGAAGTATATGAAGGCCTTAAAAGGCTAGACATTAGACAACTAAAATCTTTCAACGACTTCAGAATTTTAGCAATTTACCGTAATTAAATTCACATGGTTTAAAAACATGCGAAATGTGATTTATATGGCATTAAAATTGCTATTTTTTCCGCAAAATTGCAAAAATCACCCAGCAGCTGAGGGCTCTTCCCCCTCTGAGACGCGCTTGAGTAGCAACGGTTTGTTCAGCACAGAACTTAAATTAGACGATTTTTGTGCAAAAAACGTTTACTTTTGGTTCAAGCTCCCTTTCTTTCAGCAAAACCTTGGTTGCGCTTCTGGTCGCATTCCATCTTGCCGAAAGATTTTTCAAGCGATTATATGGGCCGCTTACGAAACGAGCTAATAAACGCTGCCGGGCTTATGCGTCTATTTTTTCCAAGATGAATACAAAATTGTAGCTTTAAAATATTAGTTTTTATATGCAAAAGTTCAGTCTTTTTTATAGTGCCCCCCCCCCATTTTCGGCTAGGGCCCCCTCACTTCGTTTGCTTTGACGACGGCACTGCTGGTAGGGTGTGGTTATCTCGTTCCTAGAGTATTTATAGAAACTATAGGGACTAAAAATTTAGCTATACGATTAGTGGTATGAATGTTTTTTTGCATTCTACTGCCTTTGCCTTTTCCTGCATTAAAAAAAATTGTTTTTTTTAGAATACATTTTTGTAAACGGAAATAAGGATTGTGCTTTGCTATTTGATGGCTTCTCACTGTAATCCAATGGCTTTTAATTTTCGAATCCCAAGCTTCATAGTTGCATTTTTAAGAGTTCGTCGGCGGGTTGTACCTTATGCTTCCATGCAGTTTAGGCACCTACAGTATAAACAATAGCGCAACAAGGAGAGCTGGGGATACTACTCCCCTTAGCCGAGTCACTTCAAAACTTTAACCAAAAATACAAGAGTTTAAATCTGTTTTGGATTGGACCTGAAAGTAAGAGGTGCTGGGCAATTTTTAAGTTTGCCATCCGAAAAAGCAGCTCAATCACAAGTTATGCTGTGGTGCATTTACTACAATAAACGATTGCGAGTAATTCTTTTGATTGCGTGAAATGTATTCACCATACGCTTGCTAAACTTACCACAAGTCACAACTTTGGCTTTTGTTTGCTAATCAACTCTGAGCAGATCACTTCAAGACATGGTTCATTGCAAAACTCTTCTACTCGGTTCAAAAAAAGTTGCGGACTTGCGGTGCGGACTTAAAATATAACGAAGTTGCGGACTTGCGGTTGCGGACTTCAAGAATTATAAAGTTGCGGACTTGAGGTTGCAGACTTCAAGAATAAGGAAGTTGCGGACTTGCGGTTGCAAATTCAAGAATCTTGAAACGTCGTTGCGGACTTGCGGTTGCGGACTAAGCTTTTAAACATGCAATTGCGGACTTGCGGTTGCGGACTAAAAAAATTGAAATTCGGTTGCGGATTTGCGGACTGCGGACTTAAAAAAAAACTTGCGGTGCCCAGCACTGCTTTTACTGGTCTAATGCAAATCCAATGCACATAAACTAATGTATAGAAACAGCAGATATAAAGGTGTAACCATACGAAGATGATGATGATAAGGCAAATCTTGTTCTTATGATGGCTTATTAATGATCCTCGTTTTGCAATAAAGTTTTGGTGGGAATTTTAGCCTACCATTTGGTTGTTTTTGCAGTTAAGATTAACACTCTTGTAAATAAGTAAAAATACTGCCTCACTGGTCTTTTTTGACGGAATTGATGTTTGTGATCTCTATTGTGGCTGATCCCTGTTTTGAATTCTTGATCACAGTGTTCTTGATGAAGTTCAGATGTTCACACTACTTTGTTCCAAGATTTTACAAAAAATCAGATTTAACATTTTTTCAACAACATTGCTTATTAAAAAATGTTTCAGAACAAGCTGAGTCCTAGTTTTGAACATAGTTTGCTGCGCAAACAAAAATAAATTGAAGAGGAATAAGGTGGTCTTGCGAAATATAATAAAACCAGAAAATGCAAAACAGAAATAAATAAAATAAAGTTTGTGAAATTTTTTCAAATAAGTTTGGTAGAATTTAGATGGGATTGAGATTGTAAGCTACCGAAAAATTTGGATGTTTTTTCGGGATTGAAGTCTGCATGTTAGATGACTAAAACCAATATTACTCATAGCGTTTTCAGTAATAAACTAGATGCTTACTAACCAAGAAAATTTTACGATATTTCTAACCGTTACTTTTTACCTGCATCCTCCCATTGGATAGATTAAAATTTACCGATAGGCTGGCTATTCTGATATGGAGAATAAAACTATGAATGGAATTAAACAAAAAATTAATAAAAAATCACTCATTGCGACTGTGGTCTGGTATCTCAAACTCTGCACAACTTTTGCAATGGTTTCTTTTCCAGTATCTTTATTTCAACAAGATGCGAAACTGCGGCCGATGATTGTTGGAAAACTAAATTTGATGATCCGACAAAGAAGATGTTAAAACAATTTTGGTTCTCAAAACCAAATTCATTTGTTTTTGAGAAACAACTGAATTTCAAATTTAAGGCAGTTTTTTCTACAGCCAAAGCCCAAATGATCTGAGCTCTGACCACCTCTCCACTTTATCGAGAGTGCAAATAATTTCATGTAAAACTGAGTTAAAAAATTGAGAAATGATTCTTCGGCAATATCTGCAAACCCAATATATTGCAAGTACTAGCCTCAGAAAAGTTTGCCAAACAGTAACACAAAATTCGTCTAATATCTTTGCCAAATTCAAGTTTGATATGAACAAACTACTTCGAAGCAGCCTAATATTAAATTAAGAAATAATAATTATGTTTTTGGTTGCTAGTCCGAACAAACCTCATATCCTTGCGCCATTAAAGATGAAAGGGCACATTTTGACGAAGAGACCAGCTATAGTTTTAAATTTCAAGTTTTTAGTCTCTGTGGCTCAGAAGTATTTTTACCGACAAGAAAAATTTTGAGATAGAAAGAAGAAAAAAAGAAAAAAAATTCGATGTTTATTTTCCTAAAAAGATAATACAGAAATTGTAACGTCAAAATTGAAAAATTTTAAAAGTACAAACTGAAACAGAATAATGACTCGCTAAGTATCACACTCAAAATATTCTTTGCAGAATCACGTAATTCAACTTGTAAGTCAAATCCTGGCAATAAGATTAAATAAAATAATATGTAACTGTTACATTTTTATATAGTAATACCTATCAGGATTGTATCTTTATGCAGCTTTGAAAAAATAATAAAGCTACTATCTTTTCGAGAATAAAACCCAAAGCGCTTTGACAACCAGTTGTGCCGAAATTAAATAAAACAAATTTAAAAAAATTGAACAAAAAAATTCATGAAATATTCAATGATAAGTTATTAGGTATTAAAACCAGGATATTTTTAATGATTCAAGTGTGTTTAGAGACAACTCCTCTCCAGATCAGCAAGAGCAATAATTATAGCTTTTAAATTTTGTTTAAAAAGAGCGGAATGTTTTTTTAAGCCATATCTCGAGACCTTAATGTAGCAGCTTCTTAAACTTTTCCAAGAATTAGCACTTTACTGTATTATTACCTATAAGTTTACGACATCTTATCCAAAACGTCAAGCAAGTTTGACTCAATAAAAACTTGGTCTAATGGGGCCATTTCCTCTAACCACCTAATCTATTGCCACTCCAAGTCAAAAGACACAGTCTCAACTAAAGACCTACTGTAGTCCCAAATCTCAAGTTTCCAGATGTAGTGCTGGTCTTGGATTTATATCACCGACAAGAAATCTCAGAATAGAAACTTGAAATTGCAGTCAGGTTTTGAGGAGATAAGAGGAAGGTCTGAAAGAAAAGAGTAGAAAGTAGAGAAGGAAGGAGCTAAAAATAACAAAGAAACAATTCAAAAGTTTTGAATGTTGAAACTGAAACTATTATTGGTTGTGTAGTCATGGAGTTGATATCCAAAAACTTGGCTGCTGATGAAAGTGCCTAAACAAATGTGAAACGAAGATGTATAAAACCATAATCAAAAGATTCTCAAAAAGAAACGTTTTGCAGAGCAGCAAAGCGTCAAGCTTTCGGCACCAAAACGTAAGAGAAATGCTTTTTACATGGAAAGGTCGTTACGAAAACACCTCGAAAAAATATCATAAATTGAGGCTGTAAAATGCAAAGATTTTTAATAGAAACTTCAAGCAATAAAAGATAAAGCTAAAGATCTTTTCAAGGAACCACTGCGGGTTTCAAAAGCTCTGTAGTAGAGAAGTCGTAACCCTGAAAAAATTGAAGAACTTAAGAGTTAAGACATCTTTTTTTTTATTGCTGTTGCAACAACACAGATCAAAAGTTGCAGCCGTCACTATACTGCAGAACGCTAACAATAAGTATTAAACATTACTTTTCGCAACTGAAGACAAAAAACAAAACAGAAAACGTTGTACGAGCGAGGAATAAATTTCATACAAACTGGAAAAGATAAATTAAAAAAGCTGCTCCCAAAACCAAATGAGTAGAGTGAAAATTTGAACTAACAACTTCAAGAATCAAAGTTAAGGCAGGTCTACTGTACACTGTGCGTAAAAGTAACTCTTAGGCAGTTTTTGGTCAAATCCAAACCGGTGCAGGTTTTTGAAAGTCGGAAGGATAGCGCCACAGATGCTTTTTCGTGACCGAAGAATAAAAATAGCGAAAAAATTAATCTGTTTACAGATCATAGAACAACTCCGCTTGATACCAAACCCAGAAACTTTGGAAGTCGTCATTATGATCGAAAAAGCAGTGGGAAAGAAGAGTTGCGACCCACTTTGCCCCCTTTCTTGGACGACAAAAAGGAGGTGAAATTTTGTCACCTACATCTTCTCCTCCTAAAAAAGTTGTTGAGCATGGACTTTAGGCCGATTATTTTGAACGAACCAGCTAAACAAACCAATTGACCTTTGAAAATCGCCTTACGCCCAGCTTGCTTTGTTGGAAAAGTTACAGAGCGAAGAACCAATAAACAGAAGTGCATAATTGGCTTTATTTGACACTAAAATCAATTCTTTACAGTTCCGTGTTTTAGAATGACCAGAAAAAAGAAATTACGTCGTTCTTGTAAGCTGAGTCTGCCTCATAATGTCAGAAAAGTGCGAGCAGTTTTTTTTTCTGAGGACTTGAGGCAGGTTCTGACAACTTGAAGCAGATTCAGCTTTTATTTTTTAAATGATATTAAAGCTGTAATCGTATTGTAAAGTGGTAACTCGCTTGGCTGCACAATTCACTGTATTAGGGAATTTGATACTCGCAATCCTGGAGGGTAGAACATGAGTTTGTGAATTTTCTTTAACAGTTGCGTCAGATGGTCCCTACATACTCTCAATGGTGAAATACTACGCTAATATTATTTTTTTGACTTGCGTAATATTTGTTAATTTGTTTTTGTCTTTCTAAACCAAAATAAACTAAAAGTGAGTCGCGATTTCCCTTAAAATCTTGCAAAGAATTGTGACGAGTTTTTGTTTGTGCACAGGAAAACGTAGGAGGAAGCCCTCTCGTCAGCTTGGAAATCGAACTAGCAGGAACTTTCAAAACGATCGGTAATCGTCAATTGACCAAACAGGTTGGTTGTCACTGGTTCTACTTAATTAAACGCAAGATGCAAGGGTTTTGATATTTAGAAGTTTTGACCTTAAGAAAAAATGGTACGATAAGGTGTTTTAATGAAAGTTTGCTACGGTTTACAACAATAGTTCGAAACTGGTGTGTATGTTTTTGAATTATTTTGGCTCTAAAACAGAAAGTCGTAATTTTGGTCCCGTAACATTTGCTGCTGCAAAGTTAGATCATTTCATTAAATTGCTATTGTAACATCAAAAACAACAAGAAAGTGAAATCTGACTCTGGAGTGGCTAGTATGGGTTTGATTCCCAGTCGGGCCTAACCAAAGATCATTATAGAAAGATACAATATAAGCCTCTACGTCTCCCTTGTGCTGCAGACAAGTAGGCAAGGTGGCAGCTTAACTTAACGACCAAAAGGACATCACGCTGACTCCTGATATAAGCAACTTTGTAGATCGAAAATCAGACCAATTCTGAACAAACACTTGCGTTTTTTAGAGAAGATGCTGATGTACATAAACATTAAACACAGCACAGAAATTTATTCAAACTCAGAGCATCGAAACTATTACCAAATCTGATGCTTAGCATCAGTCTAATTCTTTCATAAAACATCTTAAACAAGTTTATATGTCGTTACGGTTTAGAAGCAAAAGTTTGGTATTGATTTCAAAATTTTATAAAAAAATTATTTTTTGCAAGAAATTTTGGAATCGCACGAATTCAAACGTGACCATCCACATTATTGCATCGGTTTTTTAATAAACGGTTTAGAAGTAGAATTCTTCATCGAGTACGAGAAGAGAAGCTTGAAGAAGTTAGGCGGTGATAAAGGTTAGATTTAGTGGTGGGAAAGTTACTTTGTAAAAGTAACTGAGTTACAGTTACAGTTACATGGCAAAAAAGTAACTAAAATACATTTACAATTACCATTTTGAAAAAGTAACTAGTTAGAGTTACAGTTACTTTTAATAAACCTAATTGGGATTTCGCGCGCGCGCGCGTTGGACCTTTGTTTTTACTCGGCCATTTTGATAGATGAGCAGCGAAAATTTATTGATTTGCTTAAAACTAAAAAATGGTTAAACATAGAAAGTTGAATTTTAGATATATTATGACAATAATTAAAAAGCATCATCTTACCAATTTTGAGGAACCTAGGTCACGTGGTCGTGATTTAGGAACTCTAAATTTGAGAAAAAACTGCTATTTTTGTCTCGAAAATTTATTATTTCGCTCATAGCTATAAATTTGCTGAACGTGGAACGCTGAAATTTGAACACAACTTCGGTGCAGATAAAGACTGTATGTGCTCCAAGTTTGGAGGCGTCCAATCACGTGATGGCGATTTCAAAGGCTAAAAGTCAGCAAAAAGTGGACAATTTTATATCGGTATATCTTGGCAACTACCGACATTAATGAAAAAAGTTTGTGTTTTTTGAACATACTACTTTTGACCTTTATCATGGTCATATTCATTATTTATATCGCCTTGGATAAAATTTTTCCTTAATTTTTTCTTTTTTTTTCTATCACTATCTCCTTTTAAACCACAAATCGCACATGGATCATCCAAAAGTACAGGTGCCCGCCTGAAATTGGGGTTGCCACGATGGGGGGTCTCCCCCAAACGGGTCTCCCGAAACTTAAACTTTTTTATCTTTAAAGCTAGACCAATGAAATTTTTAAGGTAAATAAATATAAAGGAAAGAAGAAATTTGACAAAATTAGGGGGTACCAAAATGAGGGGGTCCCTTTCAAGTAAGGCCGCCAAGATTTAAATTTTTTAACCTTCTAAAATAGACACATGAAATTTTTAGGGTAGGCAAACATAAACAAAAGACAAAGTTTGGGAATAAAAAAAAAGAAGTCCTCTTCAAACGGGGCCGCCAAAATTCCAACTTTTAAACCACTCACATTAGATTGACAAAATTTTTGGAATAGGTAAATATATGTAAAATATATATCATATGCCAAACTTAGGAGGTACCATAATGGAGGGTTCTTCTCAAACGAAGATGCCAAAATTTAAACTTTTTAATTGCTTAAGGTAGACACATGAAATTTTCAGGATAGACAAATGTGAAGCAAAGGTAAAATTTTACAAAACTTTGGGATACCACATTGGAGAGGTTCTCCTCAAACAACACTGCCAAAATTATTAGTTTTTATCCACTTAAGCTAGACGCATGTAATTTTCAGGATAGGTAAAAATAACAGAAAGTTATAATATGACAAAATTTGGCGGTACCAAAATGGGGGTCCCTCCATTAGGTCCTCAAAAAACTTAAATTTTTCAACTATTTAAGCTAGGCTTAAGAAAGATTCAGAATAGATAGGAAAGATAAAGTTATGGCTAATTTCAATTGTCACAATCGGGTATTCCTCCTCAAACATGCATTTCAAAATTTTTAACCCTTCAAGCTTAAAGAAAAATGAAATTTTCAACGTAGGTAAAAAGATTACATGAAAAATTTTGGGGATGCCATACTTTAGAGGTCCTCTAATTATGTTGACACCTGCCCCAATTAATTGCAAAAGCTAAACAAATTAGATCTATTGAATAGGTTAATATGAATCAAAGATTAAAGGAAACAAAACTTGGTGGACCACATTGAAAAGACCATGCCAAATGGGCCCTGTAAGCTAATCGCATTCCAAATTTTCAGTGTATGTCTTATGTTGGCATTATGGTTTCCCAATTGTCATTGTTGTCTGAGAGTTTACTAAATCGATCGTTTCATGTTGGAAGCTTTTTCTCTATGCCGTCATTTTGATGCCCTCATCTGCCAACACGATTATAAATAGACAATAATTTGTAGCTTTTATCTGATCAAAGACACATAGCCAATCGAAGTTCGAGCAGAAAAGATATATTAGTTGATGGCAAGAATAGCTTGTTAGTGGTCGACAATATTTTTGTGTTAATTTACTGGTATTCTATAGTTTTTAGTACTTTACTAATTAATCGTGTTTTTAATTATAGAAAGTAATTACGAGAATTGAACGCCAAATTTTGAAAGCGGTTAACCACAAATCCTTCTTCTTCTTCTTTCTTCATTGCCCGCTTTTCCGTGAGAGTTGCGGGGGCAGTAGCTCAAGATTAAGCCGCCACACCTCACAGTCTTCCATCACCTTCATCATTTCACTTGGGCGAAGTCCCAAGCGATTCCATTCCAAGATCCTCAATGTAGTCGGTCCATCTAGTTCTAGGTCGTCCGACTGGTCTTCTCCAATTTGCTTTGTCATGTAAAGCTTGTTTAGGCAGTCTTTCCTGAGGCATTCTGCTTACATGGCCAAACCATCTAAGCTGAGATCTTGCAATTCGGAGAAGTAACGGCTCGATGTTAAGAGATTTTCGAATTTCAGAGCTACGCACCTTGTTACACAGTGTAACTCCTTCGATTCTTCGTAAAAACCTTATTTCGGATGCTTGCACTTGTGATCGCATTCTTTCGGTCTTTACCCAAGATTCATGACCATAAGTGAGAATGGGGACAAAAACTGCTGTGAAAATTGAGAGATTTTTCGACAATTCTCGTTTCATGATAACCGAGTAGTGCAAAGCTCGCATTACTGCACGAGCCTTGCCTATTCGGGTATCGAGTTCTTCGTCTTGCCTTCCGTCACTCGTAAATGCAACCCCAAGATACTTGAACTTCTCTACCTGCTTCAGTGTCGCTCCATTCACTTGTAATACGCACTGATCAGGGTTTCTTGAAAGATGAAGTACCTCAGTTTTGGCCGTGCTTATTTTCATTCCGGCGGTGTTGCATGCATCTGCAAAGCTATTCAATGCGCGCTGGAGGCCAGATTCTGTGGAAGAAAGCAGAACCAAATCATCAGCGAATAGCGGACAACTAATTTTGCAATTTCCAATCGTGGCACACTCATCAGCTTGGCTGCATTTGTCGATCCAATTCATGTAAACAATGAAAAGGAGAGGTGACAAAACGCACCCTTGCCGGAGTCCAACGCCCACATGGAACGGCTTTGATTGCTTGCCATTTACCCGAACACAAACCTCCGGTCTGCAGTAGAATGACTTAATAGCACGTAACAATTGACCATCAACGCCATACTCCTGCAAAACCTTCCAAAGTTTATTCCGAGGAACTCGGTCATATGCTTTTTCAAGATCAACAAAGCATGCAAAGAGATCTTTGCCATACTCCCAAGATTTCTCGAAGATTTGCCTCAGAGTGAAGATTTGGTCCGTGGTGCTGCGACCCGGACGAAAACCGCACTGACCATCTTCCAGTTTTGATTCCACTATTTCTCGGCATTTCCTTTCAAGGCATTTGGCATATACTTTCCATGGCAAACTAAGGAGTGATATCTCTCTGTAGTCTGTACATTGATTGCGATCTCCTTTCTTGAATATCGGAATAATCACACCTGTTTGCCAATATCTGGGAGTTTTGATAAGCTTCCACGCAACTTGACACACTCGCGTTTACCAGAGAATTTCTTCTCCAGTCAGCGCTTTCAACATCTCGGGTCTGATTTCATCTTCACCAGCAGCTTTTCCAGATTTTCTCCCTTTAATTGCCGTTGCCACTACTGCTGCAGTGAAAACTTCGTCCTCCCTTAGATGTGTCACTTTGTGTGTGTCACGAGTCGATGCCTTTACAGGATTCAAAAGATCTTCAAAGTATTCTCTCCATCGTGAAAGGATTTCATTTTCATCCGTTAGAATGTTACCGTCAGAATCCTTGATGGAGTACGTGATACTCGATCTTTTGCCACGTAAACGGCGGATGGTCTGCCAAAATACTTTGTTTGCCGAAAAATAGTTGGAATCCAACCGACGACCAAACTCTTCCCATGACTTCTCCTTGGATTTCTTTACTGCCAAAGTTGCCGCTTTTCGCGCCTCAGTGTACCGGGATTGTAAATCAGATGACGATCTCTCCTGTAGACAGGCCTTGAACTCATCTTTCTTTGCTCGAATAGCTTCTTTAACCTCTTGGTTCCACCAAGGTGTTCTTTTTTCACTATTGCCCGCCACTCCAAGCCGTTTTCGCCCACAACTTTCAGCAGCTGATGAAATGATCGCTGATCTGAACAGCAGCCATTCCCTCTCGGATGTCCTCGGATACATCAGGAAGTTGTCTGAACTTAGATGATATACTGGATGCAAACTGTTTTCTTACTTTTTTGTCCTCCAAAGCCTCCCATTTGATCCGGTAAGTCACAGACGACCTGTTGGATCTCTTGTTTGACCAAGGTTTCGAAAGTCGTAAGGAACATACTACCAGATGGTGATCAGTTGACAATTCAGCACCTCGCTTCACTCGAACGTCCAGCACATCAGAAAACAAATCTGACGAAACTATGCAAAAATCTATCAAAGATTTTTGATCCATACTAGGTCGATACCATGTATACTTGTGAACCTCTCTGTGCTGGAAAAAGGTATTCATGATGCGGAGTCCGTTGCTGCAACAGAGCTGAAATAAATACCTTCCGTTCTCATTCAGTCCAGCGACTCCATGTTTTCCGATCACACCCTTCCACGTATCTGTGTCTGTTCCAACATGTGCGTTAAAATCCCCCATAAGGACTGTAGATTCAGTAGGTGATACTCGTAGAAGAGCATCATTTACGTCATCCACAAAAGCCTGATATTCGTTCGTGGCATTGGGGGCATATACCTGCAGTAGGCACAATGAACGATCCAATATCTTGAGCTTTAACATACAGACCCGTGATCCCAAAGGAATCCAATCTGACACACAGTCTGACAAACGGAGGCTTGTGAGAATCTCCACATCCGCTTGAGCAGACATACTAGGATCAGCACCAGAATAGAAGAGTTTCCATCCGCCATCCAGATCCACAGTTCCAGAGCCACGTCGTTTGGTTGAAGAAACTCCGATAATATCGATATGATACAGCTTTGCTTCCTCAACTAATTCTAGCTCTTTTCCTGTGAGGGTGAGGATATTCCAATTGCCCAACTGCAGTTGATGATGGTTGACCCGTGAGTGTGCGACATGATCTCGAGTACGAATACTCTGCGCTGCCTCCATTCGCCTCTCCAAATGTGTAGTGAGCACATTGGTGGAGTTGCCACTAGGGCTGGCTGATGGAGATTGTCGCTTATTTTTCGAACGAGCCCCTCTGATTAAGACTCGAACGCCATAGGGGTTTCGCTGAATGACGACCTGGGAGTCCCTAGGCGTTCCCCTACCGGACGAGGTTCCACTTGTGAAGGTGGCCCCATTAACGTTGTTCACGTAATTTTGATTTTTGAACCACAAACCCAATCAAGTTAATGGAACATTATGAAATTCGAAAGCAGAGTATTTCAGATCTGACTATGAACAACCATAAACACGCTTAAGGCAGTTGTAAAGTTCTTTTGTTCAGTAAAGTTAAATACTTTCGCGAAGTCCCCGGATATAGCTTGCGATGTCACATTCTAGTTACCCATATGAATTAAGTATCGAAAATGTTGATTTTGTACTTTGGAACCGGTATTTACAGATTCTTTCTAAATTCATTTTCTGATTTTCATTTGGTGCCTCTGCAAACGCTGCTTATGGCTATTGTGCTATTGTTATAACAAAAATACACAACGTACCACGTTGATGCACTTCATTTAATTGCCTTTCAAGAAAGCAAGCATCTCAAAATGTTCATCACTGAGACCAGAACGTTTGGGTTTCAAAATGTCTTTGGCATTGCTGTCTTTGTGTTCCAAAATGTCTTTTCAAAATGAAAAGCAACAAAAGGGGTAAAGCGGCTATATTAACACCAACGTTATCTGCTGCACAAATACAACATCATTATCATCATCATATTTATTTATTTACCAAGTGACGTCATATCACAATAAAAAACTGCAACTTCCTCTAGGTCTATCACCAAAGCATTGAAATATGCAATTCCTTTAAAACCAACACACAAACTTGCAGAGTCAAAGCGATATTTAGTCACTTGGTGAGGAGACAGCGAAGGACCGAAAGGTCATCTAAGTCTACTGCCACCTCACCAAGTTAAGGTTAAAAATGTCTTTTGTTAAAAATTACAACAGTATGCTTCTTTTGGTAAAAATTAAAATTACAATTTTTTAAATTATTAACATTTTTTTGTAAAAATTACGCAATCAAAACAATCCCTGCTGGGAAGATATTAGAACGTAACTTATTAGATCGTTAAAAGGAGGTCTTTAATTTAAAAACGTTGTAATATCTTCTCACAGCATGGTTAGAGTTGCCACGTTAGTGCACAATAAAAAATCCGTAATCCGTAGCGCCAACAGGGATTACATAGAAGTGTTTCATTTAACCAAAATCTAACAATAAAAGAAACTTTTTTAACAAGACCAAAACCAAAAATAACTGTAACAAGTAACTTTTTAATGTCTCCAAATAGTAACTAGTTCCCGCTTTCGTTACTTTTTTGAAAAAGTAACTACGTTACACTTACTAAAAAGTAACTAATTACAGAGTAACTAGGTACTATAGTAACTAGCTACTGCCCACCTCTGGCCAGGAGCCCTGCACTCAGATGGTAAGATTTGTTTTTGGTCTTCAATTATATTTGGCAGGAAGATGTTGCGAATATCCTCAAAGTGCCAGGGGCCCCGAGCAACGTAAATCCGGCTAGGGCAATAGTCATGGTTAGTAGGCGTAGCCATATATTGTATCAGTTTTGAATTACAATTCATCTCCACCTCGCCAGTTTTTACGCTACAAAATACTTTTGAAAAAAAATTAGCTAGGGAAAATGCTCATTGAACAAATTATTTGATTTGAATTGAGTGGGCTGGGCCCCCTGGCCGTTCCAGCACTCCTTATAACTTGGTATTTTCATGACAAAACAAAAATCTCTGATGGACAATTTTTGATTGGATTTCTATTTACTGCTTAAATATTGCAGGAGGCAATGTACCTTACTTCCTCCTATCTGAGCCGAATCACTTACAAGATTTAACACCAAAATGCAAGATTTTAAACGTGTTTTGGACTTAAATTGTAATTAAAAGAAGGATTGAACAATTTTATTTTTTCAATAGGCTTTCAAATGTTAACAATCTAGTTGTTTCACAGGGCTTCTGAACACGTGCGAAATGTGATCCAATGGCATTAAAATAGCTTTTTTTTCCAAAAAATTTCAAAAAATCTTACAAAACTTTGCCCCAGACCCCCATAGCCTCCGGCGGCTGGGGGCTCCGCCACTAGCCCCCGCCTGAGATACGTTTGACCAATAATAGTTTACTCACACACGTCTACCAATTTAGATATTCACACTTTTTAGCTTTGGGTTTAAGCCCACTTCTTCATTCTACGATATCTTTGCACCCACAAGAAGTTCCTTTTTCGAAAATTTGTGATAACGTCATTGCATGTGATTTGTGGTTTGAATCCCCTCAATCAAAAATCCTGGCAACGCCAATGCTATATCTAAACTTGACTTCCACAGAATTCGTTAAACACAAGCCACACAATTACGTCATCAGAGCCTCAGCCAATCAGAATCGACTTTCGTTTTACCAGTTTTTTGCCAATTTCATCAAAACTATGAATTTTTGAGAGTTCGTTCTTTTTGCGAAGAACGTAGAATTTCATATGGTATTTAATGATATATAGCTTGGCTAGGTTAGAGTTGACCTTTAAAAAGGCTGATGCAACATTATCATAACAAGGAGTAACCGTATGCGGATTTCCAGTTAGATTTAAGAAAAAAAATTTTTTTCAATAAATTTGACCATTTGCACGCAAATTACCCTACGTAAAAATGTTTTCGTAAAGCTCACGCAAATTTATGTATCTTCTCAACTTTTAAGCTATCAAACAATTTTTTGGATTCGGTGAATGCAGTGAAGTCAATTTTTTTTAATAGCCTGCGGTAGCACATTCAAAAGTTGATCCACTTCAAAATTGCTTCAAATTTATTTTTTGGGCGAGGAACAATTAATGACACGTATTTGATTCGAAAAAAAAAAGTTTTTTCACTTATGAAATCAGTAAGCTTTGCGAGTCAAAATTTGATCAGCAATGAAGACGATACGCAAAAATCCAACCGTGCTAAACTGTGGAAATTTTACCACCAGAAATAGCTAAATTGTACCATCAGCAAATTTGTAAACTTGCAAAAATCATTTTAGAACGTCAAAATAATATTTCTAATTGTTGAAAAATCATTTCCCTTACGCTGCTTAACAAGAAACTTCTTTCTTGTGTGTCTGGTATCGCTATCAAAATGGGCGGAAATTCAATTCTTTAAGTAAAAAAATAATCAGGATATAAAGAATCCAAGCATTTTAACAGCACGTCGTTATTACCCAAGGCATCAGCATGATTCAAAGCAACGACACTAACTTTTAAATGACACCAACTTTTAAATTACAGGTAGCCTCAAGAAAGGTCCTGGACAGCTGATTTCCTTTGAAACATCTCATTTGCATTCTTTAACCTGGCAGCCTTTTGAATTGCGCACTTTGCTTCATACACACTTGTATGCAAATTTGAATCGGGCAAATGACATTATTGTGGGATGCAAATTTTGCTACATAATCCACAATTTCCAAATATGGGTAGGTTTTGCAGCTGGCTGTCGCTTTTAGCACGCATTCTAATTAGTTCGCTTTTAGCTTCTAGTTGCTTTGGTCGAAGCAACAAAATTGTAATTGTTGAAAAGCATCAAATTGCACCAATAACAGTGAGAAAAAAAACGCTGTAGCTTATAGTTGGACTGTTTGAAAAACGATTTCAATACTAGTCTTACTTTTAAATAGGTCAGGTTTCGATAATCGGCCATCACAGAGCACGTTTTCTGATATGAGTGTTCTTTCCATATAAGCGGTAGTCAGTTCTAGATGTTTCAGGTTAGTCAGACGTTTACTTTTTGAGCGCTTCTGTACTCTGTAGTGATACCAGGCGCCTGCTGTTGCTTCAAAAGTACTGGGTCGTTTTTATTTAAACCAAAAACTTTAAAATTCACAGCATTTTATGTAGAAATTTATAAACCATCGCTGCTATAAAGCACCAATGTTCACGATAATAATAAATAAATAAATAAATTAAAAAAAGGAAGCAGACTGAGTTCGGTAACTTGGAGCACAAAACTCCGAGTAGTTTTTATTGTCCAATGTGTCTAAATTTGAGTAAAGTCAGTTTAAAAAAATAGTCAGTTTAAAAAAAATATTGCTGTTAAAACTGGCTGCAGTAAAATTCACTACCACTTAAAAAGTTTGCTGCCGTACTATTCCGATCATTTTCATTATTTCTCTTTAATCGAATTCCGGGCAATTTTTTAGAACGAAAGATATGCAATTTACTGTACTGTATAGTTCTTAACCTTGTTGGTTGTTCATACGTCAAGAGGCTGCTGCTGTTACTTAAAAGAATATAATATCGTTAGCCTAGCTTTACCTTTAACTGCAACCCTAAACTTTAAAGAGATCCGGCTATAAATCGGTTTTATTAAAAAAATGAGAATTATTTGAGGTAATAAAGCGGTGTCTCAAACCTTTTTCCACTAGGCTATTTTCGTTATTCGTCGAACATATACGATTTAATCCGTTTAACTCCGTACCACTGGCAACGTTGCACTTCGCATTTTGTGACATCTCCAAATGATTATTTTTCCAGAAAATTCTCGCAGACTATAAGAAACGCGATTACTAACTGATAGCAGTGAGTAGCCTAAAACCAAATCTGAAAATTTGGCTATTGCTACTGGCACCTATAGGATTGGCTACCAAATCTGGTCTACAGTAGGCCTTTGGTGATGTCACAAAATTGCGAAATGCGGAATTGCCAATGGTACGGAGTCGAACGAATTGGAACGTATTTTTGCGAAACTCCCCCACATCGCCTCACTCCCGCTTCGCTCGCTTATTCCCATTATATCCCGAATTGCACGGCAGTTTTAACCTAATTAAAAACAGATTTTTTATCCAGGGGAGGAGGCCAGGACACAAGACTCGAGGCCAAGGACACAAAAAAATCCGAGGCTAAGGACAGCCCTTCCGAGGACAGAAACTCTCGCGGCCAAGGACAGGAATGCTCGAGGCTAAGACCAAGGACACAAACGCAAGTGTTCTAAAAAAAAAGTCTTCAAAAATTTTTTTCAGGAAATTTGAGAATAATAAAGACCAAAAAAAGTCTTCACGTAGAATTAGTCCATTTTTCTGCCCAAATTTAAGTGAAAACAAAAAAAAGGTCTTCACTTAGATTTAGTCCGTTTTTCTGCCCAAATTCCAAACAGGGGGGACCATGACTCAATTTTGCGCACTATTCTTACTTATTTCTGCATTACTGGCACTCCAAAGGGGGGCATAGAACCAGTAGCGTACGCAGGATTTTGAAAAGGGGGGCGGGGGAGCCAGAAACTTCAGAAAATTTGAGAAGAACAAAGATCTGAATTTGAAATTGTCTGACTCAAATTCAGCCAAATTTTTCGCCCAAAATTAGGTGAAGAGCAAAAAAAAAAATAAAGGAAAGGTCTTTACTCACTTTTAGTCCGATTTCAAGCCCAAAGCCTGGAAAATGCGTACAGAACATACCCTTTGTGTGATCAAATCTAATGCCGAACTTGGAAAGGGGGGGGCCATGCCTTAATTTTGCTCACTTTTTTATGCAATTTTGCAATCTTGCCAAGGCAAGGCACATGGTACGGCCATGGCACAATGTCCCCCCTAAATACGCCCCTGCATGGCACCATGGCACCTAAATACGCCCCTGAGTATCACAAATTTCAGAAAAACCAATATGGCACAAAAAATACAAACAGCATCGTATTTCATGGGGTCTAATGGACCCCAAGCCAACACCAAACCTGCATTGTTTAATTTATAGACTAGCTGAGTTTTTTTTAATTATAGTCATTTTGTTTTAAAACTACTAATCTATTGTTTGAGACCACAAATATCAAAATTATTAGTTTGAAAAATATTCTTTCATAATATCAAATGGAAGTCAAATTAGGAAAAACACTGAAAAAGAATAGCTAGCTACTTTGAAAATGACGACATTCTGGTTTCCAGAAGAGAGTGAAAATCAGGCAAGATGGAGGGTAAACGAACAGTTTGAGTAGTCGTACATTTTAAATAGGATTCAAACCTACAACCGCAAGAGAATGACTGGAAGATGGTCAGTAGCCCTATTTTATAATATGATTGATGTTAAGTGCAGTCAATGCATACACGTAGTTTGACAGCAATTGCATAGTGATGATAACCGGAATTTTAACAAGAAAGGGAGGAGTAAGTTTTAGATTCGCTTAGGAAAAGAGCTTCATGGAATGTTCAGTGCTCGGTCAATACAAAAAGAGCATGCAATTCAGTCTCAAAGCGAGAGAAAAAGTACTTCTGCAACCAAAAACTAGGCACCAAAGGCAAAGAAAATCAGACGCTAATTTTGTAAAAGAAGCACATATCAAAAATGCAGCGCCTGCGATAAGAACATTCTCAAGTTACTTGCATGCATTGTAATAACTAATGGGCTAAAAGCATCATTTTGCAGTTTTCCAAACGCTTTGAAACTGTCAGCATTGGTTTACAGTACTGAAAAAGCGTGCGTTTTAGCTCTTGTGCTACCAACTATTGTGCTGACTAAATCAACTACGATTTCCATGCTTTTATGTTTTGATGTTATAGCTATTTGAATTCTTATGTCGTTGCGTTTTTCTTTATGAAAATAATGATTAGAAATAAGCAGTAAAAAAACTTCATAAACATGCAAATCATTGCATAATTGCCAGGAAACAGTGTAAAGGTAATTGCATTGCATCATCTAGTCATTGGAGTCCCTGTCTAACTAATAGGGTACGGTGTATAATTAGGCCTAATTACAGCATTTTTGTATTTTTTGTTGTGTTTGTTACTTGTTTTTGTGTTTAAGTTGATCGTTTACGACGTTTTAATGTTGATTTGTTGGAGAGATCTTTATAGCCAGATACTTTTTTTGAAATCTGGGGTCCATTGGACCCCAATGGTATAATTTGCATGGAATTTTTTTGGTAGACAAAGGGTTAATTCTAATTGCTCTGTCTGCTTGAGTAAAGGCTTTTTTCCTGCTTTTGCAGCATCGTAAAATTGCTATTTAAGAGAAAAAGCAGGCTTTTAAGTTAAACAACTGCCCAAAAAAATTGTCAATTGTTTGCGCAGAGCAACAGCGCTCAATAATCTTGGAATGGTTGCGGTTTTGCTTGTAAACCCAAGAAAATTACTAAAATTTTATCGTTTTGAATCAGAACAAAATTTAGTTTAAAAAAAAATTTTTGTTTGTTTTTGGTCTGTTTTGTTGGCGAGGCAGGCATTGTTTTTAATTTGTTCTTAAATTTTAAGCAAGAATAAGCTTCGTGTTTTTCGAAAATTGTTCTAATTAAAAAATTTATTGCTATTTCGGACAACTGGCGCTACTAAAAATTTCTTCATCAGTCGAAACAGCAAATAGTTCTCAAAACAATTTGCTTTTTTCTTACCAGTCTAATAGCAAACATGGCAACGATTGCAATTAATTTTCAGCAAAAACTCGTTTTAGTTACAATTAAATTTCCGAACCAAAAACTTTTGCCAAGGAAAATGCGACGTTTTTTTACTCGAGTTATATCTCGGAATCGATCCAAGCAACTTAGCGAGCGAAAATGACGTTACTGAGCTCTCTGAGCTTCAGATGCACGTGCAAAGATAACCTTTTGCGTTTAGCGAGAATTTTGTTCTTTAGCGCCTCGTAAAAAAACTCACCTTATTAATGCGAATGAGGAAATTTTTGTCATGTGGGCTCAGTTCAATGTGTTAGTTTTTCAATGAAATTGTGGTATTCTGCGTTTTTGTACTTTGTTTGTTTGCTGCCAAATACCAGATTTTTGTTTTCAACTGTTACACTTGTTAGTTAATAATAGCGCTTTTTTGTTGTTGCGTGTCGGAATTTCATTTCGAAAACAAACAATCTCGAACCATAAGGTAAGCAAGCTATCCATTACCTATATTGCAGAGGTGGAGTCCTTGAGAACGTTCTTGACCTCGAGGACTCATTTTAAGTACTTGGCCTTGAAACCTACAAGTCCTCAAAAAAGCTTGTCCTCTGATAAGAGACAGCATTATTTTTTGTTTGGTTAAAAAGGAAAATAACCAAACAAAAAAATGCCTAAGCTTCTAGCCTGTCAATTCGTTTCGATACAAACAGCGAAGCCTTAAAACCATCCACGGCCATAAGAAAAAATCTAGGCGACCGGACAGGAACATTTGAGTTGCTAATTCCAAAATGCAACCGTGCCTATCTGATTTTGGATTCAAAAGTACTGTATATGCGTGATAATGAAATGCTATACACTTGCCAGGGATAGCTTATTATACTACGTATGTATCAGAATTGTAAATCAGACCGAGCTTTTCGGATCGGGTTCGGGCTTAAAATAGGCAATATATCGGGCTAAATTCGGGCTTGATTTACGTCCGTGCCGTCTGCTTAAGTTTTTGGCGCAATAAAAGCGTAATGAAAATAAGTTTGCAACATCAAAAGGAGATTTCGTTTAAGCATCAACACAATTGTTACTACACAATTATCATTATTAACGATGCAGGAAGTTCAGTTAAAAATTAAAATCATTAAAAATTTTAAAACCCCACTACAGTCTGTTTCCCCCTAATGGGTTCGTCAGGCGGGGTAGAACTAAACAAAAACAGAAATAGAATGGTAACATACTTCTGTACATCAACCAGAGGTGACCCTGTTAATGTACTGGAGTATATTACCGTTTTATTTCTGTTTTTGTATAGTTCTACCCCGCCTGACGAACCATCCCATTACGGAGAAACAGACTGTAGTGTTTTTTTTAATTTTTAATGATTTTAATTGAACTTCCTGCATCGTTAAATGACTCTGGCCTATTGTCCATTGAGCACTCTGGAAACTGGAAAGACAGTGAACAAGTCATCATTATTATTAAGTCACAATTGAGCAGCAATAAATACGTCTCTTATAACCACATTCGAGCAAAAACCGTAAGCATTTTTTAAACCTACTTAAAGTTCAATGTTTGTCGGGCTTGGTTATGGCCATAGGCGTTGCTAGGATTTTTGATTGGGGGGAAAAACAAACCACATGCAATGACGGCATCAGACATTTTCCAAAAACTAAAACGCCACAGACAGGGGTCTAGGGTCAAAGCCCCCAGCAGCTGCAAGGCAATTTTCTAAGCCATATTAATGCTATTGGATCACATTTTACACGTGTTCAGAAAGGCTATTTTAATGCTAATGGATCACAATTTGCACATGCTCAGCGCAATTTAAAAGAACTATAGATTTTTGACATTTCAAAGCCAATTAGAAAAAAATTTATTCAATCCTCCTTTTTCTTGCAATTTAAGCCCAAAACACGTTTAAAATCTTTCATTTTAGTGTTAAATTTTGCAAGTGATTTGGCCCAGGTAGGGGAAGTAAGATGCACTGCCTCCCATAGGCGTAGCAAGGATTTTTAACTGGGGTTGGGGATAAAACCACAAATCACATGCAAAGACGTCATCAAAAATCTTCGAAAGAGGAGCTTTTTGGGGGGCAAAGATATCGTAGAATGGAAGATCAGAAGCCGTAGCCTGGTTTGGCACTTAACTAGCACTTTGCTATAGGGAGAGGGCTTAAACTAACAGTTATAAAGTATAAATATCTAACTTGGAAAAACTGTTAAGTAAGTTAGTGCAACTCAAACGCATTATAGACAAGAGTCTGAGGGCAGATCCCCCAGTCACCGGAGACCATGGGAATCTGGGGACGAAGCCCCCAGCCGTTGGGCGATTTTTTGCAACTTTTTGGGGAAAAAACCTATTTTAATGCCATTGGATCACATTCGCTCGTGTTTAGAGCCATTTGAAACAACGAAGTTTTAACATTAATTTAAAAGCCAAATAATAAAATTGAATTGTTCGATCCTCCTTTTACTTTCAATTTAAGTCCAAAACACGTTTAAAATCTTGCATTTTGGTGGTCAAATTTTGTAAGTGATTTTGCCCATGCGGGGAAATAAGTTGCATTGCCTTCTACAATCGTATTTTAGCCCTAAATAATAAATAAGATTTTCCTATGACATTTTTGTATTGTCATGAAATTAACCAGTTATAAAGGGGGCCCCAGACCCCTTTAGCTGAAATTCAATAATTTGTTCAATGAGCATTTCTTCTAGCTAAATTTTTTATCGAAATATTTTGTGCGTAAAACCCAACGAGGTGGAGGTGAATGGTTATTGAAAAATGGTGCAATAAATGGTTACGCTTACTAACTATGTTCTTGCCCGGGCCGGATTTACATTGCGCGGGGCCCCTGGTACTTCGGGGATTTTTGCAACATATTCCTGCCAAAATATAGATGAAGACCAAAAAAGTCTTACCATCTGAGTACGGGCCCATGGCGTTGTGCCATATAGTAAATCCGGCCGTGGTTGTTGCGTTATGTTAATAAAAAAAGATTAGATGAGGGCCTGAGATTGCAACTTTTAGGACAAAAACCCTTAATTTCACCCGGGTTATACATTTAAATTGGTTGGCAAAATTGAACTAAGGGGGCGCGGGCCCCTGGTCGTCAATATTATTGTTAATTACTGTTGTACGCGTGACTGCTGTACGCGAAAATACTAAAAGAAACTAAAACTAAAAAAACAATGGCTTTTTTGTCACCTTTTTATCATTTGATAGCATTTCGATAAGAGGGGGGGCGGGGTCCTCTGGACCCCTTCTTCTCCAGGCACTGGCTACGCCTATGCTGCCTTCTGCATTATTTCAGCAGTTAATAATAATCAGAAATTAATCAGTTGTAGAAGTATATGTTCGGCCAGGGAACCCAGGGCCCCAGGCCCCTTCAATCCAAATTCAATAATTTGTTCAATGAGCATTTCCCCTAGCTACTATTAAGTTTTTTTTTTGCTTAAAAAATGGCAAGGTGCAGAGGAATTGCCATTTAAAAAATGGTACAATATATGATTACGCCTGCAGTATTAACCTTGTTATTCCCGGGCAGGATTGACATTGCCCGAGGCCTCTGATAGTTTGGGATTAACGCAACATCTTGCGGCCAACCATAAATGAAGACCAAAAAACGTCTTACCATCTAACCGCGGGGCTCCTGGCACTGTGCCATATGGTAAATCTGCCCCTGGTTATTGTGTTACATTTAAAAAGGTTAAATGAGGATTGAGATATAAACTTAAAAAACCCTTAATTTCAACCGGATTATTGGTTGGCAGATTAAATATAATTTGGTTGGCAAAAATTGAATTGAGGGGGAAGGCACCCTGGTTGTCAATATTGCTAATTACTGTTGAACACTGATGTACGCAAAGATGAAAAAAAAAAGAAACAAAAAAACAATGTTGTTTTTTCACATTGTTATCATTGGTGACATTTCGATTAAGGGGCGCCTTCTCCTGGCTACGCCTATGTTTATGGTTTCAAACCACTTTTCGGGCTCGGGTCGGGTTTAGGCCTAAACCAGTCGGCCTCTTTGAAACCTCTGTCGTTGATATAACTTTTTCTGAAAATATACGAGTGCTGCAAAAAAATTGTCAAGAACTCTAATCATAGGCAAGCGGTTTATGTAAAGTTAGGTAAACTCAAGCGGTTTAGGTAAACTCTAATCATAGGCAAGCGGTTTAGGTAAAGTTACATCAGCTGAACAATTTTTTCGTTAAATATCGCCGCCAAAAATTATCAACGAATTAACTACTGCATCAGAAAGAACGGTGCACGAAGAATTATTGAAAAAGCAAGTGCGAAATTAATTACAACTGTCATTTAAATGCCTGTTGGAGAGATGACACGATGAAAGAAAGATGAGGCAAAGCTCCCGAGAAAATTTTTGCGGTTAATGAAAAAATAATAATGGTATTAATTTTACGTTTTTACAATCAATTTCTCCAATACCTTCCTCCTTAATTGCAACCCTGCTGGGATCCTTATGTTAACTTTTTCAAAGTGTCCTTTGTCGGTCGAAACGTACGCTCTCATTTATTGGTAGACAATAGGCATTAAATACAAAACCATAGAGACATCACGTGCACTAAAACGTAAAGATTGGCTTAAAATTAGGATTGGAAAATTATGGGAAAACAACAGCTTTTCAACAACTTAACTTAAACGGTATTCTTGGTTTTTAATCGCTTTGAAAATATACTTGTAAATCTCCTTTAAAACCACAAAAAGTTTTATTTTGTAGTAATCTCAAAACTATTCAACGTAGGCATGGGAAATTCGCCCTCGTCCTCACAGCTCCGTTTTTTTCAAGAACTTGAGCTGGCAAATACCGGGTACAATACCTCAATTCATTTCCCAAACACAAATTTTCGATATCAAAGTTGCTAAAAACTACAGTTAATAATAATCAAAAAAATTCTGTGAAAAGAAGTCATTTAACCAAACGAAAAGGTTTGTGTTTGAAAAACTACTACAAAAATGAGGATCCATTATCAGTAGACGTTTGCATCGAGGCTCTAACTGACAACCTTAGTCTTTAAAATTTACCATTTCCAGTTAAGAATTGAGTTATTTCGCATACATAAAGGTTACGGCTTTATTTGTTTTATTGTACCACAATGCCGCTAAACGGAACGTAATCAACATTGCTGCTGACGCGAAAAACTTCATCCTTTTTTTGGAAACTACTATTTTCAAATTATCATGAAAAACTTGACAAAAAATAATAGGAAATTTGCCTGCTATAATTTTTAGAAAAATTGTGTCCTTGGCCTCGACCTTTCCTGTCCTTAGCCTCGACAGGGTCTGTCCTCAAAGACTTTCCTTGGCCTCAGATTTATTTAAGTTCTTGGCCATGGCCTCAAACGTTGGGCCCTCGGCTCCACCATTAAGAGCTCCTAATGGTTACAGAACGAAAGAGACTAATTAACCTTTAATATAGTTTGAAGTGATTTATTAAAATGCGTTTTTTGATTGCCATGGTTGTCAACGGCTCGCCGCCGCTGCAACATTTTGAAAGAAGCTGTGTTGCCCGGGAGCAATGACTCGGAAATAAGCCCCGATAACTCGTTACGCTTTGGCGTAATATAGCGAATACGATAAGAAAGATTTGATTTGATTGACATGTAAAATCTAAATCTATGCAAAAAAAGTTTCACGACTCGATCCAAGCAGCAGCTTTTTAGCTTTTTTTTCAGAACCATGGCCAAAGCCGCGAGTGGTGGAGACTTTTTCAACAACTCACTTGACATCATAAGAGAAAAGCAAGAAAAATCTAAAATACGTTGGCAGTTCCGTAAGTTTTTTTTTAGGGTTTTTGTAAATTAGTTTCAAAAATTCTAATGCGATTGTGTTCTCACTTTACTATTGCGTCGCTAAAGTTAATAGATTGTTGAGAAACGAGTCTTGTGACGCAGTTAGTTGCAAGAGTCTGTGACAAAAAGTTGATAGAAATTTTCTCCAACAACATCGCCGAGTCTGATAGGAAACTGTCACGTTTTGCACTGCAAAAGTATATACACGGCACGGTATTATACACTAACTTCATCAAAATAATGATTAGCTCTTATTTTTGTCAATTCTTTTGGCCTTATTTTTCGAAACCTAAAATTAATCGTATTTCCTCTGACTGCGAATTTTTATCATTCACATTGCAATCACACATATAGAAACTGCAGAATGATACAGTTTTACAGTTGTGTTTATGCTAGTGAGACTTTTTTTTAAGGATGGGTTCAAGAAGAATTTCTTGGTAAACCAAAAGGTTACGTGTCGTCTGCAAGATTCAGTGCTGCTGAAAAAGGTATTGTTTTCATTGTTTACATGTACATGTTTCTCACATGGTACTTCCATGTAGCTTAATATGGCACGAAATATGGTTAAAGGATCGGTAAAATTTTTTGACGTTACAATCGGAATTTAAGTTCATAAGAAATGGGTTGGACAAGGTTTTTGAAAAATTAGGATAGCATTTTGGGTCATTAAGCCTGAACGATTAAACAAACAAAAAAAAAAAAACGATTAAGGAAAAGTTCTTTACCATTTAAGTTTTGTTTGTTGGATTTGGTAGCCACGCTTACAGCACCCGTTAAACAATTTTAGAAATTTTGGTAAAAAGTAAATGGCGCTGTTTCTTGCTGGTAGCTATTTCGCACGCTGCCCAAGCTGGCGAAGCGATTGTTACAGATTTCAGAAAACGAGTGCTTAGGTCAGTGGTAAGTTTTTAAGGCTTCGAATACCACAGGTTTTATGGGACCATATATACCGAATCTTCATTGAAATTCTAAAATACATCCGTTATCACACTTAACCCTATAGTACTGGTGCATAAAGTTTTTCAGCGGCGGACTGCATTACACTTTTTAAGCTTTAGCGGCCGCACGATTCTCATAAAATGTTTGAATGATTTTTAAAGCCAAATAATGCTGACTTAAGTTTCACGTTTCACATTAGGCCAAATACTTCCGCGATGGGGTCACCGTCTCACCTGCGTCACTAGGGGTTGTAATGATTACTCATTTAGATGTGTCAAATTTGAAAAGTTTCTTAAAAAAATCAACTTACTGTTAGATTGTAATTGAAATCAAATAAATCGTGGAATGTTTCTCAAAAAAAATCTTTTACTCCTCCCCTCCCGGAACAACGAGACAGCATTAAGGTGTTGTCGAATGAAATAGGATTGTAAAACGTGATTTCTTTGTGAACACATTGCTATACCAAACTAAATAATTCTAAAACTGGAATTAGAAGCACCATTTTTTCCATGCCGAAGTCCTACAGTATTCAGCACCCGATGTCTTAATAATATGCATCACGGGCGACATCTGGAGGCAAAGTCCTTTGCCGCTAGGCGATTTTTGCTCTATTTAAAAAATGTTGCACTTTTAGAGCGACTTCAAAGAATTGCATTGCCAAGTCAATTCATCCCCCACTTATTGGTGAGGTCTAAAACATTTGAAAGCTGTAGCATATTTGGGATTTTTAAAATTTTGACACTTTTGGATTACTTGGCTAAATAAATGCAAATTGCGCGGTGATACGTAATAGAAATATAAATAGCGAAACAAAAATAGTTACACCTCAGCTTATAACGCAAATTTGCTGCTGTCTAACTCGTACTGGCGTTACATATCAAATAACATTTCCAAAAAATTATTTGCAATTAATGTTCGAAAAAAACAGTGTCAACAAATTTAACAAAAATAATTTTCTGTGAAAAACTTCAAACATAGAAAGAAGCATTTAGTAAATCTCGAGACGAGTCGAGATTTTGCTTTGAGCTACGTATAAAAGTAAACCCTCGCCTGAAGCGAAACTACGCATCCGTTGCACATCAGCTGTGTGCGTCAACTGACGCGCTAGGTCGTTTTAGTGGTAAGTAGAGGGCATAGTGATTGTTATACATATAGCATGTGTATTAGGGTGTCTTTTATTTGGGGTCAAATTTTATAATACACATTTTTGTAAATCTGACCTTCTTAAAATTTTCCATTTCCAAAAAACTGCCTCGTATATAGTTTTGTTGCTTGCTAGAGGTGTCGCAATGATCTCCACGTTGGCTTAAGAAACACCATAGGAAGTTTTTTAATCGGTACGATACTTAAAGGCAAAATCAATGGGAATATCTAAAGTTAGGCCAATCGCGTAAGACTAGATTAGCGTTGTCTCCATCCTTTTTGACCCAGCCATTCGAGAAATATTCCACTTCAAACCAGCGCCTGCAAAAGGGGGGTTCAGGGGATACATCGCACCCGGGCCTAGGGGGGCCAGGGCTAAAGAGGCCCGAAGAGTTTAGGTTTCCGCGTTAAGTTTTGGTATCGCACCATATCACCGTAATCCAACTTGTCTACACCAAAAATATCAGTCAGCCTATTCATTACTGGTAATTGGTCGCTATTTGCGCTACACAGCCTTTAGGGCATCCATATAGTGGCCGATTTGGGAATAATGAAGACCAAAAAAAAAAAAAAAAAAGGTCTTCACTCAGATTTAGTGCAGTTTTGTGAGCTCAAACTTTCCGCCCAAGTTACGAAGGGGTGGGCTCCATGGCCATTACACATGGCCTCCCACCCAAATACGCCCCTGGGAGATGGGTCTTAATAGAAATGGAAGAAAGACACACCATTAAGACCTTGCTTGCAGCTCTGGGGATAATTTCTAAAAAGTTGGTCAGGCATACCAAACTTTTACTGTTTTGTTTTTGTGCTAGCCATATCCAATCGAGTTTGTGATAATCGTTCATCTTCTTTAACATTCTCTGAAACTTTCACCTAGGCACATTTTGTGGTCAAACCTACGTTACGATCAAACAGGCCAGCAAATTTAAATCAATTGATTTTGTTCTGCTTTAAGTGATGTCAACATTGGAGTTCCACAGGGATTATCCTTATGGCCCGCTATTGTTCTTGTAGGTTGATAGTGCACCTTGCTTGTTTGCAGATGACATTTGCTTACTTGTATATGCATCTACCTTGGATTATTTAGAATGCTGGTTAATTATTATTGAACAAAATAAGTTAAGATTAGATAACAGCCAATAAGCTGACTTTAAATGCTAAGAAATCAAATCTACTTGTAATTAAGCCCAAACTAAACTCTGCTCCTGCTAAAATAAACTTAATCTGCCCTGCTGGATCCATGAAATCTTAAAAATTTTTAATGCAAGAATTTAAGAGTATTCCAGAGTTCAGAAGAAACCATTCTTTCCTAAGTTCAAAAAAGAGTATAAAATACTTTTTAATTGTTCTGTGCTAAGTGAAATTTTTTGTCTATTGTCCAACGTAGAATTTTCATTAGAAAGTCTTATTGCCGTTTTTTTGGTGTACCCTGTACCCATAGGTGGGCACAAGTCCGTTAATCGTTAATCCGTTAATAACGAAGCTAACTTTTTCTTGAACTCGTTAATCCGTTAAAAAGTTTTTTCATGTTAACGGACTAAATTAACTTCCGTTAAGTGCTGTAACGGACTAAAGTAACTTCCGTTAAGCTTTATTAACTTCCGTTAAGGTTTTTATCGTTAATATCTTGCACCTTTCATTTATCGCACCGGTACAAACCAACATGCACTGGTAACACTTGTTGCGTATAAGCACAAGTTTCATAGAAGAGAGCGAAGAAAGGAGCTCTTTTTTGTGGCAAATAACAAGCTGCAGCCTCATAGGTCTATTGATTATAGCTGATCACAATTTCCAAAGATTTTCCGATCGCAGCTTCGTTAGTGCATTTGAACTTATTTTTATCTTGAAATTATAGTAGACTGTAAAATGTAAAAGACTACCACAGCAATAAATATTTCCTTACAATCAGTTCAACAGCGTAAATACATGTTCTAGAAACGAGTGACAAGAAAAAATGTAAATTACACGCAAAATGTTAACGAATTAACGGACTTTATTAACTTCCGTTATCTAAAGTTGAAAATAACGGATTAACGTTAACGGAGGTGTGAAGTTTGTAAACGGACTAGTGGTTAACGAAGCTAACGTTTTGCATTAAGTTGCCCACCTATGCCTGTACCAGTTATTGCGGCTGCTCCAATTTTTTTGTTGTTTTTGCTGTTTTTCCTGTTGCTTAGTAACATTACGTTTTATTTATAGTATTGTTTGCCGCTTAGTACGAAAATGCATATTCAGCGACATTCTAATATGTCATTAACGTGACGGATAGATAGGGTGGCTGCCGACTGGAAGACCTTGCGGTCTCTTTGCAGCCACTGCATATTGCTTAATCTTTCAGCTGTTTATTTTTTTGTATTGATGGTTCCGACAAATAAATAACAAATCTTTGCCAAAAAAAAGCGTTAAATTAATCGGGAGCGTTTTTTCTCAGTATAACAAAAGTATAAAACTTGCAGCTTAGAAAGTGTAACATGTAAATTTTACAAAAACTTCGTTTTGTCGATTTAAATTGGCCAAAGTAAGAAGTTCTCAAACGAGAATGTTGTCTACTTCTGCGAGGAGCCGTTTCCAAATTAAACATTCTTAGGTATTGTAGTTGTGAATCAACCTGCTCTAGTGCAACTGAGTTTTTTTTTGTCTACCCAACTAGAACAAAATGCAGCCGAAATCAAGCAACAAACTTGACAAATTATTTTCCAGCCAAATGTCAACCATGCGTTGTAATAAAAACGATTTAAGTTCTCTGCAAATTAAACTGTTTTCACAGATCCTGCAGAATCTTTATCTGCCCCACCTTCATCTACCCAACCTACATCTGCAGATCCTTTACCAGCTAAGAGTCGTCATCCATTGCGAAAACTTTCTTCCGTTTCTGAGGAAAAATCGAGTAAGTACTGTGTCCTATGTAACTCCTAAACCAAAAGTTGGTTTTAGGTTGATGACGTAATCGTAGTGATGCCTGAGGATATTTTCAAAAAAAGTCATTTTTTGATGACGTCACAGGCGGTTTTAATTTTATACGTAGGTTTGTTTTCATAAACGTTTCATGACAAGTCAAAAATGGCCAAAAAATGCTCAAATTTTACAAAGTGACTTTGAAAATCCTCGAAATTAAGAAATCTCCCGTTACCTTTCGCAACGTCAAATATAGTTATTTAAGATGGTGTTGAACCCTTTCACCCTCCCCCTCGTGTAAAAAGTAACTGTTCGAAAATTATGAATAGAAGAGTTTAATCGGAGTGCAGCATGCCCGTTTTAGCGTGTTTATTTCAATACGGCGTAATTTTCATGCACGCAAAATGACAACAAGCTGCGTCTTTGTCAGTTTAACATTAATTGTGCAGCATAAAGTATAACTAATTTTACAAAATCGATTCGTGTAACAAGTAATTTAACGTAACTTTGTAACTGTTTCTAATTGGCCAAAGTTCGTTACACTGACTGATCAAGTTAAAAAATAAAACAGTGATGACTTAGCAACTGTTGTCGAAATTCTAAGATAGCGAAAGCACTCCTTATAGCTCGAGCTTGGTTATTAAAACCTACGAAAAACTGGTTTGGCCTTTGACCAAAGCTTGATGTTAGCCAAAACGTACGTGGCAAAAAACACTGATGTAACATTCAAGCTTATCTGAATTAACAAAAGAATTACATATACAGCATGCTGATTTCATATGGCCAGTGCTGCCATGGCATTCTTATTTCTAAGTTTTGTCCTTATTTTGATGGTCTTTGTCTTAAATATTTTTGTCGAAGTTTTCGAAGAAATGTCCTTATTTTAACTTGTGTTTCCATTCTTTTTTTTTTTTGAAGCAGAGGTTCTGATGCCGGGCACTTAGACTGCCAATTCAAAAAAATGCTAGATTCTTAGGAGAAAACCTTTTTTTGGTCTTCGCCCTGTTTTGGGACCAAAAAAAATTTCTCCACGACCAAAACAAATTTCTCCACTCAAAATCAGTCCGTTTTCCTGCCCAAAATTAGGTAAGAACAAAAAAAAAAAAGTCTTCACTCCACTTATGGCCCAAAATCAGGCGAAGACCAAAAAAAAAGGTCTTCACTCAAATTTAGTCCAGTTTTTGGCCGAAAAAAGAATCCATAGTTACAAAAGGAGGTGCCATGCGAATTATACTGTCCTGACGACTCAAAGGGGTCATAGCTCCATGCCCCCCCCTAAATACGCCCCTGCCTTTATATCTTCAGAGGTTAGCTTATTCAAATAACATCGAATTATTCTAGTACTTCAGTGAATTACAACGTACAGCAAATTTTTTTTTTTTAACGTCAATAAAAAAGATTTTTTACAACATTTTGATTCATAAATTAACTATTGCAATAAAAAAGATAATTAAATAAAAAACTCGATGACGTGTAACTTCAGGCGTTTTTTATAATACTTTGTATCCCTGACTTAACATAAAAATAGGTCTGCAGAAATACGCAATTTACGCATGTTCAGAAAGCAAGCCAACACGCGTATTTTTTTCAACTGTAAAATATTTTTGGTAAAACAACCTTTACTTGCACACTGCTCGGCCTTCGACTCTAATGGGAAAACGTAAAAAGCGTTTTTTTTTTCAAGGACACGAACGACGCATTGCCTGTTTTTAAGGGAAACCACGGGTCGGCAATTTTTCGGTACAAACCCGATGTTGCTAACTAAGCTATCGACGCAATTTGATGTGTTGATAAAGGATGCATTTCAAGCGCATCGTTGATGGTGGTTTTAGCTGCCAGCTGCTAAGCCAATTTCTTAGTTTTTGGAAAAAATATACATTAGCCACCTGAATGATCTTTCGTTTGTTTCTAGAGCCATTGTTTTAAACCTTGCACACAAGTGTGAAATTTTGGAATAAATTGACTGCAAAAATTTTGACATCTTCCTCAACTATTCAGTCGCCAATCTTTGCAACAGCATTAAGAGTTTAGCAAAAGAGTTCATAAAAAGTTATTGATTTGATAAACATACTCCTATATCTATCTCTATTGTCGTTTAGCTATTGGCTAAATAGATTGATCAAAGACATATTTCTTTGGAAAAATACTCCCTCGAAAACCGAAAATGCTAAGGCGCTAAGTTCCTAATTTTTTAATTTTCTGTTTTTCACTTGTGAGCTAAGACTCAATAACAGAGGGAGGCCTAAGACTCAATAGCAGATGGGTGAGTTGTACTGCGGTTTTTGACGCACCGTGTGAGGTGTTTTGCAACGACCAACGACCACAAGTGAATTTACGACCCAAGGTTTACGAACCATTATCGTTATGTACTCTATACAGTACGGGTATATTTATTTAAACATTATTTAAACGAGTATATTTATTTAGAAGTCCCGGGCATTTTAAGAGAGCTACTAAGATCTTACACAACAGGATGACTTTACCATGCTAAATTCAATTCACGAGCTTCTTCAAAAAAATATCAATAGGTTTTCCTCTGGTGATTATTATACATTTTTCTCGGAAGTTGCTCTTGAAGCTTTCCAATTTGAAGCTGAATCTGGATCAATTGCAGCTCTTGATTGGGCACTTACGCTGGTGGAAGCACTTGGTGACTATGTAAAAGATCAGTTTGAACAATACGTTATTCTGGTAGATATCGGATTCACAATGTATAATTACGTTAGAGATACAAAGATTCGTTACTCTATGCTAGACGAGGAACAACGTCGTTTTTTCAAGCTCTTCGACCGCTACAAAAAACTTGTAAGCAAGTTATCAACAAATTTTCTGGTTTATGACCAATGGCACCTTGGATATCTAGCAGATGCAATACACGTTTCCGTTGTTGCATCAAGTAATAGACTGAGCCACAGTAAAACGCATCGTTCGTATGCCAAAGAGAAGCTAAATAAAGCCTTGAAGTATCGGTTAAATAATCCCGATATGAAATATCCATCCATTCTCGCGGGTTTGCTGTTGTATTACTCGGGCAAGCTGGATTATCTGAACGAAGATTTTGAATCTGCTTGGACCGCCTATCTCGATGCCATGCAAAACCTTAAATGTTTAGCAAAGAATGAAGGAAGTACAGCATCCTACTATTATGATGTTTTTTACGGTGAGTATGAACTTATTATTAGAGCCACTCTACGAATTACATTAAATATTTGTCATGATAGCGATTCCAAAGTTTGATTTAGCCGGAGCGATACAACAGTTGTGCTTGTCATGCTTGTGGTTTTTGGTTTGTTGTCAATCTTTTTTTCGTGCAGCTACATACTTCGTGCAGCTACATCGAGCTCCCCCATTGGCTTGTGAAGTATGCAAAATCGCACCTTTTTGGTGGTTTTGAGGGCAATTTTTTGTGAAAAAATAAAAATAGCCCCCCATAGGAAAACAGCCAGTGGCGGATTTAGGGGAGGGGATGGGGGGGATGCATCTCCCCCCACCAGCCTAAAAGTTACGATTTTGGCCGAAAAATCAGCCTCTATTTTAAATAATTCGGCTCCATTTCGGGATGCATCCCCCCCCCACCGACCTAAACGTAACGAATCCGGCCGAAAAATCAGTCTGAATTTTGGTGAAGACCTAATTTTTTTTTGGAGACCACCTGATTTTGGGCGAAAAAAACGTTTGAATTTCCGATTTCGGCCGAAAAATCACTCTCAATTTCGGTGAAGACATCCAAATTTTTGAGGTTTTGGCTTCAAATCCCCCCCCACCAAAATTTTCTGGATCCGCCACTGAAAACAGCCCCCCCTCAAACGTTTGGATTTCCGATTCGGGCCGAAAAATCAGCCTAAAATTTGGTAAAGACCTTTTTTTTTTTTTTTTTGGTAGGACAAAACGTTTGAATTTCAGATTTCGGCCAAAAAATCAGCCTCAAATTCGGTGAAGACCTTTTTTTTTTGGAGACCACCTGTTTTTGGTCGGAAAAAACGTTTGAATTTCAGATTTCGGCCGAAAAATCAGCCTCAAATTCGGTGAAGACCTTTTTTTTTGTTTTTGAGCGGAAAAAACGTTCGAATTTCCGAGCTTTCCGAGAAATTTCGTCTCAATTTTCGGACAAACCGTGTGAAACTGATTCAAGAACAATGAAAATTTTGGTCAAGGTCGTTTGCACACTTTTCAGTCTTTCAAAATAGCCCCCCCCCCCCCCCCCCCCCCCCTTTTCCAAATTCTGGCTACGCGCCTGATTCTGGCACATATGATAAAACAAGCAAAATAAGTAGAAGCACAAAATAATTATTAACAAAAAAATTAGCGATTTATTCCAGTGGGCACAAAACGTCTAAAAAACGTTTAAAGCAAAATTGTCTATTTTGCAAAATGCACAAAGTTGAATAGACATCTTTACAAAGACGTCGAAAATACGCAAAATTAAACACTATGTATTCGACGTCTTTGCAAAGTCGTCTTTTCAACCATATGCATTTTTGCAAAAAAGACATTTAGAAAAAAGTTAAACCATCTAAATTACATCTTCTCATAAATCTAGACCATGTTTAAACGTTTATTTGACAAATTTTTTGCCCACGAGGATGTTTATACAGTATTTAAAGCACGTTGTTGCAAAAGTTGATAAATGACATTTTTCATTGAGTTTTTCATAGATTTTAATTTATTTACTAAAACTAATTTTCCTGAGAAAAAACTGTTTCAATTTTCAATTAATTTTTGGAAATAAATAGCTTAATATGTCGCGCTTGACAACAGGGCCAAATGGAAATTTAAAACTTAAACGCGATTTACTTGAAACAGCGAAATGCGACTTATCAACTTTTGCCGAAACATGCTTCCTTTGAGTTTTTATGATAAACGCATGACGCGCATTTACATTTTCTTGCTTTGCCTTCACTACCACTGGAGAAGGCTTTTTGGTCAATTTAATTAAATTCTCTACGTGCTGAACGTTACGGAATTTCCACTGCGTAAGCGTTTTTTTTTCAAAACTGCTAAAGTGATTGGCGCAAGCAAACTGGGGACAACAACTGTCTGATTTCAGACCTTTCCGCCGGCAAACCGTGGGCAACATTTGTTTGATTTCAGACCCAATTGCAGTGCAGACTACAAACAAAATGTAATCATTTCCGATAATTGTTTTTGTTGCAGATCTGTGCGACTTGTTTGTTGAAAAATTGAATACAGAAGCTAATGATGAGACAATGCACAGACTATTCATAGAAGTGGATGCCTTAGTTCTAGAAATGAATCCTATTAATCCAGAAAGCAAGAGATATTTGCAACGATTTGGTGCTATGCATATTGGTGCTATACTTAGCGAAAGAGCAACAAGCACAGCTAGCAACCCTCCAAACGTTGAGAATTTAAAGGATTTAATTGATGACAAAGGCATCCCTGCTGACTGCGCTTTTACGATTTGCAATTTCGTTGATGCAATTCACTTTTTTGTAGGAGTAAGCAAGTCCTACATTAAATCAGTCAGATTTTTGGTCTTTAAAAACTATGCTTACGGACTTCAAAGAGTAAAACGGTTTGCTTTTTTTGCAAATGTATTTGCATGTTTGCACTACGATACTTTTCGTACAGAAAGCGAAGATATTCTTCAATTTGGCGAATACCCTTGTAGCACGTTTAATGACAGCAAGCAAAAAAATATGCCGGAAGTTCGCATCTATGTTGCATTCATCAGGCTAATTTTAGCGGATCTCAGAAAGCAATTAGGATATGAAAAAACATCTCTTGAATACATTAAAAAAGCGAGCATTTTCAGAGATGTTGCTGTGCATAGCCCGAGCTTGATAGGCTTGTGTGATTTTCTAAAGCTTTTCTCCGAAATGATCAATGATGAAAAAGCGAAAGTTAAACCAGAACAACTGGAGCAAAGTTTCCTGATGCTTCCAGAGTGCAAAGAAAAATACAACAAAGCTATTTGCGCAAGCCGTCATTACAAATTTTCTTCTAATTCTCGTCTTGTAAAGTTGTGGTTAAAAAGGCTTGATCCAAAGAACACCTTTGTGACCACAATACGTCTACACGAATAAAAAAATTTGCAGCTGCAGTACTTTCTGGGATCTTTTGTATAACCGTGTGTGTCAAGTAGTTCGTGTTTAAAATACTTTGTTCGTGTTCGTGCAGTGCAATTTTCAGAGTTGCGTAGAAAATATTTTTTTGCATATTTCGGGTGAATCGCACTGTTTTCAGTTGAATGCCTTGTTGTAATTATATGTTATCATTAGCAAGCAACATCAAAGGCTACGTTTAACTAGATAAAGGAAACTAGAACGTGACATCGCAAGCGATATTCGGGTACCTAGATTCAGCCAACTTCCAAAGTAACAACAAAAAAGTATCCCCCCCAATATACAGTATATCTCCATCTCCCCCAATATACATCTGCATCTCCCCCAATAATTTGACTCTGGTCTGCATCTGGTGCGCTGGATGATGTTTGGAGCAGACTTTTCGGTCTTGAATTAGGGGAAAAACAGTCTTCCATGTTTGGTGAACACCTTTTTATTGGGGGGGGGGATGGAATTCCGCGACGCTTTGGGCCGGAAGTCCCTATGTTTTTTCCGGGCAAAGTTACGAATTCGACAACAAGAGGCCAAAAACGCTTTAACTTTGAAACGGCAAAAGGTAGAAACTTTAAATTTAAAATTTAAATGGGGCACATAATGAATCCTTCTTCTCAGTCCTGTGATACGGGTTTCCGAGCCAAAAACTGAAATGCCAATTGTAGGTTTAAACAGCTCTAGCTAGAAAACTAATTGCACGAGTGGAATAAAAGTTTTGAATTTAGAAACGTCAGGGCAAGCAGTTTCGGCTCCAAAAAATAAATTATGACGATTTCGATACTTTTTTCTTTAATGGGATTTCCGCGACGCTTTGCGTCAGAAGTCCTTAATGTTTTTTCCGTGAAAAATTAGGAATTCATAAACAAAGTTTGAAAACCTATAACTTTAACTTGGAATTTAGAACTTAGATAGGACACATTTGAATCCTTCTTTGAGCAAATTTTGGAGGCAATCGGTCACGTGATACTGGTTTCCGAGCCAAAAACAGAAATGAAATTGTAGGTTTAAACAGCTCGAGCTCGAAAACTAATCGCACTAGGGGAATAAAACTTTCGAATTTAGAAGCGTCTAGGCATGCCCTTTCAGCTCTCAAAAAATAATTTATGACGATTCCAACACTTTTTTTTTTCTTTATTTATTTATTTATTTATTTATTTAAGCAAATCACATTATGGGAACGAATACTCCAAAACCACCAAAGCTAGAAACTTGAAATTTGGACAGGTAATAAGTCTATACATGAACTTGCGTCCCTGCAATTTTGGTGGCTCTACGTCTCGTGGTTTGGGGCAGATGCACCCTAAACTTGTGACAGCGAAGTTTATGAAGTGATTTTAGTCAAATACGCGCGCTGCTGCCGTGGCCAATTGGTTAAAGGCGCCAGTGTTGAAACCTAATACCTGGGTTCAATACTCTGTTTGGTCATCGCTTTTATTAAACCAATATTATATTGAATTTAGCGTATTAATTTTTTTTTCGATTACGACAAAATTATTTATGATAATTTTTGTTTCACGCTAGATATGATCAAAGGGTATCAGGTTTCATTCTCTGTGAAGGCATCCTAAAAATCAGCTTCCAAAGACCATAAACTAGCACGCTAGTTTCTTTTGCTGCCACTAAAAATTTTAATCACAACAATATTTTGACGTACTTTGGATGGTAGACACCTACGCTCGTGTGCTGCCGTGGCCGAACGGTTAAAGGCGCCAGTGCTTAAACTTAAGACCTGGGTTCAAGTATCTACTTGGTCATCGCTTTTATCAAACCAACATTATATTAAATCTAGCATATTAATTTCTTTGTTCGATTACGACAAAATCGCTTTGAATGTTTTTTGTTTGACACTAGGTATGATCAGACGGTGTCAGGTTTCATTCTCTGTGAAGACGCTCCAAAAAGCACTTTCTTAACACCATAAGCAAGCACACTACTTTTTTTGGGTGTCTGTTGACATTTTTAGGACAAAATTATTTTGACATAATTTGGGGGGACCAATCCCGCAAAACCCCCAAACGGACCAAAACAAATATCATTTTTTCACGGCTTAAGCTAGGGTGCTACATCTTTGATATCACGAGACAATAAAGAGACAAATACCCTGACATAGTTTGATGGTACCACCCTCTCTGAGACCCCCCCAAACAACCACTCCAAATATCACTTTGTTGAACGACTTAGCATAGGGTGCCAGTGTTTTTTGATATCAGTAGATATTTAACAGACAAATATTTTGATGTGGTTTGGGGGTACCATTCATCCTCGGGAACCAAAATGGACCCCCCAATAATCAATTTTTTGAACGACTTAATTTAGGGTGCCAATGTTTTTTGATATCAGTAAATGTTTAAGAGACAAATACTTTGACGTGGTTTGGGGGTACCACCTCCCCTTGGGGACCCCCAAAAATTAATTTCTAATTGGCTCAAGCTAGAGCGCTAGTTTTTTTTTGATATCAGTACATATCTAAAAGATGAATCTTTTGACAACGTTTAGAGGTATTACTCCCCGAGGACCCCCCAAAATTGATCCCCCAAAAATTAATTTTTTGTTTGGCTCCAACTACGGTGCCAGTTTTTTTTGATATCAATACATACTTAACAGACAAACATTGTGACAAAGTTTGGGGGTGCTAACCCCCCTCGGGGACACTCCCAAATAAACCCCCAAAAAACAATTTTTTGAACGACCTAATTTCCGGTGCCAGTGTATTTTTATATCAGTAGATATTTAGAGGCAAATAGTTTGACAGAGTTTGGAAGTACCACCTCGCTGAGGCCCCCCTCCAAATGGACCCCCCCAAAAATAATTTTTTTAATGGCTCAAGCTAGGGTGCCAGTGTTTTTTGCTGTCACTAGATATTTAAGATACAAATATTTTAACGTAATTTGGGGGTATGGCGCCCCTCGGCGATCCCCCCCAAAACCAGTCTTTTGACAGACTTAATTTATGGTGCCAGTGTTTTTTGATATCAGCAGTAGATATTTTGGAGATGAATATTTTGACATAGTTTGGTGGTGCCCCCCCTCCCCCTCCGGGGACCCCCCAAAACAAACCCCCAAAAATCAATTTTTTGATTGGCTCAAACTAGGGCAATAGTTTTTTTTAATATCAGCACATATCTAAGAGACAAATGTTTTGCCATCATTTGGAAATACCCCCCCCCCCCCCGGGAACCCCCCCCAAACTGGACCCATCAAAGATTAATTTTTTGTTCGGCTCAAAATAGGGTGCCAGTTTCTTTTTTTTTTTTTATATCAACAGATACTTAACAGACAAATATTTCAACATAGTTTGAGGGTGCCACTTCCCCTCGGAACCCCCCCAAGTGGACCCCCAAAAATCAAATTTTTGCTCGAACAAATCTACGATGCCTATGTTTTTCACATTATTACATATTTCAGAGACAAACATTTTGACCTAGTTTGGGGTACCACCCCCTGACGACCCCCCAATCGGACCCCCTAAACACCAATTTTTTCAACGGCTTGATCTAGAGTTCTACTTTTTATTTGATATTATGAAACACTGAAGAGACTAATACTTGGACATACTTTGAAAGTGCCAGCTCCCGAAAATCCCCAAATGAGCCCCACGAAAATCGATTTTTGAACGACTTAATCTAAGTCTTCAGTCTTCTTGATACTAGTAGGTACTTAAACGACAAAAATTTTGACATAGTTTGGGGGTACCACCCCTCCGGAACCTTCCCAAATGGACCCCAAAATTTAATGATTTTGAACGGCTTGAACTTGAACGCTAGTTTTTTTGGATACCAGTAGATATTTTAGAGATAAACTTTTATACACAGTCTGGGGACACCAAACATCCATCCAAAAAATCACTTTTTTTAAAGCTAACTTTTACTAAAACTCTGAAACCACCAAAGCTAGAAACTTGAACTTTGGAGATATGAGAAGTCTATATATGAAGTTGGCAACTGCATTTTTGGAGTTGCACGTCACGTGGTTTGTGGCAGACGCACCAAAAACGATAACGAACTTTAATACATGATTTTAATGATTGATTTTCTTCATGCATACACATGTGCTACTGTGGCCTGGTGCTTAAACGCGCCAGCATAGGAAACCATTGTGATTGAATAGACCTGGGATCAATCATCTAGTTGGCCATCGGTTTTCTAATTCCAAAATCATATTGAATCTAGCACTTTTTTTGATTAAAACAAAATTGTTTTTAAATTGTTTGTTTTGACATTAGATATGACCAAAGGGTATGCAGTTTTATTTTCTACAAAAAATCCCCCCAAAATCAACTTTTTTAACGGCTTAAGCTAGGGTGCTAGTCCTTTTGATATCAGTAGATATTTAACAGACAAATACCTGAACATAGTTTGGGGGTACTCTCCCCCCAAAAATATCCCAAACGTCATTGCGTTGAACGGCTTAAGCAAAGGCTCCAGTTTTCTTGGACTCAATATGGGGGTACCACACCCCAGGAAGATCCCAAGTGAACCCCCCAAAGATCAATTTGTCGAACTTAAGCTAAGGCTCCAGTATTTTTTACATCAAAACATATTTAAGAGACAAAAGTACTCCCCTTCGGAACCTTCCCAAATGAACCACACAAAATCAATTATTTTAAATGGCTTGAGGTAGGGCGCTAGTTTTTCGGATATCAGTAGATACTTATCAGACAATTTCAAATTTTTTACATGGTTTGGCGGTACCAACTCCTAAATGAACCTCTCAAAAATCTCTTTTTGAAAACTACATTTACCAATTGATTTTAGTCAACTGGGTGCATATGCTGAGCTGACATAATCATTAAAGGCGCCAGGGTTTGGAATTGTCGTGATTGAACTGAGCTGGGTTCAAATACTTAGTCGGACATCGGTTTTACCCAAACCACAAATGATTTAGAATGAACATTTATTTTTTTTGGGACAAAATCGGTTTGATTGCATTGCATACGATAGAGTTTTACAAAAATATCGGTAACCTTCAAAGTATGAAGAGGAAAATGATGGTGAAATGGAACTGGCGGAAATCCCGCAGTATTATTTTCCTCCGCGTAAATGAACATCTAGTTTATTTATATATTTGTTTATTAAGCAAATCACGTTATGGTGACAAAAACGCCAAAAACACTAAAGCTCGAAACTTGAAATTTGGACAGATGATCAGTCTATACATGAAGTTGTGTGCCTACAATTTTGTAGGCGCTATGTCACATGGTTTGGGGCAAATGCACCCTAAACTTGTGACAGCAAAGTTTATTTAAGTGATTTTAGTCACAAACGCGCGCGTGCTGCCGCGACCGAATGGTTAAAGACGCCAGTGCTTGAAATCTAAGTACTGGGTTTAATTATCTAGTTGGCCATCGCTTTTTTCAAACCAAGATTATATTGAATCTAGCATATTAATTGTTTTTTTTTTGATTACGACAAAATCGCTTTTAATAATGTCACGAACAATAATTTTGAATGCCTGAGATATGATTATTTGCTGTAATTTAACGTGTACGTGACTGATTTACTACTTTTGCCACTTTTTTTGATTTAGAATATTCGAGCTATTCAGGATAATTCCTTTCTAGTACATTCTGCTATTTTCTGCAGTTATCGATGTTTGGGTTGTTTACGACTCTTAATTGCTATATTTAGACTTGAAGTTTGTGACATCATAATTATGTCAAAATTTGTTTATCATAAGCTCGTGTATTTTTTCTATTGTGACGTATCAAGGATTTTTCTGGGATATTCGATAGCTTTTGTCAAAGTATACTGTAAATAGGCAGGTCGTTTTTCATTCATTATTCTAATATTCTAAGAATGGGTGATTTTAAGCATTATAGTTTCGTAGACAGTTAAGCCGAGTTTGCGTATCTGGGGTTGGCTCGTATAGCCGTTTAGTAAGAGGTGTGAGAGGAGCGATTTTGCTCAGTGAGTTGGTTTGTGTTTCAATCCTAAATAGAAGTTTTAATTTAAGATTGGTGTGCTGCTTTCTGAGATTCAAGAAGCTAAAGGAACTATCAACTGCCACTTTCGATTCGTCAATTAACATCTCAGTCGTTCTCTAGTTTCAGTCGACCTGGGCAATTCTAGAGATTAAAGGTTGTACTCTAGCCAAGTATCAACGATCGCGACAAATATGTTTTGCTTGACACAAGATAGGATCAGAGGGAATCAAGTTTCATATTCTCTGTGAAGACGCCCCCAAAATCAGTTTTTTAAGACCTCAAGCTAGAGCGCTAGTTTTTTTTGCTATCAGTAGAATTTTAAAAGCCAAAATATTTTGACATAGTTTGTTGGTAGTCACTTACACGCGCATGCTGCCGTGGCCGAATGGTTAAAGGCGCCAGTGCTTGAAACCTAAGTCCTGGGTCAATTATCTAGTTGGCCACCGCTTTTATCAAATCAAGATTATATTGAATCTAGCACATTAATTTTGTTTTTAGATTAAGACAAAATCGTTTATAATATTTTTTGTTTGACGCTAGGTACGATTAGAGGGTATCAGGTTTTATTCTCTGTGAAGCCTCCCCAAAAATCACTTTCTTAACACCACAAGCTAGTGTTCTAGTTTTTTTTGGTGTCAGTAGAAGTTTAAAAGACAAAAATCTTTTGACGTAATTTGGGGTTACCAAACCCCTGCCCTCAAATGGACCCCGAAAAAAATCAATGTTTTTGACGGCTTAAGCTAGGGTGCTACTTTTTTGATATCAGTAGATAATAAAGAGATAAATGCTTTGCAATAGTTTGGATGTACCACCCTCCCGAAGACCCCCAAATGGACACCTCAAATATCGATTTTTTGAATGGCTTAATTTCTGGTGCCAGTGTTTTTTGATATCAGTACATATGTAAGAGAAAAATAATTTGACGTGGTTTGGGGGTACCATTTCCCTCGGAGACCCCCAAAATGGCTCCCCAAAATCAATTTTTTGAATGACTTAATTTAAGGTGCTTGTGTTTTTTGATATCAGTAGATATTTAGCAGACAAATATTTTACGTGGATTGGGGGTACCACCTCCCTCGGGGACCCCCCAAAAATAAATTTTTAATTGACTCAAGCTAGGACACTAGTTTTTTTGATATCAGCACCAATCTAAGAGGCGATTATTTTTGACTTAGTATAGGGGTGCCACCTCCCGGGGACCCCCCAAAAAAGACCCCCAAAAATTAATCTTTTGATTGGCTCAAACTAAGGTGCCAGTTTTTTTTTGATATCAACAAATACTCAACTGACAAATATTTCGACATAGTTTGGGGGTGCCCCCCCGGGTGCCCCCCCAAAGAAGACCCCCAAACATCAACTTTTTGAACGACCAAATTTTCGGTGCCAGTGTTTTTTGATATCAGTAGATGTTTAAGACACAAATATTTTGACAGAGTTTGGGGGTACCCCCCGGGACCCCCCAAAAAAAAACAAAACAACAATATTTTGAATGGCTCAAGCTAGGGTGCCAGTGTTTTTTTGCTGTCAAGAGATATTTAAGAGACAAATATTTTAACGTGGATTGGGGGTACCACCCCCCTAAGGGATCCTCCTAAAAACCAAATGTTTTGACTGACTTAATTTACGGTGCCAGTGTTTTTTGATATCAGTAAATAATTAAGAGACGAATATTTTCACCTAGTTTGGGGGTGCCACTCCCCTCCCCCCGGGCACCCCCCATATAGACCCCCCAAAAATCAACTTTTTGATTAGCTCAAGCTTGAGCACTATCTTTTTTTAAATATCAGCCCGTATCTAAGAGACGAATGTTTTGACAGTGTTAAGGGATACCACCCCCCTGAGACCCCCCCAAATGGACCACCCAAAAATTAATTTGTTGATTGGCTCTTTAGTGGTGAGTACGCAATGAGTCTCGACACGTAGTTTTTTAAGTATTTAATGATAATAATAACAATAACAATAATAATAATAATAATAATAACGACGACATAAAGCAAAGCAGCGGTATATATACAGCGAGTAAACAAAGAAAAGCGAGAGCAAAAACAACATTAATTAAATTCCTTTTGTCTCGCAATATCCGTTTATTACGCAATACCACCCATAGCAATGAGCGATATGTGCCAATAACCGGATGCTGCAGACAATTATACAAGGTCAAATGTTAAATTCCACCACAGCTCAAACTTGGGGGCCATTTTTTTTGCTATCAACACATACTTAACAGACAAATATTTCAAAATAGTTTGAGGGTGCCCCCCCTTGGGGATTCTCCCAAAGTGGACCCCAAAAAATCAATTTTTTGCACGACCAAATTTACGATACCTGTGTTTTTGATATCAGCAGATATTTAAGAAGCAAATATTTTGCAGAGTTTGGGAGTACCACCCCCCCAGGGACCCCCCAAAGATCAATTTCTTGAATGGCTTGAGCCAGAGTTCTAGTTTTTTATTTTGATATTACGAAATACTGAAAAGACAAAAAATTGAACATATTTTGAGAATGCCACCTGCAGTGGTGTAAAGTAACGAAATATTTTTACTTGAGTAGATTACTCAAGTAGTTTTTTTCGGTAACGAGTACTTTTTGAGTATTTTTTTAGTGGCTACTTTTACTTTTACTTAATTAGTTTTGGAGTGAAGTAACGCTACTTAAGTAGCATTTTGATTTAGAAAAGTACAAAGTACTGTAGTTTTAAATTTGAACCACAAATTCGTCCGAACAATCGACTTTATTGCGCAATTGTTTGATTAGGAAAAAGCTTGACGTTCTTCGTGGCCGACTCTTGGAAAGTCAGAACGACTTTCTCGGACAGTTAGATGGCAATATCAACCACCAACCCTGCAGCCGCAAGAAGCTCGAGTCATTAATGTACAGAGCAGGACAGCGCTGTTTCAAGCTTTTAGCTTTCATCAGCAGCCCTCAGCATATCTAAACCAAAGGTATTCTTTGAGTCACCACGAAGGACGCAAGTTTTTTCAGTTTTGATTTTCTTGGTCACGCAGAGAGGGAGCTCTTAAATTAAGAATAGCTTATAGCTGTCCTTAATATAAGAGCCCATATGTGTTTTACTGGTTGTTTGCGAAGTACCACAAGCGAAAAATTGATTATTTCTTATAAACCCTCTGTCACTCTGCATGCCGTTAAGGTTTGACCAATCTGGCCAAAAGATGTCTGGGGAGTAACTTTGGTTTAGATATGCTGAGGGCTGCTGATGAGACCTTAAGGCTCAAAACAGCGCTGTCTAGCTCTGCATAAATCAGCTAAGTTAGTTGTATTTTCCTCCTTTTTTGGCTGGCAACTCTTGCGTCAGAGGTCAGATCATTACGGCAACTGCAGCAATGCCTTTTTTCTACGGGTGTGAGTACGTACCAGATCCAGTCTGGAGAATAGCAGTTCAAGATGGTTGTAGTTTCACTTCACGTTCGTTGGTTGATGTCTACCCTTCGCCGCATGCTGGCATGGACCTTTACTTCATCAAAAGCAAATCATGAAAGAAGCAAACCAAGATATAACTTAAATTTGCGAAAAATGTGTTCTATGATCACAAAACGTTTCTATAGCTAACTTTTACATAGTGAGCCAAAAATCACACACCGTAGCGGTGTATGCAATAAACATTATTGTACGGTGCTGTAATTTATTGTGCAACGTAATTACTAAATGTTCTTAACATGATGATCAATTTCATCTCAGTGGAGCGCGGACTATCAAAATGGGTTATCTACAATAAATTTGTGCGATTTAGTGACGCAATGTTTTTGAGGCTTCTGCATGCCTTCATATGTCGTGAAATAAAATTCAATTTAAAAAAATCCACAAAACATCATCGCAAAATATACTGAAATAGCTATGGAGCATGACTTTTGGCCCACCCTGTAAATTCAGCGGTAAGACAGGTCCACAAAGTTTTTAAATTTTGGCATAATTTAACAATGACAATGAATGAGTATTTGCGCAAAGATGTTATAAAGTGATTCCATGGCATGATTTTCAAATCTCAAAGTCTTGCTGTTGTTCTTTTTGATTAATTGTCTGGAATATAATAACAAAAAACTTGCGGCAATTTGTAATATTTATGACTTCTGGGAAAATTCGTAATTTATGACTTTTTGGGTTAGAAGACGAAGCGCTATGTGGCAGTGGTGTGAAGGTAGACGATCAGTGGTCTGTCCGATTAAATAGTTTGTTTTTTTTTTGATTGATTACTTTCGGAAATACTTCTACTTGAGTAGTTTTAACACGACTACTTTTTTACTTTTACTCAAATACTTTTTTGGTCAGTACTTTGTACTTTACTTCAAGTAGTTTTTTCGTCAGTAACGAAACTTTTTCTTGATTACAATTTTCGAGTGCTTTTTGCACCACTAGCCAACTCCCGGAAATCCCCAAATGAGCCCCACAAAAATCGATTTTTGAACGACTTAATTTAAGGCTTCAGTTTTTTGATATTAGTAGGTCTTTAAACGACAAAAATTTTGACATAGTTTGGGGGTACCACCCCTTCGGAACCTTCCCAAATGGACCCCAAACTTTAATTATTTTGAACGGCTTGAACTAAAACGCTAGTTTTTTTGGATATCTGTAGATATTTTAAAGATAAACTTTTTTACACAGTTTGGGGTACCAAACATCTATCCAAAAAATCACTTTTTTTAAAGCTAACTTTTACTAAAACTCTGAAACCACCAAAGCTAGAAACTTGAACTTTGGAGATATGAGAAGTCTATATATGAAGTTGGCAACTGCATTTTTGGAGTTGCACGTCACGTGGTTTGTGGCAGACGCACCAAAAACGATAACGAACTTTAATACATGATTTTAATGATTGATTTTCTTCGTGCATACGCATGTGCTACTGTGGCCTGGTGCTTAAACGCGCCAGCATAGGAAACCATTGTGATTGAATAGACCTGTGCTCAACCATCTAGTTGGCCATCGGTTTCTAATTCCAAAATCATATTGAATCCAGCACTTTTTTTTGATTAAAACAAAATTGTTTTTAAATTGTTTGTTTTGACATTAGATATGATTAGAGGGTATGCGGTTTCATTCTCTACAAAAAATCCCCCAAAATCAACTTTTTTAACGGCTTAAGTTAGGGGGCAAGTTTTTTTTGATATCAGTAGATATTTAACAGACAAATACTTGGACATAGTTTGGGGGTACTCTCCCCCCAAAAATATCCCAAACGTCATTGCGTTGAACGGCTTAAGCAAAGGCTCCAGTTTTCTTGGACTCAATATGGGGGTACCACACCCCAGGAAGATCCCAAGTGAACCCCCCAAAGATCAATTTGTCGAACTTAAGCTAAGGCTCCAGTTTTTTTGCATCAAGAGATATTTAAGAGACAAAATGCTTGACAGAGTTTTGAGTACTCCCCTTCGGAACCTTCCCAAATGAACCACACAAAATCAATTATTTTAAATGGATTGAGGTAGGCGCTAGTTTTTCGGATATCAGTAGATACTTATCAGACAATTTTAAATTTTTTACATGGTTTGGGGGTACCAACTCCTAAATGAACCTCTCAAAAATCTCTTTTTGAAAACTACATTTACCAATTGATTTTAGTCAACTGGGTGCATATGCTGAGCTGACATAATCATTAAAGGCGCCAGGGTTTGGAATTGTCGTGATTGAACTGAGCTGGGTTCAAATACTTAGTCGGACATCGGTTTTACCCAAACCACAAATGATTTAGAATGAACATTTATTTTTTTTGGGACAAAATCAGTTTGATTGCATTGCATACGATAGAGTTTTACAAAAATATCGGTGACCTTGAAAGTATGAAGGGGAGAATGATGGTGAAATGGAGCTGGCGGAAGTCCCGTAGTATTATTTTCCTCCTGGAAAATGGACATCAAGTTTTTTTGGTCTTCACTTGATTCGGGGAAAAAACTCTTCCATTTTTTGTGAAGACTTTTTTTTGGTTTTCACTTAATTTGCTTATGTGAAGAAATCGCAGTCAAGGTTCATCTACCCCAATGTTGAAAATGGGGTAAAATTGCAGATCATCCCCCCAATGCTCAACAAAGTTCGGCGCCACTGTTTATGCAATAGCTTGTGCCCCTGAGTTGTTTTTCATGCGTTTAAACCAGGAACGTGCGTCAGTTTAATCACATCAACTTAGAAGACCTCCGGCCTAGCAAGATTATCAGAGGTGGAGTCGAGGACACAAGGCTCGAGGCCAAGGCCAAGGCCAAGGACACAAAAAAAATCCGAGGCCAAGGCCAAGGCCAAGGACAGCCTTTCCGAGGACAGAACCTCTCGAGGCCAAGGACAGGAATGCTCGAGGCCAAGGCCAAGGACCAAGGACACAGCCGCAAGTGTTCTCCAAAAAAAAAGGTCTTCAAAAAAGTTTTCCAGACAATCTCCAATTTAAAGCCGTAGCCAGAATTTTTGATTGGGGAGGCCTAAACCACAAATCACATGCAATGACGTCATCAAAAATTTGCCTACTTTTCTCTTAACCAGGATTTTGCAAAGGGAGAGAGCCTCAACTAATATAGTTGAAAAGTGCAAATACGTAACTTTGGAGACGTTTTGAGAAAGCCAGTGTAACTCAAACGTATCACAGACGGAGGTCTGGGGGCGAAGCCCCCAGCTGTTTGGCGATTTTTGGTAATTTTTTGGTAAAAAAAGCTATTTTAATGCCATTGAATCACATTTTGCACATGTTTAGAATCATTTTAAAGCACTAAATTTTTGACATTTGAAAGCCAATTAGAAAAATTAAATTGTTTAATCCTCCTTCTAGTTGCAATTTAAGTTCAAAACACGTTTAACATCTTGCATTTTGGAGTTAAAGTTTAATTGTACGTGATTTGCTCCAGGTAGGGGGAAGTAAGGTGCATTGACTCGTGCAACATTTTAGCAGTAAATGAAAACCCACTCGAAGATTTTCCTTAGAGATTTTTGTTTTGACATGAAAATAGCCTGTTATAGAAGTGCATGTTTGGCCAGGCGGCCCAGGCTCCCTTTACTGAAGTTCAATGATTTGTTCAATCAGCATTTTCCATGGCTAATTTTTTAAAAAAGTATTTTGTGCGTAAAAACTGGCGAGGTGGAAGTGAATTTATGAATTGTTATTGAAAAATAGTGCAATAGATGGGTAGTTTCGCTTACTAACCATGTGTCAGGCGCGCCGCCAGAAATTCGCAATGGGGGGGGCTGTTTTGGGGTCTGGGAGCAAAGCCCCCAGCCGCCGGAGGCACGGGAGGTTGGGGGCGGAAGCCCCAGCGCTCGCAAATTTTGCATTTTTTTGCAAATAAAACTTAATTTTAGAGCTATTTTAATAAAAAATAATGCTGCTAAAACGTAGCATAGAAATTGCCAGCGCAACATGATTCAACTGGTTGCATTATCGGGCTATGAGGGAAGTGGCTAATGATAACATTGCAGTTCTCTTGTTTACATGCAGGTAAATCATAAAATCCTATTATTAAACAAAACTCACGCAAAGTAATCTATTTCGTCTGTATTTTACAAAGAAAAATAATCGGGGGGGGGCTAGTGGAAAGATATTTGAGAGAAGTGATTGGCAATTAAATAACACTGAGTAGCCACACCCCATCTTTATTTCTGTTATAATATATATAACATATAAGAGTTTATAATATATTTGTTGATAAAACCTGTGTTTGGCGTTTTTACTCTAGCGATCAAATTTGATTGCTTATTTTTGGGTATTTTCTAAAGTTTTCATTGATTGGTGACTTTAATTTTTGACAAATTAGACCCCTCTGAATGTATGTTTCAAAATATGCCTTAAATCACTTTTTAGTCAATTCCAGCGCAAAAGACAGTCTCAGAAGAGCTATAAACGTGGTGTTTTTCTTATTCTGCTTTTTGGTTAACAGGCCAATGGGGAGGATATAGCTTCCCCCCCGCCCCCAGCTACGCTACTGGCCATGTTATTGCCGATCCGGATTTCCATCGCGCTGGGCCCTTGGCACTTTGGAGATTTTCGCAATATCTTTCTGCCAAATGTAGTTGAAGACCATAAAAAGTCTTAAGATTTGAGCGCAGAGCCCTTAGCTGGTACTGCGCCGTAATGTGGTAAATCCGGCCTTGGTTAATGCATTACGTTCATAAAAAGGCTAGATGTGATCCTGAGATAGCAACTTTTAGGATGAAAACTATCCATTTCTTCCAGATTTACGTTTAAAATGGCTGGCAAAAATTGATTTTAAGGGGTCTCGGGGCCCTTGGTCTTCAGTATTGTTGTTTGCTACTGGTGTAAACGAAAAACGCTAAAAAGAAACTGAAACTGAAGAAACAATAGGCTTTTTTGTCACATTTTTGTCATTGATGAAATTTCAATTGGGGGGGGGGAGGCCCGCTTGGCTAAGCCTACGCTCCAATTGCGCAAAATAAAAAAGGTATTTACAAATTTTCTGCGAGGTTTCTGGCGTTTTCAACAAAATTTCAACTGTTCAAAAATAGTGCTGTCCTCGAGCCGAGGACAGGGCAATTTTCGAGGACCTAAGGCTTCGAGGCCAAGGCCAAGGCCAAGGACTTGAGGCTTCGAGGCCAAGGCCAAGGCCAAGGACTTCAAAATGTGTCCTCGAGGACGTCCTCGAGGCCAAGGACGTCCTCGAGGACTCCACCTCTGAAGATTATATATCGTAAAATACCTTGCGAAATTTTAAGGTTTTTGCCATAAAACGAACTCGCTACGATTTATAGTTTTTATGAAATCCGCAAGAAACTGCGCGAACCGCAAGTCGATTCTGATTGGCTACGCTCTGATGACGTAAGTCTGTACCTTGCCTTTCGCTCGTAGTCACTTATCTTGGGTCAGAAGACTGCAAGTAGGTTGAATATTTTAGGAAAGAATGTAATGCAAGCAATTCTGCTTAGAGTTTTTAGTCTTAAATGGCAAATTTGTGTCTAAACAATGTAATAGACGTGTTACTAACAGGTAAGTTTCCGCAATACTTTGTCTTAGCCTACTCATATTCAGCTACATATTGCATAGCATATGATATCACATAATAAAATAAGAGGCTACAGTACCTGTTTACAGAATGTCTGAACAGCAGCGTGACAAAAAATAATGGTTACTAAAACACTATTCAGTAAACCGACGACTAATCTGGGTATCTTGCACAGGTTGACTTGAACCGGTACCGGTCGGTTTTTCCAGTTATGTTATTGTGTACAGTTTACTGCCAGTATTTTCAACTGCGGATACAGTATTACGCTACATTTGTACAAAACTAAATTTACTTGAACTTTTGGTAGTTTCTGGAGCACCGTTCCGGTTTCCGATATGAAAAAGCTGCAGCACCGGTCGTTACAATCTATTGCTTTTTTCTCATTAATCTGAGTTAAATACGGCACTTTGACATATTCACGGCGTCGCTTTTTTTTCTTTAATCCGAGTTAAATACAACACTTTCACATATTCACGAGTGTGGTACCCCCAAATGTCCATCTATTTGTCTTAAATATCCTCTGATATCACAAAAACTTACACCCTAGGTTAAGCCGTTCGAAAAATTATTTTTTTTTGGGTCCATTTGGAAGGGTCACAGGGGTGTAGTACCCCCAAACTATGGCAAAATATTAGTCTGCTAAGTATTTACTGTTATCATAAAAAACTGGCACCCTAGCGGGAGCAGTTAAAAATTGATTTTTTGGGGTCTCATTTTGGGGGGTTCCCGGGAAAGTTGCCCCAAAGCATTTCAGGAGACAAAATTGCATATGCCGCTCATCCAATATTTTTACACAAAAATTAGATTTTGAAGTTTTGTGGTTTAGGAGAAGAAGAGTGTAAAAGATTTAGGAAGACAAAAAAGGAAAAAACAGGAAAAAAAGAGAAAAAAGGAAAAAAAAACTCATCGCGTCCAAAAAAACTGTTTGGTTGGGATGCGGTTGGTTGAGACTAATATCTGTGTGAAATATTTTTTGTGGTACTTAAGTCGTTTTAGATTGAGACAGCTTTTTATGCCAAACTTTCTGGGGGGTTTCGGGTCCTAAAGCCAAAGTCACGTGACTAATTTTCTCAAAATGTGGTACAAACGTGCAACTCATTAATCTCAAACTGCTGTCAAAATTTCATGTAGCTAGACCTGACCGTTCTCGAGTTATAAGCAAAAGTCTGAAATCTCACATTCATTAGTTTTAAAACGGCCGAGTAAAAACAAAGGAGCACGCGACGCAAGAGACAAAGGAACACTACGTCAAAATACTTGTCTGAATTAAAAATCTACTGTTATCACAAAAAACTGGCACCCAAAGCTCGACCGTTAAAAAAATTTTTTTGGTAGTCCTTTTTGGGGTTACGGGTGGTTGGTCCCACCAAACTATGTCAACCCGAAGTGATAGTAAACTTCTGTACGTCAAATAGTTTGTCTCTTAAACATCTACCGATATCAATAAAAGCGGTAGCCGTAGCTTAAGCCTTAGGAAAAAGTGATTTTTGGAGGTTTATGTAGGGACTTCCGGGGGAGGGGATGGTACTCCAAATTATGTCCAAGTATTTGTCTGCTAAACGTCAACTGATATCAAAAAAAAACTAAAACCCTGGCTTCAGGCGCTAAAAATAAAAATTGATTTTTGGTGGTCTATTTGGGGGTTCCAGATGGTTGGTGCTACCGACCTATGTCAAACTATTTTTCAATATATATTTACTGATAAAAAAGCGCCCTATAGCCTAACCGTTCAAAAACAGATTTTGGAGGTCCATTTGGGAGGAATTCCCCAAAGTATGCCTAAACTTTTGTCCATTAAATATCTACTGATATCAAAAAAGTGGAGCCTTAGATTAAGCCGTTCAACAAATTGACTTTCGTTGGGTTCATTTGAAGATTTGCGGGGGTGTGGCACTTTCAAGCCATGTCCAAGTATTTGTCTCTTTATAATTTTGTGATATCAAAAAAAACTAGAACTCTAGCTTAAGCCGTTCAAAAAATGTATTTTGAGTGGTCCATTTGGGGGTTCCGGTTGGCTGGTACCCCCAAATCATGTAAAACTATTTTTCAAGTAAATATTTACTGATACCAAACAAAAAAAAACTAGCACCTTAGAATAACCGTTTGAAAAGTGATTTTGGGGGTCCATTTGAGGGTTTTACGACCAAACTATGTCAAAATATTTTTGTCTTTTAAATTTCTACTGATAGCAAAAAAAACAAAAAAACTAGCGAGCTAGCTTAAGATGTTGAGAAAGTAAGGTTTGGGGAGGCTTCACAGAGAATCAAACCTGATACCCTCTGATCATATGTAGTGTCAAAACAAAACATATTAAAAGCGATTTTTTCCTAATCGAAAAAAATTAAATATGCTAGAATCAATACAATCTCGATTTGGTAAAAGCGCTGGCCAATTAGATAGTTGAACCCAGGTCTTAGGTTTTAAGCACTGGCGCCTTTTACCATTAGGACACGATATCATGCGCGTGCAAGTGCCTAAAATCACTTCGTAAACTTCGCTATCACAAGTTTTGGGTGCATTTGCCCCAAACCACGTGACGTAGCGCCTCCAAACATGCAGGAGCACAACTTCGTGTATAGAGGTGTCATATCTCTAAATTTCTAGCTTTGATGGTTTCGGAGTTTTTGTCCCCAAAAAGACATTTGCTTAAATAAATAAATAAACAAACAAACAAAGAAAAAAAAGTGTCGCAATCGCCTTAATTTATTTTTGGGAGCTGAAACTGCATGCCCAGACGCTTCTACATTCGAAACTTTTATTCTTCTCGTACGATTAGTTTATGAGCTAAAGCTGTGTAAACTTCTGATTGACATTTCAATTTTTGGCTTCGAAACCTGTATCGCGTAATCGATTGCCCCCAAAATTTGCACTTAGATTGATTCATATGTGCCTCATCTAATTTTTTTAATTTAAAGTTTATACCTTCAGCCGTTTCAAAGTTAAGGTGTTTTTGACCTCCGGTTGCCGAATTCGTAATTTTGCACGAAAAAAAAAACAGGGACTTCCTACGCGAAGCGTAGCGGAAGTCCCAATAAAGAAAAAAAAGTGTGGGAATTGTCGTAGTTTATTTTTGGGAGGGGAAACTGCATGCCCAGACGCTTCTAAATTCGTAACTTTTATTCTCCACGTGCGATTAATTTTCAAGCTAGAGCCGTTTAAACCTCCGATTGGCAGGAGGTAGTAAGTAGTAGTACGTTTATTTTTGTTTGGAAAGACGTCACCATGTTAGAAATAAAAGCACATACAACAAAACATAAATTGCAACTCTACTTATATGGCAGTTGTGTCTTTTTAGTGAGAGTCTGCGAAATGACCTTGGTCCAGTTCTGATAGAATTGGCACGGTCGTCAAGTGTGCAGCCTCTCACCGGGTTGCAATTTTATCAAAAATTTACTTATACAGAAAATGTTACATTTTCACAATACTGAAGATAAGAGTTCATCAGACAAGCAAAAAATAATCAGACAAAAAAATCAAAGAAAAAAAAACAAGACAAACAAAACCAAAGAAAAATCCGAAAAAATCAAAGCAAAGAAAATTCAAACAAGCAAAAAAATCAGACCAGCAAAAAAAATATCATCCACAAAAAAACAAACTCTGCAACTCTGCAACTATGCTTAGTGCTGATTGACATGGAAATATTTTTTATACGTTTAGTAAATGTACAAATATTCTGTTCAGCAAAATTTTTCAAGTCGGATGTTAATTCATTCCATAGTTTCGGTCCGACATATCGGATTGAACGCCGTGAGATGGTGTTTTTAAAACGCGTTAAGGAGTTTTAAAAACATTTCCATGTCAATCTAAAAACATTTCAATGTCAATTTAAAAATTTAAGAGGCGTATCTGGTAGAGTATGAATGAACATTACAAGGTGTTTCAAAGAAATCACTAAAATATTAAGGTAAGGAATTGATTTTAAATTTGCTCATAAACTTCAAGCCTTCTAATCTAAATATACTATTTAAGTTCAACAACTTTAATTCATTGTAGAGAAGAAGAAGCTTAGTTTTGTAAAGTGGTGCTTTAGAGATAATTTTGAAAATGTAATTTTGTTGAACCTAAATTTCGTTAATGTACTTTGCTGCGGAGTTTCCCCACGTGGAAACACCATATTGCTAGTGCGAATATACAAAACTGAAATATACTCATCTCAATATAGAAATTGGGGCATTATAGCGTAATTTACTAAAAATACCTCTAGCGATAGCAAGTGTTTTTACTACGCTTTGGGCTTGCATATCCCATGATAGTTTATTGTCGATATACACACCTAAATATTTTACAACATTTAATTCAGAAATCATTCCGTTACGAGCTCTGATGCAGAAATTATCGCTAGAAATATTATTAGCTTGTTTAGAAAACAAAACACATTTAGTTTTAAAGTAGTTAATAGTAAGTTTGTTACCTATGGTCCAATTTTCTACATTATGAATTTCAGACTCATTAATCAATTGAGACCTTAATAAGTCTTATCAGTGCATAACACCACAGCATCATCATCGTACAGTATTACTTTCGAGTCACAAGAATTAGGGAGATCATTAAGAAAGAAACGGCCCAAAGACGCTTCGTTGCGCTACTCCTATTGCGATAGGTAGCATGCTTGAAGTTTGATCATTGTTAATAGCATACTGCATTCTGTTGGACAAGTAAGATTTAAGCAAGCTAAATGCATGTCCTCTATAACACCTTAATACCTTGGCATTTCAGTTTTTAGCTCAGAAACCCACATCACGTGAATGATTGCCCCCAAAATTTGCACTAAGAATGATTATATGTGTCCCATATAACTTCTAAATTTTAGGTTTCTACCTTTAGCCGTTTCAAAGTTATAGCGTTTTCAACCTTTGGTTGCCGAACTCGTAATTTTGCTCGGAAAGAACATAAAGACTTCCAACGCGAAGCGTCGCGGAAATCCTAAAAATCATTACTAAAAAAGGAGCTATAATGATTTCGGTAATTCAGCGACAGGGAGGCGACAAAAAGACTTCATCGGTCAACAAGTTAAAGCAGCCACCCCCAGGGCTTACGAGAGGGGGGTTCAGGGGGTACATCGTACCCGGGCCCGGGTTTAGGGGGGCCCGGGCTTAGGGGGCCCGAAAGAGTTGAGGTTGTCGCGTCAAGTTTTGGACCAAATTTTTTTCTTCCTTGCCCAATTTCCGTCCCTGATTTTGGGCAAAAAATGGGACCAAGTTTGAGTGAAGACCTATTTTTTTTTTTGTTTTGCTCTTCACCTAATTTTGGGCAAAAAATACGACCATTTTGAGTGAAGACCTTTTTTGTTTGTCTGTTTGTGCTTTACTAAATTTTGGGGGCCCGGCATCGATCTTCGTACCCCCTGGAAAAATTTCTCTCTGAGGCCCTGGCCACCCCATATGTCAGCAATTCGAAGAGAATTGTTGAAAGTAAAAAAAAACAGCTAGTTTCAATTGCTCGACTAAATTGCGACAACAGATGGTCAAGCTCATCATCAGATGTACAATTTATTGTAAGAGATGTTCTTTGAGTTTGACTTGAAAGGAATGTTTGGGAAGATTTGTATTTGCATGGGTATTGAGTTCCACAGAGCAACACCCTGATACCTAATTCTACTTGGAAGCGGTTATAGAGCGATAAAGGGGAATATGAAATTGTTTATGTTTGTACGACTTGAAATCTTTACACTGGCTACCTGCACATCGCCGAATTCAATTCCTACTATTGCTTTTAACTTTTAAATGTTTGCATGGTCCGCACCTTCATACTTGACTGATTTGGTTTAGGTATCAAAGCCCACTAGACAACTAGAAGTTCATTTTCCTAATGAAAAACAATACGAGACTTCCACCAGTTCCTTTTCACCGGCATTCTCCCCTTCATACTTTCAAGGTCACCGATATTTTTGCAAAACTCACTCGTATGCAATGCAAACAAAGCGATTTTGTTTGATGAAAAAAAATGTGAATTTTTAATCATTTGTGGTTTGGATAAAACCGATGTTCCACTAAGTATTTGAACCCAGCTCGCTCAATCACGACAATTTCAAACACTGGCGTCTTTAACCGCTATGCCAGCACAGGACATGAACCCAGTTGATTAAAAGCAATTGTTGAAATTTAGCTTTCAAAAAGAGATTTATGGGAGGATTTTGGTAAGTTGGTACTCCAGATTATGTAAAAAAGTTGTCTGATAAATATCTACTGATATCAAAAAAAAACTAGCGCCCAAGCTCAAACCATTTAAAATAATTGATTTTGGGGAGTTCAAATAGGAAGGTTCCGGTGTGGTGGCACCCCCAAACTATGTCAAAATTTTTGTTTTGTAAATATCTATTGCTATCAATAAAAACTGGAGCCTTAGCTTAAGCCGTTTAACAAACCGTTCAACAAACTGATCGTTTAATCATGCTTTTTTAAGCAATTTCACCGTTTGATTTTAAAAGACTTTTATAATCAGGAAAAGAACCGTAGCCAGGGGCCACATACTATGGTTTTCGGAAAAACACCAACATTCGTGTTTCGGATGTTATTCCGGTTTTAAATTTAATTCGGAATAGATTTCAACGAACATTTTTTTTTTAAGTTTAAAATAATTTTTCTTCGTTAAATTATAATTTTATTTTTTTTGTGATTGACATTTCCTTGAAAAAAATGTAACAACTAAAAAATCTTTTAATAATAAGTCAATTAGGGTGTTTTTTTGACGTTTGCAGGCCAGAGTTTTAATGTTTAATCGTTTTGCGTGGTTCTGGCCTAAAGGCTACCAGCTCGTAAGCCTAGGGAAGAGCCACCAGAACGGCGACCAATTAAAACAAGCAATGCAAAAAATTTTTTTCCAGAACGGTGACTACTTAAAACAAATTTTTTTTACTTAAAATTTTTACCAGAACGACGACTGCTTAAAACAAGCAATGCGAAAAAATTTTTTCGCATTGCTTGTTTTAAGTAGTCGCCATTCCGATGGCTCTTCCCTAGGCTTCCGAGCTGGTAGCCTTTAGGCCAGAAGCACGCAAAACGATTAAAAACTAAAAAATCGTCGAAATTGAATATTCGTTATTTAGTTTTCAAAAAAAGTCGTAGCTTCAAAAATCTTCCGTAAAAGTTCTTAAATGAATTTCGAAAAATCATCGTTTTCATGTTCGTAAAAGCAATTTGCTTAACTTTTGCGATCAAAGACAAATAAAAATTGTCATTAAAATGTAACAATCATTAAATAATAATTGACTATTTTTGACAATAACCACCAAATAATTGTCACCTCTTCCGCTTTGTGCAAGTGTTCCATTTTGGTTAAAATGGTTTCACTTAAAGTTGACTGTTTCAAAATTTTTGTCAAGTTATTTATGCAAATTGAATCAAAAATGGGTCGCAGATTTAACTCAAGAAGTGAATTTTGTGAACTTAAAGCCGCATTTACACGGGCGACTTTTTTGCAACGCGATTCGAAGATTTTTAATGCGTGAAAATCTCTCTCGCAGTGTGGTTACTCACACGAGGCGAGACTCGCTGTCCGCGATCGCGTTTGGGAAGAATCGCCGCCGTGTAAGTAACACCTGCGATTTGCGATGCTGATTATATTTTTGCGCGACTCGATGCAAGAATCGTTCTCGCTCGTGATCACTTACACGAGGTCGATTTCAACGTCTCGAGAGTCCCAGGACAAAGTCGCGCTCGTGTAAACAGCAAATCGTATGCAATTTACGAGTCGCCCCGGCATAGCGCAATGCACAAATGCTTTGCGAGTCGCTGGCTGCGATTATCAAAGTTTACTTCATAAAATATTGTGTTCATGGTACAAAATAGTCTGTAGTGCTTTTACCGTAATTAATTGTGATTGTGATATTAAATTTACTTCATATTAGTTTGAAACGAAGAAGAAATAATTTTCTTGTTGATGCTGGCACTAGTCTACTGCAGATGCGGCAGTCATGAGCTGATAACTGTGAAGCCAATCAAGCAGGGCTTTAACCCTTAATAAAAATGTATGATAAATTAACCACAGGAAACAATACCTTAATTGTATTCTGCTTTTATAATACCGTAAGTACACTGTTTGCATCAGAACCAGTAAATTTTGAGTTGAGGCTGACTGTTCTTAATTTTTTGCCAATGTTGAGCATCAGTTGCTCTTAATTGGTTCTTAAATTTTGAGATCATTGATGTCAATTATAGCAACAATGTTTGTTAATACAGTACCTAATGGTCTGTCTGCTTGTAAACGCCTTTTTAGCTGCTTTTGCAGCATCGTAAAATTGCGGAAAGCAAAAAAAGCAAGCTCTAATTTTCGTTTGAACGAGAGCCAAAAAGTTTTTTGTTACCTGCCCAATGCGCAATAACACTCTATACTCTCGAAGTTATTCAAGCTCTTTTGTTTTGAATCAGTACTGAATTTAGTTTCTTTTTTGATTTGGCATTTCTTCTTTTTCGATTGTTCTTAACCCTAGAATAGCTAAGACAATGAATTCACAGTAATAGCATTTGGACAATATATTTTGGAAATGGAGGTGCTTGTTACAGAAGCCCTCCGTTACAACACAGAGCCTTTACCGTGTCCGTCTGGGCAAACCACAATTGAAATTCTTCAACTTGAACTACATTGTTCAGACAAAATGCATATGGAACAGTAAGACATGGCAAAATATATCTGAAATTTAGCCTGAAAATAATGAACTTAAAGAGTGCCATACGAGCGGTCTTGAAAATGAAATACGTCTGTTTGCCAGTTGCTTGAATGAAAAGGAATGCCATAACAGATGTAACTCGGCCAAACACAAAGGCGTGCAGGAATTACCAAAAAGCGCGTAATTTTTAAAGCGTTGGCTGCAGGAACTAAAGTGAGGCGCACAAACTGAGCAAACTAAAAGGACAAAGCGGCCGGATCAAAACTAGAGCGGGGCAACACAAAAAAGGTCTATCGGTGCTGTGACAGTGCTGGCAGAGTATGCTGATAGGCTCACATCTATGCTCACTCGTTGGGTCCAGCACTTTGTATACAAGTACCATCCACTGGTGTTTGTCGGCTAAAAACGTGTTAGCGTTTGCTTTCTTTTCTGACCCGAGATTGCTAGAGCCTACCGGCAATTCTTGCGGTTAAAATAACCACAGTTAAGTGAAGAAGCACAACACCTACTGCCCCGCATATTGTGATTAAACATTAATTTCATGAAAATGATGTTTATAATGAAATCATGTTCTCAATTTCGAGTGGTTTTATGGGGCTTTTTCGTTTGAATAACGCCAGGAATGAGTTTTGACATGAAGTCACTGGCGTATTTTTGTTCAGTTCATAATAATTCATCCTCCGCACTATACTTACTGCAATTGCCTAGCGTTTAGCAAATGCATGCGCTGCTTGTTTTATTATTGTGGATCTTGGTGCTTTGTAACAGCTGTGGTTTAGTAGCTCCATAAAAAAATTACATGAAAACACATATTATGTGAATGCTATGTAGATATTTTGAATGTTGGTTTAATTGAAAAAGAGCCAGTACTTCTGTAGTGACAAAAGGCGCCGGGTATCACTGCAGAAGAACTCAAAAAGTAAACTTCTAAAAACAAAAATAAAATTTAACCATTAGCATTTCGTATAGTATTTGACAGCACAGATGTCCTATAAAATACTAAAATACTTGTGCACTATTAAAAAAATAAACAATATGAATTTGTCAGTTACACATGCTTGGAGAAAAAGTAATGTCAAAAGTGTTTTTAGAATTAACTGCACAAAAATATTGATAAATGTTATTGTTTTACCAAACATTATGCATAACCAAACAAGACACACAGTCAGAGATGGGTTGCGGTAGAGAAAAACCAATACCTAAAGGGTAAATGACAGAATTTTATAATAAATTATGAGCATTAATGCCCGCTTGACTTTGCTCCATCCAAGCCAACTCAAAATAGCATTTACGTATCACACATTCGGCACCAGCAGCACGCCGCCGTTGCTGCTTCATCTTTCACCTAGCATTTTTATTGCAAGTTTTGACATTAGCTGCTTAATAGTATTTTTCGTATTTCGTTTTACGCTTGCGTTGGCTTCATTCATTTTCTTTTCAAAATTCCAATGCGTGATTGCTTCAAATGCAAAAGCTGACAAGCGGCGCATTTGAAGTGCTTTTGCAGCAGTTCGCTTTTGCAAATTCAAAACCAGCAAGCAGCGCTTTGAAACTATCTCGCACCGTGTAAGTAAACCAGTGCGATAGCGACTCTTCCGCCGACTCGATTTGGCGAGAATCACTGGCACGCAGTCTCAACGTGTAAGTGACTTCAGCGAGTTGCAATCGAATGCGAGCGCCGCGTTAAAATCTCTCCCGTCTGAGTGACTGCTACGATTTGATTTTTCGGGGGACGTGTCAAGCGATATCGCGCAGACAATATCACACGTGAATCTTGCGCCGTGTAAGTGACCTACGCGATTTGAGAAAGAAAAAAGGCAAAATGTCGATTCTCGCAGCTAAAAGTCGCCCGTGTAAATGCGGCTTTAAGGCGAATTTAGGCAGTATTTGATTTTCGAATTTACACAGTGTTTGATTTTCGTCCGTTTTTTTAGGTTTGGTTTTCCTTGAAAAAGTATGCGCTTTTTCTTCCGCATTTTTATAAGTTCATTTTCGCACTGAGTAGACTGCTACATATTGATAAAAATGCTGTTCAAATTGCGATATTTCAAAATAGAGCTGTACACCTTTACAGCTATGGCTCCACCAGTGAGTATTTGAAATTCTTACCGCAAAATTCGGTATTATTTTAAAATTCACACTGGTGGAGACAACATGCATTAATTTCTTGCAGTGAGAATTTTAAAATTATCACCATGCGTAAGAAAATTAATACCGTGCGTCAAAAAATTAACACTGAAAATTCTCACCGGCCAGATATTCTCACTGAGTGTTAATTTTGGTGGAGACGGCGGTATTAATTTCATTTTCAGTATTAATTTGAATTTTGCCATTAATTTGGGTGATAATTTCAGTAAGAAAATATGAAAAAGTTTTCATATCTTCTCACTGAAATTAACAATGAAATTCTTACCGAAATTTGGTCATAAAGACCTCATCAAAGCCTATTATACCCTCATAATCAGTAGTGCATAGTACCAGCAGTGGGTTAATCCTAGCAAAAAAATAGAAAAGAGGATTCAATGCGCATCCATTGAGTGTAATTCCACTAGAAATGTTTCGTGATCCCTGAGCAAGTTTTTTGCCCGTTTTACTGTTGAGTAACACGCCGCTGTCGTTGTTGCTGCCGTACTGGCCCACGTCAAATATAGTGAAACAGTACTTTGCATCACATACAGCGCGCAAAATCATGCCGAAAACGCCTTTATAATTGTAAAATAAAGTGGTATCCGAATGTGTTTACCATTCAAAGCACCTACAATGTGAGGCAAGTTCCATCGATCTTCAAACTGCTGTGAAATTGCAAGCCGATCTTCCTGTGACGATGGCGTGTTAACATACTTAGCAACAAGTGCATCGTAAATAGCTTTGCATGTTTCGGGTATTATTTTTGAAATAGCTTGTCGTTCAATGCAGTTTTGCAAACTTATGGAGATTTGAGATTCTCCTGTAGCAAGATGGCTCAAAGTGAGCGAAAGCCGCTGCTCAGGGGAAATCGGCTCTCTATAATTAGTTGATAACTTAGTAACGAGAGGAGCGCCCAAAGAAAGTAAGTGCTCCATTCGATTGGGTGTCATCGCGTATATCTATATCTAAAGTCATCGCGTATATGTCATCGCGTATATCGCGTATAAATCTCTCTGTCACCCACGGTTAACTCTCGAACCATATTGTAGCTACCTTCTTCGTCTCTTTTCATCAAAAAATCTCTCATCAATTTTTTGTGCCTTCGTTTGCTTTTGCTTAAAGCAATGGCTACGAGTGCTAAGTATTCGTCGTCACTACTTGAAGAGCTCAAGCTTCGTCTCGAGAGAACTTTCAAAAAGGATTTTTGAAGGAATACTACAGTAGCCTATCTCGCCATTTAGGAACAACACATTACACTCAAACAACGACTCCCACTGCCCCTTCAGTATTAATTCGAAAAATGTACGTTGTTTCCATCAGTGCGAATTTTTCCGAAATTAACACTGAGTTTGTTGGTGATAATTTTAAATTCTCACTGGTGGAGCAGGGGTACTCTAGTAAGATTTGTTCAGTAAAAAATTTTGTCTCCACCAGTGTTAATTTGAACAAAAATAAATTATCACCGAAAAAATTAATACCGTGAGTGAGAATTTGGTAATCACAGTGGTGGAGCCATAGCTTACAAAAAATGGCTTTGAAAAACTTTTGTTCAGTACGTGACAGTCTGGTTAGTGCGGATATGGACATACTGTATAAAAAAACGCGGACGAAAAGCGGATACCTTGTAAATCCACCTTTAGTTAGTCAGAATTATGACTATCCACCATCTTCGCTTTCCGCCTGCAAGACGAAAGGCATGGTGGATCAAAATGGGAAGTGGATTGCTAATTCCATCGATTGTACAGATTACAATTCATTTTCAGTAGTAAAAAATTATTAAATTGCATTGGTTCGATTTGAAGAAATTTATCATTAAAAAAAGAAAAACGGTGGCTTTTACAATAAAGAGCTATCAAAGACTGGCGATGATCCATGCAAACCGGTAAATTTTGCAAACCCTTGATTGGTTTCACCCTCAAATTAACAAGACTTTTAGGGTTTTCTTCATTCCAAAATTTCTCTCCTAATTTATAAATATAAATTTTACGCCAAATATTAAGCGTGAAGCGTGAAATTTAAATTTTACACCCAAAACGAGAAATTAGCAAAATTTCAAAAACTTTGTCAAAAAAAAAAAAACATTTTACTCTTGAACCCCTTACGTTGTATAAAAAAAAAAGTATCATCGTAATTGGTAAAAGCAAACAGGAAAAGTCAAAAAAATTCAGGTTTTTATTGCTTACCGAATTTGGGAAATTACTGTTTGTAACAAGTGTGGGCTTCAGAAGCCCTACCGTTGGGTAATACAGGGTTACGGATTGTTGTACTTAATCCGTTAAGCAAACAATTAAAATTATTCTTTTGCCTCGCTGCGAAGCAAAATGAAATTAAATTTTTTATTTTCTCGCTCTATTACACCGCAAGCGTGTAAGCACGAAATTGCTAGCGCAGATTGCAGATTTACGTCTCTGTGCCCTTATGTCCATGCGCCCATATGTTCGTATGTCCGTGTGCCCTTATGTCATGCGCCCTTATGCCGGTCTTCGAGTGGGGGGACTAAAATAATATAGTATTGCTAATGCTTTGCATCTGACTTGTTTTTATACTTAGACTAACTTCTTTTCATGTCTCGCACTGCAAGAAGAAAACGTCAACCTGTCAACTCACCAGAAACTTCAACAAAGTGGCAGCCAAATTGAGAATTTTATTGAATATTTTAGATCGGTATAGTAGCTTTATTCCCAAATGCAGATCTCCTGACCCCCATCGGCTAGAAACTTTTTTGAGGGCACCAGTCTTTGTTGGCTAGAGAAGATTTTTAATCCGCTTTTAAACCATCCCCTCAAAATTCCTGTTAACGCCAATGTCACGTTTCGCACAAAAGTTCCTTTCACAGTTTGCCACAGCTTTGATATACACTGATAAATTAACACGGAGTTTTTCATAAAATGTTTTGTACAATGCATACACACTAGGCATTTGAATCTTAAAATTTTACAATCGCCTAGTCTGTGGAATCCTTTTTCAGTTTTCTTTTTGCAATCAGCAGTTGTTGATGGGTGTCTGGCAATTTGCTCCAGTAGGCGTATCACTACTGATAGTAATGCTCTGAAGAAGCTTGCTGCTTTAATGAGCAAAAGTTTAACAGCTAATTTAGTTTTCAGCAAACCTATCTGATTCCGCCAAACGGATCCTATACACCTCCCCGAAAAACACCTTCCAGAAATTACATTTCCCCGAAAAACACTTGGCCGAAACTACATTATCCTGAACATACATTTCCCTGAACGTGCATTTTCCAGAAATTACATTTCCCTGAACATACACTTGCCAGAAATTACATTTTCCTGAATGTGCATTTGCCAGAAATTACATTTTCCTGAACGTGCACTTTCCAGAAATTATACTTTCCTGAACATGCACTTGCCAAAATGTAAATTAGCCCGAATGCTCATTTGGCAGAATGTACATTTGGCCGAAATTACATTTCCCCGAAAACTTATTTTCCAGAATTTACACTTGCCAGAATGTACATTTGGCCGAAATTACATTTCCCCGAAAACTTATTTTCCAGAATTTACACTTGCCAGAATGTACATTTGGCCGAAAGTACATTTCCCCGAAAACTTATTTTCCAGAATTTACACTTGCCAGAATGTACATTTGGCCGAAAGTACATTTCCCCGAAAACTTATTTTCCAGAATTTACACTTGCCAGAATGTACATTTGGCCGAAATTACATTTCCCCGAAAATTTATTTTTCAGAATTTTTACTAAACAAAATTTACGTTTGGTCGAAAACACATTTCCCCGAAAACTTATTTTTCAGAAATTACATTTCCACAAAAATTCATTTTCTAGAAACTATTTTTCATTCGAAAAATTATTCTATGTTTAGGTTATTTATTTCTAGTAAACAGAACAAGCTTTTAAGTGAAATTAAGAAACGTTGCGATAACAGTTAGCTTGCGGAATGAGAAATATAACCTAGCTTTTTAGTCAATTTGCTATCATAAGTTGTGCTTCAAGCGTAACGAAACTTAGCAATTAAAAATCGATGCAAGCATGTTCACAGAGGCAAAGCAAGCTTACTTTTACCCAGGTTACACTTTTTTTAGAAGAGCCAATAAATTTTAAGTTGAGCTGGCTTCTCATAGTTTTTTTGCCAATTTGCTGCTTCATTGGTTCTTAATATTATTCTTTGAATTCTGAGAACGTTCATGTCAATTTAAACGACCATGTTTTTAAAGTTATTTTGGAGTCCAATTCCGAATGCTCTGTCAGCTTGAGCAAAGACTTTTTTGCAGCATCGTAAAACTGCAAAAGCGAAAAAGTACGGAGTTTTTTTTTTTGACTTGAGAACATCCAAATATTTATGAGTTGCTTACGCTGTTTGAAGCAACACTCTGTAATTTTAGAATCGTTGCAATATTTTGCTTGTAAATACTGGAAAATTACTAAAATTTCATCGTTTTGAATTAGCACAGAATTCAGTTGCTTTCAAGATTTGAAATTTATTCTTTTTTGTTTCCAATCTTTTTGTTACTGATGGAGGCTGGCATTTTTTAGATTCTGAGCAACAATGAGCCTCGGGTTTTTTTGAAATATTATTGCTATAAAAAAAAATAGTGTAATTCGTCTTGCGTTCGCAACAAAATTAAATCTGCAGCTGTAGTACGAAGTACGTAGCCAAAATCTACGTCAAACAACACTTGTTGCATTCCTCGGCAAAAGATTTCGCGCTTTAGCTTACCAACACTCAAGAAAGCAGCAATAGCGTGTATCCCGCAACCAGCTTCAAAGAGCTTTTGGTTGAAACCTACCGAGAAAGCCTCTTCTACGGAAAGCTCATTATGATGTCAATTCCCGCCATTCACATTTCATACAATTTAGAACATTTCATTCGCAGTTCATGCGAAGGTAGCAAAAAGATAAGTAATTCCTTCAGGTGACGTAACAATTAAAACCTACGAGTCTTCCTGTAGCAAATACTGACCGCATAATGCAATGCCACTCCCAGTGAATTTTCACTAAATCTAGTGAATTTTGGTCCGGTCTAGTGACCTAGTGATTGTTTTTGTAGAATGTGCAAATACCTGAAAGCTGCTAATGTTTGCTTCCAAATTTTTGGTTGCAGTTTTATATCATTGCATGTTTAAATGTGTTGTTCTTTTCGCTTGATGAGACCCTTGAGCAAGGTCAAAACGCGTCGCGATAGCTCATTCGCACTGTACATTACAATAGTAAATTGTATAGATGAATAACTTGTGCTTCTAAATGTTAGCCGTGAAGGTGGCCTAAGTTACTGGTCGAAACACGAAAACCTATAATTTTAGGTTGACAATCATTGAATAGAAAAAAAAAATTTTAATGAACCTGAAAGACCTTTTGTTATTTTTTAGAGATGACCAAGAAAATTACGCGAAAACCGTGCGTCGCTGGCGTGAAGACCTTTTTTTGGGAGATCACCTAAAAATTCACGCAAAAACTACGATCGGTGGTGCAACTCCGAGTGAATTTTATTTACATCTAGTGAATTTTGGTCAGTTTTAGTGTCCTAGTGAAACGATCTAGAGAAATTTTTGTAACTTACCAAGTGAAGACCTTTTGTTTTTTTTTAGATCATCTAAAAAGCAGTCTCATTGTCTTGTTTTTAACTCAATTTTAAATTAAAAGCACAAAGCGTTGTGAAAATTTTTGTGTTTCACAAAATTCTAGTGAATTTTGAAGAATAGCCTGTGGCAGCATTCAGTGGCGGACCCAGAAAATTTTGGTGGGGGGATGACAAAATTTATAAGCACGGATTTTCTATAGGCCTAATCTCAAAATTTAGGATGTTTATGATTAATCTTCTTGACGTCGCGCAAATTTGCTTGGCATATTTTTGATCAGGCGCGTGGCAAAAAATCTGCAATGAGGTGGCTGTGTACGGGCCTCCAGTGGACGGTAGCATTTTGCGGTGTGGGAGCGTAGCCTTTAACCGCCGGAGACTGGGGGTCTGGGGGAAAAAACTCCAGCCGCTGGAGGCACGGGGGCCTGGGGGCAGAGCCCCCAGCGCTAGAAAATTTTGTATTTTTTTGGCAAAAATAACTTAATTTTAGGCCTATTTTAATAAAAATTATGCTCTTAAAGCACGGCATAAAAATTAGCATTTGCAAAAGCATATTTATACTAGTTACATATATGGGCTTTGTTGGAGGTACCGGTAGCTATTGCTAGAATTTCAGTTCTCTTATTTACAAGCTTGTAAATTATAAAATCCTATCCCCGTAGTTCAATAAAACTCTCAAGGAGTAATCTATTTTGTCTATATTCTATAGAGAAAGATATAAATAGGGGGGAAGGGGGCTAATGGAAGGAAGTTTGAGAGAAGTGATTGGTAATTAACTGCAGTACTGTAATACTGAATAGCCCCCCTCCCATATTCCTGAGCTTACATATTTTTGATGATACCTGTGTTAAGCATTTTTCAATAAACGATCTTTTTTTCAATAAACATTTTTCAGTAAGCATTTTTAAATAACATTTTCCTGCCCCCCCCCCCCCTACGCCCCTACCCTATTGGCTTTAGAAATCAAGTCACAGTCGCACGGCCTACCAAGTATTCACTGACGGCTTTTTTTCGAATATGTAAGCTTAATATTACACATAAGCAGGATGCATGTTATGTTTAGGCTGGTGGGGGGATGCATCCCCCCCCCTAAATCCGCCACTGGGTAAGGAACAACGTAAAATGAATGATCTTGTCGAGATTGTTGTTGGGGAGGTAGCTGTACTGCAACTGCATAGAATGAAAATTCGAATTTCCTGCTGTTGAGAATTCTCTGCTGTGTACTTTTGACCAGAGAATTTTGAGTTAATATTTGTTTGCTACCAGGCTCCTGTCAATCTTTCGAATTGAACCATTTTACCAATTTACACATTGGTGTCAGAGAAACATTAATTTTTGCTTTAAATAAATTTTCCCTCAAGGCGCGTAATGCCTACCTCAAATCAAAATGACAGTTCCGTACGGTGTTTTTTTTATTCTTCAAATTTATTTATACGAATAGGCCTATTTTATTATATTATTGTATAAATATTGGGAGAAAACGCTCACCTAACGAGCTCCATTAAAGCAAGACTGTGGGCAGTGCTTCCCAATTTTTCATCACCGTGACCTATTTTCTATTCGAAAATTTTCCATTGCCCACATCTAAATCGCTAGCTTAATCGCGATTTATCAATTTTCAGGTGATCCCCACAAAAAAAAAGATATGGTATTCACGCCAAAAACCGCAAATTTTGTGCTGGCTCACTCTCTAACGGGCCCCACAGCCCTAATGATTAAGACAGTTTTTTAACCGAATTTACAATTACCCAAATAGCTCTAGCCCACCACAAAATGCTCCTATGGCCCGCAGGTTGAAAACCGCTGCTGTAGGCCATACGTAAGCGTAATGATCGTCAAATTTCATTTTTGTCTTTTCATACGTCTAAATCTGCGCTAAGGTCAGTAGCGTAGGCGGGGAAGTGATGCAGTGCCGTCGCTACAGGGGGCCATGTCCCCCGATTTCAGTTTACTCAAAATGCTGTTTTTGCAACATCACGGAAAGATAAGACAATAGTCAATCATGGAAATATAGCAATAATAACTTTTAAGCATAATTTTCCTTTGACGTTTTCAGATCTTTTGCCAAATTGTTGGCATCAACTGGTATACATAAATGTGACGGAATAACCCGCCTTTTTACTGTAACACGCCTATACAAATGTGTCGCGGAAGAGGGATATAAGACTGCAGAATCGCTACCGATACTTTGTTAGTGATTATGACATAAACAATAGGTGAAAACATTTTTTTCAAAGAGCAGCATCTGTTTTTGATCTTTGAGGCACACTTAACATTTTTAGGTCGCAGTGAGTGGAGCACCATTGTGAAAGGGCCTAGGCCCTCTTAGCCAAGTCACTTAGAAAATTTAACGTCAAAATATAAGCGTTTAAAAGTATTTAGACTTGACCTGAAGCAAAGGGGAGAGGGCTAAAGGGGTTAAGCAATTTAAGCCTTTGAAATGACTTCTGAATTTTAGCAATTTAATCATTGATGCCGCTTCAAAAAGTGCGAAAGGTAATTAAAATGCCGTTAAAATTGCTATTTTTGTGCTGTAAAATCTCAAACATTGCCCTGTAGTTGGGTGGCTCCGTCCCCAGGCCCCGGTCTGTGACACGCTCGAGTTGCATTAGTTTGTTTAGCAAAAGGCCTAAATTAGACAATTTTTGTGCAAAAATAATTTTTGCTTCACCTCTCTAGCAAAATCCTGGTTGCGCGTTGGGCAGCATTCACTGCTGCAGATAGAGTTTTCAAGCGATTACGGCAGGGCCACAACTCAGAGGAGGCCAGGAGGGGCGGCGCCCCTCAAACAAAAATTTTCGCCCGCCCAAACCCCAAAGCGACAATAGGAGAAAATATTGGTAGGCCAAAGTAGCCTATTGTAAGGCTGTTGATTAATGATTTGAACTGATGTGAAATATTGCGTTTCGCAAAACTTTTATAATCAGTACATTGATTGTGGTGCCACTGGTACCCGGTATGCATAAGCCTAACGCATAATTGCAATCCTTGCTTGATTTAACTGACAAGCTACAAATTGTTAAGTAAGTAAAATCTTTGAAGAATATTGCAAAATTTTATTGTGACGCAATAGCAACTATTTTACAATCAAAAAATTGACGTTAGGTGCGGTTGCGGAAGCACCATGGTAGTACGCTAGCATTAGCATTTAGGCGTCATTGGCCCATTTGGCAGCTTTTAATGATTTAATATTCCTTAGGGAATTGAATCACTATCCTCACGATGTTATAAGAGCAGCTGAAACCAAATCAATGCTTCGTCATTTATGGTATATTTCGGAACGATTAGTTGTTTCAGCTTTCTTTGATGACCGAGTTTCAAATAAAACTATAGAGTGAATGGCTAAAAATTTGCAAAGAAATCCTACAACCACAAACTTGGCAAGGTTGAATGAGAAAGATTTTGATTGCACACTGGGATTAGAAAATTACGTTACGAGACGGTCAATGTGCTTTTTTGATCTGATTGAAGCAAACGAACAAAAAAAAAAAGCAAAATCATTCCTGTCTCAACCTCCATCAACCTGCCTGACAGACAAAAATTATACAGAAATGAAATTAACTGTGCATGATCTGAAAGTAGTAAACGATACAGCACAAAGAGGTGTTGCTCTCATTCAGGCATACAGTGGCAGCCTTACTCGAGACGAAGAACAACTACAATACTTGCTCCAAGTAGTTGCAGCTCATCGTCAAGCTGTTCCCCAACCTACCAAAAGATATTTTACATGACTAAGTTCATTCAATCCATCACTTGTGTTTAGAAACTTGTTTTTAGTTTTGCTTATAATTGCAATTGCATTTGCATATTTGTATATTTTATACCCATTTCGTAATTTCTGAAGTGCATTTATTTTTTTCTGATGTGCAGCATTGAGTCACAACATCTATTGTAATGTTATACTATCATATTTAGTGGGTTTTTTGAACAAAATAAACAAAACTTGGATGTGAGTACACCTTTTAAAGATGTAAAAACAGTTTGTTTTTTTTTTTCTTGAAAATTTGATCAGATAGCTTAATAAAATGTATTAAACACTTATGGAAAATCATATCTTCTGCATCTTTTGGTTTTTATTTGAAGTTTCTATCTCGAGTAGTTAATGAGATATGGCAATTTTGTGATATAGGGGGGCACGCTTAAAATGCGGGGGGGGGGGGGGGTGCGCGACCCCTAAATGTTAATTAAAGTCAAAAAAAATTTACATGGATTATTTTTGCACCAAAACACACCTTTTAAGCCCCTTCGAGAAAAACATATCGGAAAAAAGTTTTTTTTGGACAACCCAAAGCCCCCATACCTATTTCCGAGTTTTAATTTTTTTTTTGATAAATATTCATGTTCAGCATTTTTGCTTATTTTTGCCAGTTTGAAAGTTTTTACTTATTAGTGTATTTTTATTTCTGACAAATCAGTTTCCCCTGAATAATTGCTTCAAAAGATGCTTTAAATCATTTTGAGTCCATTCCAGGGCAAAAGACGGCATTCTCAGAAAGCTATAGCCATTACCCCATTGCCGTCGCCAGGGCAAACGAAGCGAAGGGACACTAGCCAAAAGTGGGAGGCACTAAAATAGACTAAACTTTCGCATATTAAAACCGATCTTCACATCTGGTACGGCTACAAATATATATTTAAAAATGCAGTATTCAGGTCTAAAAAAAGACGTATAAGGCCGGCAACGTTTCTTATCTCGTTTTCGTCTGCGGCCCCAAATAATGGTACAATAGATAGCTATGCCTACTAACCATGTTATTGCCCTGGCCAGATTTATATTGTGCGGGGCCCTTGGCACTTTAACGATTTTTGCAACATCTTCCTGTCAAATATAGGTGAAGACCAAAAAAGTCTCACCATTTGAGCGCGGAATCCCTTGCTAGTACTGTGCCATATTATGGTCAATCCGGCCCTAGTTATTGCATTACGTTTACAAAAAGTTAAATGAGGGCCTTAGATAGGAACTTTTAAAACAAAACTCTCCATTTTTCCTGGTTTATATATACATTTAAATTGGTTGGCTAAAACTGAATTGAGGAGACCTGGTTGTCGTTTATTCTTATTAATTACTTTTGTAAGCAAAAAATGCTAGAAACTGAAGAAACAAGAAGCTTTTTTGTCACATTTTTGTCATTGGTGACATTTCAATTGGAGGCGGGGGGCGGGATCCCTGGCTACGCCTATGTGCTGGGCAGTTTGTTTTAGAAATGAGAAAGCTTTTAGCAACCTCTGAAGCTGAGTTCAATTCATTGGTTGGTGCGGGTATGGGTTCGAAACCATTCGGGACAAAAGCAGCGGTTATTTTTGCCTTTCGGGAATAAATTCAAGTTTGGACGTGAAGGAGCAAGAAGGTTAAGCTAACCAGGGGCACCAAATGCATGTGCAGATAATTAAGTGAAAGGAGTATCGGTAGCTTCAGAAGAAGCAGGATTCGGACCGAGGTGAGGGTCTCTAATACTTCTCATGACGAACCTATCCATTACTGCCAAACAAGACAAAACGCAGTGTACAACAGTTACTAAACTACTTTTTGGCCAAAGTCAAAGTGACCACGTGCACTCATTGCTAATGCTAGCGTGCTACCATGGTG